>MXAW01000010.1:1700000-2900000 GCA_002554605.1 Helotiales sp. F229
TAATTTTTAAGGCCATAATAAATTTTAAGGCATAAGGGAATTTCATATCTTTTGCTATTATGCTTAAGCATTTGCTATTAATTAAAATAAAAGAAAAAAGGTACCAGCTGGTATTTGCTAATAATAATGCCGCTGCCAATAAAATAATAAATATGCAAACTCAAACCTTGCATATAGGCATCGCCGGCCATTTTAAGAAAATTTAATTTAATATTACTTGAATCAAGATGCATAATATTATTTTTAAACTTTCTTAAATAAAAAAATATAATTTAAAGATTAATTAAATCAAAAGACAATTAATGTTTAATTATTGCAAAAACTGCTATTAAAATAAAGCAGGAACATTAATCGTTTAAAAGGTTTGCGCTATTTTTAAAAAATAAATTGGATATTAAAATAAGGGTTTATTAATAAGGGATATATTATTAGCATATCACAAGTTTGCAGCATTATTTAAAAAGGAATAAGGCATCAAGGCCTTGCCTAAATACCAAAACTACGATTATTGAATTAAATTAAAAAAAGGTATTAAGCTAATATTTCAATTATTTAGGGAATATTTAATAATAAACTTAATAATAATCAAAAATTATATTAATAAATATTTAGCAAAGGGGTTTATTAAAAAGTCCAAATCCTTATAAGGGAATAATATTCTTTTTGTAAAAAAAAACGGCAAACAATAAATATGCATTAATTATCATTAATTAAATAATGCCATAAAAAAAATTGCTATGCATTATCATTGGCTAAGGAACTGCAAAACAGGCTCGCGGGGGCCAAGATCTTTATTTAGCTTAATTTAAAAAGCGCGTACAACCTTATTAAAATAGCTAAAAAGGAAAAAAAAAAATAGCATTTCGCACTTGTTTTAATTATTATAAGTACATAATTATGCCATTTAATTTAATTAACGCATTAGCCACATTTTAGCGTTTAATTAATAATATTTTGCGGCTATATTTAAATATAATGTGCATTTGCTATTTGAACAATATTCTGGTTTATTCCAAAAACAAAAAACAGTATATAAAAAATATAATAGCAATTTTTAAAAGGCTAAAAGCCGCCTTTATGCTCTTTTAACCAAAAAAATGCAAATTCCATATAAAAGAAATTGTTTT
Source organism: Helotiales sp. F229 (assembly GCA_002554605.1). Classification (NCBI taxonomy): domain Eukaryota; kingdom Fungi; phylum Ascomycota; class Leotiomycetes; order Helotiales; species Helotiales sp. F229. The sequence goes on from MXAW01000010.1 coordinate 1,701,128, forward strand.
TTTAGGCTATATGATTATTATCACCAAATTGATTATAAATCCCAAAAAAATTAAAGCAATTATTAATTGAATCGGACTTATTAATATTAAAAAATTATAATTTTTTTTTAAATTCGCTAATTTTTATAAGCAGTTTATTAAAAACTATTTAGGAATTGCTAAAATACTTACAAAGCTAATTTATAAAAACAAGGAATATGTATGAATAAAGGAAGCTAATGCGGCTTTTAAAGCTTTTAAGGAAATGTTTATTAAAAAGCTTATTTTTATATTTTTTATACTTAATAATAAAATACGCATAAAAACAGATTTTTTGGATTACGCTATTAACGCCATGTTTAGCCAATTAAATAAAAATAAAAAATAGCAATCAATTGCTTATCATTTGCAAAAACTATTATTAGCAAAACTTAATTATAATATATATAATAAAAAGTTGCTAGCAATTATAAACGCAATATGCGAATAAAGGGTTTATTTTAAAAGCGCTGCTCATAAAATACAAATTCTAATGAATTATAAAAATATCATTTATTTTACTATTATTAAAAAACTAAACCAATATTAGGTTTAATAATATAAAACACTTTTTATTATAAAACTTTGAATTTCTTATATCAAAAAAACGGAAAACGCTAAGGCCAATGCCCTTAATAAAAAACCAAAATATTTCGCAAATAAAACGCATAAATTATATATTATATTTAAATAAAATAGCAACTTGCTAATAATTAATTATAAACAATTGGCAGCAATAAGCCATCTTTTTAAAAAAATCTAAAAAAATTATAATCATAACCTAATAATAATTAAGCAAAAGAAACAATTAAATAAGGATTTCTTTTTTATTATTATTAAGGCTTTCTTATATCAAAAACAAGTTTATGTCCCAATATGAAATAAAATGGACTTTATTAAAAAACAGCATAAGCTGCCAGCCTATAAATATCAAAAAATTGCCAAAATATTATTAAGGCTTTTTAAGAAATACTATTTCCCAAATATAAAAAAGGTAATTAAAAACGTGGTATTATTATGCAACATATGCATTCAAAACAAAACATCACACCATGCTTTATATGAGCTCATAAAGTCGCCGGCCACATTACCACGCTTATAAAAATTAATTGCTTTAAATTTCATAATCAAATTATTATTTTTAAAAAACTTAATTATAAAAATTAAATACAATTTGATTTATGTGATTATAAATAGATTTACCAAATACGCGTACATAATACCGGTACTAGGAACCCAAAGCGCATTATAAATAGCGCAAATATTCTTCCAAATGATTTTTGTGAATTATGGAATATCAAATAAAGTAATCTTAAACAAAAATAAGCTTTTTATCTTAAAGTTTTGAAAAACTTTGATTGCATTTTTAAAAATAAAATAAAAAATGTTAATAGCATTTTACCCTTAAATAAATGCATAAACAAAATAAATCAATCAAATAATAAAAACTTATCTTTAATGCTATATGAATTATAAATAAAACAATTAAATTCAATTATTTCCACTTGCTTAGTTTGCATATAATAGCGCAAATCAAAAAACCATTAAAATATTGCTATTTTATGCAAATTATAAGTATAACCTAATAGCATATAATACACTAATTGCAAATTAAGGGACCACGCAAAAAGCCATGCTATAAGAAAATAAGCTAAAGCAATTGCATAAAAAATTATTAGCCAATATTTTATTTATAGCATAAAAATCAGCAATTTATTATAATAAAAAGCATAGCATAAGACCAACGCTTAAGGAGGGGAATAAAGTTTATTTATTTTAAAAAAATATTGCAATAAAACGACCAAATCACAAATTGAATTATAAGAAGCTAAGACCATTCAAAATTGCAAAAATCAAAGGATTAATTAATTACCAGCTAGCGCTTTTTAAAACAATAAACATTTATTCAATATTCCATATATCCCTCCTTAAACCAGCATCACTAAGAGCATTATCTGCTTTTATCACCAAAATATAATTAATTAATTTAAACGCAAAGTACAAAGTTGAGATTATTTTAAATTATTAATACTTTTAAAGTATTATTAAATATTTAATTAAATAAAAAGGGTATCCATAATCAGAAAATACCTAAAAACCTAAATTTAACTTTTATTGCCTTAGGCTGCTTTGGGAATTTTACTTTCAAAATCCAGGTTTGCCTAAAGAAAAGGAGAACCAAAATCAGGCATAGCGGCCCCCGCTTTAAAAAAGGACGCAAAATAGGCGTTAGGCTTAAAGGCGGGAAACCAAAAATTAGGAACATTTGCAGTAGGCTTAAAAAAAGGCATTAAAAAACAAACAAAAATCACCATTTTGCTTAACTTAAATTGGCATATTAGCTAATTAGGCTAAAAGAATTTTATGGCGTATTTCAAAAAATTGCAATTGCTATGTTTAAAACAAATGCATTTTAAGCATTTTTTCAAAATAAATAAGTCCAAAAAACAAATGCGGAAAAGATTGCAATAAAAAAAACAAGGCTTTGCATAACGCATGGCGCTTTTGATATAAAGCGCAAATTGAATACTTTATTTCTTTTTTGTTTAAGCAACACTTGATTTCTTTATAATACCAGGCATAATAAATAAGAAAAATGATTGTTGGCAATTGTTAACAAATTCTTAAATCATACTTAAGCATAAAGGCCACGCTAAGCAAAAAGGGGAATAATATTATGAACCCCTTTGCATTAATAAATAATTAGCATTAGGATATTAATAATATTATTAAGTGAATAGTATTATAAAAGTATTAATACTAATAAAAGATTAATATAATTTATGAGCTAATATTAATCAAAAAATGGTATAAAATAATGATTAATATTATTGCATATATCATAATCATAATTTCAATTATAATAATAATTTAAATCATGGTGGACATTAAATCATGTGATGAATTTGTGAATCCTAGAATCCCATATTAATAAAAAAAATCCAAGGATTCAAAAATTCAATATCTTAAAAGATTCAAGGGATCTAAAGGGAACAAAAGTTTTATATAAAATTAGCACGTTTGCTATTAAATAAGAGCTTTGTGCTTAACTTCAAATAGTATTTTTAATTATATTAGTAATTGTTTTATTTTGTATGTGATATACCTACTTCTTAATTATCAGAAATCAACCGCAGCCTTTTGTATTTACACCAAGTAAATAACGGACCGTTACACAAATAACGAATGAGTCAATATATAACTATAAAATGCTCTGGTTTAGGGTTTGTAATAAATTGTAAAAATAAGGCTATAATATATACGACGTTTAGTTATGTAATAATTGTTATATATAACATAGATCTAATCTTTTTTTAATATACTTTGATGATTTTCTTTAATGTTTAATTATTGGATTTTATAAATTTGATTTAAAGTAATAAGGTTATAAGACACCTCTTATTTGTTTATTTAAATTTATAAATGATCTTTTTAATATATTAGTTATAAACAAAGGAAATAGTTTTGTGCTTTTAGTTATGTATTATTTTAATTCTTAAAAATTATTTGATGTTTCCAAGATTATATATATTATATGCCTAATTAAGCTTTTTAATAAGCTTTTTATTGAGTTTTATATTATCTCAATAAAAGAGCACTTAAATGTCGTTGACGTAAAATAACACTAAAATTTTATACTCAGGGTCTGTGAATATATAAGGCTTTTTAAAGTAAAGAGATAACCTTAAACTTGTCAAAGTTTTGCTAATGTACTTGTACTAAAGGTAAAAGGAGTCGCGTATTTTATAAAGTGTATGATTAACCTGTAGTACCTTTTTTAGTTCTTGAAATTTAAGAAGGAATTTATAGTATACTGTTTTTTCGTTTATATCTTAAAAAACGTTAATAAAAACGTTAATTACGTCAAAGCATTTGACTTTTAAATTGAATTCAACTGTAAGTGTGTCGAGCACCGTAAGGGAGGAGCTTCAGGAAGTGTGAAAGTCTTGAATTATAAAGGAATATAATAAAGCTCCCCTTAAGAAGGAGCTCCAAAGATCTAATTACATAAGCTGTCTTAATTGGCTATAACGCCATTGAGGCTTTATTAGTGTTATTAGCTAATAAACCCCTATTTTATACAATACACCCCCTTAACTAAAAGCAATTATAAAAGCCATAAAAATGCTTAAATATAATTTATATAATATAATGGCGTAAATGTAAATCGCTATATAATTGGAAGTAATATTGGTACAATTAATTATGGTAAAAGCGTTGTTGCTAAGGCAACGGAATTAAGCAAGTAAAATTATATTAAAGCTTTTGTGCCAGGAATTTGCGTTTTTTAATAATTATACTATTAAAAATAGCTCGTATTAAAAAGCGCGCCCCCGCCGCTGCCTTTAAGGTATTAAAAAAAATAGGTTTTAAACATTTAAAAGTCTAAAATCAATATGTTAATATATATAATATAATTAATCAGCGCCTCATAAGCTGCTATCCCTCAAGTTGCTACTCCTCCCCCTTGCTCGCCCCTCCCGCCCCCATCAACCCCTTGGCATTGTGCTATAACTAAAAAAGCTTGTATTATGCCATGCTCCCATTGTATTCGTAATAGTATGCGTAGTGCGCTAGGCGATTTTTGTCGTAATAAAGCGTTGTTAATGCAATGTTTTTATTATTATAAAAACAACAAAACTAATTATGCTATCGCGCCTTAGGCCGCTGCCGCCCTTTTTGCTGCCTACCTAATAGCAAAATTAATGCCAAAAAGCTCCTGCATATATACATTATTTTATATAATATTAAATATTATATAAAAGCAATATATAAAACTCTTATTAATTGGTCGTAGGCCTTTACCGCCTATTGGACTATTATTAAAGCTACTTTAAAAAAAAAAGAAATTAAAAAAACTAAAAAAAAAAATAAGGAAAAGAATGACTTTGCCTTCAATTTGTTACTTCATAAATACTATTCTTATTATTTTAAAACAACATTTAATAAATTACAGCCTTTTTTTGCCAAAAAACCGCTATACCCCCCCCCCTGCCCTATTTTTGGTGCTAAAATAAATGATGATAATAATATAACTGCTGTTATTAATATTAATAAACCTTTGGTTGCCGCTATTGTAACGCGTACTGCCGTTTACGCTTTTGCTTTAACAAAAGTTAACGTTTTAGTTAGCGCCGCTTAGTAATTAATAAACCTTTTGCTCTTACTTTTATAAATAAAAATAATTTTATAACTTATAAATTGCAGTTTAAGAACATTACCTTAATGGTGAAGTAGTTTTATAACCCTAAAGTCGTAGTTTGGGAACATTTCCTTTATGTTATTATAATACTGCAGGTATATTAAAGCAGTTTTGCAATCTTAAAATAGTAGCTTAAAATTAGGTCCTCGGAATTCACACAATTTTCCTTTATATTTATTATTTTTTTATAATATTAATTTAAATTAACATATGAAATATACTAAATATAAATGTAAATATGCCTTAGCACTAGTTTAAATAAGCTCTTCAATAGTAGCTCAAGCGTCTTAAAAATTTAAAAAAGCTATAAATACCTCAAACTTTTATTAAAGCAGGTTCTTTATTAAGCCATCTGCTAACATATTATTGATAAAAAAATATATCACTTAAAAGCTCCCCTTTTTATGTTTTTATTATAGCCATATATTTTATATATTAATGTGTTTTAGCTTCGTTAAAATGCGTTATTTTTTTTTAATTATTAACCAAATTATCTATTTATTATTACAAAATATATTTCATAAAGCTCTTACATTAAATATTAATTTCTTAAAAAAGCGCTAAAGCGCCATCATTTTCTTTGCTATTTTTATTATTCCTAATAATTTCGCTTTCATTATTAAAATGATTATAATGTCTTGCCTTAAGGCTTTCTAAATAATTGCACCTCCAAATAATATTATAATAAAACCTTAAAAAAAGCATTTTAATTTTTTATTATTTGCAAATAAGGCGTTTAAGGCTATTAATAAATATATTTCTTAATTTTTGCATTAATAAATAATCGCCAGAAAGCGTAATCCAAATAAGTATCTAATAATTCATTTGACTACTTTTGCATATTAGGCGTTTGGGTTCATTAAGAAATACGACAATTAAAATGCTGCAAATGTAATATTTGGCCTTAGCATAATAGCTATATATAAGACTAACCTAATCTTTTCTTAATATTTCTTAATTTGCTTTAATATAGCAATTCCAAAAATTTTAACTAAGTCGTAGTTCGGTAAAGGCGTGCTTAGGCACTTCTCATTCACTATATTAAATTTTTAAGCTATTTTTTTTATATAAATATTATATATTAAAAACACCATTTTTGTAAACCAATCTTTAATTACACGTACCCCCAAAAACCATTTCACATTTCCCAATATTATAAGCTTATAAATTAAATGTAATCTTTTAATGATTTTTTGTTCTTTATTATTATTTAAAGCATAATATAAAATTTGAATATTATTAATATAAAACGCCACAAAAACTGTCTTATTGAAGTTTATGAAAATACATAGCTCTTTCGCTAAAGGGTTAAAATTTAATTTGCCTAATATTATCGCAAAGTTGATATATTATAGCGCAAAGAAATCTCTTAAGCTATATAATGCTTAATTAATTTTCACTATTATTTTAGGTCTTTTCCAGCCATTTAAGAGATAATATAATACTAAAGCGCTCTTCTTATTACGTTTAGCGTTAACAAATGCGTTAACTATATTAAATTGTTTTACTTTTAAATTGAATTATATTGCAAGCGCCATTACCACTTTAAAAAAGCGTATTATAAATATTGCAGCGTATATTAAAAAAATCGTTAAATTATTTTACATATCCCTTTGCATCATAATACAAAAGCGACAGCAAATTAATTCGTTTGCTAAATCAACTTTATATATAAAAACCCATTTTAATAAAATGGGTTATATAATAACATCTTTCTTAAAAATCACTTTTTAGCAATATCAAGCTTTCAAATTAATAATCTTTTTTTCAGCATCTTTTTTAAAGTATTTGCCCCAAGCATGGCTATTTAACTTATTCCAATTCTTTAAAGCTTTCAAAAGCTTCCCTTAATATAAATTATATAAATTAAAAGCAATTATAAAATTTGCTTTTATTTTAATACTTAAAATAATTATTGCTATTACCGCATATAATATAATTATGTTTTTGCTATTTGCTCGCGTTGGAATAGCTTTATAAAATATACTAGCAAACTTTATCATGTGCAAGTGGCTATTTTATTATAAAACTATTACTATAGAATAATAGCCCCAAATTGTAAGTCTATTGTACTCCTTTCACATTTCTTATGTTATATAAATTTAGTCACATTCTTATTATTATCGCTATTATCAGCTTACTTTGGCCAATATTTAAAAATCGTTATTTATTCCAATCGCTATAAGCGGAACTTCTAATAATTTAGAGACCTGTTGCTTAAAATCTTATGGCCTTTAATTTAGTATTACGATTTAAGAGTATATTTGGCGCGCCTTTTTAACACCTAAATCTATATTTTTATTATATAAGGCGTTTTTCCCAAGCTAATCTTTGATTATTTAATTTTTAGTAAATTTTGAAGCGCCTAAACTCAACCTTTTATAAAAAGTCAAAATTCTATTATTATTCCCAATGTTATTTTTATAAAAAACCATTTTATTCATCCCTAAATTTTGATTTTCATAAAAGACCATATTATTGCTCTTCCTCTCTTGATTCTTATAAGGAATCATTTCATTGCTCTCTACCTCCCAGCTTTCATAAAAAACCATTCCTATTTCACTTTCTATTACCCCCAAACTCATTAATAATTTAAAAAAATCAAAATCTATTAATAATATGGCAGGTGATTTAATAATTAAGAAAAGCATTTTCATAAGCGGGGAAAGCACCTTTAATATAATAATTTCTATTTTCATTAACTCTTTAATATATACTTTAATAATAACATTTAGCGCGGCCATTTATTCCTTTGCAACATTCTTTATAATATTGCTTATATCAAACCTTATGTTTAAGAAAACGTCGTCCTCTTTTATCATAATAATAAGCTCTTTTAAAGTAAAAGCGATTTGGCCAATCAACTTCTCCTTATCCAAAAAATAAAACTTCGTTTTATCAAAGCAAACATTGCGCGTTATAACAACACGGCGTAGTTAAGGCACCCAAATTCTATATATATTAAAAGCAACATAATTAATCAAATAACCTAAATATCCCTTAAGATTAATTTTAAAGCCTTTTTTGTCTTTTCCGGCTTCTTTATTATTCTTTATTAAATAAGCACGCGCTTTATACGCATATTCCCCACTTTAATCTAATCTTAAATCAATCAATAGCCTTTTCATAATTAATAAATTATATCATTAAAAATAACCCCAAAACTATTCCTAAAACACTTAATTTGGGCTCTTTATCCTTCATTATATAAGTAATGCCTTATTATATAAATAAACCGCTGTATTACATACTTTTAAATACAATTTCTTCAAGAGTTTTGCTCAAACGCGTATTTTAATAAATTTAATAATAATTTCTTATCCTGCGCGCTCTAAACCGCCAACTAATTCTTTGATATATACTAAGGGGTTCTCTATTTTAATCCCTTTCTTTATCATCCAATCTTAATAGTGTATTATTCTAAAAATTGCAACAATAAAAATATTATTATTATATTTAATAATATAAATAAATAATCCATATTAATATCTTATCCAATGCTCAAAGTTTTATAATACCAGCATAATATAATTCAGCAACTTACTTACCAAAATCCAATTAAACAACTTCCCATTATATTTGTTTTTAATTATTAATAATCATTGCGTTTTATTATAGCCTAAAAAAAAATCAAACAAATCCCAAAAAATTCTAAAAAATGGTCTAATTGCCTTGTTCTTAAACTCCCTCCTTAAAATAACATTTCCGGCGTATATTATAATACAATCTTTGCACTCAATTCTAAAAACACTATTAAATTTTACCCCCTTCCCTATATAAAGCAGCGCCCAAAATGCTTCTTTTTTTTTTAAATGGCCCGTTTTTAAATGCCATATCTTTAGCATTGCATAATAAGCTTGCAATAGCTTTTTACTTAATTAAAAACCTTATTTCAAGCTACAACGGAAAATTAAATACATTATGACTAAAAGGCGCTTTACTATCATTAAATTATAAAAGCAATAAAAGTAATTAAAAAGCTTATATTCAAAAAAAATAAAATTATATTTCCGCTTTAACTTCCAAAGCACCACGCTATTTTAAACTTCCCCGTACCTCAATATAATGTCTTTTTTTAAATATCAAATCCCAATATTCAATAAAAGCACCTTAAAAATAATATTAATATTAAAACTAACCACAACTGCAATATTACTTAAAATTAGGTCTTGTATATTTAAACCGTCTTCGCTTTTTAGCATATTTTTAAAAAGTCGCTAGCCCCAACCAATGACTAAAAAGCATTATATACCTGCCTCCACACAATTATTATTCCTTAACTTTATAAAAATGCCTAAAATAAGCTTTTTCTTATTATTAACAAAATACTAAGTACCATAATTGTCAATAAATATACTATCAAAAAGTACATATAAATTGCCAATAAAATTTACAACATATACTCCCATTGCCTTATTAATATTAAACAACTTTAAATCAATAATAGCAACATTAACATTTCCAAAATATTTGCTCTTATCTATTAATAATAATGGCTTTTCCTTCTCCTTTTTATTTAAGGCAACGCTTTTAATAATTTAACTAATAAAAAAAATCTTCCAACCTTTTTTAGCAATTTCCCTTCATAGCTTAGCATACTTCGCTTTTTTAAATCTTCTGCAAATTTCTTTAACCTTATTATTGCTAAGGCAATTTTTTAATTTATTTGCACAATTGCCATCATAAGCATATCATAATCTTTAGCATTTAATAAATGCTTGAAAATAGCCATTTTTAAAATTATAAAAGCAATCGCTTTTTTTAATTATTTAAAATAAGATTAATTAAATAAGCCTTATTTACTATAAATGCTTAAGCTTTTAGCACTAAAAATAGCTTTAAAGCTATTAAAATTTTTGAACGCTTTTTTAAAAAGGCGTATAGCTTATTTATTATTTTTCCACCCCTTAAATTATTTTTGAAATACTTTTCCAAATTAGCTTCAAAAGCTAAATCATATTTTTTAAGCATTATATAATATTCTTTTCCTAAAACGTTGTTTTTAATAATATTAGCTAAAACTTAAGTAGCTTATGTCTCAGCATAAATTAAAGCTGCAAAAAAAAATCTTAAATGCTTAAAATGCTTTACACTTTTAAAATATTATATATTTTGGCAAAATAATACCTTTTTTGCTACTTCTTATACCAAATACAAATTTCCATCTTCCCTTTTTTTTTAAAAGCATTTATTAAAGCTTTTTAATAATTTAAAATAATAAATAATAACATAAAAACATCCAAAAAAGCAAACTCTTGCTTAATTAATTTAATCAATGCTTAAAATCCAATAAGGTTTTTTAATTTATTATCATTAATAGCATTAATTAAAATTAACACATTAATAATACTATTAACCTAATTAAATAAATATTAATACCTTATGCTAAAAAGCGTCCATTAAGCAAGATTATTCTAAAATTCTCTTATGCAAACTTCCCAAATTTCCTTAATATTGCTAAAAGTTGCCTTTTGTAATTTAATAACCTATAAAGGTTTTATAAAAGTCCTTTTCTCATCTTTGCTAGCAATTTCCCACTTATAATACATTTTCTGCTCATTATTGCTTATTAACACCATCCATTTTACAAACTAATTATTTGTCTCAATTTATATATACTTATTAATATTAGGAACTATTAATTAAAATTTAAAAAAATTTGAAATATCATATTTATTTAAATCAATAAAATCAATAATACCCTTAAATTGGGCGTAATATTGAAATCTCGTCTACCACTACGGCCACTGGCAACAATCGCTTAATAAAACGTTGTCCTTATTAATTAGTATATCCTAAAAAAACATTTTATTATTATTAAACATTTAAAAAATTTAAAAAAGTATTATTATATTAAAAAAAGGGGGAATATGTGCTTTTAAAAAGTTTTTCAAATAGCGGTAAATGTCCTTTAATACTTACCCTCGCTTTTCTTAACCTATAATAATTGTATTTTAATAACTTATGAAATAAGGCTGTAGCTCTTAATTATCGAGCATCGTAAGGGAGGAGCTTTAAGAAATGTGAAAGTCTTAAATTGTAAAGAAATATAATAAAGCTCCCCTTAAGAGGGAGCTCCAAAGATTTAATTATATAAGCAATCTTAATTGGCTGCAGCGCCATTGAGGCTTTATTGGTGCTACCAGCCGATAAACCCCTATTCTGTACGATAAAGTGCCATGGTTATTTTAAATGATTTAATTATTAGAGTATTTATATATATTAAAATAATCGTAGATTTACTTTAAAGGTCTCTGTGTATTATAATATATAATTGACATCTTGAGATATATCCATTTTTATCGGGTTTATATTTAAACACTTATATAAATAGTACAAACGTTAATATAATGTCTAAATTAAAATATTTTAATATCTAACATTTATATTTATTTATATTACTTATTTTTAAATAAATATCCTTAATAAACCACGTTTTTATTAAGTAATTCTTAAAATTATTCCACTTTTTAGGCTTTAGTAAAAGATCTTGGACTTTGATTTTAAGAAGTAAGATCTTCCCTTTTAATAATAACTGTCCTCTTAGGTGATTTACTTAGATAACTACTATAATCATTATATATATTATTTTTGTTATTTGTTTTAGTTCCTTTTATTCTTTTAAAAACATATATAAATTAAATATTAATCTATTAAATATAAGGTTTATATATAATATCAGATCACTATATAAGTTAAAAGGGTGCTTTTTTTCTAATATATTACCCCCGAGATTACAAATACCCCCGAGATTAAAATATTTTTATTAAGATTTTGTTTTTTTAAGAATTATATTAAATATAACGAATACTTTAATATATCTTCTAAATTGTTTCTTTTTTCCTTTTATAATTCTTAGTGGCTTACCTTAAATACTTAAAGATTTTAGTTTACTTAACTGAGTTTTAGTCGTTATAGTTTAAGAATACGTCAATGTTTTCGTTAATTTAAAAGATTTAGATTTAGATTTTTTATGATTTAAGGGTAATATGTCTTAATATATACTTAGGTTATATAATAAGATTTGGACTTTAAGTCTTAATGTTTAAAGCGGATCTATTGTTTGATTTTAGGGTATATTCGACGTTTAATTAGTAAATTATATATACTCACTTAAATAGAATGCTTCTAAGTTTAGATTTATGCCTAAATTAAGCTTTAAGTCTAATATACCCAACGACTGTTCTTTTATTCTTTACGCGTTTTTATTTAAGACAAGTGTTGTTTTTAAAGTCAAAAGTTTAATTTAAATATTAAGGTTTTTAATATAATCTTTTACCCCTAAGTTTTGTATTTCAAGAGCTTCCGTTTATTGTTCTATGGTCTTAAACAAAGATTCTGGGATGCCTTTTCTTATAGTATTCTGTTTTTTGACAGTTTTATTTTTTGCTTTAAAAATTCTAGTTTAATTGTTAATTAATTCTTCTTTTTTAATAAGTTCGTAAATCAATTGAGTTTTTGAGACTGAAATCCCCTGCTTTTTTTTTAGAAGAAGTATAAAAGCTTTTTTTATTAAATCGTATATTATAAGTAATAATGATTTTATTAAAGCGTGGTATTTAAATCTTGTAAATATTTAAAGTAATATATTTTACTAAGTATTTGATGTATATATATGTATTTGTTTTAAACGCTTTCTTATCTTTTCTTAATATTTGTTTTATTATTAATACATACGCCTTACACTTAAATACGTAGATTCTATTTTAATTTGGTTTAAAATCAATAATAATTTTAATAATAAGCGTAAGATTATATTATTAAAAGTAATTGCGGAATTATTTGTTATTTTCCTCGACAGGTAATCACTAGTTGTTTATATGCCTTAGGCTTCTATTATATAAGTAAATACCTACAAGTGCGCACTTAATGTTTAGTTTAATAAGGAAATTAAATCTTAACTGTATTTTTACCTTTTTATTGATCGTTTTTTAGCTAATCCTTTTGGCTTTGTTATTTGGTTCATAGGTTATAGTTAAAGAGAACTCGAGTTTGATTTTGAGCTTAAAGACTTATTCTTTATATTTTGTGAACCTTTTGATTATAATAATAGCCTTTTTTTTTTTAATTATGTTTGATTTTGTATATTAAGAGTTCGAATTGTTTTTGAACCTAAGATTTAAAGCTCTTAATATATTCAAAAACCTTGTTATATTCTTTTAAGTGTAAAGTATATTCGACTAATATTTCGTTATATTTATATTTAAGTATTAATAACTAAGACATACTTTTAAAGTAATCCGAGTAATTAAAAAGATTTCATATGATTCTTTAGAATAAATGTAGTAATTATTGATAAATCGGGCGAGTAGAATTAAAGTTGAAAACATAAATGAATATATATTATTCACACTTTAAATGTCCAACTTTATTTATTATTTTAATATTCCTGGCTGATTTAATTAACTTTTTTAATATATTTAGGCTTAAGTAACCAGCGCGCAGATGTCACATTGTTTCCGTATTTAATCGAGGGTTTTTATACTCTTAGGTTAGCTTTAATATTTGTCTAAGCTTTTGTTTTACAGTTGTATAAATCATAATTCTTATAGAGTTTAATAGGGTTTCACATAAATAATTTAAATGTTTTTTATATTTAAAGAATACAAGGTTTTATTGGCGTTTTAATTAATAAATAATAAAGTGGTTTACTATAAGTTTGCTATTATTACTTTAATACAAAGTACAATCTATTCTATAAAACCAAAGATTTTACTTAAATAAATGAGTTTTTGAAATAATGTTAATATAAAATCCTTTTATAATAACGACGTTATAAAGAATAAAATCATATGTTTGATTATTGTTATTTATAAGGACGTCTTTTATGATTTGAGTTTTATACCCTAAAATGGGAAACTGGCTGTTTTTTTACTTTTACGATGTTATTTAGCTTTGTTTTAATAAAAGATTTATATTTTAAAAACGAAATGTTATTAATTAAGTTAGTTGTTTTATAATTGTTTAAGAATATTAAATTAAAAAGAGGGTGTAAAGTACTTTTTTAAAGAAAATAAACTCTTGGTTAAGCCTTTTCCTTAAGATTTAATAAAAGTATTAAAAACGTATTGTTTTTTGATTTTACCGATTTATTAAAAATATTACCTAAGAACTTAGATTTAGGTTTCTTTGAGTTTTTTAAGTTTTTTGATTTTTTGATTAAATCTTTAATTAGTAAAAAAAAAGGTTTGTTTTAGTTAAATTAACTTTACAAACTTTTTTACTTATTTTTTATAAATTGTTGACGGATTTTCTTAGTTTGACTTTTGTTTTATTTTAGATTTAATCTAAATAATCCGTTAAGAAAAGTCTTAAAAGTCTTTTTATAAATAACGAATTAGAGTTTTATATAATAGTTAAGGGACTATTTGTATAGATCTTTAAAGTATAAGTATAACCGTTTTAGAACTCGTTGATTTAATAAACTCTTGAAAGATTTCTTACTTTAGGCCTTAAATAAGCTTTTATTTTTAAATCTTATATTATTTGATTTTTTTAAAAAGTAATATAATATTTAATATATAGTTCATTATTAATGAGTTTATAATATATTAGATTTATTTTGTTTATATAAAAAAGGCGGCATAATTATTTTAAAATATATAAAAGAAGGTTTTTAAGTTTATTAGCTTTTTTAATCTTTTGATATTAATTAGTGGACTATTTGTTATTAAATTATTTAGTAGTAATTAAGAAATTTATAAGCCTTTAAAATCTTTTAATATTAGTGATTTTATATAATCTGGCTTTTTAAAAAAGGTTTAATGTATTATAATTTATTTGGTTAGGTTGATTTTTCTTTTTTTTGTTTAAATAAACGAGGCTGTATATTTTCGTTTAACATTAGTTTATAAGGTTTGGTTTATTTATTAAAATATAAAGCGAAAAGAACAAATAAACGTTTAAATGTTTATATGCTTTTTTAAGACAAATTATAATGTGGCAATATTAAAGTACTTATATACTATAGTCTTTTGGATTTATTTATAGAGTTTGAAATATATAGTTGTTTAAGGTTATTAAATTATATAGTTTGATTTTTATTTCTTTTCTTTGTTTTTAGTATTAAAAGTATATAATTCCGGCTTATATAAAACCGCTATAACTAGGGCTCTCGGGATTATAAAAGTAGGAAGATTTAGAGTTGATTGATTAGTCTTGCTTTTATTTGGTATAATAGTAATAGTCTTATTTTAAGTGTTATTTGTTAATACGGCTAGAAGATTTAAGTAAGCCTTTATTATTATAACTCAAATAACAAGGTTTACGTTATATTGAGTTTATATAATTTGAAAGTTGATTTATAATTGAGCAGTTTTTACTATTATAATTTGTTTGGCGTTTCTAAGAGTAGAATTGAGGACTTCTGCAGGAGTACGAGTATCCGTTACGTCAAAGTCAATTAAGGGCTATAATTTAAGGATATTTGCGCTAAACGTAAAATGAGTATATTAATTGGCTTATTACTTGGGTTTTTTATAAACGATGTTTATATTCAACGTTTTAATATTATTATCGTCTATAAATATGTTAGGGTAATTGAGTGATTGTTAAGTAAAAGAACTAAAAGATTAAAAATAAAAAATAATAATAAAAATAATAAGTAAAAGACTTAAGTAAAGTCCAAATCTATGTATATATCGGGTAATAGTGACAGTTTGTGGCTTTTAATTATAATACGGAAAGTAGAACAGGTCTTTTTAGGTATAAGAGATTTTTACGATTATTAGAAGTAAAAAGTGTATGAGTGTGTTAAATTAATTAAATTAAGCGTTATTTTTTTAAGATAAGACTATGAGCTAGAGATATATACATAGATGTTTACGTAAGCATACACTAGACCTTATCAGATATGCTGACATAATAATAGAGCTTGTTGCGTGACACATAATAATATAAAAATATAAAGTGCTAATATATTATAAATTTTTGCTTTTTTTATTTTTTCATAAAGGCTATATTAATTCAATTTTGTTTCATTAAAGCTACATTTTATTAAACGATCCACAAATCTCCTTAAGATTATTTAAAAATGAATCCCCAGATTAATCAAGCTTAAAAAAGGGAAAAATCACTTAGCCACGATTATTTACATAATTTTAAGTCAAACTCAAAAATTTCTTATTTATAAACTTAAATTTCTTTTTGATTTTAAGGTTTATTATTATTGTTAAAAAGGGAAAAGTGACATAAATGCGCAAGTAATAATAAGAATTACTTAGTTTTAAAGAAAAATAACTATTATATAATTAAAACTTTTAAAAATAGGTTTTTTTTATATTTAATATTAACATTAACTTATTTAGCATAATTAAATTAAGTAATTTTTTATGCCTTTTTTATTATACGCTAAAGTGCGTATACTTATAATCTAAATGTATGTTTTTAAGAACTTTAATAATTAAAAAGCTAAAGAAAACTTACTTTTAAGTATAAAATAAAAAAACAATATTTTAAAAATTAAAAGGAATTAATATAAAATGTCTTCAAAGATCTTTTTCCTTATAATTTCTTATAATTTCTTATTATAAGATTTTTTACTTAAGTATCACTTAGCTTTTTAAGCTTATTTCCTATTTAATATTAAAGCATATCATATATTACTTATTTATTTTTAATTATTAATTTAACAAATTTAATAATATTCAAAAGGCTAAATATTAAAAGCGTTTTAAATAATTAATATAAAAAGATCTTAAAAAATTTAATATTTAGCTTTTTCTTTTTATAATCTACACGCCTCAATTTATATTATTATACGGTAAAAATTGCCTTAATGCCTTTGTTTATTTTAATAACACGTAGATGGGACTTATCTTAAAAGATAATAATTACAATTACTCTTTGGTTATTCCTTAAATAATATGTGGCAAGTTAATTGTTTATTTTATAAGGCGTGCTATTTCTTATTCCCTTTTTATAATAACAGACAAACCATATGTTACGCTGTTTATTATTTAAATCCTGAAAAAATTTGGCATTTACAAAATCAAGCATTAATAATATAAAAACTTTGTTATTATATACGTGGGGGGTCCAGAATAATTAGCTAAAGGATCAATTATTATTAATTAACACATTATTATTATATTCTAACTCTTTAAAGAACTGCTTTTTTATTCTATGCATATTTGCCCATTATTATGCACTAATTTTAATATTAGTGCTATAAAACTTTGCCAGCAAATAATTTCATTTATTTATATAGCCAATAAAACTTGACTTTTGGCTACCTTATATCAAGTTTAAACACGCATTAAACTCATGCCTTTAAATTACTAATAAATTAATAAAAACAAGCGCAATAAATACTTTAAACGCTATTTTTATAAAGTGTTTAAAAAAAATAACATAAGTAATAATAATCGTAAATATTTAATATTTTTTAAGTAAAAAAATATATAATATTAAGATTTCTGGCATTATTAGTCTTTTGATTAATATATTTTTTAAAATGGTTTTATAAAATATCTTTTTATATAAAATTATATATATGTTATATATAATAAATAAAAATACGATTATTTTCCTAAGCCATATTAATAAGGCTAAAAACATATTACTCATTAAGCTATAACAGAATCAAAAAAGCATATGTGCAAAGTACATTTAAATAGGCAGTAATTTATGAGTAAAACCATATGGAATAATAATACAATCAAATTCATAACGTTATACATTATATTAGAAAAACGCATAGCCGTTACCCTAATTACTTTTACTCAAATACATCGTAATTTTAAAATTCATTGGTTCAATTATCTTAAATAAATTAATTAAATAATGACTTATTAAATATAAAGGAAAGGGGCTTATAATTATATAGTTTTATTTATTTTACTATTTTGCCATATAGTCTATGTCATTTAGTATGTATTATTATTACTCTTAAAGTCATTCGGTATTGGCTCATCACTTTTATACTTTACCTTCTTAAGTTTTAAATCATTAAAATCTATGCCTTTTAGCTTTTCTTTAAACCCCTTATTTTTATTATTCTTATTAAACACATCGTTTAACTTTAAGTCTATATTAAAGCCATTTAAGGACTTATTATTAAGAATATCTAAGTTTTTAATATTAAAATCACTTTATGTTTTAACTTGTCCTATAATTAAAAAAACAATTGTTTTTAATGCTTTTGGCTTTAAGGCAATAATTATTAGATTATAAGATATATCTCAGGTAATTAAAATCCAAACCTTCTTTTTTTTTTAAATAATAATGGCTTAAAACCTTTAGGTTTTTTTAAATAAGATTTTATTGGGAATAGATTATCATAAGTAAAGTTCTAAAAACAGGATTATATTATATAATTACACATTATTAAATAAAACACTAATTATAAATTAAAAAATAAATTTATTATTAATTATAAAATATATAATTAACACATTACTTAATGTTTAATGTACTTATTCTAATTTTATATTTAAAAAAGCCATATTAATTTTGAACTTTTTACTAATAAATCGTTTAAAAAAACCGAAGTTCAAATAATAAGCGCAAATTTTTACGATTTTTAGAATTTATTACTTAAATTTAAATAAAATACTAGGAATAATTTTTATTATATTTATAAGCGCGTTACTGATTTAATAATTGAGATTTTTTATAAGTGAACAATAATTAGTTTTATAATTAAGTGTTTAATATTTTTGATTATATAAGGGCGCGCGCGGATAAGTAAGTCAGATTAAGAAAAAGGATTAGTAATAAATAACGGATTTGTATTTATTAAATATTAATTATAATTAAATTTAATTAATAATCTTTTATTACTTATGATTACATTTTCCCTTATTATTATTAATACGTTTATTTGGTTATTAGTTATTATGGTATTGCCTAATAGAACTTTGGGATTAAGCTATTGTATAGGCTAAAGTAAAAGAACTTAAAGCATAAACGTATTTGTTTTTAAAAAAGGTCTGCCATTATATTAATAGTTATTAATTAAACGTGTGCGTGTAATTGAATGCGTATTTTGAAATGTAAGTTAATATTACACTTTAGAAGTATAATTAAACAATGGGTAAAAACAAAGGTGAAATAATGTTTATAAATAAAGAAGGCTATTAATGAAGTAGCGGCTACTTTGTAAGCTGCTTTAAGAGGTTGCGACCCCGCTATTAGCGCCATTATTTAGCACCCCCCGTAAACAGCCCATGTTATAGCCTCTTAAAGTAGCCTCTGTTTTCATATATAGCTTGGTTTTTTTATTATTTAAATTGCTTTTTTTAATTAAATTTTTTATTTATAAGCTTACTTTTATATAATATTATTTTTTTAATTTTAAGATCATATTCCCGTTAATTTTAATTTATTTTATATAATTATGCCAATTTAACATAAACATCAATTAACTAAAATAATCAAATAATAAATATAAGCAATAATAATTATTTTATAATAGCCAAAAATAAAAATATTTTATTTAATTTTAAAATTATAAAATTAATTAATAATAACTACAGCTGTTAGCATATTCATTATATGGCCTATTATATTTCAACCTTTCCCCATAAAAAATCCTATATAACATAATACATAATTCGTGAATTATTATAATCGGAATTTTGCAATATAATTTAATATAATTTAATATAATTTAATATAATTTAATATAATTTAATATAATTTAATATAATTTAATATAATTTAATATAATTTAATATAATTTAATATAATTTAATATAATTTAATATAATTTAATATAATTTAATATAATTTAATTTAAACGCCGTTATTTACAAGATATTAATAATAATAATAAACAAATTAACGTTATTATATATTAAAGCTATGGACTAGTGATATGCTAGTTAAGATAAAGTTAATAGCAAGATATGTTTAAACAATAATAAATATAAAGAAATAGCAAATATATTTGGGGATCTGATTTGGAAGCAAAATCATAATAGCTAATTATAAAACAAGATTATTTAAGCAATAAAATGTCTTAATCATTATACAAAAAAATGCGTTGCTTTATTTAAAAAAAGGCAAACTTATAAGCCAAATAAATCAAAAGCTGCATTACCACCTGTAATGGGAATACTAGGTATTATTACTGCCTTTAATATAAACAACATATTATCCCCGCCCCTAAAGTTTAAGCCAAAAGCCAAGATATTAATCGCGCGTTCTTTTAAAATTCGGAAATAAATAATATTAAAATTTAAAAGCAAATCGCAAATAAAATAAATATTTAGCCACTCTTAATATAAAAACGACAATTCTCTGCTTCTCTTATTTTCTCCATTAATAAAAGCCAAGGCATTATTATAAAGTAATAGAAAGGCTATTTTTAAAAAACAACAAACACAAACAAGCGCATTAAAGTTAAGCTTTAAAATGCAAAATAATAAGATATTAATTAATTTAATATATAAAACCATATTAAAAATAATACTTGTTTAGCAAAATATTATAATAATATTTAACGGGTTTAAATATAGCAATAATAATATAATTATTATGAGGATATATGCTTTAGTCAAATCAAAATATAAACAAACTATAAACAAGAACATATAAGCAAAATACTTAAATTAACACAAATTCCTTCATATCCTTTAAAAAATGGACCCCAACTATGTCATTATTGGTAATATATATAAAGCTAATAATAATAACGGTATATTTATATATAAACTTCCCAAGCGGTTAAGTAAATTAAAGCCAATTTATAATAAGAACAATTTTTAAACAATATATAGACTTTTATATTTATACATAAGTGTTCATAATAGGGATTAGGATTTAAAAATGATTATTTTATAATTGTAAATATAAAAACAAGCTTTTAATATAAGAATTAATTAGCCTCACATATAATGAATATTTGTGTTTATATATGTTTTTTATTTTTTAATAAATAACTAATGTAAAAAGTATATATAGTAAATTAATTACAAGATATTTAAAATAAGAATATACTTCAAAAATTAATTAATAAATAGCCTTATTTACAACCCCTTTAATTTAGTTTAATCGTTTAATTAAGTTAATAATTTTCCATAACTAATTTAGTGAGCTGTTTAAATTGGCTACTTAATGGGCTATTTAGTGAGTTACTTAAATTGGCTATTTGATTAATTATTTAGGTCAGCTGTTTAAAGGGAAAGGGGGTTACTTAAGGGGATATTTAGTTAACTATTTAGGTGGGCTATTTAAGCGGCTATTAGGTTGATGACGTGCGCGATAAGACTCAGGCTCTGCGAGCATTTGAATTGATAGAATGTGTTGATTGATTAAGTAAAATTTAAGTAATGAGTGTAAAAGGGGGAAGTGTTTTCTTAAGGCGGTATATAGCGGCAGAAACTTATTTAGATAGTGTGCAATGCTAAGAGAGCAGTTTAGGCAAGCTGCAGCCGTGCTTGTACGATATACCCCCTAGTTAAATAGCAATGGGAGTTGCTTTTATTGTGGTTGGCTATTAGGCGAGCTGTTAGAAATGATAGAAATTAGGCAAATAATTGCGTTGTATAAATAAAGAGTTGCTTTTTTTTATTTGTAAGCTTTAAGCTTTTAATAAAAGAACGATTTTTGATTTGCTTTTGATTTATATTAATTATAATTAATTAAATAAATAAATAATCAAATTAATTGCTTTTCTTGCAAAGATGGGTGCTGAACTTTGTTGATTTGCTTGTAAGAGCGCTATTTTCTTCCTTGTAAGTTTGATTTAAGGAATATGAAACTTATTTAAATAATTGATTAATTGCTTATAGGCCAAGAGACCTTTGGCCAAGGCCTTGGGTAAGCGCGTTATTTGGGCTGCTTTTATTGGTTGGGTTTGGAAGGAGAAGGTTGCTGGTGAGGAGAGATTGGTCCTTTGCTGGGGTTGTATAAAGGGAGCAATTTAAAATAAAGGCATAAGCCTTTATTATAATATTATAGGTGGCTTGCGCTGTTTTAATTGCGCTAGCAATAATTATGCTTGCCGCCCCCTTTTTTTTGGTGTTTTGGCTGCGTTTTTGAAGTATTGGGATGCTTTTAGCAATAAGAGCTTCTTTTTTGAAGTAAGTTTATTTAATTTAAGATAATTGAATATATTAATTTATATAAAAGTTGACCGAGCTTAAAAGCGCTTATTTGGCAATAAAGAAGATGGGTGATGCTGTCCTTATTGCTCCCGCAGCTTGCGCTGCTTGGGTTGCTTTTGGTGTTAATGTTGGTGGCCTTTTTTGCTATTATGGCCTTGGTCAGGTTATTAATAATAAGTTGCTTTTTTTATTAAAATATTCTAAATTTATTTTCTAAAACGCAATTAATTAATTGCTTTCATATATAAATAAAAAGATTTAGAATGGAGAAGAGCATAATAAAAGTATGGAGAAAAAGAAGGAAAAAAAGCAATTTAATTTGCTTATTGGCTTTTGGGCTAAAATGAGAGAGGTTGCTGCCGGCTTGTTTGTTCCTAAGCATAGCTTGAAAGCAATTGATGGCCTTGCTGGTTTTTTTGGTGCCTTTTTGGGTAATGGAATCCGGGTGCGCCTTTTTTTAAAGGAAAAAGCTGCTATTGCAAAGCAATAAATTATTAAAATTACTAAGATAATCGCCAATTTTTTTGGTGATTTTGTTTGGGTTGTTTTGGGCTTTCCAGTTAATTAAGTTGCTTTTTTTGAGGCTTGGGAATTTCCTTTATTATTTTAAAATATCCCCTTATTATTATAGCTTGCGTTGCGTTTGTTTTTTTGAAATAAAATGATCTTGAGAGCAATTGTGAATACTGCAGTAATATAAATAATTCAAAATTAGAAGTTCTTTAAAAGAAATAATAAAGAACATAAAAAATATTACAAATAAGAAAATAAAAAGTATAAAAAAAAAGCTGTTTAAAAACGAGCTTTTTTAGAGAGTTGCTTTAATTGAGCTTGTACATTTATTAAATTAATAAAAGCAATAAAATTTTCAAATTTTTGTTGGCTTAGGTTCTTAATAAGTTCATTTGCAGGCATAAAGCCTATAGGTAAATATTTCATTAAAAAATTACCTTTTTAATATTTTTAATGTAATCACATATTTTGAATATTAATATGGTAAAGCTTGGTTGAGATGCGCTCATTTTCCTTGATAATCAATTGAATTGTTTAAATATTATTGCAAAAGATTATTTAAGCTGCTTTTATGCTTAAGCATAATTTTAAAAAGAATTATTGAAGTGCTATAATCTCTTTTGCTGTATGTTTAATTTTAAAAAGCTTTGCTTAAGTAGTTGAAGTAGTGATTGTATTTTGATAAGCTGCTTTTTATAAAATTAAATTATTAAAGAGCATAATGATATATTTTTGAGAAGAGCGTTTAGTTTTAAGATCATTGCTAAAGGAAGTATTTAAGGCTATGATTAAGTAAGAAGCGCGCATTTGGCAAATGTAAACTATTGCCAAAAATCGGGTTTCGAAAAAATATTGAATTGTTTAATTAATAGCAATGAGGTGCTCTTTTGAGGGATTAGTTAAAAAGTGAGAGAGCTTTGAAGCTGCAAAAGCAATGTCCACGCGTAATATGATTGCAGTATAAAGCATTGAATTAATTTTTTTTTGATATTTTTTGACTTTTTTAAGGGTTGCTTTCCCAGGATTTTTAATAAATTCTATATGAGGTAATGGGGTGCTTGAGCAGCTCCCATTAACGAATCCAAAATGCAGAGCAATTTTTTGAATGTAATTATTGTGTATTAGGGAGATTGTTTTAGCCTGTTGATCCCTAATAATTTGAATCCTTAAAAACCATGCTGTTTTTTGTTTTTTAATAAGCTTATACGCCAAGTTTAATCCATTTATTATTAATTGCGCTTTTGGAATTGCTAAAGCATGATATAGCATTTGGATATTGTTAATATAAAATATTATAAATATTATACGTTGCTTATTTATAAACATATAAGGCTCCTTTTTATAAGGAAGCAATTTGAGAGTTTGAAGAATTGTTGTAAAGTTGCTATATTATAATGCTGGGAAGTTTTTAAGTTCATAAAAAGCGCGGTTGACCTTTATTAATATTCCATTTTATTTAAAGCCATTAGGAAAATAATAGCATATGCAAGCAGCTGAATTATTTCTTTTTGTATTAATGAATGCATTAATAATATTGAACTGCTTTATTTTCAAATTGAATTAAGCTATTATAACCATGGCAATTCTAAATAAGCAAGCAGCTAAAGTTGCGGCGTATATTGATAAAATAAAGGTTTTAAATTGTAAGTCCTCTTTAATTATTATTCGAAAGCGATATTTGATTAAATAATTGTTGGAATTTATTTTATAAATAAAAACCCATTTTAAAAAAATCGGTTGCTTAAAGGCGTAGCTGTGCTTTATTACCTTCCAGCAATTACGCAACTCCAAATTAGTGATCTTTATAATGGCTCTGGCTTTAAAGTGCTTTTTAAGAGGGTGGTGTTAAAGGTTTTTTTAATTTAATAATGCCTTTGGAAATTGCGATTAATGAATTTTGGGAAAAGCAATTGGTTGTCGAATTTTAACATTATTAAAAATAGACGCTGTAATTATAGCGTGGACTGCTTTTAAATCCTTTTCATCATTGCGCACCTTTTTTTGATTAGGCTAAAAAA
Organism: Helotiales sp. F229; assembly: GCA_002554605.1. Lineage (NCBI taxonomy): Eukaryota > Fungi > Ascomycota > Leotiomycetes > Helotiales > Helotiales sp. F229. Next base: position 1,725,931 of record MXAW01000010.1, read on the forward strand.
TAGCTAAAAAGTTATTAAAATGCTTGCGATTGCTTATCAAGTTTAACACGCCTTTTAATAACTTTTTTATTGTGATAAAGTATATATTATAATTGGGTTGCGTTAATTATCTTATAACTCTAATTTTTTAACCTTTATTACTTGATTTTAGAGGCACCTTCTTTTTTTTTAAGAATTTGAGTAGCTCCTAATTTTAATCTTCCGCCGGGAGCAATAAGAGCTGTTCTGTTTGCGGCTTAACATTATAAAAATCATTATGTTTAAAAGACTTCTTAGCCTCAATTGCTTGAGATGAAGCTTTTATAAGCTTAGGTTTAACACTTTTAAGTATTTCTTATTGCTTTTTAAGACCTTGCTTTAGGTCGTATAGCTCCCAAGCTCGTAAAACAACTTGTGGAATCGATTTGCGCTCCACATTCATATCAAGTTTTTTAGGATTTGTTATATTACGTAAAACACTTCTTTTAGTTGCGCTTGGTGCTGCTAATTATCTTGATATATTAATATTTTATGAAACCTAATCAAGGTGCTTATAAATTAAAAGTCTAATGCTTTTTCGTATTTTTACCCCTAAGTTCTTATTAACGAGCATTAAGTTAATTAAAGGCTTAATTAAAAGTTTAATATTTAAGTTCATTAATTTAGGGGGAGATTGCTTCACCCCCAAGGTTATAAACTTAGATTTAATTGAAGGCATTGTTGCCATCCCCAAATTAATAAGCTTCTTAATTTTCATAGCTTTTAAAGCTTTATTCAATTGCTTTTGTTTAAAAAAAATACCAGCATTTAATTGCAACGTATTATTGGCGTTTAGGCGGTTTATTAACATATACTCAGCGTTTTAAGCCCTTATTTTATTTTCTTAAAGCAACTTAACTATCTTTTAAAATCTTGCGCGCAGCTGGCCGGCCGCTTTTTTGATATTGAAAGAGGTAAAAAATAGGGTTTCATTAAAAGTAACGTTTTTTATGATTATTATACATTATAATTAAGGCACCCAAATCTTATATATATTAAATAAGATATAATTAATTAAGTATTCAATATGCGCTTTTAGGTTAATTTTAAAAGCTTTCCTTTTGCGGAACGCTTTTTGATTTTTTGACAATGGGTATGCGCGCAACCTATACGCATAAATCCCGCTTTAATTAGGCCGTAAATTAGTAATAAATTTAATAAGTAACTTTAGATTATATCATTTAAAATATTATTTAAATTAAAAGTGAAGCATTTTGTTTGGATTTTTAAATGCCTTTTATGCTAAAGAACTTATATTATAAAAATATATTGCCGCAAGAACGATTTTAGGCCATAATGCCTTAAAAAAATTGGCGGCAAGGCGCATTTTGATTGCTTTTTTAATAATTTTCTTGCCTGCCCGCTTTGCTTCCCCATTTAGCTCATAAATGTATAATAATATAAGTTTTAAATTAATATTGCTTTCGTAGGTTCATTTCTTAAATTAAATTGCTTTATTCAATCCAATAACTGAGGTTTTATTATTTTGGCGAATTTTATAAATAAAAAAGCCAAATTGCTATCTTATCCATTATTTAAAAAATTGGAAAGCAGCTAATATTGCATTTAATCCTTTGCTTTTAAATATAAAACCATAAAAAACTCCTATAAATTCGTTTTTGATCAAAAGGAGCCAATTGCTTTTGTCAAACCTAAGAGGATAATTGAATAAATCCTAAGTAATTTAATAAAAAGGTTAAGTAGCTTTCCTTTTAAATAATTGCCAATTAATATTTTAATATGCTATTACCAAAGCATATTGCTTGCATTTTACTTTTATAAGGCCTAAAATTTCAATATTGCAAGCATTTTTTATTAATGCTTGTAATGCTTTTTTCCCTAGGTGCCTTACGCGAAGGTGCTATAAGTGCGCTATGTCTTATCAAGATTTTAGATAGCGCCTGCTTAATTAAAAATTTTGTTAAATGCTTTTTATTATTATTGAAAATATTAAAAATCCGAAATTAAGGCGTTTCAATGCATTGAGAGCAGTTAACAAGGCAAAAGAGTAATTGTTAAGCTTATATTTAAAAAAAGCTAAATTTGCGTGGCGTTTTAAGTTTTTGATAATTACGTTGCTTTTTATTAATCCATAGCGCAAAGTATAATTTAAATTATTATACCAGATTTCTTCTTTTAGTAAACGAGCCTTTAAAATGATATTAATATTAAAACCCTTAATAATAGCAACGTCAATAAGCTCTAAATTTATTGTATTTGGCCCGTTCTTTTCGTTGAAAGCACCTGACATTAAGCGAATACCCCATCCCTTTATTAGCAGGCTTGAAGTACCAGCCTTAATAGCGTCATTAACAATTGCTTTCACAAAAGAGCTAAGGATTAAAAAATCAATTGAGTTCATTAAATAAATTGCGGCTCCGTTATTAACCAAAATGCTCCCGGAAAGTAAATAATAATCAAAGTCCCATGTAGCGTATACTTTAATTGCTTTTATTGCAAAATTAAGCAATTAAGGGCTGATTATCGCAAAAACTATTTTTTTAGGATATGCTAGCGCCAAAGGTTTTAATAATTAGATTGCTCCAATATTATTAATTAAAGAAAAGCAATTAAAAAGGCGGTTATTAAAAGAGCCTATGATTTATTAAATAGGGAGCATCTTCCAGCCACGTTTATTTGCTTTGCTTTAAAGTGCAATGAAGGTAGTGGCTAGCTTTAAGCATGTCTCCTTAATCTTTTTGATTAAAAGTAGGTTGCGCAATTTGTTTTTAATAAAATCATCAAAGGAATAGCATAATCGAAAGCATTTCAGTGGCTTATATTAATGAAAACCCATTGCGCAAGCGCAATCCTTAAAAAAGCTACCCAATTTGGAGGGGCAAAAGCAAAAGGAAAAGGAAAACCTATTATTGTTATTGGAAGCATTTGGTCTGCTATTAAGAGTAGCAATTGAATATAATCCAGTGGGCTTTTTAAAGGACGATTCAAGTTGCGATCGTTTAGCCAGAGCTGCAAACACTATATTATACTAAACCAAAGTGATTGGGTGAGGTCTCCTTAAGATGATGTTCTTCCAAAGCTTGGCGGACTTGTATTGCGCCTATTGGGAAGCTAATCAAACCTTCACTATTTTTAAAAAGGTATGAGTTGCTAAATCCCTTATCACAAAATCCAGATTGTAAAAAAGCGCTTTTTAATAAGCACATCTCCATTCCTGAATCCAAACGGTAGGCTTGAATTATTGATGGGTTGCTTTGTGAAGCATTGCGGTGTAATTTTCCTTAATTTAAATTAAAACACTTAATGCTAAAGAAGCATAGTCTCATCGGAGGATTCGCACCAATTATTAAATAATCCAATTGCGCCCATAGGTGTTTTTGCTTTCCAAGGAAACAGCGCTATAAACGTCATTATTAATGTGCTTTTAAACCCACTTTATAACAGCCTTATAGCTCCTTGCCTTTTTATTCCAAAAAGGCATAAGCATTGAGTATTTTATCAAAAGCAGCTTAAACCTAGCCGCGACCTTTTTCAAGGTTGCTATCTTGTAATTCGCCTTATTAGGTTTTGTTCCCTTAGCCTCAGGGTTTCTGATATCTTTTTCCCAAGCAACCTAAGCTTTGATTATTGCTTTAGCTTCTTGTATGTTGTTAATCTTATATTCAATAATAAGGAGTGTTAAAGCAGTTGGTTTTGTGTTTAGTGGGCTTATTAAGTTGGGAGCATTTGGATTAAGCTTTATCCAAACCTTATTTAAACAACAAAAGTTTTTATAAGCTTGAAACCATGTAAGCCAAATGCGCTTATCATAAGTAAGCAATAGCTTTTTAGCTATGGATTTGTTGTTTATCGTGGAGAGGTTGCTCTTAAAAGCTTAAAGCGTAAGGGAAAATTCGAGAAATTCAAAAAATTAAAAGGAAGAAGGAAAAGTGAAAAAGAAGCAACTAAAGGATTTAAATCCAACTCTTCTTTAAGCTCTTCTGCAGGTTATTGGGGTTGAAGAAGCGGTGTATTAAAATAGCGGTAAATACTTTGCAACAAATAGCTCGCAAAACCTCAAAAACTTCAAAAAATTCAAAAAGCTTTAATCTCATCGGCTGCGCATAATATAAAAAAATACTAACTTAATAGCTTCATTACAAGGCTCATAACTAACATGCGCAATAAAACTCAGGCTCTGCAAGCACTTAAATTAATAAAATGTGTTAATTGATTAAGTAAAATCTAAGTAATAAGTATGAAAGGGGGAAGTGCTCCCTTAAGGCGGTATACAGCGGCAGAAACCTATTTAGACAGTGTGCAATGCCAAGAGAGCAGTTTAGGCGAGCTGCAGCCGTGCCTGTACGACAGTTGATTACTTTAGCCCACGGTTTTAATATATTAGCAATTTTACACTTTAATTTACTTCGTTTAAATAATAAAAATATACGCTAATATTAAGTTTTTTAATATTATTAATATAATATTAAATATTAAAAATAATAATTTATTTAAATTTACTATATAGCCAAACACGTTTCGCCCTTTTTTAAAAAAAATCCTATCTACTAAGACGTGTGGTTTACTAATAAAATAAACCGCAACTTCATAATATAAAGGATAATAAGCATAAAATACGGCTTAACTTAAGTTAATTTGAATGCTATTATATATAAAGTGTTAAAGATAATAATAAACGAATTCATACTGCTGCGCACTTAAACTATAAATAATTGATTTGTTACTTATAGGGATATTAACATAAAAACACGTTTAAATAATAATACATATAAGGAAATAGTAAATATATTTATAAATTTAATTTAAAAGTAGAACTAAAATAACTGGTTATATATCAAGATAAACTAAGTAATTGAGTTGTTACGGACCCCTTTGCACCAATGAATAATTGGCACCAGAATACTAATGATACCACCAAGTGGATGGTACTATAAAAGTATTAATACCAATAAGGGATTAGTATAATTTATGGGCTAATATTAATCAAAAAATAGTATAAAATAATAATTGGTACCATTGCACATATCGTAATTGCGATTTTAATTATAATAATTATTTAGATCATGATGAATATTGGGTCATATGATAATTGGAACCTTTGAAGCCATAGGAGCCAGGGCGCCTAAGACCTTAAGGCTAAAGGATTCAAAGAAAACAAAGGTTTTATATAAAATTAGCATATCTGCCATTAAATAAGAGCTTTATGCTTAATTTTAAATAGTATTCTTAATCATATTAATAATTGTTTTACCCCATATATGATACACCTACTTTTTGATTATTAAAAATTAACCGCAGCCTTTTATATTTATATTAAATAAATATTGAATTATTATATTTTAAACACCTTTTTATTAAAAATACTAATTCATATACATAATATGGCTTCCAACTTTTTTATTAAGGCTTTGGCCATTGCCAATGCTTTTAATCCAAAAAATATTCCCAAAATCGCGTCCTCCAATTTTTATTATAAAAACTAATCTAAGCTTAAAACTTACCTTATTTAAATAAAACTTTATATTAGATTTAATAGCCACTAATTTTTTATGAACATAAACAAGGTCTTTTGGGCTGCGTCTTTTTTTTATGAGGCTGCCTTTAATTAAATCAAAACCTTCTTATCCAATTATATTAAAAACAGAACCAAAAAAAGGAAGGTTTTTATTACTATATTTAAGAAGTCTTAAAAAATCTTTTTAAGTTTTAAAAGGTTTAAAGAATGCATCAACCGCATTTTTGGCAATATTAACCAAAATCAAATGGCCAAATGCAATATTCAAAACCTAAAGCAGATTAGGTTAGCAATTATATATATGGCCGCCTTTCAGCAATTTGCTAATTAAATTAGTTAAAATAATAAGGCACTTAAGGCATAATATTATAAAAAATTAAAAAATGGAATTAAAAATAAGATCGCCAGGTTAAATGCATCTTCCAATTTGCAAAAGCTTATTAAAATAGCTATTAAAATCAACAACCATAATTTTAAATATGCGCTTAAATGAAAAGGCTAATATTGCTTTGGGACATATATGCATTAAAATAAAAAAGGCAAAAAACCCTTTTATCCCTAAGAAATGGAGCTAAATGCCACATTTTGAAAGCAATTCAAAAGAAAGCCATATAATAGCAGGCTTTTTAAAAAAGTTATAAACAAATATTAATAAAATAAGCTATGCTTTGATTATAATCTTCCGGGCCATATGGCCAGCTTCCACCGCCAAGGAAAGTTATGATTAAGAAAGAAGCAAAAATCAAAAAAGTAATTCTCAGGGCCATGGTAAACTTTGAAGCATAAGGGAATTTTATATCTCCTATTATTATGCTTAAGCATTTGCTATTAATTAAAGTAAGGGAAAAAAAATACCAGCTGGTACTTGCCAATGGGAATGCCGCCGCCAATGGGATAATAAATATGCAAACTCAGATTCTGCATATAAGCATCGCCAGCCATTTTAAAAGAATTTAATTTAATATCACTTAAATAGGGATGCATAATATTATTCTTAGGCTTTCTTAAATAAAAAAACATAATTCAAAGATTAATTAGATTAAAAGGCAATTAATGTTTAGTTATTGCAAAAATTGCTATTAGAATAAAGCAGGAACATTAATTATTTAAAAGATTTGCGCCATCTCCAAAAAACAAATCAGATACCAAAATAAGGGTCCACTAATAAAAGATATATTATCAGCATACTACAAGTTTGCGGCATTATTTAAAAAAAAATAAGGCATTAAGGCCTTGCCTAAATACCAAAATTACGATCATAGGATCAAGTTAAAAAAAAGTATTAAGCTAATATTTCAATTATTTAAGGAATATTTAATAATAAACTTAATAATAATCAAAAATTATATTAATAAACACTTAGCAAAAGGGTTTATTAAAAAGTTCAAATCCTTATAAAAGAATAATATTCTTTTTGCAAAAAAAAAGGATAGCAAACAATAAATATGCATTAATTATTATTAGCTAAACAACGCTATAAAAAAAAATCATTACGCATTACCATTAGCTAAAAAATTGCAAGATAAGCTTGCAAGGGCCAAAATCTTTACTTAGCTTAACCTAAAAAACGCATACAACCTTATTAAAATAACTAAAAATAAAAAGGAAAAAACAGCATTTTGCATTTATTTTAATTATTACAAATATATGATCATGCTATTTGATTTAACCAATATATTAGCCATATTTTAGCATTTAATTAATAATATTTTACGGCCATATTTAAACATAATATGCATTTGCTATTTGAACAATATTTTGGTTTATTTTAAAAACAAGGGATAGCATATAAAAAATATAATAGCAATTCTCAAAAAATTAAAAGCCGCCTTTATGCTTTTTAAATTAAAAAAATGCAATTTTCATATAAAAAAAATCACTTTTTTAGGCTATATAATTATTACCATAAAATTGGCTATAAATCCCAAAAAGATTTAAGCAATTATTAATTAAATTAAACCTATTAATATCAAAAAATTATAATCTTCTTTCGGATTTGCCAACTTTTATAAATAATTTATTAAAAATTATTTAGAAATCGCCAAAGTACTTATAGAATTGACCCATAAAAATAAAAAATATATATAAATAAAAAAAGCCAACGCGGCTTTTAAAGCTTTCAAAAAAATGTTTATTTAAAAACTTATTTTTATATCCTTTATACCTAATAAAAAAATACGCATAAAAACGAATTTTTTAGATTACGCCATTAATGCCATGCTTAACCAATTAAGCAAAAACAGCAAATAGCAATTAATCGCCTATTATTCGCGAAAACTATTATCAGCAAAACTTAATTATAATATATATAATAAAAAATTGCTAGCAATTATAAACGCAATATGCAAATGGAGAATTTATTTTAAAAGCGCTGCCTATAAAATATAAATTTTAATAAATTATAAAAATTTCATTTATTTTATTATTATCAAAAAACTAAACCAACGCCAGGTTTGATAATATAAAATACTTTTTATTATAAAACTTCAAATTTCTTATATCAAAAAAACAGAAAACGCTAGGGCCAATGCCCTTAACAAAAAACCAAAATATTTCGCAAATAAAATGCATAAATCATATATCATATTTAAGCAAAATAGCAACTTATTAATAATTAATTATAAACAATTAGCAGCAATAAGCCGCCTTTTTAAAAAAAATCTAAAAAAACTATAATCATAACCTAATAATAATTAAGCAAAAAAGACAATTAAATAAGAATTTCTTTTTTATTATTACTAAGGCTTTTTTATATCAAAAACAAGTTTATGTCCTAATATAAAATAAAACAGACTTCATTAAAAAACAGCATAAGCTGCCGGCTTATAAATATTAGGAAATTGCCAAAATATTATTAAAGCTCTTTAAAAAATATTATTTCCTAGGCATAAAAAAAGTAATTAAGAATATAGTATTATTATGCAACATATGCATTTGGAATAAGGCATTATACCATGCTTCATATAAGCTTATGAAATCGCCAATCATATTATTATGCCTATGAAAATTAATTGCTTTGGACTTTATAATCAAATTATTATTCTTAAAAAACTTAATCATAAAAATCAAATATAATTTGATTTATGTGATCATAAATAGGTTCACCAAATACGCATACATAATACCAGTATTAGGAACCTAAAGCGTATTATAAATGATGTAGGTATTTTTTTAAATAATTTTTGCAAATTATGGAATATTAAATAAAATGATTTTAAACAAAAATAAGCTTTTTATTTTAAAGTTCTGGAAAACTTTAATTGCATTCCTAAAAATAAAACAAAAAATATTAATAGCTTTTTACCCCCAAACAAATGCATAAACAAAACAAATTAATCAAATAATAAAGACTTATTTTTAATGCTATATAAATTATAAATAAGATAATTAGATTTAACTACTTCTACTTGCTTAATTTGCATATAATAGCGCGGATTAAGAGATTATTAAAATATTGCTATTTTACGCAAATTATGAATATAACCCAATAGCATATAATATACCAATTGCAGGCCAAAAGATTGCGCAAAAAGCTATGCTGCAAAAAGATAAGCTAAAGCAATTATATAAGGAATTATTAGCTAATATTTTATTTATAACACAAAGATCAGTAATTTATTATAATAAAAAGCATAGCATGGGACCAATGCTTAAAAAAGGGAATAAAGTTTATTTACTTCAAAAGAATATTGCAATAAAATGACCAAATTACAAATTAGATTATAAAAAGCTAAAACCATTTAAAATTGCAAAAGTTAATAAATTAATCAATTACCAGCTAGCGCTTTTTAAAACAATAAATATTCATTTAATATTTCATATATCCCTTCTTAAATCAGCATTATCAAAAGCATTACCTGCTTTTATTACCAAAATATAATTAATTAATTCAAACGCCAAATACAAAATAAAAACTATTTTTGATTATTAAAACTTTTACGGCAAGGCCAAATATTTAATCAAATAAAAAAGATACCTATATTTAAAAAACACCTAAAAACCCAAATTTAACCTCTATTGCCTTAAGCTGCTTTGAAATTTTTTTTAATAAAACCTAGGTTTGGCTAAAAGAAATCCTCAAAATTTGGCAATATTTCGCTAGCGCATAAAAAAGCAAATAAGCTATTACCAAATTAAGAAATAAGGAAAGCGCATTGCTTTTGCTTTTTCGCCTTTTGGCAATCTTTTTCCTTTATTGCGTTTAGCTTATTAAAAGTTTTCAAACCCTTTTAAAGCATCTTCCTGCCTTTTTCCCTTAATTTAGCCTAGCGCAGCTCAAGCTCGCAAATATAAGCTAGGCCGGCCATAGCCGCTTCAAAAGCCATGTCCTATTAAATAGCCTTAAGGCTTAAGAACATATTATGACTAATAATAATAAGTTTAAAGTGAATTTAAATATGAATGTAAAGATACTACTAATAAAAAATGAGATTAAAAAAAAAATTTACAATTTACTAGCTAAAAATAAGGGTATTAGTTCAAATAAAGCCATAAACTTAAAAAAGGCTATAAATTAGGTTATTTCGTTTAATAAGGATAAAGACATTAATATATCTTCCCTAAAGAATAATAATTTAATTACTAAATTAAGTACAAATTATAAGGCAAATGGTAATAATAACAAAAACAATTTTAATATTAACCTTAATAATAACATTAAATACTTAAAAAAAAAGCGTTCTTAGGTTGATTTTATATCCAAGAACAAGGAAATTATTTAAATAATTACAAAAAACAAAAAAGCACACTCATTCGTTTTATTCTTTAAAGCCAATATTAAAGACATTAAAAGAGAATTACTTATTAATGGCAAAAATATCAAAAAGGCAATTATTAACTTAAAGACAGAATTCAGCCTTAAAAAAAGCAATGATTTAAAACAAAGCCTTAACTTAAGAATAAGTCTAAATTATCCAAAAAAGTCTCTAAGCTTAAAGAAACCAATAACTATAAATAATTTAATAAAATTTTATCTTTATATGTTAATATCATATTTTTTAACTATTTAAACTAAGAGTTAATAAAATAAAAGATTTTATTAAATTAAGGAGGATTTAAGCGTGGGTTATTTGGGTAGAGGCTGTTTAGCGTAAAGTGTTTAGGTGTAAGGTGTTTAAGTATAGGGTGTTTAAGGGGAGGCTGTTTAGGGATAGGGTGTTTTAGCATTGGCTGTTTATGTAGAGGCTATTTTAGTTATAAGCTGTTTTAATAACGGGTTATTTAACGTTTAATTATTATAAAAAACGTAAAATTAATTAATATAAAAGTATAATAAAAATATTATATTATTCACCTTATTTTAACGTTTAAAAATAATAATAAATAAATATTAATATAAATATATACATTTTAATAAAAAAAAGCAAATATTTTTTATAATTACAATTATATATAAATGACAGCCATTAACAGATAAGAAATTTATGGTTCCGCCTTTTTTATTAAAAGGCCGCCATCTATTACCATAGGCGCAGAAAGCTAAACCTTAAAATGCCGTCCCGGAATTTTTTTACTAATGTATTATATAATACATTACCAATTATAATTGTTTTAAAATGAAGGCTCATAAAAATAAAACCCCTGACTTACTTTATCCTTTATTAATTCTTATAAAACTATATTAATATTTAATAATAGACTTCATAAAATTACCTTAAAATAAAAATAGCTTTGATTTTGTTTTTATAATCATAAATTAACTTACAAAGAAACCCCTTTTTATCCTTTATTATAAGACCATTACTATTAAAAGTATGACTAACCTCTTCTTAATCCACTAGAGCCGACATTTTAAAATACCCGATTCAATTGTTTTAAACAAAGGCCCTTAATTTATTTTAACTTTCTAAAATAAATATTATTATATTTTAAGTATAAAAGTAAAACTTATTATAGTTTATAACCCAAATGTGAATAGATAAACAAAGGTTATAAATTAATATATTAAATAATAACTTTGGCCATTTTATATATATTATCAAGATAATTAAAGTTCCCTTTCGTTAATTATAGATATCACTTAATTTATATTATTACACAAGTCCTTAAGAAATATGACACTATTTTAAATCTTAAACGGTTATAAACCAAAAACTTCGTATAATATATAAAATCTAAAACCTTTAAAGTCGGTAATAAAAAAGCTTAAATAAAGACGATATTATAAAGGTCACTTTAAAAATAAAACAAACCTTAGAGTTTATATAATCTTCAATTTAAACATAATAGGACAAAATAAAACGACTAATAAATCAAACCCGTCATAAAGTTAATTAAGATGTAAGAGACATAATATTAGTTTTCACAGTTAATTAAAAAATAAATAAACCTTTACGAAAGCTTTCAAACAAATAGTACGGACTAATCAAAGTATTAATAAAAATTAAAAAAAATTAAAAAGTTAAACTCCTTAAAAATTAAAAGGTTTACTTTATTTTTTACTCCCACTCTTTACTAAAATACATTAGTAATTTTCTTTTAAGACAAATACGACCCGTACTAGTATTAATATAACTCTTTCTAAAGTAAAACAAATAAGAAATTAAAATAATATTAAGTTTTAAACTAATAAATAATACCCTTAAGTACTAAATCAAGTGAACTAGCGTAGATAAAGATTTAAAGTAATATTTATACTTAAACGTAATAATAGTACTACACTTATTAAAAGCGTTTTACTTTAAATATAAGAACGTAAAAGGACCTCTAAGAGTTTTACTTTAATTATTAAAGGCCTATAACGCTAAAATCAACAATTACAACGACTTAAAAAACAATAAACCTATAACTTCAACTATAAGGACGTAATTCTTTAAAAAGGGGGGTAATATTACGTTCTACTTTATAAGCCATTTACAAAAGCCACTTTATAAGCCACTTTAAAGGACAAGTTCTTAAGTGACAAAAGGAAAGCAGTATAACCCATAGCCTTAAACGAAAGGACTACCGTTAGATAAGTCAACCACTCTTAAAGAAAGAATATATAAGGCCTTAACTCATTATATTAGATATACTCTTTTATTCCTCATCTTTTCTTTTTAATATTAAGTGTAACCTTAAGTCCAAATACAAAAGAAGCTTCTTACTCTAATGTCTTCTCTTAAAGTAGTGTAGTTACTCATATCACCCTAAAGTCAGCCGTAACATAATATATTAAAAAAGAAACACTCCTTTAACTTATATAATAATCTTATGTTATTTATAAATCTTATATTTAATAGATTAATGCCTAATCAACATATGTTTTTAAAAAAGCAAAAAGAACTAAGATAAATAACAAAAATAATATATACAATAATTACGGTAGTCATCTAGGCAAATCGCCTAAAAGGACAGCTATTATTAAAAGGAAAGATCTTATTTTCTAAAATCAAGGTCTAAGATCTTTCATTAAAGCCTAAAAGGTAAAACAATTTTGAGAATCACTTAATAAAAACGTGGTTTATTAAGGATACTTATTTAAAAATGGGTAATATAAATAAGCATAAATATTAAACATTAGAATATTTTAACTTAAACATTATATTAACGTTTATATTACCTATATAAGTGTTTAAATATAAACTTAATAAAAACAAATATATTTTAAGATATTAATCACATATTATAATACGCAAAAACCTCTAAAATAAATCCACAATTATTTTAATATACATAAGTACTTCAATAGCCAAATTATTTAAAATAGCCATAACGCTTATAATTAAATTTGATTTAAAAGTCAAATGCTTTAATGTAATTAATACTTTTATTAATACTTTTTAAAATATAAACAAAGAAATAATATATTATAAATTTCCTTTCGGATTCTAAAAGCCAAAAAAGTATTATAGGTTAATTATACATTTTACAAAATGCGCGATTTTCTTTACCTTTAGTATAAGTACGTTAATAAAACTTTAATAAGTTTAGGATTATTTCCCTGTTTTAAAGAGCCCTACATATTCACGGACCTTAAGCACAAAATTTTAGTATTATTTTATATTAATAACATTTAAGTGCTTTTTCATTAAAATAATGTAAAGCTTAGTAAAAAACTCATTAAAAAGCTCAACTAGGCATATAATATATATGATTTTAAAAACATTAAGTAATTCTTAAGAATTAAAATAATACGTGATTAAAAGCGCAAGACTATTTCCTTTATTTATAATTAATATATTAAAAAGATCGCTTATAAATTTAAACAAACAAATAGGAAGTGTCCTATAACCCTGTTATTTTAAATTGAGTTTATAAAATTCAATAATTAAACATTAAAAATATTATTAAAGTATATTAAAAAGGGTTAAATTTATATTATATATAACAATTATTACACAACTAAATATTACATATATTATAGCTTTACTTTCACAATTTACTATAAACCCTGAACCAAAGCATTTTATAGTCATATATTGGCTTATTTGTTACTTATTTAAAACGCGCTTTTTAAGGATTATGTTTAAAGGTAATTAAATACGGGTAATATTCATTGTTTTTAATGTTTCATTTATAAATGATTTTAAAACAAAACGATTATTATAAAAATATGTAATTTTAATGTTTAATAGTCCAATGATTTGGAAAGCATCTCAATAATTCATAATTATAACTTTTATAATAGAAACAAAATTGTTGTTTTTTGAACATATAAGAAAAAAAGCTATAACACTTTAATAATTTTTTAAGAACCTATTTTTAAACATTGGCAAAACTTAGGAAATCTTTTATAATAATTAGTAAATAATTAAATTTATAATAAATAATAGCAAAAGGATTATTATTAAATTATATTATATAAATATTCAAAATATATGGCTCAAACAAAAGTTTATTTAGGGCTTATTCAGAATTATATACTTATCAACAAATGATATACCTACTAATAGGCTCACGAAAAATCTGTTTTATCAAAAATTTAAGCAATTTAAAGCTCTTTTAAATTTTAAGAATTATAAGTCTTAAATCAAGAAGCTTTAAATACATATATTAAAAGCATATTAAGGATTTATATGCATTTTTATTTATTAAACTAACTTTTTTAATCTTAGTAAATAAGTATCCCCCATTATTTTAAATAAAAGAAAGTAAAAATCTAACGTAAAAAACCACAAAGAAAAACCCGAACTTATATAAAAGCTAATAAAAGCTTACTTATAATTATAATACCCTTATAATTCATTTTAACAAATCTACCAATAACTAATCCTTTTAAAAGATTTTCCCAATAATAGCACTAATTTTATTAATAATATTATTATTATTTTTATCCTTTTTTTCACACTTAAGACTAAAACAACAAAACTTAGTTAATAAAATCTTGATTTCCTCATTTTCCTCTTTTTCCTTTTCTTTACTTTTATTATTTAATTTACTTTTTTTAATAAGGTTTTAAAGGTCATACGAATTACGCGGACATTTTATATAATATTAATACAATATTTATAAAAAAAAATCAAAAAGGCTTATTAAAAAAAGAACTGTTTCTAGCCTTTAAGAAAGAAATCAATTAAACGCTATATTAAAAGATTTTTAAAAAAGCAATACAACAAATATACTTAAAGGTACAATTATAATAACGTAAATTAGCAAAAAAGGTATTAATAAAACATTTACTTATAATTATATAATAAAAACAAACATAAAACATAATAAAGAAATATATATTATATTCACGCTTAATAAGCAAAGCCTTAAATCTTGAATTATATTTTAAAAAAGTGTAAAACTTATAAAAAGATTTTTAAAAACATGAAAGTATGTCTAAAACGAACAACAAAGACACAATCAAATGCTTTTAATTTAAGCTTTTATTATTTAAATGTTATAATCTTCCTGACTTTATTTTAATAAATGTATAAGCGTTATTATTATTAATTACTTTATGAGCTTTATTTTTACTTATAAGAGTCTATAAAATGACAACCCAGGTAAAAAACGAGGCAAGAGTAAGAGAAGGGAGAATAAGACAAGAAAACACGAGACGTTTATAAAAAATAAGAGCTTAAACAAGAGAAGGCATATAAACAAAAAAGGAAATTATATTAGACTTGCCATTAAATGCAAAACAATAATAAACGAATAAAATAAGCAAAATATTATTAAAGTCTAAATAAAAAAGATTTTTTAACTTAAAAGAAAAAAAATCAAATATATAATTTATTATATAAAAAATAACATAAAAAAGAATATCTAAATAAGCTTATCTTTGAAAGTATTTATTTATAATCATATTATTAATTAACCTAATATTTAAAACTAAAAAGCATAATATAGAAATACACATAAAAATAAAAAAAATAAAAAAAACTTACTTAATTAACATAAAGCTTATAATACTTGTTGCTCACTTTTTTAACTAGTTTAAAAGGCATCTTAATAATATAAATCATTCAAATAATATATATAAAAATAAAATAAAAAGGCAAAAAATAAAAGCATAAGCGTAAATATATATAATATTAATATTAAAAAAATTATTTATTAAAACAAATACTCCTTTTATGGTTATTAACTTAATAGGCGCGGCTACTCAATTACTAGCCGACGCGCTTTGGCCACCCAATAATACACCAATCAATATACAATATACAATAAAACATAAAATAAATCTTAATTTAATTAATAAATAAGCATAATTTACTTTTACTTCCTATAAACTCAATTTAAAGCAATTACTTAATTCTTAAATCACCTAATTATAACATTAATTATACAAATCCAATTTTACTTTAACGCCAGGAACACCCGCGTAAAGACTTATTATTTTAAATTTAAACCAAATACTTAAAATTAAATAAAACAAAGATAATATATGATTTCTCACTTTTTTTATATTAAGCTTATAATTACACATCTCTTTATATGTTCTAACATATTGGTTTAATATACTTTAATTACTTATTTATTATTTATTTATTATACCTTATGTTTACTATTAGGTGTTATGTTTATATTAGATATGATAATTGTTTATATTATGTGATCTTACTATGCGCATTAACTGCGCACTTATATATTTCCTTTTTTTTTAAATTTGTATGGCGCTTGCATATAATCATTTATATAATTTATAATAAGTGCACTATAATCCAAGGTATATAATTAATATAATTGTCTTTTTTGGCTATAATCGCATGTTGCGCATTAAGAATGGCAAGCTTTTGATTATGTAAATAATATTTTACCATAAGGGTATATTATGTAATAAGCTTTATTATTATATTAGCATATTTAATGAGGTTTAGTGTATGCTTACGTAAGCATTTCATATATATATCTCCAACTTATAGTCCTACCTTAAAAAGGGTAACGTTTAATTTAATTTATTAAACATACTCATATACTTCTCACTTCTAATAATCATAAAAATCTCTCACACCTTAAAAGACCTGCTCCACTTTCCGTATCACAACTCATCTTGATATACTTATTAATTTAATTTATCTCAATATAACTCATCAATTTAACTCATTAATAAGTCATTAATATATAAATCATTAATAAATCATAAGTGTATAACTCATCCTTGGTATGACTCATCAATTAGTGAGTCATTAAGTCAATGACGTATGAATCGTCACAATTATTATCCCAATTAGCGGGGATAAGTGTAATAGCTCTTTTACTCACATGGCCACTAAAACTGTCCTTTAAGGCAATGTCCGGTCTTTGTATTATATGTCCTTATGCCGCTTAAGAGGCCTTCAGATAATATGTTCACGACATACCTTCGCCGGACGTAAATAACTATTATTATTATTATTATCATTATTATCATCTCACTTCAGTCTCTTTCATATTTATTTCAAGCGACTAACCCACACATTCAACAGGAGTGACTTGTTCCAACCTTTTCTCATTGTATGTGCAAGGCGTTGCGTCGATATAACAGGCTCATGTTTCATACCTCAGGTGGTGCGATATCACAATGTCGACATTAAGAATGTCATCCCTGGATAACCGCAGACCCAGGATGATGTCTCTGTTTGGTCTTTGATTTTGAGAAATTTTAATAATCGAAATCAA
Source organism: Helotiales sp. F229 (assembly GCA_002554605.1). Taxonomy (NCBI): domain Eukaryota; kingdom Fungi; phylum Ascomycota; class Leotiomycetes; order Helotiales; species Helotiales sp. F229. Next base: position 1,743,437 of record MXAW01000010.1, read on the forward strand.
AGGATGATCAGGAATTGGAATTCCACTTCTTCACAATACAGGCGACTGATATTGAGGGTCGTGATGTCCTAGCACCCAATGAACTGGTACTCGTGTACATTGTTTCATCCCAACAACCCATGCAATGTTGATTTGAACTAATTCAAACATGGAATATTCGACGACAAAGTTGGGAATATAATGCCAAGCGTGAAGCTTTTAACGACTGACAGCCGGCGATCAGGCAGGATCGGTATCTTGCTGTTAATTTGTGGCGTTATTTGCACGCATAGTCATGGGGAAAGTCGAAACGAAACTTCACATAGTGAAGTTCCTCCAGATATTCAGAAGCCAATAATCCCTCGTTAGTATTACCTCCGAAAGTTAATATGATGTGGAAATTAACAACAGTGAAGATAGATGTTCAGTGTATAAGTAGGCACTGCCATTCCTTCAACTTTCGTCTCCATCCTTCATCATACTCATCAATTTTATCTTCAGTCGTCTCTTCTAATCTTCACGTCAGCGTCTTGTCTCTTCACGGCAGCGCCATTTCGATTTATCATCTCATTATGAGATTTTTCGCCCTTCTTATCTTCGCTGCTTTGGCTAGCTCTACTTCAGCTTATTCTTTTGGTACTTCTGCTGATCAGCCAGCATTAACTAACTTCCTATCAGGACGTTCTTCAGGTATCTGAATTAGATTCGCTGCATTGCCCCATAGGACCGGTGGCTTTAGTGGCCATAGAGATCACGGTTATGATTCTGGCAGTGGTTGATTCGGCAGATCATCAGGATAGAGCGAAGTTGGTCCTCAACAGTCGGGACTCTCAAGCCACATCGGCTTCGCGTTTGTCATTTCAACCGGCAGCAGACCATCTGTGTCCGACTCACCACAATCAGCCAGCAATCTTGCCCGCGAATTTCCTTTCAGGCGGAGATTTCGTGTCTGGATTTGTTCTCTCGGCAACTGGCTTCGATGATTCTCGACTAACTGGATACAGACGAACAGGAGCTGGGCCCAGCGGCTTTTTATTAGGAGGTCCTGGTGAAGCTTTCGCATCTAACTCCCACGGACCTCGTTCCTCTGGTGTGAAAGCTGCGTTTGAAAGTGGCTTTAGAGGGCGCCCAACAGGTACGCTAGGATCTGAAATGAATTTTGGTCCAAGATCTTCAGACATTTGCAATGCTCACTGGAGCATTCAAGTCTGGATCTGCTTTCCCATTAGGCGGTGCCAACTTCCAAGGCAACAACGCAGCTCAATTCGGTATTCCCACCATTCCAATCCCATCGGGCGGTCTTCCATGGGTTCCCACAGCCGGCATGGCTGCACTCAAGTTCGCTCAACTACCTCTGCTTAAAAGTCCAAGATTTCGTTCAGAACATCAGATTCAAGTGTGGAGTGGAGAGAAGTGGTGATACGTGCATGTCAGCATTCACTATTTATAGCTTTGTGTTTTTCCTTTATTGTTGGAGTCCGAAAATCGAGAAACAGAACTTGTTAGCTGGAACGGAGTATGACGTGTAGTTGTTCATTTCTGAACTTCATGGCAAAATGCAAAATGTTTCTTAGTGCCAAGGTGTCACTCTACGATATGCATGCGAGCTTTGCTACTCCCCTCTTCAGTACCACATGTCCACGAAAGGATCTTGTCCATCATCCTCTCAATGTGCTACGAGATGCGCAGGGATGTTCGAAGAAAAGGGGCTCGGCTCAGGTTTCAAGATATTTAAGCAAGCCCGATCTCCAAATATCTATTTTTGACGTCGCCAAGTCCTTCCTTGGTTCGTATGTGGCCTTATAAATGCGTTATAGATGACGGGGACGGTTATAACACATACAAATGTACTTGCTATAAGTGGAATTACGTTCCCTGACAGGAGAAAAGCGGCTGAGTTGAGGCTCATAAGATCGTCGTCTTGGCGCATCTTTTATGCAACGACGCGTCTCGTTTCATCTGATCCCTTAATTATGCCGCATAGCGACGCAGCCCGTCAGATGCGAAAGGAACGGCAGGTTTTCGGTTTTAACCCTTGACATCATACCATAAAGTCGTTCATCGTATACATGCTCGATATGACACCAAACGCCACCGGGATATCAAACGTCGTCCCATGCCACCCGAGGAAAAGTTAAATATAACCAAGATCTCCAAATCGCGCGTCACCAATGCTGCTGTTGTCTCATAAATCCTCCGCGAGTTTTACTTCTATCCCCCCTTTGCGTGGACTAATCAGGGCTTATAAAGGCGGGGCGACGGAGTCACGTCGGAGGGTTTTCGTCGCCTATAGTATAGGCGTATCACTAAAATCGAGATATTTTAAGAGTCAACTTTTGGACTAAATATTAATATCAACGTACCATTTAATATTTATGCATTTAAAATAGAATTAAAGGGCTTAAAATTCTCTATAATCTCAATTATTTAGCTCAATTTAATCAATTGGGAAAGTTCTTAACTTTTGAAGTGTTTCTTTTAAAAAAAAACTTAAATGGCTATATATAACCTTATCCCTTGACTATTTAATTGATTTAAGAGATAATTACAATCTGACAATATATAGAAGTCAAGTATACTCTTTTTAACTTTAAATTAATTGTGCTTAATAATTAGAAGTGTAGTTGTGAAATTAAATGGGACTTTCTGCCTATTTTAATGAGGTCTTTTAATTTATTTTACCGAAAGTTTTAATACCTCTCGTGTGATAATATAAAGTTAATATTAGTTGATCAAAAAAGAAGTAGTTATATAAAATTAAGTTAAAAAATATTATATACTATAATTATTATAAAACAATTCCTTATATTAAAGTATAAGATTAACAGTTTTCAATGAACTATTAAGTGTGCAATGAAAAAAAGTCAGACATTCCGAGAAAAAAAAATAGCTGGTGTTGTGCTTTATAAGTGTGATTTAATTGACGAGATGCTCTTTAATAACTCTCTAATTATGCCTGTCCATGCTCTTAAATTATTCTTTAACACCACACCACTAGCACCCACTTTCGATAAGGAGCGGAAGACTTATGAGATAAATGATATCGCTTGGCCAAACGTCAGGGGGATAAATTGGTGATCAGTGAATCTCTGAATCCTATTCTTGGAATAAACTTGCGTGCTTTCTAAATCTGGAGTGGTTTTGAAACTAGACTTTAGAGATAAGTAGCAGCGGTGGCGCACTCATCTGAACTTGCGCTGTTACTCTCTACCTTCACACTCACTTATACACCCTCTTTCCCGAAGAGCTCAGTCCGCCTCATACAGTACCCAATCGACATTGTTCAAGTCTGCACTTGCACCTCCCGACTTTAGCACTCCAGCCAAGGTCCGAGAAAGTCAAAACAGCAAAGATGCAAATCACACGTTCTTTCCTGCTCTTCAATCTCCTCTCGCTCTCGGCGGCGCAAAAAGAATCTAGTTCTAGTTCATCAAGTACAACTCCGCCCGCTAGTTCCCACAGCGAAACACCTGAGTCCTTCTCGCCAGCTCTCAGTCCTCTTCCTCCGAATGCCGGACCCAGGATCATAGTCCCACCAAGCGTACTCGCAAACGGCGTTTTGCCACGAGCAAGAGATGCGCATGTGGGCGGCCGTGATGTGATCGCTAGGGGAGAGAATGTGAAGAGGGAGTCAGTAACGATATCAATGGCGATGGCAATGCCAAATAGTGTGCCAGCTGATCCTTTGCTGCCGCGGGAGGAAGAGGAGGATGTCAACTTCAATTTGATCCCGGCTCGAGATCTTGACATGGTAGAGAAAAAGTCAAAACCCATTTTCCTGAGACAAGCCACTCCAGCTGCAAAGGCAACCAAGAAACCAAAGGCCCCCAAGAAACCGAAAGCACCTAAGAAATCAAAAGCACCCAAGATATCAAAACCAGCCGAAACAGGAGGAGCAAAAGGCATTGTAGGAGGTCCAAAAGCAAATTGCACAGACTACGCAGTGCCCAAGCTCAAAGCACCAAAACCCAGAGCTGCGGAGGCGACGGGCGATGTGAATTTTCAGAGTGCTGCCGCCGTCCCGATACCGACTGATGCGCCAACAATTCCGTTCCCTACTGGAGGAGCTATTTTGCCATTGATACCTACTCCGAAGGCGAGCAAGGGTGGATATGGATCTGGGAGGTTAAATACTACTTCGAGTGCTGTGCCTACGACTTTGGCGAGAAGGGTCAGGGATAATGGGGTGAAGATGGCGGGGTGGATTTGATGGGTGAGAGATAGGGTAGAAATTCTTTGCAGAGAACAGTGAGCTCGAAATTTGAACTTTCTACTTGTTAGTAAGCTTCGAATCCATCAACTTGCGCTTTGCTGAACTTACTAAATCCTAAAGGCGTCATCTATGTAAAGCATTGGACTCTCGTATCTTAGCCGCCGAGCCTCAGACAAAAGTTTTCGCATTCAAACAGCTGGCAACTTCCAGATCCTATACAATCCATCCTGGTCCTTCGAACCAAAAAGTCTCCTCTTCTCCATCACAATCAAGGTATTAAACCAACATCCCGACCTCCACTCATCTTTCTCCCCCGCCATCCATTTCCATTGCTCATTCGTCTCGAAATCACACAACATGACACTCCCATCCTTCGGCGTAAACAAGATTCGTCTTCCACCATCCAACCACACAGCTCCAGAAACCTCACGAATCCACTTCACAGGCTGATCACCTAACTGCCACTCCTATTCCGTCGTCATGGACCTCGCGTCATAGATAACTAGTCTCTCATCTGCAGCTCCGATCGCGACTCTTGATCCATCAGGCGACCAGGCTATATGTCTCTGCCGGCCCATCGTGGCTTCCAGAGCGATGGGAAAGCTCTGCAGGTCGTTGGGTTGCCAGATAAATGTAGTTGGACCTCTACTCCCGCCACTGACTGCAAGGTTGTGTCCATCCGGTGAGAATTCACATGCCCAGTTCTGACCACCCGTTGGACCTAGATCTCTCAGGTGTTTGCCGTCTTTTTCAGAGTATACTTTTGCATACCCATCCCAAGCATTTGATACGATGAGTTTGTCATCCGGACGGAAGCCTACTCACATAACCGGATTGGTATGTCCTTTCATGTAGAATTTCTCTTTCCTTATTGCGACATTAAGAGCAGTTACTCAGGCGTGGACTCCATACCTGTCATGCACGTCGCAGAGATACAACAAGGTCTGACCATCATGGCTGAAAGCCGTAGGTGAGAACGTGGCCAGAGATCCATCAAATTTGTGTCTCATCGTGCGTATCTCCCCAATATCCGAGACCACCAATCTCTCCTTACAACCCCCGTCCAAATACCACAACTGTATCTGATTATTTCTTGCCGGCGAGGTATCATGCGCATTAGTAACTAGCACATGTCTTTCCTCTCTTCCTTTTGGAAACGGTGCAAAGTTAACGCTCTGCACATCACCAAACTCGCTCTCCAGCACATAGGCCAGAGAATAATCTTCCAAGTTGAAGATGCAGACACTCTTGCCAGTAACGAGCCAAGAATTTCTCGTCAGGAATGGCAGAGCCGGATTCCACACCACCAGCTAGAGCGTCTCCGTGCGTGGTGAATTTCCAGACTTCTTTACCCCATTGTAACGGGCATCCTTTGGCGTAAGAAGCCGGATTGCCATCTTTGGTGAAGTCGGAATCGAGTTTTGGTTCTGGGATGCCGGTATTTTCATCTTCATCAGGAGGTGCAGCAGAAGATGAGAGATGTGCTTCGCCTAAGATGACCTTCGAAACGAGTTCGGGGAACAGCAAATGATGCTCTCTTGAAAGAAGCAGAATCAAGAGAGAGGCGGGTGATGGCTCGTATATTCTAGGTAGCTGTGTTCCATGCAGATCGGGGGCTGGGTAAGTAAACTGACGCCAAGTGAACAAAAATGACTTCAAATTGTCGTCGGAATTAACTTGGGTGAGTTGTAAAAGACGTATAGAAGACTCAAGTTCCCCCTGTAAAACTTTTAGTTGGGTCACTCTGCACTTGCATAGTAATAATTTTTAGAAGCCCACAAATCCCACAAATTCTAAGCTCTGTGTTTGTTAGATCACTTTCACATTGCTCTCAGAACAGAAGATAGAAAAATATAAAGGACGAGTTTAGCGTGTTGCTACAAGCCCTGCTCTCATCGGATCCTCTCAATTATCCCCCGTCTTTGGTGGCAGGAAGCGCTTGTTTGAAGATATCGCGGCGGAGTTCAAGGGGGAGCTTGGGAAAGAGGTGGAATTCGGTCAGGGGTTGGCGTCGATGGATGGCGAGCTTCTTCATGGAACGTTTGAGATCTTTGGTGGGGGATTTGACAAAGGAAATGGCGAAGGAGCCATATCGCTACGGTGTATTGTACAAGAGGGTAGCTTTTGAAGAGTGTAGTGACAGCGTACAAAGAAGGTGCTGGGCTATCGATGTCGAATCGAGGTTTGGGTGCTGTTTTGTAGATCTTTCGAGGTAAGGAAAAGTGTCACATGGAAGAGATTTTAGAAGTTGGCCAAGTATTCAAAGTGCCGAAAACGTTTCAGGACATGAATTTGAATGAATAGCCTTAAAGAGGGGCCATGTCAGGTCGCACTAGTGTCGGCAGGTGAATGCTACAAAGTCGTCTCTACTGACCCAAACATCTAACTAGTGAGCGGCTCCTGGCTGATGAATTCACTTTTATTCAACATTCATGGTATTATCTGCCGCTTGGTACACTCAGCAGCGTATCGAATGGCACCGTAATTCATCGAAAATACTCGCGAGCATTTGCAGGAGTCTCACATCCAAACATCGTGAAAGGAGAATTTACAGAAGCAATCGCACTTTTGCATAGAACTCATCACGTCATGGTGCCAGAGTGACGCTCAATAATTAAAAAATAACCTCAGCCTTTCCATCCCCTGCGCATGCCTTACTCATCATCTTCGCCAGTGATCACCTCGAAGATTTGAACATCAGGCACCTTGTAGTCAAGTTTGACATGCGTCTTGTAGCGCTGAAGCTCACCCTGGATAACGTCTGCCATAATCTCCATGTATGCCAGAACCCCATCTTCCTGTCCTACTGGCAAGTCACCAGGAGAAATAACACCAAGGTAGCGGTCAATATTCTCGAAAAGAGACATCACAGCAGCTTGACCATTCTCACCCCGGATTGCCTCTACATTCTCGGCGTCTTGCAAAAACGTCGATAAGGGAACAGCCAAATGCTTGATCTCGCTGAACCACTTCTGCTTGCGCCAGCCACATTGGATACCATCTGCGAACTCTGGGTCAAATAGCATGTCTTCGAAGTTCTGGATGAGGACAATCGTCTTCCCGGGATTATATCGAATGACGCTCTTGAAGCCGGCAGGAAGGACAGACTTGCTGTTCTCAAGGTAGATTTTGCGCGACTCCTTGCAGACGGATAGGAGAGCAATGTTGAATTGATCATCAGGAAATTCAGCAGGGGCTGGGTGTTGGACTGGACTGAGGAGAAAGGTGAAGTACAAGCCGATTTCCTCGTCTGCTGCCTTGAAGTTGATATCCAGAGGAAGGAAACGCGTGCCAGTGGGTAAGCTGTACAAGAAGATCAATTGACGGAGCTCAGCTGGAAGTTCTGGAAACTTGGTGAATTCGGTGAGAGCCATCTCGGCGAAAGCGTCGATCAAGAAATCGATTGGCTGTTTTGAGTCCTTGATTGACGCGTCGGCCGAGATACCAGGTACCATGGCGGATGAAGACTTCATGTTGATTTGACTAGATGAAGGTGAAGCGGACTTTGGGAACTTTCTCTTGCGTGCAAGCCTCTTGAAGAGATCGAAGCGGACTTTGTGATCTTTGGCCATGTCGTCAAAGTTGCCGAGAACTTGAAGACTGAAGGTTGAAGGTTGAATCCCTTGATCGAGAAAGAGGCTTGGTTGTGTTCTCGAGCATGGGAAATAATCGAGGTGAAACGGGTTGCGAAACTAGCGCATCGAAGCGAAGTCAGAAAAAGCGGGAAATTGACTTGTTGACATATCCTCGCAGTCAAAGTCACTCGAAAACAGTTGACATCAATTCTTCGAAGAGTCCGAGTTTTCTGCAATAAGATGCAGACGCTCCGACGACCACAGGTGCACCCCACAAACCAATCAAGATGACGATCGCGCACGAAGAAGTAGTCTAAGACCTCTGCGCACGAATGTCGCGACTTCGACTTCGGACTTTCAAGCCACTGGAACGATTTGAACCCTTTCCTCGCCTTCCGAAAGAGCTGCGACACCTCATCTGCAAGTTTGCGTTACCCTCTTCCAGCCAAATGATTATTGTTGCCGCATTCTGTCGGGTGCTAATGCCGAAGAAGAGGGTCCACGTCTTTTTCATTGCCCCATCGCAGAGAACGGGTATGCCCCCGCAGTCTGAGGTTAAGGATGTCGGGATGCTCAAGGTCTGTCGGGAACTAAGAGAGGTCTTCTTGGAGAATAATAGAGTCAGTGACAACATTCTACCTAGGTATATGAATGCTGATTTCAAGGGGCATCCCATTAAATGGGTAGCTATTTGAATGCTGATGCCCTGCCATAACCGATTCCGGGATGAAGATTTCTGACTGTGATTATAGGGAGTCATGCCTACATGGTCAAAGCAAGAACTTGATCTACTTCGATCCAAAGCACACACCTATATTCATCGAAAAACCTACTGTAATGGCGAGAAATACCGCCCTCAGACAAGCGTACGCATGTGGCTCATGGAGGCCGAAATGGATTGAAGAAACCGCCCAACTGGCGCTTGGAGGCTTTACTGGCCCGATGATGGCTTCTTTCGAAAAAGGACGAATGAGAATTCAGCCCATTGACATCTCTCCAGCCTTTTAAAAGCTCGAGAAAGTTATGGCTCAGGACTGCTTGTAGCTGCGGAACACTGCTGCCCAACGAGCTAAAATTACCAGACGACTACAAGCCCTATCGAGAGCTGGCACGAGTTAAATTTCAGCCGGTCATGGATTCATGGGCAAATCACTTTACTACCCCCGACTATGCCATGCCAAAGAATCATGTAATGTTCTATGGAGTCTGTGGAGTGGGGCTGGAAATGCATCTTTGAAACCTATTGATCCGGGGGTTTGTTGGTCATGCTAAGCCAGAATGTGGTCCAAACTGGCTGGTGGGAACAGAGGAAACTTGGGACATCATTGACTGGATTTGCTTCTGGGTTCCTTTTGCAGTACACGGCATTGAATGAAGCCGATAAAGAGCGGTGGTCATGGCAAGGAAATACTTTTGGTGTAGTACTTCGACCTCTCACTACGACATTGGGGAAGACTACATCTTGACGCCTATGCTTTCCCGAAATCCTCTCTCCTCCCAACAGAGCTACGGCGTCGAATATGGGAAGAGTCTCTCCCCCGACGAGTCGTGGAATTCCCACACGTCTCCCTGGCGCGCAAGATGGCGACGTGGGAGCGAGAGATCTGCGCCGACCCTTCACGACCGCAGCCGAAACCCGACACGATATCCCTCAATGTTCTCGGCGCAAGCTACGAATCGTATAATACACTGAATGGGCTATACAAAGTGCGGTTCAGCTTCGATAAGCTAGAAGATGACGAGTCTCAGAGACTTCTACATGGCGATGAGAATCTTTGGCGGGATGTTGAGCTGCAGTGGGTGATACCGTACAAGGGCGTGCGGTTCAATCCGAAGGTCGATACGCTGTCTATTAGTACGGATACTTGTAGGGCGCTGGTGGAGTTTGGGAAGAAGGGGTTGAAACCGCTTCGATTTGTTTCTGTCTATGTGGCTGATCTGTTAGAAGTGGATGTACAGACATATATCGAGATGGGATTTCCTTCCGTCATGGACCTCTTCCTGAATGCGCCGAACTTGGAAGAAATAACTCTGGTTCTTGGAAGTCCGGAGCATTGGTGGGCAGAAGAACAACCGGGAATGCACGGCGAACATGTTACGGCGTGTGAGATTGCCTTGCGGGATTACTGGGATACGTGGAGGGATACAGAGGGGATGAACTTTTACTCATCGGATGATGAGGGTAGTGTGAAAGCACAGACCGGTCGTAGGAGGTGGAGGAGTATTGTGAGAGTTTCTCTCCCAGAACAGCCATCTGTGACAGGTGGCTAGACAGAAAGAGTCACTGGGATCATGTGGCAAGACTCCAGCAGTATGCCGAATACTGAATTGTCTTCCGAGACTCACGATCTAAGTCTGAGAGCTTACAGGTAAGTTCCGAATGGGCTGAGCCTCATGAAAGCATTCGCTATGTTTGGGAACAGAACAGTTGGTTCATGAGACTACGGGATACTTGATTGTAATCTTCCTTTTTGCTAAGGCCCCAAAATCCAAATTTGCCGTTCGATATTGGCCCGGAGATCTAGACTTGTATGACTCTTGACTCATATTGTATCGTAGAGCGAGTGAGTGTGGATTCTAAAACAGCATAGAAATCAGAGTATCGACCTTGCTAGGTCAGGGACATCGCATAAGAGTGCTGGCTATGATGTTTACAACCTTACCCCTCCAAATCCGACCTTTCCGCTTTTGGCCTAGCGTTTCATCACGCATTTTCCATTGCAGAGCAAGGTGATTGTGATTGAGTATCTCATGTCCTGTATAAATTTCTCATACTTCCGCCAAATGTCATTTCCACCAGCGACCTCAGATGCTAGAGACGGACATGTTGCACTGATACGAAGAGAAGAAATTAAAAATACCGAAATCCTCTCAAAATCCACACATCAAGCCCACCGAACCCCTCATCATGGCAGCCGCAACGACATTCCACTCCTTCGAGAACCTCCCCACCGAGATTAAGCACCAAATATGGGTTTACGGATGCATACAAGAAGCACGAGATAACGCGCGAATACAAAGAATCGCTAAAGATCCCCATGGCAAGGAGAGAACACTCACAAAGCCCCTCCAGCTGCGCATCCTCTCCCAGAAACGATACCGAGTTCCCTCCCTCCTACACGTCTGCCGCGATTCCAGAATAGAAGCCAAAGAGCATTGGTCTCTGTGGCCCTGCGCAGAACCTCTGGCTTTCTACGACGATGGCACATTCGTCTATGCCAGCAAAGAGCACGACACATTCTACTTTGCAGACGGCGTTCCTACCGATTTCTGGATCCTGAGTAGCTTCGTTGGATACCATGCGAACAGTTTGGAGCTCTCAGACGATGATCACGTGAAGATTCAGGAGATGTGGCGGGAATCGGTGTACGGCATAAGGCATTTCGCTGTGGATTGGTGGTGCTGGTTGAAGGCTACCACATTCTGCGATTGGACGTGGATGAATGGATTTGGTTTGAATGAAGAAGGAGACCTCACAATCGTCGTCACGAACCCGAATGATCCAGGACCTATAACCGAGTTATCTTCCTATGTCGTACCTAGGCTTCGAGAAGTCACACCAGGAACTGTCAGAGCAAAGGCCGTGGATGCTATCCTGACACATATAAAGTACAAGGAGATCAAGGAGGAGTTCCCGTTCGATACACAGACGGTCAAGTTGAAGAAGCCGGCTGATGAGGATAATTGCTGTGTGCCTATGCTCAAAGCACTGGCTGTAACGGGCCCGGATGACGATGAGAACTCCAAGGAGGACGAAGAGTACTTAGAAGTTGTTACGAGGCAGGCACGATACCATAGGGTGAAGCATGATCTAAGAAACTTGATCCATGAGCAGCGGAAACTGGCTCGGGAGATCAAGGATATGGATATTCAGTTCCCGGCGGACCATTTTGGACTTCCAATTAGTTGACTGGCGACTCTACAATACACAGTTTGCTGGCGCAGATGTAGAATCCATGTCTAGTATTCCCAAGACATGGCCATTGAGATATTAGGGCAGAGTCAGCAAAGGCATTTTGATGTTGCATTAAGGGATGGTCGGGAGCAGCAATCATTGTTGATAGCGTTTCAAGCTTGGCTGAACACCCCTTCTGTTCAAATTTACGCCCTTTAGCTCTCCGTCTTCGGAAACAGTCATCAAGCTAATCGTGAATACATTTCAACGAGATCCAGTTTCTAGTCACACAGGATCTGGCATTACCTACAAGCCCCATTCATGACTCATTTGATGACTCGCTTGTTCTTCACAGCCCGCAGGGAAATCTATTGGTCAATTCTTACGACAGTTCAAAATAACCCGAGCTCGAACTTATAAGAGCCTCATTACTTCTCTCACAACTGAGCCTGTATTGTACATTGTTAATATGATCATGGAATACCCAATCACTTTGATGACCATATTCTCGGAAACCTAGAACAATCCTTGACCGCTCAAGACACTCCATCCTCCAAAACCATGGCCAACCTCTCCACGTCCCTCGCCATGGCAAGCCTATCCTCATCCTCGAATCACACTTCTCACGTACCATTTGCAGATTTTGAGAACTCTAAGATGCAAGCAGCAGAGCCTATTCGCACATTCCAGCCCTTTCCTCGATTACCAACTGAACGTACGTTTCCTTACAGCCAGTAATCTTCTCCTTGCTCCTTCAACCCAGACAAAACCCACAACTGACAAAACCCCCAGTCCGCCTCCAGATATGGACCCTGGCCATGCCGTCCGCGAAACAGATCTACTATGTGTCGATCCTAAACACAACCTCACTCACACTCACACTCACCGTCACAATCCACCACGCAACTACAACTTCAGCACCAGTAGCCCCCACCAACCTCTCAGCAAGCACAAGCCTACTCCTCACCAGCCACGAATCCCGGGCCATCTACCTCTCCAAGCACACCTCATTCTTGCCGACTAGCCTAGCCACAAGCCCAAATACAAACACAAACACAACCTCAAACACAAATCCACCCCCAAGCACAAGCACCAGCAGAACCACCCCCGGGAAATTCCATTTCAACCCCATCCACACGATCTTCTCCATAACCAACTACTCTATCCTCCAACGAAACCTCGCATTCGCGCAATCCGTAAAAGCAGGAGGCCCCGCCGTCAATGACTTGAAACAGAAATTAGAAGGAATTCGACATCTTGCTACGAAAGCTGAGAGTTTCTATCCTAGTGTGGAGAGAGAGGGCTGGAGTGGGAGGGGTGGTGGACCATCTGTATGTTCTGTCCCATAATGACGTTGCTGACTTTAATTCCGCTGAATCAGACTAACAAATAATAAACATAGATCCGTATTTTTCCCAATCTCGAAACTTGGTATTGCGTTGTAGGTGATTCGGAGAGTAGAGTTAAGGTGGAAGAGGAGATGAGGCGGGCGAGGGGACGGCTGCAGGCTTTTAGGGAGAGGTTTGAGAATGGGTGGAGGGTGCCGAAAGTTGAGATGTTGGAGTTGTGAAGGATGGTTGAGGTGAGGACTGAGAGTGTAACGGACGAGTGAGAAGACTCAGGAGAGATAAGCCTGGCCTTGTAACTCGAGATAGCTGGCCCCAGCTTTGAGGAAAGCCTCATTGACTTCTCAGGTGCATATTTATTCTCCATCAGCGAGTGAAAAAAATAAGAAAGAGGAAACAATGCAATTGTTGATCATTCTCAATTCAGCCTAACAAGAGATTCGAGCTTCCTGAAGTAAGCAAACCCAATCCAACGCCCCCATGTATACAACATAGACAATTATCCTTCTTGCCCTGTATCAAAAACAATAATACTCCACGTCACCTTCAGAATCCACAAGTCGTTTTGATCCGATTGATTATAAACCCCTATCCCCAATGAATGCACGGACGCCGAAATGATAGCCGAACAATGCCGTGGGCTCATCATCAATCACTGCTGCGGACCTTGGTGGACTTTTTTGCCGTTCCGATATGTGTGTTATGGACCTATGGCTTGTTAGAGGAGGGTCTAGTGAGATGGACAGTGTAGCGTACCTTTGTCGCGAACTTCAGACTCGTGAGAGTCTCACTTAGATGAGCCTCCAATGGACTCGCCATCACGAACATGAGAGTCTTCGAGTTACCACCCAGCGAGTATTGGAGGAGGTAGGTCAACTAGATAGGTCAGTTTTATACCTTGAAAATTATGGGGCATCCTTACCTTCGAATTTCTGTATGGGATGTGACCACCTTCTTTGCCCTGACCCAACGCTCCTATGACATCTCCAAGACAACTTAAACTCTTGTTGATGTTTTGAGTCTCCTTCATCCTATCTCCCTCTGCGCCAGATTGCTTCAGTCTCTCGGAACCAGCCAAGTCGACAAGATTGAGGGTGCCTTCGGATGTCTCGTTGGTAGTGCTGTTCCGTCCAACGAGCTTCAGGATGAAAACAGAGTGAGATCTAGATGACCTCTCGTTTGACTTCGTGGCGGCGACACTTCTGTTGTTGGCAGCTTGCTTGAGTATCGACTCAACAGTGTTCGCAGAATCCAAGGGTACCGTTTTGAGCCCTGTGATGGTGGTTTGCTTTCTTTGCTCATCATGTCGGATTTCGTGCTTCTTCTTGTCAAAGTCTTTAGAGTTGCCAAGAAGATCATGAATCTCCTCGTTGTAAACCTCCACAAAGCTCCCCTCCATCGTATACGTCCATCCTTTCTCCTTGAGGTTGGTGGCCGTCTCGTATATTTGATGCGTGGCCCGAGGAATCATTCCGTCAGCGGATGACATCGTGTGAGTTTTCCCAGATCCAGTCTGACCATAACAGAATATGCAGACGTTATAGCCATCCAGAGCACTTTGGACAAGTTGCGAAATTTCCTCGAACACTTCCTGGTTCTCGCTCTCGGGTCCAAACACTCGGTCGAAGGAGAATGCATGATTCTTCCTGGTGATCGTCCCCAAACTGCTTTTCTCTTCCTTTCCTTTGATTTCGAGCTCCTTTGATTCCTTGTCCAGGTCGGGATAAGTCAGCTTCGCCACTGGTCCTTCGTCCGCATTGTTGCTGAATACTGGCCGCACCCTGCACATGACTCGAATATTACCCTTAAGCTCCTGGACCTGGTTGAAGAGTATACGACGAAGGGACTCTTCCTTGATCAACTTCCGCTTAGATTCGTCAGCAGAATCCAATGCCTCCTGCAATCTTCTTTCCATCTCAACAAAACTATCAGACTGCGCCTTGGATCCAGATTCCAAGAAAGATATCCGAGCACGCAGACTTGCCACAGTACTTTCGAGGGTATGGATGGTTGATGCCGATTCGACACCCGTCTTTTGAAGCGTCTCTCTCATCGTCGTAATCTCGCTCTGTGCATTGGCTTTTAATGTCTGCTCCCGATCAAGGTCCCCTCTGACACCTTCCAGCTCGCCTCTCATATTCTGAATTTCTCGGTCCTTCTTTTGCAGTTCCTGATCCAAATTAACGCTTTCTGATGCGATTCGAGACTCGAGCTCTTGAACTTCACGGAGTCTTCGGCTACGTTCCTCCTCGAGAGTTGCATTGTTTCTCCGCTCGAGGTCCCGAATTCTGTCTTCGAGTTCCACTGTGGCTCTGCGTTCCATTTCCCGCAATTCGTCTCTGTGCTTCCGAAGCAGCCGATCCATCTCGTCGGTCTTGTCTCGTCTCATTTGGTCAACCTCGTTCCGACTCTCTCTTTTCGCATCGTCCAATTCGATTCGGTGTGCTCGCATCTGCTCATCAAGACCGGCACTTGCTGTCATTAGATTCTGTTGAAGAGACTCAACCTTCAGTTTCATCTCGTTCAAGTCGGACTGTAAAATGATGTTTGAAGAGGAAAGTTGCGATCTCAGGCCATCCAGTTCAGTGACTACCAGGCCATATGAGTATGTAGTCGAGTCTAACATGATAGGAATACTCACTTCTTTCCTTGTAGAGAGCAATAGCTTCTTCGAGGACACTGCGTTCTAAACTGGTATTTGTGACCTTGTTTTGCATCTCAGAGAACATCCCCTCCATACGCTCAATACGCACATCGACATCCCATGCTGTAAACCCAGGAACGTTAGAATCTTTTGTCAAAAATGGAGTCTTTTGAGGGGAAGGTTTAGGAGTTCTGCGGGGTGTAACGGGGATTTCCATCAATGCATCCACCTTGGAAAGCACCGGAATATGAGAGGGCGACTTTGGAGCAAGTGATTCTTCAGGAGGCTCAAAGAGCACCAGAGCACTTTCAGCGCTGTCGATTCTCAGCCCCCGCAAGCCTGAACTAATGGAAGACTTATGAGATAGGAGTGTTTGTGGCGGCCTCATTCTGGTGGAGTTCGCTTGATACTCTCGCTGTTCCTTGGATCTGACTTCTCCGTCGAGTCGTAGCCTGCTCATGGCAGTACTGACGGAGACATCCCTCATGTTGGCAGCGGAATGTTGAGGCCTCAATGATTGCATTGAGTGAGGAGTGCGCAGTTTCTTGCTTCGAAGACTTTGGTATCCATCGGTTGACTGTATGGGAGTAGGGACTGAAATCAAAGGTTCCGTACCCTTGCGCCTGCCCTGTGATGGCAGATCATCATCAGACGAATGTGTATCCATGGATGTTGCTGGTCGAGGTAGGGCAGTTCCTCGTGTTGTCGTCGACTGGCTGAACTGGGATCTGACACCGCCATACGACGATTTCGGTCGTCCATTTGGGCCGATACTGCTAGCAAAGCTGCTATTCGATGTATTTCGGGACGATACTGATGGAGCTCGTGAGGATGTGGAGGAGGTGAAAGAGGGGTTTCGACTGTGCATAGACTTCTGCAACCAAGTTAGCCCCAGTATTCTCCCAGTCCTTGTACGCAATCACTGTTTGTGGTGGCTTTATTCGAGAACTCGTCGATCGCATTCGAGGTTCCGGGAAGCATTGTGCACTTGGCTCGCGCCAGGAACCATAATTCGAATAGCTTGGGGTCGTTTCTTCCTCCATGGTGGGCGCAGATTATGCTGACTGGGAATTTTCATCTCAATGTCACTTACCCCAGCACCAACAAGTGATGTCCCTTTCACAGCAGGTCTCGCACTCGGCGTGGGAGCTGCGATGGACCTAACCTCTCCTGCTCTTTCCGCCAGAGTCTTTCGCTTTGGTTCTGGTTCGTTATCTGCCAATCCATCAGTTACATCATCTAGCCAGCCTCGCCTGCAATCATCACTGACAGGTTCCACCCAGTTTGTGCTTCAAAGATGTCGGAGGGGGCATCTTCGAAATCATCCTCGATCGCGCATTGTTTTGCGACTCGGAGATCTCTGCAAGACCCATTTTCGGTGGTGAGGGAATTCGACTTCCAGGGGGTTTGAGTTGAGAAGCGCGATACTGGAGAAAGAGAGTCAGCAAGGTGTTCGGGGAAGCTGGTGTCGTGACGGACTGAATTCTCCTCCTCCGTATAATCCATCTCGAATGGTAGCAAATGCAACCTCCTTTACTCAATTGTCGCGCGCATAAGGAGTAGAAGCTCCTATGACTATCGGGCAATAGCAAGTCGCGTGGTTATGGATAGAAGCAGAGATGTGGAGTGGAATTTTAATGTCGGCATGAAATGTTTAAAGGTTTGTTGACTTCAATTCAAGTTCCAATGTTTACAGCCGCCACGTGTGGCTGAGGTCGGGGGCAACCGCAAGTGGGTCCGACTTGCACCGTTTATTGGGTGGACTTTTTAGCCTGAGCTGACGTCTGGGGCTTGGCGAGCTTCAGATGAGATCCCTGACAGATAAATATCGTCAATGTCAACACAATATCAACACAGAATCTGGAAAATATCCACGAACTTCTGGGTATGGCGATCTCACGATTGGCTTATATGTCAGCTTTCCCTATTCATGAACAAGATGTAGCTGTTGTGGCAGTGCGACTGTTCTCTTCATCTCACTCCCAATACCTCTCCACGCAAGAGTCAACTTCAGTTGGCAATGTACCTGTACTCAAATCGTTTCTGTGGCAGGAATCTGAGAATAACAATCGATATTGTTGCAGGCTATTAATGTTGCATCTTGGATTGCCCCAGCCCGTCGATGAGCACCTCTGTCCAACGTTATAATTCTAGCAGGTCGGTATCAACGGCGACATCACGTTTGGGCAATCACTTCGATAGTTTTAAGGACCGGGCAATGAACGGATGGTTGATGGTCTTGCATATGCAGCAGTTCCTGCAGATGCTCAACAACATTACCACTTGTGTTGGGGGTCTGATACCCGTTTTCCTTACGAACATCATGATAACTCGTTTGCATGTTAGGCATGACGAGGATAACCTTCTCCCACCAATGCAGCCCGCGTAACCTAGGACAACGCCCTCCCCAATGTTTGATCCTGTGGAATCCCCAGTCTGTTTCCATTTGGAACATTTTACCCCAGATCTCATATGATTTCTCAAGCTTTGCTTTAAACTCACACCTCGAGCCACCCTCAGTCTCAGCGACAAGTCATCCACAGGCTCGGTCGTCGTTCCCAATGAAGTAACTCGGTGTAGTATTTCATACAAGGCTCCATTTCAATCTCGTTGTATGTTTAGGCGCTTCCATGCGCTGCCTGGCCATGCGCCAAGTCATCCATTACTCATGCTCACTACCAGATGTTCAGAACAAACTCACCCACCCCGCCTCAGTTGTACAGCAGAATCCCATGAAGCGATCCCTAATGTCCGATCACTCCAATCATATCACGATCTATATATGTCAACTGAACGCCACAGTATACACCAACCGTTCCGGGCCGGGAAGATTCACCCGGCCCGATTCCTGCCCTACAGGTTTCAAGCCTCAGTCAACAGCTTGCTGTACAGCACATTTTGCCAATGTCACATTGCCTCGTTGGAACTGCGTGTTATGCCGGATGCTATGCTTTCCAGAATGCAGATACCTGTAGAATGATGCACTAACACGGCGTTGCTGGGTGTAGTTTGGTAAGGCTCTGAACTTTCTTCCTCAGACTGTCTTTCCTTTGCAGGCCTCCCCTTTCTCTCAACCCTACTTCTTCTTAATTTTCCCTGTTGTCCAAGACAAGAATCTGCTTGAGTTCGAACATAGATATATTACCTATGAGTAGTAGACTTGGCATCTTTTACTCGAGACTTGACATCATCACGGACCAGCTCGCAGCTTTCGCTCGGACGACTGAGCTTAGACTCTTATAACGAACTGGCCTGACTCGCCCAGTCAAGTGTTGAGGAGAACTAGCCCAGGACTCGCAGTAATCGCAGAATGTACCTTTTCGGGGCCGGCATTGCATTGCGGCTGTTGGAAGGCAATCCCCTTCCTCGCTCGCCTGCATACCCTGCCCAGTCAGATTGCTATTTTGATTGCCCACAAGGCAAATTTCACCTTGTATACAGACATGTACTTAGGGGCTCGTCTCCCACCAGTCCGTCCCTCTCAAAGTCAAACTTCCTTCACTCTCCTTGAAAGTTTCCTCTGGTTTCCTACTTGTCATTTCACAACGCAGTTTCGTTACTTTCTTACGGCGTTGCTCCTCCCCTTAAATATTGCTACTGCAACCCCACACCCTTCTCGCGTTCAAGATGAAGTCGATAATCTCGCTGCCAAAAGACTCATCAATCTTGAGAAGTACCAGGCCAAAAAAACGCAGCAACTGTACCGTGAACAATGCTGCCAAGAGAAAATAATGGTAATACTTCAACATCGCTCATATCTTCACTTCATATTTTGTCTGGGCATATGAGACCCCGCTTCGTGATGAATGCGACTACAAAGGCTACCAACCGTACTGGAATTGGGGTCGTTACTCCAGGTAGGTTATCAATCCCACATATGATGTTGAAAAGCTGATCAAGAACAAGCGACCCTATCAAGTCTCCAATGTTTGACGGGAGTGACACAAGCTTATCAGGCAACGGAGTCTTCTACAACCATACCGGTATTCCTATTACAGGTGCACACCCGCCTTTTGATATAATCCCACCTGGTGTTGGAGGCGGTTGCATTACCACGGGTCCATTCAAAAAGTAAATTTGTCCCAGGTTACAACAATGACAGACAAAAAGCTAATAATCTCAGCATGAGCGTAAACCTTGGTCCCGTGTCTCCATCTCAGGCGTTCCACCAAATCCCCAATAAGATGGCCTAGGCTACAACCCGCGCTGTCTTCGCCGAGACATTAACCCGCACGCTGCAGCGGTGACAGCGACTAATTATACCTTCGCACTCGTCACTGATCCCTTACACTCTGATATCTACTGGTTCCAAACGGTCATGCAAGGCCAGTTTCCGGAGGGGAAGTGGGGAGTGCACACAGGAGGTCATTACACCATTGGTGGTGATCCTGGCGGGGTAAGGATATTCCTTTCTCCAAATCTCTCCTTCAAATTTCCATAATATGACAGCTGGCGTTCCTTGCAACCAGAATTTCTTCTCTTCTCCCAACGATCCCGCGTTCTTCCTTCATCATGGCATGATCGATCGCGTATGGTGGATCTGGCTAACGCAGAACCTAGCAGCTCGTCTAAAGGCTGTCTCTGTAACCATCACGCTTCTGAATAACCCACCTTCTCGAAATGCGACTTTGGAAGATGATGTTGACTTGGGCATATTAGCACCGCTTGTGAAGCGAGCAGCTTGCTCGATACGATGGGTGGCTTGAATGGTGCGTTCTGTTACATTTTTCGTTTGAGTATGGAAAGCGATGGTTGTACGATATGGACAACCTTAGAAAAGCATTTCTTGAGGTGACCCTCGGGGTGCTCTTCAAGGTCTCTTATAAATCATATGCTAAAAAAGACAATACACGCTAAAATCGACTTAGAAACACCTTTTATAAGATCAATCTTAAAAAGCAAGGTGTGAGTGGAGAGCCTTATAGACAAAATTAGGGGAGGGCTTATTGATTTTAAAGAAGATGTCTTAGCCAAGGGCTTACTTAAGCTCTTTTATTCTTAAACACAAGCTGATATTTGATTTTTAGTGGGCCTTGATGTTAACCAATATTTTAGCATGCGTTAGAATTTGTTAAATATATCAATTGTCTTTCCCCTCTTTTCTCTTGATTTTTGTTTCTTTTCTTTAAGTACTTTCTCTCTCTTTCATAGTTTTTCCTTGTAGTCTCTTCTCATAGTTTCCCCTCATAATCTCCCCTCGTAATTTTCCCTCGTAGTCTTCCCCTTTGTAATCTCCCTTATCGTAGCCTTCTCCCTCGTAATCTCCCCTTGTAATCTCCCTCTCCTTGTAAACTCCCTTTTCTTATAGTTTCCCTCTTTTTTTAAATCTTTTGTGATTCTTTAAATTAATTGAACAAAATCAAGAATACAAAAGCTTACGCCACTCAAGGCTCCTCCCCCCATATAAATCTCCCCTGCTAGTCCTAGTACCCTGGTCGATAAATTGACCTACACCACTTATAGCTTGCCATTATACCAGGGCCATTCCATGAGGTTAACCTCGTGGAGTGCTTTTCTAAGGCAATGAGGACGAGTGGAATCTATCTTTGCGGGGGGGGTATCCCAATGGCCTGTATCGTCATAGCATCAGACAGATTTCCAGCTATCACATCTGTCAGGTCTGTCGACCTCCCTTTCCCTCATTCCCAACAAGTCCTCACCTCATCGGAAGGTTCTCATCCATCCATTTCTTCGACGCTTCCTACACATCAACCAGTATCATTCTCACACCACCTCTCCTCTCCAACTCACCCAGCTTTTACACCCATGCCTCATCACGATCCCACTAATATGCGTCATCATCCCCATCAATCGAATCCGCAGCACCCTCAATCGACATATCTTCCCCGCACATGATATCCTGACGAGTGTAATCGAAACAATGGTTCGCATGTCCCGTTTCGTCTTCTAAGCCGCCATTGTTGGACTTTCCAGATTGCGGTCACTATGTAGGGCCTCCCAGTAGAGGGTACGGATCATCATCTGTTAGGAGACTCAGTGTGGTGCTTGGGGCCAGTGTTTTGTGCCTTTGAATTTAGTTGAACTTACCAGGCAATACAGTTGGTGGTACATGCTGACAACGTAGTTCTGCACGTTGTGTGGCAGGTGAAGATTCGAGACACCGTTTCAAGGCCCATATTGAGTCGGGCTTTTGATGGGCACGAATCTTAAGCCGGCTACGAATGTTCCATCAGTAATTTCTCTCAACTTGGTTTTTTTTTATGAAAAAGGTCAAGGTTGGACGTGGTACTGACTTACAACCGAGTAGATCCATTCACATCACGTTGTTTTGACAGTTGGCGCAGTACCGTAACTCGGACCAGTGTACAAGTACGACGCTCTCGGTTAGAACTGCACGAAATCAATCAGCATGTTGTCTTGATCAGAAAATGGGCCATTCTGCTGATTCAATCCATCGTGCTGTGCTGCCAGTACAACGATCATGGAAGAGATTACTAAGACGAAAACCGTGATGACAAGATACCATGCAAGTTTTCGGCGTCTTGATCCTAACAGCTGTGCGCCGTTCTTGTCAGATGCTGTGGAGATCTGGATGTCTGAGTAAGCTCCACG
This sequence comes from Helotiales sp. F229, assembly GCA_002554605.1. Lineage (NCBI taxonomy): Eukaryota > Fungi > Ascomycota > Leotiomycetes > Helotiales > Helotiales sp. F229. Next base: position 1,765,662 of record MXAW01000010.1, read on the forward strand.
AGTTTCTTCGTCTCGTCCCCCGTGAGTTCTGTCCCTCTCACCGGCTGGAGAGTATCGTGTGGCCATCTATGTGACCAGAAGAGCGGTGATCGTCGTTGCACAGCTCGTTATAATCTCGTCCACATCATCTGTATCCCGATACACATGGTTCAGGTGCTGGAGCTGCATCCTCAATCACCAAGAGGTTGAGATAAGCTTGCAGTAATCAAGGAGTAATGCTCACATATCACTTGAAGGAGCATGATTATCGAAGCGGTCGATGAGAATAAGCATTACGTTACGTAGGGTAATTGGCAGTTGCACCCCTATTCTTGGCTGAGCACCTCCTCCACTCGGACACCTGCCCCATTGGGTCAGCACTCCCAGTCCTGCTCATTATGCTTATCTCCCCCACCACTGATCATTCTTATCATCAGCAAGTAAGCTGTTTGTAGATGGATTTGTTCATCATGATTTGATGCCAAATGTTCTCCAGCATTTGCTGGCGTGATGTAAAGCGAAGTGAAGCATGTTTGTTGATGTGTCTTGCTCTTCTAATCTTCATAAACGATGTGTTGAGACCACTCCGCCATTTGCACGTACGAGTAAGCTCTTAGTAGAGTTAATGACATTTACCATAAAGGTACTCGTCTTGTAGCATCATATGACCATTTTCCTGGCATTGGATGATGAATTCTTTTTCCGCAACTGCCAATTGAACTTTGCGAGCAAATTGCCTCTGGCAGCTAGCAATCCAAGAGACCCCATCAGTCAAAAATATCTCGAAGTATGGCACTTTCAAAGAATACCTGGTACACACCCAAAAACACCACTCACCAAATCCTCGTCATCCTTCTGTTCACCGGCGCCCTATCCGGTCTCCTCATCACCCTCTTCCGCCAACAAATCCACGCCAGCATCACCGAAATCTGCCACACAATCTCACATCCCTCTGAAATCACTGTCATAAAACCCTTCGAAGCCAACTTCACCTACCAAAGTCTAGACCCAGAGACCGACGACTTGTGGAATCAACTGGTGACGCCAAATGGTGGCTTCATCTTGGAAGAGTTGGGGGAAAACTCACAAGTCTATGGCGTTGGGATGTTCCACCAGCTTCATTGCTTGCAAATCATCAGGAATCATATGCAAGAGCTGTATTCGAAACTGGACGCGAAGAATGGTTGGGGTATGAAGAGGGGTGTGATCCATGGGCATCATCTTGATCTGGGACATACTTTGCATTGCATGGATTATTTCCGCCAGGTAGTATACACCATCATGACGGAGACTACGAGAATTGTGAAATCATGCTGAACCTTCTCTAGGTCTTTCTATGTTTCGCGGATGGTTCGCTTGAACCTTCGATAGCGGATTCCGAGGGTGAGTTACCGACGACGGATGGAATGGTGCCGCATCAATGCAAGGATCCTTCGTCGTTGTATGAGAAGTCTTTGGCATCATATCGAATGGAATCGAATGCCAAATCAAGAGCCGCACCCAACACTGCACATAATCATGACCATTGAGGTTCGAGAAATCTGGCGGGAGGAATAAGTTGCTATCATGCTGGGGGTCAGATCCCGAATTAATTTATTGAGCAGTCAAATCTCATCACAATCTAAGCACAATCGTATCTCATCTCTTCGATATGCCGGTCTGGTTTCCTTTGCAGGATTTCTTGTAAAGTTCTCACGAAGCTTCTTTGCCCCGCTGTGATTCGATCGGCACTATGCCTCACACAGTTCGAATGGCTCACCATCAAGGATCGCTTGTACAACTGAAGTTCAGTGCATACTAGATAGTCTGGGCTACACGTAAAGTGCTCACAATTCTGCGTCGCTGTTGTGATTCAAACTGTTGTTGAAATAGGCTATGCTCGCTAAATTCGTCCCCTGTGGATGGGGGTCCAGGCTTCTGCTCCCCAGTTTTGCCTCTCACTACAATCACTAACCAAGGGGTTGTTTACTTCATTAGGCACCACTTCAACGATTTCCACCAGACATGGAGAAAAAACAGTCGCTAACTGTACAGTAGCATATTGATTCCCCCCGAATCTAACGAACAGCAGCCTATTGTTCTCGGTTCTTTGCAATTTCGATTCACATCATCGATCAGTATGGCTGGATGGATTGCCTCCGTGGTTAGGATATGAGAACCCTAAGACACGGTTAATTCCACCTTGCCCAGATCAACAAACTAGGTACATACCAAATTTAGGATGATGCAAGAACTTCGAATCAAAGATATCAATCGACCGTTCCTTCGACCATTGATCAATCTTCTCCCAATTGACGCATTCGTGCTGAATTCCAAAGTTTGGCCATGGGCCTGGGAAATCTGGCAGCCATTCATAAGTCATAAGTGCTGTGTCTGCTTTGCACATGTCAACTTGACGGAGCATTTCGATGCAGTGGTCTATGTTTGTTAGCTCTCCTGGCGACTGAGTGGATTCTCGTCGAAGTACGCACTGACATGATCTCTCACTGGCACATTTGTGTCTTTAACAGTGTAATAGTCTTGGTGAATGTATTGCCGGATGTATTTCTGGGAGATGAATGTTTGAAAGCACTCATCTAGGAGTCTGGGAGCACTCACCAGACAATGAAGCTGATGGTAAACATCTGGTGAGAAAGTAAGCAGACTATTCTACTCCTCAGAGTCCCAACTATGCTCACCAAGCGTGCCGAAGTAGTCTCCCGATCCATCACCCAATTCAACCGACGGCCGTCCGAGCCGGCCAACTTCATCTTTCGTGATTCGGATATTCGCGTCTAAGAACAGCTTAGTAGAGGTCGATGTGATCCGTAATCTAGATTTACATTGGAAAAGCGAGGCCCATGCATCATCTACCTCTGGCGATGGCTCCGCGTTGAAAATGTTGGAGGTCTGGTTGATTTTAACACTCAGGATCTTTGCTTCCCGTAAGACCGCTTCCTGGGCAGGAGCTATGAGAAATCCAGTCAACTTCCGTCATTTCAAGTATAATTGGAGACGAACATACTGTAAATGACGGGGGAACACCCTTGCAGTTGCCGCGAATGGTATGTGGCAAAGACCAAAACCACAGAATAGATAAGGATGAGGGAGAGGTGAAACACAACGGGATTTTTGAACAACCGCGTTTTAAATCGCTCATAACGAGTGGCCATTTCTTGCGAAGTGTCTTGATCTTGTGGTTCTCCAGCAAACCAGTGCCATCTAAGTTTAGACGAATGGAATCTCGATCTCGATTTTGGCAAGGGTTCGAAGGTGGTGAGGAGTTTTTCTTCGTCCCCAAGCTCTCCTCCTTCCGAGCTCCGGCCAGAGGCCAAGTCAATATACATGGGCATCATTTCCTGTTTGAGACTTCTGGAGAGTAGATCATTCAAGCTGTGGAGAAACTTCGGAACCATGTTTGCCATGAATTCTTTTTTCTGAATCATTAGAGATGGACATGTAAGGCTGGTCAAAACTGAGATGGCCAGTGTTTTGGATTGTTTTGTCGCACCGCACAATTTCGTGATACCTGCTGACGCATGCCATGAGCATATGTGTAGAGACAATACCTCAGCAGGGCCATGATATGCAGAGTCAGCATGAGCATTACGAAGCAATTGCTAATTTATGCCAGGTTGCACATCCCAGTTGGCTTTTAGTACAACAAGGACAGCCATGAAGAACTGGGAATATATATCTGTCTGCAAGCTGCCCCGAGTATCGTGCAAACCGAACACTTCAGCTCCACACAACTATTCCTCACAGCAGAATTCTCCAAATCTCATTCGAAATGCGCTATCAACTTCTCTTCGCTGCCATCGTCGGCTCAACTGTTGCCCTTCCTCTCGCTGGTATGTATGTGAACCACAGAAGCGTGGCCAATCTGTCACTAACCTCCCAAAGGTCCAAAACCCGTGAACGACGCCGTAATTGTCGCGCGAGCCGATCCAGTCGGAGATACCGCACTCGGAAATTACTACGAAGGGAGAAAGTCTGCCTCGAGTCTTGGAAAGAGAGCGGATTCAGCAACGGACACGGCCCTGGGCAACTACAGGGCTCGAATTGCTCAAACTAGGGTTGGAAAGCGAGAGGATTCGGTTGAAGATGTAGCACTTGGAAACTACTATGAGCGACAGCGCCTCGCCAACTCTCCTACCAAGCGCTTTGAGGCTGCTGGCGATCGGGCTTTGGGAAACTACAACGAGCGTAACGCCAATACTGTGGTAGGAAAGCGCGAGGATCAGGTTGCAGATGTAGCACTTGGGAACCACTTCGAGCTACAACGTCTCGCCGACTCTTGGGTCAAGCGATCTGAGGCTGTTGGTGACCAAGCGTTAGGAAACTACTACGAGAATACAGGGTTGGGCGGTGATCAGGCACTTGGCAACTACTACGAGCGCCTAGCTGCTTCCAACAAGAAGCGTGATAATTTTGCTGATCAGCTTCTGGGCAACTACTGTGGAGTTGCTGCGAGGGACAAGTCCGCTGCCAATCAAGCACTCGGAAACTACTGTGGCTAGAGACCGTGGGATAGGATCATATTTCCAGTAGCTTTGAGGTAAGCCAATGACCCTCTTAGTCGTGGTGCAAAGAACTGAACAAGTCTCCCGTCACAATTTCGAGCTTGAAACAGCTGCACATTGGATTTGAGAAGGAGATTCGCTAACGCTTCTTGGAGTTCAGTTACTGGGCAACAATGTAACGAGATCTTCTTGCTACTTCAAATATCCGAGCGAATTTGATAGTTCTGTTTTGCATAACGAAACACGAAAGGTTGGCCGATAGCTGTTGCGTGTGATATTGCTTTGGAATGAAAGAAAAAGTTGCAGACTCTGCACGCCAAATATTGCTTCCCTTGTGATACTGGGGTCCATGTAGAACGAGTTTCAATTGCAAATCAATTACTCTGAGTTTACATCTTAACAACAGATTCATGATCTCTAGTACCATATGTTCACAGTAACCCCACTCTCACAGAGCTAAAGTCAGCCCGAACGTACGGTGAAAAGAACACACCACTCGTGAAGTACAAATATGTCATGTATCGGAGTAAAGACTTTGAATATGGAGACTCTACGAAGTTAACAAGCATTGAGGTGGCGGTGAGGCATGGTGTTACCGCGGGACTGAAACAAGTGATGCTGCAGTGTAATGGTCTGGAGGGGTCCGTCTAGTTGAGGCACGTCGGTCGCTGAAGAAGATATCCGTTGACAATCGTAAAGCTAGCAAAGATTTCTCTTCTGAAACATCTCTTCTTTGATGCCCGAGATCCCATATCCAAGTTCCCAATTCATATCGTGAATCCTGGGGGGGGGGGAGGGGGGTTGATTCAACTGCACCGATTTTGGTTCGTGATGATAGTACTCCGCAAAATGGTTTAGCGAGGTTGTAAGCGAATAAAAACAAGTGACCACCCAGACAACGAGCACCTGTACAACCAATCGGTGGCAGCCTGCAGCTGCAGACCCAACAGAAATCAATAGTGCGATGTTCTAGAGGGCTCCAGACAATGAAGAGTGAGATGGCGTAAACTCAACGCTGCATCGCATCTTTCACACCACCCCACTGAAAGAATTGTTTCCCAAGTCCAATCAGAATTCCAACTGAATCCACGTCCACTTAGTCTTGCACAGTAGTAAACTGCCAGCAGCCGAATGTTTCCCAATTTGAAAATGGATGTCTCTCCACTGCTCACCTACAATTGCTAGGTATTGGATGACTTGGCACTCCACTCGAGCGCAGACTGCAGCCATATTGGCTCGAGGGCAAATTACGCATCTCCTCGCCTGACATTCACATTCAAGTCCACCATATTGGATTTTAAAGCTGACCGCTACTTAGCACGAATCAGAGATGTGGATCTGATGTACGATGAATCATTTGATCTGGTCGCCCCCACCTGCATCTTGACCGCCGAGGATCCAAAGTCCAATATTTACCTGGTTTCTATGTGAGATGCCCACCCGCCAGGTCTGGTTCAGAATACTTATGCTGCTTTCAACCCATGGTTCATATTACCACAATCTCAACTGCAGAGGTTCTTGGTAGGGGGGAGATTCGTCACTAAATGGAGCGCAGGAAGCTGCAGAATCGAGAGGCTCAACGACGATACCGCGAAAACGTCAAGCGGAAACTCAAGATGGCTGAAAGGCAGTTGCAAGATAAACGAGCCTCAGGGGAAGGGCCTGGCAACCTCGATCTCAGCTACGTGAATGAACCCAACACGTCTTATATTGTTCACGCTGAACTTGAGACTTTGGACTGCTCTCCCCCTCCATTACACTTTGGTTTGTCAAACCCTTCCAACTCAGCCTCCACGAAGATTATTTTACTGAATGTGTTCAATAGATTGGATGTCACTGAATTCTTCATGTGATGTACAAAGTAAACTTGGCTTAGTACCACCATCCGAGAGTGAGTTGGTAAGATGTCCCTTTGCCATATCCTGTACTTGGCTTGACTAACTTTTGAACAGAACAGCTTCACAACAAGCCCAAGTTCCGGGTCGACGGTCATGCATATCGCTGCCCAAAAAGGATACCACACCATCGTTCGCATCTTGTCGGAATCAGGAGTGGACGTTGCTACCAGAGATGACTCTGGTCAGACTCCTCTCCACTTAGCAGCAGCTCATGGGCATTCAGATACCATCGTAGCCCTGCTGAGCGCTGGAGCAGAAGTCGATGCTAGGAATCTCCAGGGGCAGACACCTTTATTTGCGGCCGTGGATCGCGGGGAAGACACTTCTGTCAAGGTTTTGCTGGAGAGCGGGGCAGATCCAAACGCGAGGATCTACATCTCCACACTTAGAGCCGATTTGTCAATCACACCAGATAGATCAACGGAGGGCTTGTCAATAAGAGATCAGAGAACGGGCTGAAAGAATTCTAGCAATAAAATACAAGCATCATGCCAAGAAACTTGACACTCAGAATGGAGGTCCGCAAGGAATATCAATCACCAACCCACCAGCTCCTCCAATCGCTCATAAGCACTTACAAGTCTACGCCTTTCATCTTCATCGGCAGGTGAAGGAAAGAATGACCTAGCGCCGTAGGCTTCGGCGGTCTTCCACCTCGAATGTTGATCTGTAGAGCTTGGTGTAACAATCTCGGTTCTCCCAGAGTTGCATCACGTTCTCTTCGTAGAAGTACAAAGTCTTCCTCGCTAACGTTGTCGGACAAATGCTTATTCTGGTTTCTGTGTTCTTGAACAGTCATGAAGGCCATGGGTGTCGTACGCTCGCCTGGGGGGTAGTCGTGACCAGTCCAGATCTTCACGTTGTCAGGTAAGGCGAGGAGTCTGCGACCCGAATGGAACAAATCATTGGCACTGCCGCCTGGAAAATCACAACGAGCGCTGCCAATATCCGCGTGGAATAAAGAATCTCCACAGAACACATTCTCTGAATTTGCTTGTTAGCTTGTTTGAAAGGAAATGGTTTGTCATTGAATTCTTACCCCCAATCTGATACCCCAAATGATCAGGTGTATGGCCTGGAAGGTGCAGGGCCGTTACTTTTAAGTCTCCAAGGCTGAACGTCTCATCATCATCAAGGAATTGGTCGAAGACACCATCAAATTCCTCTGCCACAACTCCATATTTCTCCCCAAACATCTTTTGAACCTCTTTGATACGTTTTCCAATGCAGGTCGGCGGCATGTGACCTTGTACACGAGTGACTTGCTTCTGTAGGTAGAACGCTGCGGTGAGATGATCGGCGTGGGCATGTGTTTCGAGGATTCGATCCACCTCATATCCATTTTCCACAGCTATCTTGAGAAGTGAATCGGCCGTACGTGTGGTAATGACTTGAGTGACAGGATCGTAATCCAGAACAGGATCGATAATGACAGCGGACAATGTGGATGGGTCAGCGACCAGATATTGCCATGTCCCTGTTGCCTTCTCAAAGATACTGTGAATTATTGGTTCTAGAGATACCGGTGCCACAGAACTATAGAAAGCTCTTCTCTCGATACCGTAGGGTTTTCTTGAGAAGGAAGTCGTCCCCGTGCTATTGTTCAAAAAGGGTAAAAGCTTCTGGCGGCTGAGGGATAGAGTGGAAGCTATTTTAGGTTCGTGCGGAGTATTCTGCGCTATGATAAAGGACCTTCGATGCGGAGAACAGCTTTGCGTGTTCTTTATCTGAGATGACTGACCTCGAGTGGTGCCTTTTGAGCTGGTAGACAAAGATAGGCCTCGTTGCCCCAGGTGTTTGAAGTGATGATGAAAACCTTGCATGATAAGAATATGAGCCGGTTTCTGTAAAAAGTGGTTGCGCAGCAGAAATCGAAATTCAACAATCGAAGCTTTGCGTGTTTTTCAACATCGAAATATACTCTGGGCTTAATGACTCTTCACAAGCCGGATATATATATATATATCCGGTAACGAAACCGACTCTACCGAACTTTCGCTTCGGCGACCCACATAATTGGTCGCCGACTCTAAAGTTTAAACCATGTGAAGATCGTACAGATCCCGAGTGACCAGATTTCGGAATCAGGAAATGCTCGAGCAGGGTAGATCCTTGGGACACTTTTCTCCGTTGCGCGGTCCGGAATCAATCACATCACCGGATTACAGGTGCACAGGAGGAAACTCAACATTTGTGGTTTCCTTTGTTTGCATTCTAAAGACTGGAAATATCAATTTTCCTTCGAAGATGACATGGTAGCACGTGCCCTCATATTCAAAAGGGGGGCTTCACTTAGAACCTAGAGTATTCTTTCCTTCAAGTCAACAACAATGCTTCATCGCAGACTGCAGCCTTGGAGAGAAACTTGAATTGATTTTATTAACATGCCGTCCAGCGGTATCTCATCTCTCGCTGATGTCATAAACATGATTCAACAGCATGGGACATGTGAATACAGTCAGGTGTATCAGCAAGTTGAGATGCTACAAGCTTGTCAACTAAGCTTGATTTGATACGGACGTGCAGGTGAAATGAAGGCTTTGAATGCTAGAATTTCCGATTCCAGAAAATGCTCGGTTCGGTCGCGATGTCGATAGCCAATGTTAGCCTCGTTCGGATTATGATTGAGGCGATAGTAGACCATTTAATTGAACAGTCACTATACATTTGCGCTCTTCAGTTCTCCAACGGTGGCTTTGTAACCCGTCTCAATTCTCTTGAGACTATTTAACGGGAAAGGTCAATGTTTGGGTCGCAGACTTAAGCGAAATGCTCCCAACATAATTAGCCAGCTCCAGAGGGCAGGCGCTGGAAAATATATTGTTTAGTGTTGCAGTGCAGGCGCCAAAGACAGTAATTCATCCACCTGTCATGCCTGGCTGGTGCTGAAGGAAATTCAAGTCAGGGATTCTCGTTCACGCCACTGAGCCGAGTCAACCCAAAATTGACTTCGTACCCATGATGGCCTCACATGCGTGAATTTTGAGTGCAATATGAAGCCCGAAATGCGGAAAGTTACGGGACTCTACAAAAAGGCTCATACGTTTTTGATCCTCGATCCGGGGTTGCATCATGTTGTGTGACTTCTGTGGATAACCTTTTCTTGCCCCAGTATTTTGTACGGAATTTAGGCGACTGCGATTGGTCATCAGCGTTTCACAAGCATCAAGGATTAAAAAGCTTTCGCCTCTTTCCTGACCTCGCCGCTGATGACCTGTAGGAATACAAGTATCCTCTGGTTTCGGAAGTTACTTTTCCCATCTTCTTTGTTCTCTGTATCGTGCTTGCTTCTTCTGCGCGCGTACCTAAGCCGACAAACTCTTTCTCAAGAACATCGCCAACATGAATCGCAACCAGATCTCCAGAATGGCGGCTTCGGCTGTACGTTCTGTTGCCAAGTCACAGAAGACTCGGATCTTGCGGGGAATGGCAACAGTATCTCCAGTGAGCTCGATCAATCGAAATCACAAAATTGTTGTTGTTGGTGGGGGCTCAGCTGGCCTATCCGTCAGCCATCAACTTCTTCGACAAGGAAACTTCGCTGAAAGCGACATCGCCGTTGTGGACCCAGCAACATGGCACAACTATCAACCAGGATGGACACTTGTTGGTGGAGGGCTCAAAATGAAAGAGAGTTTGCGGGAGCCACTCGAAAGCTTGATTGATCCTAGAATCAAGTTCTACGGCAACGGCGTTGAAATCTTCTCGCCCGATGACAACTCGATCACCCTCAGTAATGGCGACAAACTCAACTACGAGCAACTTGTGGTTGCCCCTGGCATCAAGGTGGATTACGGAACTGTCAAGGGCTTACCCGAAATTATTGACGATCCGAACTCACCTGTCTCCTCCATCTACGATTATCGGTATTGCGACAAAGTATTCCCTCAGATTCAAAAACTCCAAAGCGGAAGAGCCATCTTCACTCAACCAGCAGGCGTGATCAAGTGTGCCGGTGCGCCTCAGAAGATTATGTGGTTGGCATTGGACTACTGGAAGAAAGCTGGCCTATACAAAAGCGAGGCATCAAACTCGCTAATCAAGATTACCTTTGCTACCGGCTTGCCCACGATGTTTGGTGTACCAAAATATAGCGTCAAACTCGAAGAAATGAGGGTTGCGAGAGGTGTCGAGGGACTATTTGAGCACGATCTGGTAGCTGTCGACGGCAACACTGCAACATTCGCTCAGCCAGGCGGGAAGGAGCAAGTCAAGAGACAGTTCGATTTCCTGCACGTTTCGCCCAAAAACAGGCCTCATACTTTCGTCAAGCAAAGTTCCCTATCCAATGAAGCCGGTTACGTCGATGTAAACGAAGGCAGCACCCAGCATAAGAAGTTCAAAAATGTTTGGTCAATTGGTGACGCTTCAAGCTTGCCCACATCCAAAACTGTGGCAGCGATCACATCACAGGCTCCAGTTTTAGTGAGCAATTTGATGTCATCGTTGGAGGGAAAGGAACCAGAGGCGGTGTACGATGGATATACTTCTTGCCCTCTTCTTACAGAGTATGGAAAGGTACTTCTCGCCGAGTTCAAGTATGGCGGGGTGCCAAAGGAGACATTCAACAGTTGGTTCGGCATTGACCAGGCAATTCCCCGCAGAGCGTTTTACCATCTCAAGAAGGATTTTTTCCCTTGGGTATACGGAAAGTATATGGTTAAAGGAAAATGGGGCGGGCCGAAGGGTTGGATCAATTAAAAGGGTACACCAGAGGTGGAGGATCCTGGTCTAGCTGTTCCCGAACGGGCGATTGAGGTCGCTCAAAACGAAGTTCAGATGTGTTGCTGACAGACCATTGTGGTCTGAGACGTGTACAAATTACAACATAGATCGGAAAGAAAGTTGAACCATTAGACCCTCGTCAACCGTGATTCCTAAAATTGAAATTCCAGACGCACAAAATTGTATTCACGTTCTCAATCTCAAGAAGCATGATTAATTGCGTTTTTACGAAGCAGTGAGTGATATGATATCTCGCCATGCTCATATTCAGTTAAGATATATTCAGTGTCAAGAGAGCGCCAAGGCTTGATTGAGCAAGAAACAAGGCAGAGGCCCTGAAATGACTTATCCTCCATCCTCATGTTACTCAACCTAGATAGCCTTCAATTCAACGCATTCACACATTAGCAATGATTAAATCGCTCTCCAGCGTCTAGCCAGCTGCTGGTTTCATGCCTTTACTTCAGGTTGATGATACACGCTCCTTCATCTCAAATCGAATCCTTTCAACATGCACCAGTAACGTAGTGGACAAAGCTTAGATAGACTTCTTGATAACCCATATATCATGTATATGAGTAATTACACTTTTGCTTCACTTTCTTAATACTCCACTATCCTTACGAAACTTAGAAGCCGAGAAGATCAATATGCTGGTAGAGCTATATCGTGACCTGTGCGGTCAGGTTCTCAAAGTCTTGGAAAGGCATTGTGGACTCGCTTTGTTAAAACCGGATGAATGTAAGAAAGAAAAAAAGAAAGTCAAGTAGACGCCGTTTATACATAACTTATTGCTTTTAGTTTCTAATACCGTTTCCTCAAACTGGTTTTCTGGAAGGCTGTCTATCTTCCTGTGCCACTTGCCCAGATTGAGACTAGCGAGATAGGGTTCTTGACTACCATATTGAGTTACGCAGCCTGAATCACAACTTTGCACATCATTATAAAGACTTCGTTTTGCTAATAATACGTACATAAACTTCAGAAATAGCTCAAGTACTTGAAATCCTACTATCCAACAACCAACGACCAATATCAAACATAATGGTTGCTCAGAATCTCGGTCTGTTTCAGTCACTTCCAGGCGAACTTGGCGCACAAATTTAGAGGGAATTGCGACCAAGCTCGCTTTCAGAGTAACATAGTCTCCATCCACCACACAAGGAGAACGTAAAGATACACTTAGAGTACGAGCAAGTCGCCAACTAAGCGAGGGGAGATAATTCATTACCTGTACGCCGAAGAGGTCTTGGACATTGGCATATGTTCGACGTGGCACGAATTGGTAGGTGTCAGAACCAGAGGTGGCCATGGCAAAGCTTGCACAATTACTATTTTTGAGATCCTCTTTCCAACATCTTTCAGGACCTGCTGTACAACACGCTAAGGAAAGTTCAAACAATGATCAAAGCTCTGAGGTAAGGAAACAGAGCATGACCTGCGAGGCTGAGTTTGATGACTCGATGAGAGGCGATAGATGAACGCTGTGAATTGGCAGGATACGAGAAATGGAATGAGTTGTGGTTCCCAGCTTTCACGTTATGCTTAGACACCGAGAATGAAGAGTCGATTCGTAGAAGCGCTACGAAAGTGTAAAGAAATAGGCCTTCGAACTCTGACACATATGTTTCCCACAGGCCGAGACCTGTCATCACCATGTATTCCATCGACATGGCTTTGTTCTTAACCAAACAAGTCGCATGGCATCATCTTCCCCAGTACTTGTGCCGTGTATCTAGCACTAAATGAGATTGCGCCTGTAATTGTAACTTGTCTCCCTTCATTGACAATTTCGTGCCGTCCACAAGTAATACGTTGAAGATCGTCACGGAAATGGGTTGACATTCTCTCCAGCTCTCTGTATCAAGGAATAGAAGTTCACGTTTGACTTATCTTGGCAGGTCATTTCTCTGATTGATAGAACAAGGGTACACTGAAGTAAGTCATGAAAATCATTCGATATTTATACACAGTGACACAGATATTCAACGCAATTGAAATCAAAAACATCGTTACAAGATACTACAACAGCCCAGACAGTTTCTTTCCGAAAGATCCCCAGAGCTCCATGTTACCCACATCCCCCGCCTCAACTTCACTCCCTAATTCGCCCCCAACACCCTCACCCACCTCACCATCAATCTCGTTGAGATCACCTATATCCCATCTCCATCTCCATCTCCCTCTGTTTCTTTTCCTTTTCCTCCCTCCTCGCTCTAAGCTTCAGCTTGCACAAATGGACGACTATAAAGATACCCAACAGGCCTGCGACTACCACACAAGTGATAAGAGCTTTGAAAGATGTAGCATTGATTGAGTCATTCCATGATTTTGGCTTTGGGGAGTTCACCATTTGACCATCACGGGCAAGAAGCTCGTTTTTGGCGCTGGATGGGGCTGCGGTTTGATGAGCAGTCTGTATGATTTGAGGCCATGTAGTGTATTGTGTCAAAGCCGCCGCGGTGGGAGAGCGGGGTGTGGGTAATGGCGATACAATGGGTTGTTGTTGCTAGGATAGCGAAGAGGAGGATTGTAGACTTCATGGTATGCTGGTAATTCTGGCTGGCCAGAGACCTGGAAATATAGATATCGCGATATGTAATAGGCAATTCCTGCAGACGCTTATGAGGCAATATCTTGTATTGCAAGAGAACGTTCGCAAAGCTACAAATAATAACGTTTTATACCCAAGAATGGCCAGTGAGTAAGTTGAATTCAAGTGCGATTCAATAGTGACTTGATTCACAGACAATTTGTCAATGAATGTCCCACCACCACAATATCACTTCAAATCACACTGTGGTGAGGTTGCTAGATAGTGTCCTAGCGGCCGCTAAGGAGCCTTTTAACAGAAAAGATAGGGTGATACTTCAATATGTGCTGCCTTTTTTGATATCAAGTGAGCGTGCTAGTCATTCTCGGGAGAAAAAATGGTATCTTGTATGATACACCAAGAGCCTGAAGTGAATTATTACAGAAACAGCTCTTCTTAAGGTGGTTTGGTAAAGGAGAGACCCATCAGTGTCAAGACGATGATCTGACAGCTCCACAGCCATTATCAGACAATCACTGTTGATAAAGAAGAAATGATGTCGATACGCATCACCTAGTTTCTCGACTTCAAATCTCAAAATCAATGTCGATCTCAAGTCGAGAAAGAGGGAGAAATATCGTGAACTGACCAACAAAACACCCCTTTTCACAAGCGAGCCAAGCGAAATTTTAGGCATACTTCCCCCAAAACTTTCGTCCTCAACAATGACTTCATCATATCAAAGTCTACTAACTCAATTTAGTTTAATGAACTTAACTAATACCCTTCCCTCTCAATCTCAACTCAAAAATCCAAAGCGAAACAAACTAAGAAAACAAACAACAAGCGAACCCGTCCCACCTATCCTCGCCCAGTCCGCCGCACCCGATTAACCGAACACCAAGCACGGCCAAGGTCCCCAAGCCCAACATCGCACCACATTTTCTTACAGCTTACCACACAATCCTTTGTTGAGTCCGCCGAGTTCCCTTCCAAGCACTGTCAAGATTCTTGACGTGCAGTAAACGTGGATTTTTGATTGCGCGTGATGAGCGATGACGATATCGAGATGGGATGATGGGCTGTTGTGGTTGGGGTGAAGTAGATACATATGGAGGTTGAGTCCATGCTTGCTGGAGTTGATTTGATTTTTGAATTGAAAGTACGATATTTGCACTGGCCTTTTAGTGACCAAATTACAGCGCTAACAACAGACATAACGAAAGAGTCGATTTGGATCTATCTACCAACCCTCCACCAATTCTGCAGTACTCAGCGGACCAAAATCTCAGAACCGGCGCACGATATTACTTTGCAACCTAAAGAGCAGAAGAGAAAGAGAAGAGAAGCAAGAAGAAAAGCAGAGATAGCAGAAAGACGACGGGAAAAACCGTGCAAGAAAAACACCAAAATCATGCACCTACCATTCTCCATACCAATCCCAAGAGATCTCGACATGGCATCACACCCCACTCCCAGGAAATCCCCAACGTCCATATCAAAACGCCAAGATACCTCACTATCCACCTCATCAACGCGGAGTAACAAGGCAATGGTATTCGTGGGCGTAGTGTTAGGACTTGCTTTCCTCGCTTTCGTATTGTACGTATCATCTCACTCTCCTCTCCGCCCTCCATATTCAAAGTTCAAAGTCCAAAGTCCAAACCAAAGAAATTAAATTGAGAAACCCTGACACAGAATAAACAGTTGCACCATGATGCGATACTGGCACCGTCGCAGGATGGAAAAGAGAATCTGTATGCGCAATGCGGAAAGGAAGAAGATGTTCAGGCGAAGCGGACAGAGCTTCGCGGAGTGGAAGGCTGGACACGCAAACGCCATCTCAGACAAGTTGCACGGGAGAATGGAGGGGGAGGGAGAGTGGGAGAGTGAGGTTTGGTGAGTTGAGACCTTGATTTGTTATGCATGCTTCTAGATGCTGTTTGTGCTAATGGGAGAATTTCAGCGCGATCTGTCTCGAAACCGTACAAGACACCGAACCAGTCTATACCATGCGATGTATGCATATCTTCCATTTCGATTGTGCGGAGAGGTGGTATAGTCGGGATATTAGGAGGACGTGTCCGGTTTGTAGGTCTAGCCAATCTCAGTCTGGGGCGGAGAGTGATAGGGTGGTGTGACATTGCCTGGTTTTGATTGATGTACTTGATGTGAAAACGGATTGGTCGAATAGAGGTGAGGGAGCAGGGATTGGTAGTGAAATAGATTGGTTGGCCGGGATAGGTTGAAATGGGAAGGGAAGAAATGGGCTGGGCCGGGCGGGATCGGGGACGGTGGGGTATGTAGAGATATCTACCTAGGTACATGATTGAGGCCAAGATTGAAGAGCGGAGAGGCGCGGTGGATGATGCATGGGGCTTTGATTTTGCGGTTGGTGAAACGGTGCAAAGCTTGACTTGACGACGAAGGTGTCCATATCAGGAAAGAAAGATAGGACTCAAGGCACAGGAAGTTTTACAAGTGAGGACAGTGTAATGTAGAAGCGAAGTCGTATACCTTCTGTACAACAAATACTCAAAAGAAGCACGAAGGTAGGATGCGGATTCTGCATTTCCCTCCCTTCCTTTCTCTTGACGTTTCTGCCTATATATGCAATTGTTTTGATACGTAGCAGATAAGATAAGTTGCTTGGGAGCTTGTTTCTTTATCAAGCGAAGTCAAAAAGTAAAGTACTTGATGAACTTGGGCTTGAGTTTATGATCTAGTCCAGAAAAATAATTAATTGATTTTAATTTCCAACTGAAAAAAAAAACGTTGGTCACTACAAAGTGTCGACTTAAGAGAACGAAGCTTTGGCACTCGCTAAGTAGATCGTGGCAGAAGCCCAATGGATCACCAATGGAGCACCTACACAAGCTAGAAAGTGCAAAATGAGAACAGAGGAGTGTTAAGTCAAGAAGCAAAATGTCCATACCCGTCTTTCAATTCTAATCGTCACCCAATCCAAGTAATATCCTCCACGGTAATTAGCCGAGCCTAACAAGCCTCGCTCAGACGATCTCCTTCGTATACCACTACTCCCTGTAGACCATGCACAGCACTAGTCCAACCTACTTCTTTCCCTGCCAGTTATACACCAATCTAACCTTTATCGCCTCACTCCCCTTAGAGACCACCACCCTCCTCGTATAATACCTCTTCTCATCCACAATCGCAAACCCCCAAATCTGCCTCGCCGTCCACCCCTTCTCCTCATTAACCGCCATACTCTCGATATGCTTCTCACCCTCCGGACCCGCAGCCTCCTCGTCACCTTCGAGCCACCCCTCCTTCAAGAAATCATCGTCGATTTCTTGGAATGTGCTCCAGCGCGCGCGGCCCTTGACATTGCCAAAGACGTGATCGGTGTGTGAACGCTCTTCCCAGTCGAGAGCGCGGAGTTCGGTCGTGCCTTTGACGCCACCCGTGGCAGTCTGGTCGATGTCGATATGGGTTACGGTCCCTTCAGTGTATTGCTTGACGTGTAGGGTTACGGTGGCGAGGGAGATGGCTTTGCGTGTCCACCAGCCGACGCCTTGGAGGGCGAGGAGGGCGTCGGTGTCGTCGGAGAGGGTTTTATTCTTGGAGGGTGTGTTAGCTGTGGGTATAGTATGCATGGATTTAAAGGAAGGAAGTGCAAATTTAGCGAATGGGAGACAGAGTTGAAGGAGGTTGTACCATAACCCATTGACCAGTAAGGTCCTTGAGAGTAGTTTCTGCTGGAGCGGCCATTGTTGTGTTGATTGATGATGGTGAGGTAGAATAAATTGCGGTTGACTGCTGCGGTCTACGATAAATAGGCTGCAACGGTAGTTGTATGTTTGGAATGTTTGCTTCTCGCGACTGAAACGTAGGAAATTGAATATAGGGTTTAAGTTCGAGGCTATGCCAATTCCAAATCGAATATGCAAGACGTCGTAGCAAGTTGGCCAATTGATTGATGGAATCAATTGTGAAAAGAGTCGACAGTCCAGAGAGAGAGGATGCCGGTATTTATGTTCGTCTGCCCTGCTCAGCCTCGACATGAAACCCCACGTGGAAGCCGAGGTGCATTGGTAGTTGGTGGGCAAAAGAAAGCACCGGGACAGCCTCGTTCGCATGTGTCGTCGTTTCCCCATTCGCTCCAAACGGTTTGGCGTCACTGCCAAGGAGTTGCGCGGAGAGGAACGAAAGGGGCAAGGGCGGACAAGGCTGTGGGTGACTAAACGTGGGTTTCTGACTGGTCAATAGAACAGTTGAAAAGTGGAGAACCATAGTAAGTGCCGATCGCCGATGCGAGGCAAGCGATATCGCCAAATCAAAAAGTTTCCAGACAGGACGGGACGGGAGAGGTGTGAATCATAGACTAATATTCTTCTCCTCCAGAGCTTCATTCAGAGAACAACACACTTCGAGTCTGGGATTGGGACAGGCGAGGAAGGACCTTGGATCGCATCACAGCTTCTGCATTGTTCAGCTGGGCTTGATTGCCTCACGATTGTTTCTAATTCTCGTTCCTTGGACCCTCCAATATCAACATCAATATGTTGCTCCCACAGCTCAGAACCAGGGCGAATGCCTCACTCCTGACCTCGAGGAGGACTTCACAATACATGTGAGTTATTTGTTGGTATCTGCGAGCAATTCTAATAATCTACAGACGTTCAATTTCTACCACTTCCTCTCTCCGAAATGACGAACCCAAACTCAATAAAGTCTCCGCCGCCATCACACAACCTAAATCCCAGGGAGCCTCACAGGCTATGCTGTACGCCACCGGTCTGACAGACGAGAGGCGGAATAAGGCCCAAGTAGGAATCTCGTCGGTATGGTACACGGGAAACCCATGTAATATGCATCTTCTGGATCTCAACCACCGAGTGAAGGAGGGCGTGGAGCGGGCAGGCTTGGTCGGATATCAATTCAACACCATTGGAGTCTCGGACGGCATATCAATGGGTACAAAAGGCATGCGGTATTCTCTTCAATCGAGAGATCTTATTGCGGACAGTATCGAAACTGTCATGGGTGGTCAGTGGTATGATGCCAATATCTCCATTCCAGGTTGCGACAAGAATATGCCAGGTGTGATGATGGCCATGGGAAGAGTCAATCGTCCTTCTCTGATGGTTTACGGTGGTTCCATCAAGCCCGGTTGCTCTGCTACGCAAAATAACGCCCCAATCGATATTGTGTCTGCTTTCCAAGCATACGGTCAATTCATTACTGGCGAGATCACCGAAGAGGTCAGAGACGATATTATCCACCACGCCTGTCCCGGAGAAGGAGCATGTGGAGGCATGTACACAGCCAATACTATGGCCACAGCGATTGAAGTCATGGGCATGACCCTCCCCGGCTCATCTTCCAACCCCGCCCAGTCCCAAGCCAAATACCTCGAATGTCTCGCCGCAGGAGGCGCCATTAAAGTCCTCCTTCAGGAAGACATCCGCCCCCGCGACATCATGACCCGTCAAGCCTTCGAGAACGCTATGATTGTTGTCAACATCACCGGCGGTTCTACAAACGCAGTTCTCCATCTCATCGCCATTGCAGATAGCGTCGGCGTCAAGCTCACAATCGAAGACTTCCAAGCCGTATCCGACCGCACACCCTTCCTCGCTGATCTCAAACCCTCCGGAAAATACGTTATGAACGACCTTTTCAACATCGGCGGTACCCCATCTCTCCTCAAGTTCCTCCTCAAAGAAGGTGTCATCGACGGATCCGGCATGACCGTCACTGGCCAAACACTCGCCAAGAACCTCGAATCCGTGCCCGATTTCCCCTCGGACCAAGACATCATCCGCCCCTTCTCCAACCCCATCAAGGAAACTGGCCACATCCAAATCCTCCGCGGTTCCCTCGCACCAGGCGGATCCGTTGGTAAGATCACCGGTAAAGAAGGACTTCGCTTCGTCGGCAAAGCGAAATGCTATGATGATGAAGACGATTTCATCGCTGCTCTCGAAAGAGGCGAGATTAAGAAGAATGAGAAGACAGTTGTCGTCATCCGCTACGAAGGACCCAAAGGCGGACCCGGCATGCCGGAGATGCTCAAGCCATCCTCAGCCATCATGGGTGCCGGACTTGGCAAAGACGTCGCGCTCATCACAGACGGTCGTTTCAGCGGCGGATCTCACGGTTTCCTGATCGGTCACATCGTCCCCGAAGCGCAGGAAGGTGGACCGATCGGTCTTGTCAGGGATGGAGATGAGGTGGTCATTGATGCTGAGACGAGAGTGTTGGATTTGATGGTTGATGAAGAGGAGTTGGTGAAGAGGAGGAAGGAGTTTGTGCCGAAGCCGGCGAAGTATACAAAGGGGACGCTGGCGAAGTATTCGAGGTGCGTGAGTGATGCTAGTCATGGCTGCATTACAGATGGGGAATTTGTCGCTGCGTAAATTACCGGAGGGTAGAGGGAAGCGATTCGACGAAAGGAAACACTATATTGTAAATATCGTCTGAAATCGTAATCTAAAAGTCTTCACGTTATCTGATCTGATCGTTTGATTGATTGATTGAATTTTCGGATCATAAGTAAGATTCTCGTTTTTACAAGTAGGTAGGCGGATTCTGCTTTGGCTAGTTATAGATGAACTACTGTACTTGGAGCTATCCAGCTAGATCTGTTCAGGAGCTTGGGATCGATCCGAGGTTTGTCCGTAGGGAGTTTTCGCTCGCTCGCTCGCTTACAGTGTTTACTTAAGTAGCGACTCAACATCGCGATCAAACCCTTGAAAGTGGTGGTGTATTCACTGAATCGATGAGTTTGGTCAAGGGCAAACGGATGCACACTTCTAGTTCCAGAAACTGATTTCCCTTCCATCCATCCTGTCTATCCTGCCCCATCAGCAAACGCCAAGTCAGCCAACCTGGTCAGGATCCAATCCAATCCAATCATGTAACAATACAACCATACAATCCAGCACTCATTCTAGCCCCAACTCACTCACCCCTTGCTCCTAGCCACCACCCTGCCCCAATTTTAATATGATTTCGGCCAATACCGAACCCCACCCTCCGGACACCCGCCCCGTCCCATCTTACCCACCGGTCCACTAGGCACAAACTCCCCCTCCTGCAAACTGCCCTTAACATTAAAACTATACCACACCTCATTCAATCTATTGCCACTACATCTCACCAACACATCTCTACCCGTAACCTTCCTCAAGGCCTCGCTAATCTCCTCTCTTCTGTACGTTTTCGTAGTCGAAGGTACGATCCCTTCTTTCGCGAGTGCTTCGTAGGTGTTCAGTCCTCTGAAAAGAGAGACTGCGCGCGTGAAGAAATCGACGACTTCGTCGCCAGTGTTATAGGATGATAAGGCGATGGATAGGGAGGAGGAGGATGGGGAAGTGTAGCAGGATGGTGCGAGGGTATTGATACATGTTCCGTGTTTGTTCCATTCATGTTCCCAGAAGGAGTCTGCGGAGCCGCGGTTAGGAAGCCAGTAGGTATGCATATAATCTAGCAGGGTAGATGTTGTGGTTGTTTCGGGGGAGGTTGAGCTTGAGGTTGAAGGGTCGAGAGGTGCGTTGTTCGACGAGAGGATGGCAGTTATGTTGTGGTATGTTGGTGCGGCAGTGCAGAAGGTAGGATAAGAGCCATCACAGAGATCGGGCCTATGTTTGATGGGGAGTCAGTACATTTCTCGTATTGTCTATTCTCTCTTCATCTTCGAAATCTCATCCTAGTCAACTTGTTGGCCTTCTTATTTGCTCCCTCAACGAGATAACCATCCATCTCTCGCCAGCAAACAACTAAGGTAAGACGCCCAGATAGTAGGAAGACTCACCAAAGCCCATGCAAGGTCCAACTATCACTCGGTCCCACACTCGGCGCCGTGTCCCAGAACTGCGTCTGCAGCAGCTGCCCACCAGGGTATATAAAACAGCAAGAGTCCGCGAAACTCGTGCTGTTATGACAGGAAACCGGACTATCGACTGGACATGTGTGTTCGAAGGTTGATTGCGACTTGGGGGGCGCTGGGAAGGAGAATGGTGACTGGGAGACAGAGGAGGAAGACGAGGAGGGTGCATTTGAGAGGAGAGGAGCTTGTGCGAGGTTTAAGACATTGGCTGCATATTTGCTGAGGGTGTGGAGGGATGGCATCTCGTCGTCGGTGTAGCCCGTCTATCGTCTGTTGCCTGAGGTCTTCGTGAAGTGCGTCTTGACTTCGTTATCGCGCTGGCCAGTGCTGCCTTCCTTTCCTTCCTTGTCGATCCCACGGTAAGAAAACTTCTATCGTGATCAATAAACGGTGTTCGCTGAAGCTGTAGTGATAGCTGTAGGTAGAGAAAAGGGAGCGGCGGTTGGAGCGGGTGTTGATGTTGATGTTGGCATTCCAGGCAGAGAGTGAGGCTTGGGGTAGATGGAGATGGAGCTCTCGCGTCACAGAACAGCTCAAGTGGGGCATCATGCAAGACCCTTGACTCGGGTGCAGCCGAGATGTCGAACCCCTGCAAACACATGCAGAAGCACATGCTTCTAATGCCTTGGTCTTGACGTTGGACAACATTTTTTGAGTGTGGGATTTTTTTAATAGGGAAAGTTTGAAAACGAAGAGATGAAATGTACTAATGCTGGCATAGTTGAAACGTGAGAATATTGGGACGGAAATTGTCTTCGAATAGTTTCGTCTCCATATCATTCATCACATGTTCACACAGTTTCTGGAGGACAGGATAGAAGGGAAACAGTTTTTTTCTCACTGAAAGTCTACCACGTCTGTTCAATTCGCACCATTGCCAGATAGAAAGCCTCTTGATAGCATTTCATCTCTCCTACAACCCTTTGGTTACACAGTAACGACGAAACCCATCTAAAAATCAGGCTCGGCAAGCAACTCAACCCAGTCATATCTATCCCACTTGTCAGTACCCATTCTCTTGATGTAGCCATCCTTCCAGGCAGATGTCGAAATAAAGAGCTGATTGCCACAACTTTCACAAATGAAGAACTCTGTGTACTCGATGCCTCCACTCTCTTGAGGAACAAGTGGATGGACCATCTCATTGTTCAAATACTTGTGAGTGATCTCGAAAGGTCTTGAGTTCTTCATACGTTCATCTTTCGGAGTGACGAACCACTTCATAGAGGTTAGCGCTGTAAAGGACAAAATATCAAGATCAAGATCTCAGATCTTAAGACATAGGATCCTGAGACATGTCTTTGATCCAAGATCCCAGATTGTTGGCAAAAGCAGGTGAGGAAAAGTACATACGATCAGCTGTGGAGTACCATTTGCCATGGAAGGCAGGACTCGCTCGTACTCCATCAACTTCATGCTCTTGTACATTAGTGTGCCATTGGTAAGGGCAAAACTGGCCTTGACTTTGGTGGTATTGGCGTAGGCTGGGACAACTCCTCCTACCCATTCTCCACCTACGACGTTGTATGGTTGTGGATCGAGGTAGTTGTAGGTGCCGTTCTCGAAGACGACTCGAATCTTGAAGGTTGAGACCTGAGTTGGGATATGTACAGCAACAGTGATGGTCTGAAGCGTGTCATTTAGTACCAGGGGGTGTGAGTGAAGGTTGGACACATACCGAAGCTGGGACTTTGGTTTGTGTCGCCTTGGCACCAGCGCAACGGCACAATGATGCATATTGATCCGCACCAATGCCAGCCCCAGCAGAAGACTGGCAGCCGAAGTCGTGCATGTAGGTTGGTATCGGTGCGTGCGCTGGTCCAGCCTGAGTTGCATTTTGAAGTGGGGTGATGGTAAATCGGGTGGACTCGTCAATCGATTGATTAGCGAAGACGGCGAGAGGAACGATAGTCGTGACCCTGCGTCGTCAGTAAAGACGTCGAGATCCGTCCTGGATATGAACTTACGTGGTGATGGGACCAGGGACTCCTCACAGTCCCATTCTTTCTTAGTGAGTTCGCTAAGGTCGTGAAAATCCTTGCTTGCTGCTAGGGGTTCTACAGTATGATGCAACTGGGAATCCCGAGTGGTACGGAAGTACTCGATTAGATGCAGGAGCTATGGGGGCTAGGTAAGGATCACTCGTGTTGGATCCAATGAGATGTTTGCTTGACATGCTTAGAGTGAGGCAACCTTGAAAGACTCTGCATCGTGTGGGGCATAGTGTCGGATGTTGCCTGTTTTGGGGGGTTTAAAGGCCCGTTTATTCGAGTTGAAGGTCATGATGATCTTTCTATATCTTCATCTACATTCCTACGATTTAAAGTTCCCTTTCTTCATTCTTCAAACAATCACCGAATCTTCCTGGCGAACATTCTCTTCAACAGCCTTCCTCTTCAAATCGTATCACACATTCCAGATCTCAGCAATGGACACCAGGTAATGAACTTCCACACACGGAACAAATTCATCTCAACACAGACTAACTTGTCCATTCAGACAATTCCACCAAACCCAATCCTCTTACTCCCTCCCTAGCCGGGCAATCTATATCTCCCGCACCAAAGTCACTCCCAAACCCGAAGTAAACTTCGACTTCGCAGACAAGATGGCACGAGCCAAAGCCGCGATGCTAGCTAAGGAACAGCAAAACAGACCGACAAGCCCATTGGTCCCTGAAGTCACCATCACGCCGAGCTTGGAGCCGATCGCGGAGAGCGATGATGAGAAGTGAATACATGAACAGGAGTTTGAGGTTTACATATCATCAATACCACTCGTTCGATGTCGAGACCGGTGCGGAGATGGCGAGAGCGAAAGAGGCCATGCTGGAGAAGGAACAGCCGGTCAAGTCTTTCGTGGCTTCCACGCAATATGGAGGACCTCGTAGGTCGAGCCTGAGTCCGAGTCCGAGGCCGAGCTTGGAAACGGTCGAGGAAGTTGAAGGTGACAAGAGACAGCTACAATGGCATATCATAAGTCAGGCATAGTGATGGAACAAGGAGTCCCGATCCCTTGGGCTGGATAACACAACCAACAAATCACATCACATCACACACTCGAGGATGGGCTTCAAGTCTGAGTACAAAGGATGCCAGTTGTTTGATTCCAGCCTGTTATTAGATGCCATGCAGGTTCACAAGACGACGAGGCGTGAATAGAAGACGATCGTTAGGGCAGCAGACGTGCGTCAAGGTCGGGGAAAGGGACAATGGGAAGCTTTAGAGCTTACATTGATTGATGGTTCAGAATGCGGGGCGCAGTGGAAGTTTTGCTTGGTTTCGCCGTGAGGATGGGAACCCATTTTAGGCTTTGTTCAGAACTGTATTGTGCTGTCTTTGGCTTGAGAAAGTGATACTTCGTCAAGACACAGGTTGTCCATCGGAAAGTATTGGGATTTTGTATGATCGCTAAAGATTAGTATGAATAAATGTTAATATCTGTACCTTCAAATTCTCACTGTTGATGCTGTCTCCTTTATGCGTCGACCCACCCCAGCACCGGATCACACAACTGGCTCACTATCGACATATGGCAACGGCTGCTTAGCAGGTACATCCATCGTCTTTCAAGCTTCGCCACCACATACCATCTTATCATCAACCTCTTTCAAATATCTCAAACCCCCACCCCATCCGATTCCATCTCGGCTTCCCAGAGTACGAGAATCACAGCTCCAGCATCTCCCGTGTCATCAGCAGTTCCCTCCAGTGAAGAGCATTCCAGTAATACTTGCTATCAGCGCTCTGTCTCGTGCTCAAGATCTCACTGCCGATTTTGAGCTCGTGTAGGTAGGAGAGGAGGTGAATTCCCTTCGTGATGAGACTTCGACTAATAAGTGTGAGGACTGATGAGAGAGTATTCTTTGATGTTGGGGCGGTGATGTAGGAGTTTTACAGACTGGGGGGAGACCGTGTTGATGCCGAACGTTGGCACATCAGATGCGTCAATTCCCGATTGGCTTCAAAAGCCCAGGGCCAACACCGCTGGTGAAAAGAAGCGGCAATGGCCACGACAATCCCGCCAGCTTTCCATCGATCAGAAGATGGATTCCGGAAAAGTGCTGCAGCCGAGCAACCGCCTTGGATTCTCTGGAAATATATTCGCGTACTCTGATGGACATTCATGTACCAGAATCCGTCAGCCCGATTGCCAGATGCCTGGAGACAATTGCTTTTTTAATATTTTTGGGAAGTTGTATGAGACTGTTGCATTGTCATCTGGCAGTGACATGACTGGAGATATGTTTTGCTTGAGGCCAGTGCCGAGATAAAAAAAGAGCTAGCCCAGCGGGCTGAGTCCAGAGATACATTTGTCGTTGTAGTACAATGCTTCGAGAGTAACATTGAACGCGCCAGTTTTCAGGTCTGTAAACACACTGCCCAGATCGAAACTGACTTTCTGTTCCCTCTCGAGCAGAATGTCGAAGACTGTCGTGTCCTTTTGGTAGGACCCTGAACTACAGGAAACTTAGCAATTGTTATACCAAGGGTATGCTTGGACGGGAGAGGTGAATCATCACAAGGACTCCGTCTTTGAAACTCCCAGAGCTCTTCCAATACGTACAGTACAGTACATTCCCTCTTGGCAGGACATGGTTGTTGATCTCCGCCATACTTCAATATCACCCAAGAACAAAAGAGGGAGCTTCGCATACTGTTGTCCTGGAGTTGTGACCGAGATGTCAAATATCGTAGTTATGACAAAGCAGTCTTTGGCAGGAGTGTAAATTCCTGTCTTGGGACATCCGACGTAACAATAGGGAGGGGAGAGAAACCGCATACCAATGCAAGGCACCCCATAACTATTGGCGAAAATATGTTGGAAATTAGTTTGCTTGCAGCTTGTTCCTCGTAAGTGGTTCTTGAAGATGCTTGCGCTTGAACTGTGCTTGTACAGTGGCACCCGCCTCATAGGGCCAACGGCCCTGTAGACTGCCCTGAAGATGTCCCCTAAAGTGCGATGTGCAAGCGGTCGGCCGGGAGGAAAGCAGCCTACATAGAAAAGCAA
Organism: Helotiales sp. F229; assembly: GCA_002554605.1. Lineage (NCBI taxonomy): Eukaryota > Fungi > Ascomycota > Leotiomycetes > Helotiales > Helotiales sp. F229. Next base: position 1,792,164 of record MXAW01000010.1, read on the forward strand.
ACGTAGATGATGAGAAAAGCATTTCGACGCGGACCAGAACATGAATACAGGACCAAACATACCAAGAAACTGATGCAGACACTGTCTGCAAGATGTATATATAGGAACTGAACAAGCTTCCGAGCAAGTTTTCATTATGGGAGATGATGATTACCCCATCTGGCCGACTTCAGCAACGTGGTATGGGAAATGGGGTCTGCAATGTGGACCCTTTTGATAAAAAGAAAATCTTTGTAAACAGGCGAGGAATTAAAATAAACATCGACGAGCTGACAGTAAATACAGTTCTCATCTTACTTTATGTTGTTGATGCGTAGTCATTGCATGTGGTGGAATGCAGATGAGGTTGGCGAGAGACCGTGTTGGAAGTCAGCCAAAGACGACCCGACCCCGCGTTTCATTTCCCAAGCGGTCTTCTTCTGTGAACATCACCACTAAATCGAGACGCGTCAACACAGAAGCACAAGTTGAAGATTTATATGTTTATCTGCATCCTTGAATGCGCCATATCATCATCACAATCAACCGTTATGACCCGAAATAAAGTCAACACAACCATGTATAAAGATTCATTTGAATCGAACCACGCGTCGCGGACGTCCAAGAGCGCCGTCGACATCCGAATTATCACTCACAATATCCGATATGCCACACAGTCCCCTTTCAAAGGCGAAGAACCGTGGAAAGTCAGATGCCCTCGCCTCTGTACTGAACTGGTCATCAATTCCGTTGCACCTTCAACGTTCATCTGCCTCCAAGAAGTCCTCCACCCCCAACTGCTGGACGTCCATGCTGCACTGAACGCGTCACCATCAGCGGCCGGAAAATGGGACTACATCGGTGTCGGTCGGGATGATGGAAAAGAGGCAGGTGAATATTCTCCGATCTTCTATCGACCATCAGTCTGGAAGTTGAAGGGTTGGGAGACTCGATGGATGAGCCCCACACCTGACGTGCCATCGAAGGGATGGGATGCAGGCAGCATTCGAATTGTTACCATCGGGACCTTCATCCATGTTGAGGCTGGACAGAAAGTCGTGATTCTCAGCACGCATTTTGACAACGAAGGAGCAAAATCACGAAGGGAGAGTGCCAAGATCATCCTTGCAGCTATTAAAACCTTGACGGACGAGGAAAGGCCATCGGCGATCTTGCTGGCTGGAGACTTCAATTCTCCTCCTGATGACGAAGCGTATCAGATTATGGCTTCTTCTGAATCAGTTATGGAAGATGCCTGTCTACAAGTGCCAAAGGAAAAGCGATCCGGGAATGAGAATACGTTCACATCTTTCGGTTATGTTGACAACACACCCGTCCGAATCGATTTCATCTTCTCGAGAAAGGGCGACATGATTAAATATCTCACGTATGGAGTTATGGCAAATCGATTCGATGATGGGATCTATCTCTCTGATCATCGAGCCTGTGTTGCTGATGTATTGCTGGAGGAGGCATAGATGCAAGTCGTGTAGCTGGTACAGAGGTACATTGATGATTTCAAACATTCAGCATTGGAAGAAAAGAGGGTGTCCAAAAACCAATGCCGCTTCGAGCCATTTCGAAGTCCATCTGTACTGCCAACATGGAGAATAACCGTCTCATGCATAATAATATTCTGTGACCGTCACATGATGCCCCACAATGAAGATCTCCGCTGATTGGCTGCGGATATACGGATGTAGATATTGAGCAAGTATTATTTATGTCAGCATTGGCATACTCTTCCAAATTGTTGACCTGAAACGACCGGAGAATAAAATAGAGTCAAAAACAGACGTCCTCCAGGCTCCTGCAATCAAATACGCCACGTACAGCATGTCCGAGAATCAGAATCTTGCCAACACCCCGAAACTTCGAAATGCGAAGGCTTGTGAAGCTTGCCGGGTGAGCAAGAGTCGCTGTGTCTACGAAAGTCAGACTGGAGTTTGCCGGAAATGTGAACAGAATGGTACCCAGTGCATTGTTCGAACAAAAGCCCGGCCGATGAGAACTCGTGCCTCGTAAGTTTGTTCAGATTCCAACCCCGCGGCAAGGAATTTCCTGCCGTGAGAGGGTATGATGGTAGAGATCGTTGGTGGCCATATCACAGTTGAATTCGCCATCAATCACCGCCATCTTTTCTTGTATATTCCTCGAATCAGGAGAGAAATGCCCCGTAATTCCTTGTGTTTCTGCTAATGCTAGACTTGCAGACGCCCTTCAGGATCTTCAGGCATAAATTCTTCTGTGACCAGTAACTCGGACTTCTCACTATCACTTGGTACCGTTCATACGCCAGACACCAGCAAAGACATCGCTGCACTTCAAAAGCATCACATGGATATTTTTGGTGACGAAGACCCTGCATATCCTGTTGATGACCCAACGGAGCCTGGAAATGGCGAGTCGACAGTTGTCGAAAAGCGAAAGATTACCTTGAAGGAAGCCGAAGGGCTTCTTCTGAAATACAGGGAGAAAGCTTCCTTCTTCCCGTTCGTAAAAATTGCTCCAGATGCCACAGTACCTTCATTGGCAAGGACGTCGCCTTTCCTACTCCTAGCCATCCTCACATCCGCATCAATTCAAGACCGATTGCTGCATCATCAAATCGACCAAGAGTTCAGGCGTGTTCTCAGTTCCAAAGTACTTCTCCAGGGACAGAGGAGTCTCGATTTCCTGCAAGGACTGCTAGTGTATATTGCCTGGTAAGTTGTCCGACCTTGCACCTGAAATATGGTCTTGACTGAAAGAAATCAGGTATCCAGCACACATCAACCCTCGCGATACGACTTCATTTATGTACATGAACTTGGCTATTAGCTTGCTGGTTGACCTTGGGCTTGACCAAGAAACGCCCAATCCCAATAAGTCAGGTGCTGCTGTCACGTCCAGCGATTTGGTCGAAGGGGATCACTTCTCAGAAGCTGCAAGAAGAACCTATCTTGGCTGCTATTACATGTCATCTGCGTAGGTTGCACTCCAAACATTTGAAGTCTGGTCGATATCCTGACCTCTTTTCTAGTGCCGATGCACTCTTCCCGAGCATAAAGAGGGGCTTCCGCAAACCAAATAATCGTGATTATCGTAACTTGCTGGATAAAGACAGCGAAGGACTAATGCAAGAGGAATTTTTGACCGATGTTGGCTCTACCGTCAAGCTACAAAGGCTATGCGAACAAATTGGCGACGTAAATTCCCTGCCGGTTCCAGCAGTTGACCCTCGAATGGCAGCTCTCAACGACGAGGTGAATATACAGATGTTCTTGAGCCAGCTTCAAGATTGGCAAAAGTCTACACCAGAGACGGTCAAAAGTCAAGGTATGCTCCATACCCTCTCCAGAAGACCCAAGAAGCTAACAATTCAGTCCCTATCATTCTAGCGGAAAGATTCATGGAGATGCTGGTCTACGGGCAGCCCCTCGGTTTCTTTCGCATGCCATACAAGGAATACCTACGGGATACAGGCTCTAGACCAATGAACATTGTCCACCTGACAAGTTGTCTGACTGCCTGCAAGAGGTTTTTCGATTACCTTTTGGCACTGCCAGAATCCACTTATCTACACTTCACATCGGTGCATTGGGGTTACATGGTTCACGCAATAGTAGCCATGTCACGCCTGAGTTTCGCAATGGCCGCGAAACTCAGTTGGAACGAAGATACAACTCGGTCACAAGTACCATTGGTGATGTACCTCGACTGTCTCTGCTATCGGTTCCAGCTCGCATCAGCCGTCCCCGTCAGAACCGCAGAGCCACCTAAGCACGCAGATGTCTACCACGTCTTCCAAATGATCCTCGGAAGCGTCAAGAAATCCTTCGAGAAGCGCCTCTCGAAGCTCGCTCCGGAACCACCGATTGGCCATAATTCCACCACGGGACACTGTCCAATGATGGATTACTCGCTCAACGTCTATTTCGATCCGCTGACCTCGATGGATGCCAGCTCATTCGATCTGAGTAGCAGTGGAACGCCCAGCATCGAATCAACCGCTTCGTCTGTTCCTCCCTATCACGATCTGTGGGCAACGATGACGGGTTCGTGGGCTGAGGAGATTTGATTGTTGAGCCGCAATTCGGGTTCGGATTTTGACGTAGCTCGTTATGCAGCGAAAAGTGCGTTGCTGCTGTGTACTGTACTATACTGCACTCATACATGCTTTGACACGCATTCTCACGTCAGCAATCAGACGAGTGGAGATCGAGATCAAGATCCTCGGTGAAGAGGCCGATCTGGCGGAAAGTGAAGAGCATCTCATCTCATGTCACATATATAACACATCATCCTCCCTCCATCCTGTCAAGTCGCCCGACGCACCATCGAACCGAATCACAACAGCCAGTATCACGTGCCTCGTCAGCAAATACACCCACGTGACTTTACTCATCGAATCACAATCACCGGCCGCCAGAATTTCGCCTCAATTCTCCAGCATGTACGAGGCCATTCTCGGGAAAGTCGATGCGGTGACTGCTGCTTTGGGTCTAGGTCGGGCATGTCATCGCGTCCTCCCGGGCGAAAATCCTCGGGGTTATGCTGGTGGTGAGAGTCAAGCTCGTTCGATTGAGCAGGAACAAACTTCATTGCCATCTACTGAGAAGGGCGCGATGGACGTGAAAGAATCTCCGAGGAGCAGCCTCACTTTGGTTGAGAGGGAGAAGGCGAATTTGGAAGTTGGACGTGAGTAGATGTGGCGGAAGGACAGTAATCCAGTGACTCGACTCAATTCAAACGACTGCACTCCACGCCGATATTTCACCATCCATCGTCAGTCTGTACCTACTCACCTAGCCACTATCCACCCATCCAGGGCATCAAGCTCCGGCTTCGAACTTTCCTAATCGAGTCAAAGACTGTGGCGTCGCATCACTTCAAAGGATTTAAGAACGAGCAAGTAGGCAAGCGAAAGGGAGGGGAAGCGAGCAAGCGAGCAAATGCAGGACATGAATTATTTGCAATGTATTGATTATTTGTTACGAGGATCCCTCATGTCGTTGAAAAGGCGGTGTGCTGTATCCTCGACGTGATGGTGCCCTGCCCTGCAAGATCATTTGATCTACCCTCCTCCCTACCAATCTAGCAATCTACCTCCTTCCCCCAAGCAAAACAAGAAAACAATCCACGAAACAAGTGCAATAACCGATTTTACGTGCGCCTTTCCCTTTTACTTTTTCTTTTCAGCTTTGCCTTGTCTTATGCATTAATAATCTCAACAAGGCTATTCAAATTTGACTTTTCTTTCTTTTCTTTTTCCTTCTGATCACGGAAATATGGACGAGGAATTCCTTCCGAGCTCGAGGGCTAGTGCTCCCAGCGATATGGATCGTCCAAAGAGATGGTGAGGAAGGCACTACCGTGCAGGACACTAATGCAGAAGGAACGAAAGCCTTCAAGTCTTTCTTTCACTTGTAAAGGTGGTAAGGGGTAGAGAAGGAGTCCGAGTGGGAGGTGAGTGCTCATACTCGGACCTTGAATCTCGAATTGGAGTTGCTTTCAAAAGGACGGGGAAAGAGAGATAGGTACGAAGATGGAATTTCGGAGTATTGTCCAGCGAGATGTTGTCGTACGGCCATGGAGATACAACATGAACATCATCGGAGGTTGTACTGAAGGCTCACAATCTAACTTCCACGACAGGAATCGCATCACAGCCTTCACAGGTACTCGGCTCGGACGAACGCCCTATACGCACGCGATGTTATGGTTCCCTATCTCTTATTACCTGCCTATACCAAAGTACCTATAGTTGGCGTTATCCACAGCCATCTCCAGTAGTTGGAAATCAACACAGTACTTCCATTTTTCCAAGTTTGCCCAGATCAATTTTCCCGCGAAGTTTTGCTGTAAGGTAGAGTATTTATGACGGGTCGGATTGGCCGCTATGCGCTACCATACAACAGCATACAGACCCACAGCTCTTGTTAGCCTCAGCCTCCACATTTCGACAGAGAGCCTGCATGGAATGCATAATTCTGCACATTAAAGCTTTCCAGTGATTGGGTGGGAGGAGGGGAGAGAGAATCCTTCGGAATGAGAGTCAACTCTTCGTTAATACAGAAGACGGGATATAGGATGATTTAATGCCGACATTCTTTGACTGATGGATTCTGTTGACTTCGAATAATGATGGTGCGTGCGTGCGTACGTACGTGCGATGCGATGCGATTCTTTGAATTTGCTTTGTTTCTTGGGGAAGATACGTTCATGATGCAGCTAAATGAAACCCAGCTTCATGTCTAGTGGATAACAAATGACGATGAACGTTCGATGTCTTGCAGCTTTTCGCTCGCTGCGCTGCTGCGCTGCACCTCGGCAACTCACAGACCAAACCAAATAATTTTGAGATCCGTGGCCAGGCGATCACCAATTAATCGTGGGGTCGCGATGTTTAAGCTTCTCTTTCCTGTCCAACCCGACTCGCGAATTTCTAAATCCAAATCTATATATATAATTGCTTTCATATTGATTTGTTTGTTTGTTTTGCTCGTTTATTTGTTTCATGACCCGGAATCAGACGATGCCAGGACAGATCGAATCCTATCGTCGCGAATAGAATCATATTTGAGTTCGAGACGAGGAGAGGAGGTATATCAGATGGTCAGCAGGGTATATTCCGGGTGCGTCAGCTTTGCGAGCAAAGGGAAGCCACAGGATGGGGATTGGAGATGGGTGAGGGCTGGGCGAGAGTATTAGGTTGGCGTAGTGCATGAATTTGAAGACGAGGTGGGGTGGAGGGGTAATTCGGGAGAGAGTCATTCAGTCGTCCTACTTTTTACGCTGGTGGGGGAACGTACGAGGCACTTCTTTCGTGGACGAGTCTGTACTGTTGGGCGTAGGAGGGTTGTGGACTCGCCCTACATGTCGCTTATGTGTGTACTTTCTGTGGATTGGAGATGAGACCTGGGTGAGTGAGTGAGGTGGTGTTGGCTTTGCAGGAGGGAGATTTCCAATCCACTGGCTGGTAGTCAATAAGAGCGGCCGCGTTGAGACGAGGAGAGGCGAAAGAGAGGAGGAGGATTCGTCAGTGTGACTGACTGATTTGACTTCAAGGCCAGATACACAACGCCTTATGGTTTTGCGGTGGTGGTATTGGCATGCATAGCGGGAAAGATGGAGGGGTGGGAAGGGAAGGGAAGGGAAAAGAATGAGGAGAGCTACTACCGGTACCTATGGTAGAGGTTCCTCAATTCAGCCTTCGTGGACTGATAACGTGAGTAAGTGATGGAGTGACTGCCTGACTGACCTGACTTTGCTTTGCTTGACTTGACTGACACACTTCCCATGGTCTCCCAAATCGAACCTGTCCTGTCCTATCCCATCCCTCCACCACCACATCTTCATCCCCTCGTACCGTAACCTAACTTTCCATCCCCATCCATCCACCCCTCCCTCCTTCTTTCTTCTTCTCTTCTTCTTCCACTCCTCAACATCATCTCCATCCATCACTCCATCCTCATCGCTTCGGTCGACTCTCTCGTGGGAGTCATAACCATGCGAGCTCCTCTCCCACTCCCATCTCCACAATTATAAGGGCATTGCTACCCAACACCGTGTACGACAATTAGGCTGAACCAGAAGACCCAGCCCGCGGCAGCCAGCACAGCACAACAAAGCACGACGAAGAAAAAAGGCGAGCAGCAAAAAAAGGGAGCTCTGCCAGTCTTTCCTCCCTGTTCCTCTGGCTGCTCCTCGCTTGATCGGCTTACGGGCGTGTCGTTGCGCTTTTCGCCCAGGTGGATCCCAGCTCTGCTGTGTCTGAGACCGAGTACAGGGAATCCTAATCCACCCGGAATAAACAACGTCTTCTGTTCTTTTGGACTCTGGAATCGTGGTGCTTTTCTATCCAGATAGCTATCCAGGCCAGGACCTCCAAGTGTCAGTTGTCTCGCCTTGTCTGACAATCTGATCTTGTCTTTGGTTTCACGGTCCGAAGCGTAACCCAGCGGGTGGCCGAGCAGCTGTCACTGTCAGTCACTGTCAGTCACCGTCACCGTCACTGTTACTATCACTCACCATCGCCGTCGACCTCTTACTTTCCTGCCCTACAGGCCTCTCCCCGTCAACATCCATATCCACATCTATATCCACATCCAAATCCACATCCATTGCCTCTGCACCACATCTCTCGCCTAATCCTCTGGCTCTTCCCGCCTGGCGGCCCAAAAGGTCTGAGCTTTCCCCCCGTACCGACCCTCCGTCCGATTGATTACCATTCTGTACCCACCTCATATATTTTAATTCTCGTCCCTCGGTGGAGACCCATCCCACATCACAGCACATCACAGCATATCCCACCGCGATCAAGAAAGACTTTCACGCAACTTAGGCACGCTGCCTCACAACCGTCTATTCCGCCTGCCATCGCGACAGGATCGCGCATTGCTGTCGACGCAAACCGTCGACCCCGGCTGAGAGAGATGGGCTCCGACAGAGCGAAGCCGGCTTATTGCGAGGATGTGGACGATTCGAGTGGGAGCGCCGTACGAGACTCAAGGCGATCCGCTGCCGTCAAACCAAAAGTATCCTATCAGGATGATAGAGATCGCGATCGAGAAAGGGAGAGAGAACGAGAGAAGCGCAGGAGCAACAAGCACAGAAAGTCGCAGAGTGATGCGCAATATGCCGCGGAACAGAGCACCAGCGCTGCGCAACATGTTGAAATCATGACCAAAGATTTGAAACTTGAGCGCCGGAAGTCCTCCAGCAGCAGTACAAAGTCGCCTCGGAAGTCCAACAGACCACCGTCTTCGCATGAGAATCGGGGTTTCCCAAAGAGTGCTATTCCTAGTAACTCCAGAGCCGACCCAAGTCATTTCGGAATCGCTGCTGTGTCGCAACCTATTCCTCTACGTCCTCGAGCTCATACTTCGCAAACCTATCCACGGCCGCAGAGTTTCCATGCTGCGCAGACACCGTCTGGGAGCCATGGCCCTCCGCTGTCCATGTCGGCGTACTATCATCAACAACCAGTAATCACACCATCATACCCGCCTCCCTCACCAGGATCCTCCTACATGCAATACGCCGACCCCCAATACAATACTCCCCGCCAACTTGGGCCTCCACCTCAATCGCAATACACATCACAATATCAGTACTCCACGCCGCAGCAATACCCTCCCCCTCCTCAGTACACGATGTCCGCGCAAACACAATACCTCATGCCGCAAGCCCAAGGACAGTCCGACTACTTTGCGCCGAAGGCTACCTCACGACCCCTCTCGGCAAGGTTTGGTGGTGGTGACATTCCTCGGTCACAAACAGCATTCGAGCCAGCTGCAAGGACGACGTCTGCGTTTGGAAATCGAGATACGAGATCTCCTCGGGTCTATAGCGATTACGATACTGCATACTACGATGATGGATACAGCTCGGCCGCGGACGGAGCCACGATACGAAAAATAGAGAAGAGAAGCAGCATACGAGTCCCTGCATCTACATCAACATTGAGCAAAGCCGAGCTAGATTCCAGAGCCATGCCTCCACCACGTCGCCCTGGCATTCTCCGACCCACTTCGGTGTACAATACTGATCCTGTATCGGACTCTGGGACAGGAGTAGAATACTACGAGCGGGAGACACGACCAGAATACCGCGAAGAGGCACGGCCTCGGCGACCGAGTGTCAATCGCCATTCGGTGTCTTATGATATGGGTAGTGTCAGGATTGAATCAGCGAACAGCGGGCGACGGAGGCAGAGCTCTTACCAGCAGCCATCGTCTGCTGGAGCCTCGGATGCCTATTATTCCAAGAGCGCATACGAAACTAAGATGCAGCAAGCCGCGCAGTATCAGGGAGCAGGCCCAGGTGCTTCTTACGAAGCAAAACTCAACCAAGCCACATCTTACCAAGACGATGTTGGCGGAGGTCCAACAGTGCCCCTGACGGCTGAGGTTCTTCGACGGCAGCAAAGAAAACAAGGCGGCAGCAGCCGCAGCACCAAGAGTAGCGCAAGTCGGGACGAAAGCGACTACAAGAAGTCGGCAACAACACGGACCACGAGAAGTGGCAGCGGAGACAACGATGAGAACGTGACTCTAAAAGTCACAGGACAGACACGAGTAATGGTCGGTGGGATGCAGATCGACTGCGCCGATGGAGGAGAGATTTCTTTCCAACGACAGAAAAGCCTCCGGAATGGCAGCGAGCGATCCAACTCGGAATACGGCGGAGGGCGAATCGAAGATCGCCAAAGTCGTGTCAGTCGTCCATCTGGACGATCAAGGATGTCTTCCCACTCCGGCGAGTCATGGACTCGAACACCACAGTATCCCAAAGATTTACGGGATGGCAACTACATTTGATCGCCATTTCATTTGCGAGCGATGATATTTACTTGAATTTTGTTCTGGATTTAGCGTATGGTCTTTCGGGGAAGGATCTTCAGTTCTTCGATACTTCGATTCTTGGTTCTACTTCTCTGTGCAAAAAGACATGTTCATCATGGGTGGCTTTTGGCTTTCGCTTTCTCCTTTTTTGTTCTGGTTTTGTCCAACAAAAAGAGTCGAAGAGAGAAAAAGTTTTATACCCCCCAAGAGAGCACTTGAGAGCTTTACTTGATTGGTACTTTGTTTCCTTGTTATTTTACACCTTCGGAAAGAAATGTTGTTTCGATATGATTTGTATGACTGTATGATTTATGACGGATACCTACTTCGGCTACTTTCTTCTTTTTCCTTCTGCATATCCTTCGCATTTACTTTGGATACTTCTTTTGGGGACAAATTGACACATTTTTGGATGGGTTTGATTGAAAGACATGCAACAATTGCTAGCAATGGCATGTATCTTTTACTTCTGGGTTCGGATCGGGATTGAGGGCTTGGGCAGCTGGTAGCTAACTTTCTTGTGCGGGTTATATAATAGTTCGCATGAGGAATCAGCGTTTGGATGGATACCGGGAATTGGAATTGGAACTTGATAGATCTGTACAGGTTCTGGATATCTTGGGTTTGTGCAGATTTGTAACGATTCTCTTGGATGGAACCTTGGGTTGTCAAGGAATGATCTTGCTGGCAGTTTATCATCAAGATTGATATGAGCAATTAGGAAGGGAGGTAGGAATAGGATCTCCTCTTGGGGTATTCCAAAATAGCATAGCATTTACTCGTAGTAAGATGAGATGGCCGTGCGATCCGAGATAGCCAAATAGCTAGTAATGAAAACTACCATACGCCCAAACGAATGTTCTTTCCTTTATTCTCACTAAATTTACAATTACTTGCTTGAGCTTCAGTACGTAGAGTGGGTCTTCGAATCTTGACAGGGGTACTGGCGCTAATAACCGAAAAAATAGCGTGTTGCTGTGGCACCAGTCCCGCCGCTAAAAGTAAACACTGCCGATCGCCAGCCTTCCGCATTTCCAACCTCCGACTCCGCCCAACCTCTCGAAATTCAAGGAACAAACGGAACAGGTGCACAACCTGATTTCGCTCGTCACTTGAATTCCTTTCTTCTTCATACTACCTACAACACACATCGCATCTCTGCATTTCCAAAGAAACACGACTGTACGAACAACGAACGAAGGATAGAACGACTGATTGTTTACTTACGACTGGCACAACGCAATACGCGGTGACGAACAACGTCACGACTCCTCTGCTCTGCCTCGACTCCAGCTTCTGCTGAGGAGATCCAGCAATAGCAGATATCAAAGATGGCACCTCTACCAGAAAATGCCTCGACCTTCAGAACATACCTTACCTCCCTCCTCACCCGCAGCCCAACCCCCTCACCATCCGCCACGCCCTCAACCCTCACCAGGCACCTCACCTCCCTCTCCCACACCCTCCTCAAACGCTCTTCAGGCGGCCTCCCCGACCCCGGCGCCGGTGTAACAGAACCCGACCAAGTCCCCAATAAAACCGTCTTCATACTCATCGGCCTCATCGGCGCCGGCTTTGTCTTAACCGGCATCTGGTTCTTCTTCTGGGCCAAGAACGGCGGCTTCTACTTCAAAGAGAACGACTGGGACGACTACAAATCCACCGTGCTACGACGTAAAGGCCCTAATGGAACGACCCTCAGTGGTGCGACGGAGAGTACCGATCTTGGCGGCGGGAGTATCGTGCATGGCGAGAAGAGCGGACGGAGTCTTTGGGGTGGACGCAAGAAGAAGGGGAAGAAGGGAAATAAGGCTATGAATGGCGTGGATCGGTACAAAGATTTCGACGAGGAGAGTAGCGCGCTCGGCACGGAAAGCTACGGTGGAAGTACAATCGGGGGCAGCGAGATGGGATATGCAGCTCACGTCGTCGGGGGTCACAAAACCAAGAAGTCAAAGGATAAACCCACCAAGCCGAAGAAAACCAAGAAAGCGAAAGGCGCTCCGAGTGATGCTGGGACCCTCGATACCGAACTCGATGTCGACGCCGATGTCGCGGATGCCATGCGTGCGTATCGCCACGAGAAACCCGCGCGTGTTGGTGGTCTCAATAAACAACCCGACGGCAGTTCATGGGACGGCTCAAACACCAACGATGGCTCGACCGCCGCTTCTGAACTCCTATCCCACCGCGAGAAAACACCCACCAACACACCCACCAAAGTCAAGAAAGACCGCAAGGACGCATACACCGGCGGCTCAGCCGGGATCCGCAAAGTCGTCAGTACAAGCGAAGGCGGCGCAAGTAGTTTCTGGGGAAAGAGCTCTGGAAGCGGATCAGTGGTCACGAACGACGAGCGCATCAAAGCCGAAGCCAAGAAATTGCAAGACAAAGGCCGAGCTGCCCAACGTAGAGATTTCTCGTTCAATGTCGGCGATGATAATAGCACGGTCGTCAGCTCTGAGATCTCGGCTTCGTCTTCGGCTTCGCAGGTTCATGATAAGGAGAGGGAGAGAAGACGGGAGGAGAGACGCGAGGAGAGGGAACGGAGACGCAAGAGTAGGAGTCCGACGAAGAAGGTGCCGGGCAGTTATATTGAGGAGGAGGTGGGGAGTCTTGTTGGTGGGAGTGAAGGGGGAAGTGAGGTGGGTACGAAGAGTTATCATCATCCTATTCCGGGGCTGAGTGCTGCGGGGAGTGCGGTGGGAGGAAGTGATTATGCGGAGGAGAGGAGGAGGAAGAGGAATGGCGGGGTTGGTGGAGGTGGGTATAGGAGGGGGAGGAGAGATAGTTTGAGTGAGTGAAGGGGTTAATGGCCGAGGAGGGTGATGGAGGCATGAGTATATGAGATTTGTCATTTTCGAGCAAAGCGGAACGAACCGGAACAGATTGCATAGCTTGCGTATGTGAATGGGAATGAGACTGTGAATGAATGATACATGGATGAATGATGCATGGATGAATGCTTGGAGTTGGGCTAGGAAATGCTCTTGACTTGTCTTATTCTGTATTTGATGTAGATTTGGGGATGACAATAGCTAGGGAACTCGTGAAAAACATTAAATGGCATGGCGTAGTGTAAACAAATACTTACTTTCGATCCTATCCACCTTTTCAGTTTCCCATTTCTCTACCTTGTCTCCTTAAGAAGAGCTGTTTCTGCTGTAGCGAAATGCATGGCAGTGTCTGAACTCGTTCTCACCTTGCACGTTCGCGTGATGACCTTCGACTTGTGAGGTTTGCTTGGCCATAAGCACTTGCCTAACACGCCAACTACTTCCACAGGAAGGCGGCGAAAAAGACAACCAGAAGTGGGGGGAGAACATTTGCCCCCGATGAACATTGCTAGAAGCCACGCGTCAATCATCTAGGCAGCACAACATTTCACAATATAAGTTTATTTGAGCATTCTGGTCATCAATCAGAGAAATACTTCTTCACTGCTCATTCAGAAGACCACTAAAAACACCATATTTATCTCGCAGCCCCGACGCAATTCCAGTCTTCGCAATGGTCTTCAAAGTCTCACTCGCAACACCATCCGATATCCCAGGAATACTACCTGTCTTCTTCTCCTCCTTCGTAGGCCCAAGAGCAGAAAAACTTTTCCCGCCCAGAGAAAGCGGGAAGAAATGGCTCGCTGATAGCATCGCAGCGGCAATCGCGAATCCAGAGTTGGGTGTTCAATGGGTCGTCGTTACAGAAGAGCCAGAGTCTCCTGGTAACGATGGAACTGGAGAGAAGGCGGAAGGGAGGGTAATAGCTAACGCTATGTGGGTGAAACATTCGGGTGGAAAGATACCGTCGTGGGATAAGAGGATGAGAGCGGAACCGCCAGAGAGTGTTACAGTTGAGGCTTTAAGCGGCTTCTTTGCGCCGATGGGAAGGCAGCATGAGAAGGTTATGGGAGAGAGACCGCATTTTTGTGAGTATCACGAATGTTTATTTTTCCCTTTTATCTCGTGTTCATCAACTCTCTCATTACCCTCTCAATGCACGGAGTTTTGAAACTGACATCTCTAGTCCTTGAATCTGTCTCTACCCTCCCGGAATTCAGGGGGAGAGGTCTGGCTTCTCTTCTTCTTGACTGGGGTGTTAAAGCTGCCGATGAGTTGGGCTGGGAATGCTATCTTGATGGTACTGTTAAAGCGGTACCTCTCTATAAGAGGTATGGATTTGTCGGGTCGTCAGAGCAGGACCCGGAAAGCATTAGTCTGCCTATGGTGAGGCCTGGCAAGTCACTTGGTTGATATCAATGGACTGATGGGAGGATGAGTTTCTTAGGGGCATTGTATGGGATAGAATTTTCCTTCCGATTGATTTTAGTTTTTTCCTTGGGTGGCTTTGCGCGGCTAGTATGCAGAAGTACATCAACGTAGCTAGGGATAGATGACGGACTAGATTAGGTGGTAATTTGAGGTTTATTGTCAGCTGTTATACAGGGGCATGGCCATTGAGAAGGATTTATCTCTAGAAGCTCGGTCTATGCTCTGAATTGTGAGATTTTAACTCCCCAAAATTGGGTTGTTAAAACAGTAAGGCTTCCAGTCAACACTCTGAAACGACCCCCTTTTCCCATCGTTTATTTAGCGAGGGAACCAAAATAATAACAACAAAGTTTAATCAGAAACATCAGGCTTATTGTCATATTATTGTCATGATGGAACGGACAAACATACTTTCAAATTCAATCAGCGAAGGTGCTAATGCACTCCCTTCAGCACTAATTACATCATTGTCATATGCCAAACTGCAGGTGGCGGCAACTACTGAAAAGTGGGGCACGACCCCGCAAATATTTACCCCGCCATGCTTCCTGTACCTGAATTTCACTCCATCAACACTCCATATCAACATGGCGAAGCTCTTAGACAAGCTGAGTACATTATACTCTTCAATATTGGACCACAGGTACGAAATGCTGACATAAAGTAGATCAAAAGATCCAAGGCTACTCATCCGGATCCAGCTCCAACGCACCTCAAATCCCTTTCTCAACCAAACCCACCTCAACACTCAATCCCCACGAGACAGCCGACCTCCCAGACCCCAAAACCTTCACAGCCGACGTCAACAAGAAATGGAAGATCACGAAACTCGGCCCCATCTACTCCAGCTCCATCAAGCGTCTAGGCTGGGACAAAGGCCGAACATCCACCTTGGCAGGAACGACGTTCTGGAATTTCGGCGATGTCGTTTCTCTAGATGGGCCCATGAAGAATGGTTTCTGTATGGGTGCGGCTTGGTATGCGAATCCGAATAATCTGTTGGAAGTGGATACGAAAGATTGCTCGAATGTTGCGCATTGGGATTTTGCGAAGCCGCATGAGAGTGACCCGAAGCCATGTGGCGATACGACGCATTGGGGGATGGATACGTCGAATATCGCGGAAGTCGAACATGGCATGGGTATTGGATTCGTGTGGGAGATCTGGAGGAATACCACGGGGAAGGAAATCAATAGGGGATTGGGGATCATTAAGGTCAGGTTGGGGGAGAACGCTCCCGTTGCTGAAAGAGTCGGACCTTTGGTGACTGGACCAGATGAGTTGCAGGTTGGCTTGATGACTATCATGAATGCCGAGGGGTACATCTACACCTATTCCAACGCCGGTCTAACAGGAATCGTCGTCGGGCGAGCTAAAGTGGCTGAAGCGTTCGATGCATCAAAGTACGAATTCCTCCGTGGTGACGGACGCTGGGTTCGCGGTATTCCCAAACGAAACGACATCGGCTACGGTATCCAAACGATCGGCAAGGAGCAGAATAAGATTCACAGTAACGGGCAGGGAAGCATCATGTATAACAAGTACTTGCGGAAGTATATGTTGTTTACGTGTATGTATGGCCATGCGACGAATTTCTATATGAGCGAGACGCCTTATGGGCCGTGGACGACGGAGTATAGGTTGTTGGATAATACGCCTGGGTATGGGATTAATGTGCATCCTGAAATGAGTGAGGATCATAGGGTGTTGTATGTTTCGAGTGGGACGATGCAGAATGTTATTTCGATGTGGAAGGTGGAGTTTGGGTATTGAGGTAGAACTGTTTCTTAGGGTGCGGGTTTGTACAGGCTCCGCGAGTGGTCGGGTCCCCATCAAGCCAGGCTTCCACAAAAGGCGTTTCCGAACTGAAATTTTCTGTATTGAAAGAAATAACTTGCTAATCTAAAAATCCCCAAAGAACGCCAACGAAAAGTATTTATGCCTGTGAAGAGACACCTTCGAAATGAACAACTCAAAAATCAATGTATCCGATATCCCTGATCCACATAAAGCCGTAAGACATGGAGAACCAAAGGAGGCATGGTGCGGCACGGCTCCAGCTCCGAAGCAGAATATTGCCAAAGAGAAGTCGCAGTATTCAAATGGAAATGAAAATGATAAAAGCGCAAGGGGAATTTCGAATCGACCAGGAAGAAAGGAGAAGATAAAGACAACAAAGAAACAAGAAAATTTCCTTCCTTCCCATCCGCAATGTGACTCATGAGCTGTCCAATCCAGCATTGAAGTGAATGACGCGGCCGTCCTTCAACTTAAACACCCATGGTTTCAGAGATTTGTCGAACCATTCTAGGACGTGTCCTCGCAGTTCGACTGTCATTAACGCCTTTTTCTGTTCTGATATTCCAAAATCCGAAACACACAACGATTCTGACCCGAACTCCCCTCCGACCAAGATATTCTTCGGCTTCAGGTTGAGATAATGGCCCACTCTCGTCTCAGTATTCGATGAAAGATGCTGGTGCAGATACTCCATCGCAAAGCATACCGAGTTCAGAAGCTCTCCCGGAGAGTACTGTCCTGGAGGGTGAGGGATCCGAAAAGGTTGACGGGAAGGCTTCCAACGTTCTGCAATGTGGATGTTGCGATTTTGATTGCCAAGTGGTGCAAACACAGGTGCGGCGAATTCCCATTGCCTGGTGGAGAAATAACTGGAAGCCACTTGATTGGATTCTGGCCGTGAGATCCAGGAATTAGTCGATCCGGTGTCGAAGAAGCCTGTACAGGTTGCATGAAATCCGTGTAGAGTGTCTTGGATCTTGCTCTTGACGTTGTCGATGGTGTCCTTCGAGTCGAGTGTGATGGTTTTTCCAGTACCAGTCCCAATGAAAAACTCCGAATCATCAAAAATCCTGCTCACAGAAGTCGCCTTCAGGGTTTCCAGATAGCGTTGGAGGGCCGCATCGATCACGATTCTCAAGTCTTTCGTATCTCGATGGTTTCCAGAGTGAACTTTACCTTGATGGGCAATGTCAATCTTGCTTACCCCGCGACGGCCATATGTATGATATGTTCTGAGAGACTCATTGTGACACTCGTAGGCTTTCTCCAGGACCATCCTGCCAACATCCTCTAACTCTTTTCGTCGACTGTGGGAGAGGGGTGTAGTAAGAGCATTCTCGCCAATGGATGCCCATTTGGCAGCTTCCGTAAACACACAGCCCAAGGACCAAATATCATACTTCTGGTAAGCCCGAAGATTGCTTCCAATCGACATCTCTTCAAGTCTACATGAACGGATGGAAGGTCCATATAGATGTTTTGTCTTTGCTAAAGACGTCTTCGAGAGATATGATCGGATAGCGGAATCATTGACAGTAGTATCAGAATGGATATTTTCCACTTTGCTGAGGGTGGCCAAGACGCCGTGAACAGGGCGCCAATTGTAGGGTTTAACACTTGGTTGCAAAACCGTCCGAAGAAGCGATGGCGAGATCCCACATGCGATCTGGGCCGCAAGATCGTGATGCTCAATACGGCACTACCATGTCAGCGAACATCCGGATATCACGAAAGATGGAGCACTTACGGCAGTCTTCCGACTGCGACACTGCGAGCAAGCACCTAGTCGGCGGATAATGACAGCTTTCTCCTTGGTCTCTGAAAAGAGTGGTTTCCTTCTGCGAGAATTGATTTCCCTTGACTGAAAAGGACGACCTGGTGACAAGGATGACCTAGATGATGAGCCAATTCCATTACATTGAGACTTTTCCATCTTCTCGCCAAATGAGCTTGAAGATGGAAACTGAGAAGAATGTAAAAGTTGAGACTCGTAGCTTGCGCCACTTGGAGGCTCAAACTCAGATGAAGGACGAAGACGATGGAGGGAAGCAGAAAGTTGAGTAGCATGATCATATAGAATCTGATCGTGATCATTGTATCGATCATGGGGGAGAGGGTTGTTCGAGTTCAACTTCGTGATACTCGCGAAGCTGCTTGGGGAACAAGTTCCTTCTGCCCGCTTCGGTTGTAGTATCAGTGTTGGGGATGCTGCTCGTACGATCGACGAAGGCCCCTTGTGTTGCGGATACCCTTTTGGCCATTGCAAAGACTGCGCGGATGGGTTAAAGGATTGCACATGGGTTTCTTTGCTGGTTTGTGTTGGATGTGCTGGCGTATGAACTCTTTTCCTCGTCGGACTTGGTGGAGACATCAATGATTCTTTTCGCATCGGACCTTGGGATGTTATTTTGACGGTTTTTCTTCCCTCCAAATACCCAGCAACTTCACACTCAAGTCAGCTTTTTTTTTGGCTTCGCACAGGGTTTGTGACAATAGCTTACCTTGTTTCTTGAAGCTCTCGTGGCAAGACGCTGTGAGCTTCGAGGATATCACACAAGAGTTATCTTGAGCCTGTTGTGCGTGATGGGAATCGGAAGTAGTCTTTGCGGCCTGATCTTTAGGGCGTATGACATTGTGCCATTTTCTCCAATCGAAAGATCGAGGCTCTGCACAGCGTTTGAAAGCTAAATAGTTAGCCATTTGTTTGCGAATCAGCAGGGCTACAACTTACTTGTCAACAAACTACGGGGTTCACTATCTTCCTTCTTTCCGGGAGCAACGCCAGGCATGGAAGTCTCCCGTTGTTCAGATTCAAATATTGTTGGCCCCGGATCTATCGCCGAATCCGATGGGTTCCGTTGTACAACTCGAAGAAGGCAGTCGTCCAGATGGTTGTAGAAGTCTTGAGCATTGCTGAAGATACCCTGGCATGTTGAGCACTTTCCCTCAGCATCAGGAGCACATCCTTTCTGGAGCTTGGCAGCATTACAAAGTGGAGCATTCTTTGAGTCTGATAATGTTGGCTCAGCTGCATGTACCGCGACTAGATGTCTCCTGAGTACATCGCCCCTGTTGAAAGAATTTTCTGCTGCAGATCCAGACGCTGGACAGAAGCCACAGATCATCGTGCCTTTGTAATGAGTAAGAGTATGTTGATCCTTGTCGTACTTGCTCGCGAAGCCCTTCATATGGTATTCACAAGTTTGAATCGGGCACTTTTCCGGTAGCGCGATCGTAGTTTTTGCCGCGTTGAGTCCAGCTTCGTGAACCTCCTGTTTCTTCTCATGTTTCTTCCTTTCTGCGCACCGATTCAGGAACCAGTTCTGCCACTTCATTAGCGATTTCATAACGTAAGGTTGTGTCTATACCTACGTTAATGCGGGAATCATCTTCACTGATGTCTTCAGAGAAAATTTGTTTCATCTGGGTTATTGGCTTCTGACTCTCCAAGAACTCTCCCTCAAGAACCTTCAATTTATGAGGAGACTTTACTCCCTGTTTGATGGGTGACTTTCGACTTTTCGAAGGAGCACTTGAATGAACGCGGCGTGCAAGTCTAGATACCAGCTTATTCATATCTTGAAGCAAGGGAGAGATGGAGGACTTTTGACTCTCTCCTTCTGGACTTGCAGGAATACTTGACATCGGTGAAGAACTCGACTCGAGATCGTACTTGTCCTTCAATTCTGCCCTCCTCGAGAAGTCGTCTATTGTTGACGAGTCGTCATCAACGAGTCCAAGGGTGGAGGAGACATGAGGCTTGTGGTCTTCTATAAGTTCTTCGACGTTTTTATGACAGCGACGAGGGAGCAAAGTGTCCATGGACGCGAGGGGCAAATTATCTTCAGGGCTGCTGGGTATCTGGAAGGTTGCCCCTTTGAGAAGGGATCTCCTGATATTGGCGGTCCGACAGCCTGACACACTTGAGGATGTGTTATCTGGAATACTCTCCTTAATTTCTGTGGCAAATGCCTCAGAAGCAGGCAGTTCGTAGCAACGAGGCTCGGCATCTAATTCCTGAGGAGCGACATCCAATGGTTCTCTCGCCCGATGGGCTTCGATTACCGCACTCTTGAAGGACCCAGGAGCGAGATCACCAAAGCCATGGTGGGTTTTGGCCGCCTCCAAGCTATCAGGATACTCTCCAGGCCACTTCTCCTTGCCTCGTTCAAGAAAGCTGGCAGGCTGTCTCGCTCTAGCGAGCCGACTAGCTGCGACACCACCACCGTAACCAGAACCGACGACAATAGGGTGGTAAGCATTTATGAATAGCCTATTGTTCCTAAACTTGGCTGGTCGCAAGTGCCCTGGAACTTGCTGAGTGTCTGTAGTATCGGAGTGCGGCTCGACGTTGGCCGGCATGGAGGTTTGGGCTGAAGTAGACTGAGCCTCATGAGGTGCAACGTGGTTTCCGATTTTCGTATTTGCTCTGTTGACTTCACCGATGTGTCTTAGAGGCTGAAGAGCGCCCCGGTAGCTATCTGTATCGTTCAGGGATGGCTCGCAGAGAGAGTTTTGTAGATCGAAAGTTGTCAGTGCTTCTTTTTCCCCATATGTGGGAGGGGTCTCTTCAAGTGCTCCTGGCTTTCTCAGGGTCAAACGAGCAGCGATGGGTTCTTCGGTGTCGTTGAGGTACCGTTGCAGCGTGATGCTTGTTTTTCCAGTTTCAGTGGAATCAGACCCAAATTTGGCTGCAGCACAATTCCCAGCGTTATTGGCTTTCCGGTACCAGCTTTGGGTCGAAGTCTTCTGCGGAATATTGCAGCGGGGAGGATTGCTTTGAGATTGAGTCCCGGGTCGAGCATTTGACTTGCCAGTTGCTTTAGCCCAAGAACCACCATGACCACCGAAGTTATCATCTTGGTCATCGTCGTTATCATCTTTAGGCAGAGTAGGCATAGAAGGGCGAAAGTCCTTGGGTTTGGGGAAAGGCAGCTTCCATTTCGACATGTCACTTCCTTTTTCGAACTCTTGCTTCAAATGATTCATCCTGTCATTCCACGTCCGAGATCTGATACCACAGAAGCCACATTGCCTCGGCCAGTTGCTCTCGATACCAAATTTCCAGGTGTCGATAGTCTTATTCATGTTGGACATGTTATGATCTTTACGAAGATGATTGATCAGGTGGTCTTTCCGGCTAAATGTTGTGATTTCTCTCCTGGCTTCATGGCAATCAACCCGTGATTGAACGTAGCGAGCTGCAACATGAGATTCTATTGCCGAGTAAGGAACATGACAGGAAGTACAAGTAGAGCCGCTGTCCATGGCTGGGGTAGAGTGGTCGACGCATTCCAGACACATCCACCGCTCTTGCGGCCAGTGCTTCTCGCCTGATTCGTGTCTCTTATAGTCGGCAAACGAGTGGGTTGAATAGCCACAATTCTTCCAAGTGCAGTGGAGAAGGGCCTTCACTCCGCATTGTTCGCAGGACTCATGCTTGACTTCTGTTTGGCTTTCGCCCGTGGACATAGAGTCGTCAGCGTCGTCGCTGTTCTTGAGGGGATGTCGAGGGGTGGAGGAGACCGAAGTATTATCCGTAAGACTTTCCGAGTCGACCACTTCTGGGTTCGAAATGGAATCTTGAGTTGAAGGAGCAGTAGTGGCAGTGATGACATCGCTGCTACCTGACTTCGAAGCTCGACCGTATTTTTGTTCCTCGAGTACTAGCTGCTTCAATTGGTTGATTAGATCTGCAGCTTTGAGCTGGGAGAATGTTGAGAATGGTTGGATCGATGCTTCGAAGAGAGCAATAGCTTCTTGCGGGTCCACCTTGGGGGTGACCGTTAAGTCAACCTGGCTAGACATATTGCTTGATGAGCTATGTATCTTATGAGAAATTGTGCCCTGTCCGTTTTTGTTGTGTGAAGGCGACGAACTCCTTCGTGAGGAAACACGCATTCTATTTTTTCGATTGCGAGATGAAGGGTTTTGTGACCTTTTGGCAATAGGCTTCGGCTTCATGGACGCTGTCCTGGGTGCCATAAAACCATTCATTGCTGAAGAGATGCCAGCAAACGAGTCTTGACTGGTGGGTTGCCAAGACGTAGGCTTCGAAGGCTCGTTGAAGATCTCCATATCAACATTAGGCATTGCATCTATCGTTTGCGGAAGCCATATATTCGATGTGGCTATCTGGTTGCCGTCATAAAAAGTGCTCTGATAGGTGTTTACTTGTCCAAATCCATGAAAATTGCTACCACTGGAAGCAGCTGCCAACAATCATTAGCGAAGTGTTGTTCTTTAAGGTGTTTTAGAAAGACGAACCGAAAACATCACTAATCGGACGATTGTTCTCACGATGAGGATGACCAGGAAAGTCTGGCATATCAAAGTTGTCGGCTTGCACTCCTTGATCGGGACCGGCGAGGCCTATCACATTCGAATGCGGGTTGCCGAAAGCCAGGTATCTTAAGCTAGGATGCACATCCTCGAACGAATCACTGAGAGCGGAGAGGTGTTGATCAGATTGCTCATGTCGGGTCATGTGATCAAGCTGCAAGTCATTAGGGTCCACTCCCAAATCCCCAGCCCACGCCATCTGATCCATTTGTCTGGTAGTCTCAGTCTGTAGTTGAGATGAGTCTTACGGCAAGAGGTTGGTTGTATCTGCGAGTAGGTCAAGGATGCCGCCGACGCGACCTTAAAAACAGGATCGCGGAAACGTTCTCGGATTTGAGTAAAATCGGGAGCACTGCCCCTGGCTGACCTGGGCACTGGCCGGAGGGCAATGGGCGCGCATTTAAGTTGCACAAGCACGAGGGCACGAGGGCATGAGGCTGAGGGCGGCCAATTGGAATATGTTCAGCTGCATGGTGGCGCTTTGGACCTCAGGCAGGAGGCTTTCCAGCTGGTGGACACGTGAATGTTCAGAGTACCTGGGTACTTTGAACTCGAGCAATCGGTGAAGTTGCCAGGAATGCAGAAAGAATGCAAAATGCAGAATGGAACGAAGATTCATTATACTGAAGAAACTCAACTATAACGCTGGCGACACAACAGGCATGGCCACCAGGACTCACTCGAGTTCGGCTGCGTAAACAAGGGGAGAAAACTTTTCATACCAGAACTCCCAACCTTGTCTTGATCGCCCTTAGCACATGCTTGACCATTTCTTCCTTCAGAACTCCGTCTTCCCAAGTTGCTGCAATCACACAGTCTCCATTCTTCACACTTGCAACAGAGAAAACTGGGCCATAGTCACCTACGGCAGCTCGAATTGCAGCAGCGCCAAATCCAACATCTTTGACGCTCCAGCCTCCATCTTTCATATCTTCTCTGGGGTTGAATACACCGATATTCGATATGAGGAAGGAGTTGTTTAGATACAACCCAAGACCGTAGAAGGACCCCACCTCCTCGTTGTCTTCCCCGAGTAGCCTGCATGTGAGGAAACCTTGAAGGACAACATCCGACTTGTAAATCGAATGGTTCATGTGCTTTTTGTAGTCCGCTGCCAGCTTCCACACGGCATCTTTATCGAGTGTTCCATTTTGAGACACAGCGCGATACTTGCCAAGAAGATGTGTTCGGTAATAAGTCGCAGATGCATTCGTGAAAACATCTGGGCCAGGATTATGTCTCAAAAGAGGACGAATGTTCACAGCCATTCTTGTGAATCCGACCTTTGCCTTGGGATAGATATCTGCAGCGAAGGTCACCGAGATGATGGTGTGAAGCAGTGCCGTGAAAGAGGTCCGGTGATCATGACAGCTAGCAAGACATTTCTGCATGGTTTCTTTGTCAATTCGCAAAAGCTCAACTCTTGAACGAGTTCGTTCCTCGACAGGGAATGGCTTGCTGAAAGTTGGATATGTGTTCGTAACCTTGGCATCTGAAAATAGGAAGTTTTTTGGGCTGACAAAGATGCGCATCATATTCCAGAACAGAAAGGTGCGAATGACTTGATACCATGAGAGCTTATGATCAATCTCATCGATGGCAATTGGCTCTTCTTTTTGAACACCGTCATGGATTGTGAGGACTCCGTCAGCGACGACCTCGTCCCCAGATTTTTGATCAGTGTCGTCGGCGTTCAAAGCTGCAAGCAGCCTTTTGTGAAACGCATATCCGGATATTCCATCACCAATCGAATGATGGAAAACGAAAATAGCCGTCGTGCCGTTCACAATCAATAGCCTCCACCATGGTTTGGTGGTGTCATGTGTATTGAACCATTGATTGTGAATGCCTTCAGAGATCTTGGCAAGTGCCGTATCGTTGTTGGCACTAGAGTCGTTCACAAACTCGACGCAATCATGAAATCGAATGAATGGAAGTCTTGCTTCCCAGGTGCGATGGTTTCCTTGTTTCTTCTCTGATGGCTGGCTGACTCCGATGATGCTGAGGGCAGGGATATCTCGGACAACTTGTTCAAGTGCCCGAAACACCCTTTTCGGTGACAAAGTTTTGGTCTCATGAATGTACTCGCAAGACACTCGCACGTTTGATTGGATTCCGAGATCGTGAAAGAGATCCGTCAAGACCTCGAGTGGACCTTCAAAGTGTCAGATGCGTCAAATTCAAGTAAGTGGGGTGCATTGCTCACCTGCTTTCCGCACCAGTGCATAGCCAGTTGCTGCAACAGAATCCATTGCCACTGATATTCTGTGATTGAGTTCCCGAATTGTTGCCTTTTAGAAGTAAAGATAGATACAAATCGCCGGATGAGCATGCACGGACACAAGACTGGCCGTGCTGACAGCCAAATTTGCAACGCAAGTCAGATTGTAACAGCAATTAAATCATAATTTCATGATCAAAAAATAAGTCAAGTTCGAATGAGTCTGGAGGGGACGAGAACAATACTAAGGTATCGAACAAAGAATGCTGATGCATCAAGGTATGTGGTGGCTGTACATTGCGCAGCCATTCCCGGCACCAAGAAATGCCAGGTAACACTTGTAGTCCCGGGCATAATAAGTTAACGATGCGATATTCGAGCGACTGCTTCATAACGAAACATACCTATGAAAGATGTTGATGGTTAAGGATCCGGATGAAGAAGGAAAGGAAAAACGCTTGGACATGCAACATCTCGTGACTCGAACGTGACTAGCGGCTCAGATCTGCCGAGACTTGATTGACATCATTCCATCCTCGGTCTCAGCCGGTCGAGATCTTTCGCTATTCCATTTGGCGTTACAAGTACTCTAGGGTTTCTTTAATGTAAGATCTAGTCCAGACCACAAAATTCCCCATCACTTCTTCAAAATAATTCTCACAATTCTCTTGAAGTGAGCAAGCAGCACAATTCTCAAGCCGAAGCATCAACATCACATTTGCCAATACAACACCCAGCATGGAAGCCTACCAAACGAGAGCAGCAACTCAGTTGTTGTGCTTTAGTGAACTGCCCTTCGAACTGCGCGAGCAAATCTGGATCCATGCGTCGTTCCTTCCGAGGAACGTTGACGTATGGGCCGATGAGCCCTTTTCTATTCATTCATATCCCTACAACGTCGGCTTCTTTGGGCCTTCCAGCTTCTCAACACTTACCCTACCTCCAGCCATCTTACATGCCTGCACCGAATCCAGAAAAGTTGGGCTTCGTTATTACATGCCGAAATTCGGGGCAGTGGCGGCGCCGGGAGATCCTGGATTTTACGTTTTGGACGCTCCAAAAATATACATCAATACAGCTGTCGATCGAATTTGCGAATTGGGAGGACTTTACCAGGGGCATGGTGTACACTCTCGCATCCAATTCGGTACTGCTTGCGCCAGAGACGAGATTCAGTTACTGGCACTGAAATTCGACCCCTCACAGTCACACGACGTTGGTGGCTTCCGCCAACCTCTTATTACCAACCGCCATGTCAAAGATATTATCTTCTTTCCGTGTCAAGAAAGGTCGGTATTTGTGGGACCATTCCGTTCGATCGATTTTGCACCACATGTCGAGCGTCTAACTCATCGAGTTATCAAGTGCCTCAATGCACTCATTGAGTTGTATGAGTTTTATTCTCCACCCTACCCACTGGATCCGTATACGAAGGAAGTGCGTAAGACTTGGAAAGGGATTTCCGTCAGTTACGCGCAACTTATTATTGACGGTATGAGGCATTGATATACCTGCTCTGGATATGCCGTTATGACGGCAGGAAGATACAAAGGACAAGAGACTGCTCTTTCGAACTCACCGAAGCGTTGTTCTTATCCTGGTTCATGTCCGGAGTACCTTCCACTCACGATCTACATCCTTTAGCTCAGTGACATTCTTGATTCCAAGGTCCACAATCACAAAATCTTTGGACCAACTGGCCGAGAATTTAGTCCCGTCACAGCCGCATCGTTCTCCCGATTACATCTCTACATCTTACCCGGAATGGAAATCTGGTACGACTATGTCGCTGCAGCCACCTCGATACAGTCTCCGGATTTTCTGTCCCGTCTCCTCCACATGCTCGCCTCACCAGCAATCCAATGACTCCAATCTCAGTCTTAGAACGAGTCCTCTTTCGGTACCCGCTCATTTAGCATTGCTCCGCTCCATTCCGAATCAGAACAGCGAAAATGAAAGCCAAAACGAGCTAGTTGCAACCTCTGATACCCGTCCAAGATATCACAGACGAGCAGGATGCCAATTCGAATGATGATGGGGAGAATTGAGATCAAGACAATCAAAGTCAAGCGGCTAAATGAGAACGGTGGTCAGTAAACCTACCTCAGTTGTCGGGGGATGAGAAGCAGCGTGTGGCTATTGCACGGGCGCTGTTGTAGAATTCTCCCATTCCGGTGCGAGATGAGGCGAATACTGTAGCGCGGTGCATGCGAATACCGAGTTGGAGATTCACTTACCTTTGAATATGTAAAGACGAAGCGAACCCCAATCCGTTGTTATCCCATCGTGTGGCAGACACGACTTTTAGCGTCGTTTGAAGGAAGACCTCTCTTATACATCCACATAACTTAACTACAGTAACGCTTGAATATTAATTTATAAAGCATTGAATATTAATTTGAAGCTTCTTTGCACTTTAGCCAGATGAGATTCTGCATAATTCTTGTACTGCGGTGGATGCAGCCTTTTCACATTTTCGCGCTAAAAGTCGTAGCGAGCGAACTGCCACACGATGGGATAGTGGCTCATCGTCTGTCAACAGTGGTGGGATTCAAAGCGGACCAGATTTTAGCCTTGGGTGACGGGAGGATCATGGAGAGAGGGGGAACGTATCGGGAACTTCTAGAATTGGATGGGCGACACAGGGAGGGAGGGATCTTTGGAATGGGGCAGCTTGATGGAATATTTTGATATTGAAACTTACTTTCCTTTCCACCTTCGAGAACTCAAGACTCAAGACTCAAAACTCAAACCTCAAAACTCAAAACTCAATACCAATCCAGCCAGCTTCAATATCAACTCAGGCAGCTAGCCACCATCCATCCATACCTCCCACTCGCTAGCAAGAAAGAAAGAAAGTGAAATCACTCACAGTCAACTGGTCGGCGGTTTGTTGGCAAATAAATTCCCCCCCTCCCTTCCCTCCTTCCTTCCCACAACAAAATTCCTCCCGTGTCACTTCATTAGAATCAGAGTCCAGATACTGTATTATATGTAAGTACATTCTTAACTTTGAATACTGTAGTCGAGCACCCCACCGCTCGCTCGTTTGCTCATTTGCTCGCTTACTGTATTTTTCTGAGGTTGTCTCGGATGATCCCGGACAACCACAAACAACAACAAAAAAAGGCACCTAAACACGCCTCAGCCGAACACAAAATAACAAATTGTCGCTTCAGTATCTTTCCAACATATTGATCTTTGATTATAATTTATTTATATCTTCCACATCACCCGGTTCACAGAAGGAAGCATTGAGGAAGATCAGATAGAGAGAATGCGATACTTCTGATGTGATATGATGGGACTCTCAAAATCGATCATCTGTCATTGATAAGAGATTGATCGTATGCTATCTGCGTATCCGAGCAGCAGCGTGAGAGAGAAAAAAATGCAAAGATCAGACGAGGAATTAATCTAGCTTTCGCTCCATCCATTCATTCATCCATGCATGTACCAAAAACGCCATGATCCATCCTTCCATTTCCGTCCGAATTCCCATTTCCATTTCAATCCCATGTCGAACTTCGCCTGTCTCAATTCCAGTCGAAATTTCCCGTTCAAACTCCCATTCCTTCAATTTGCATGAATTTAAAAACAAAGAGCAGGTAGTTAGCGCCTATCGCCGTAGCCATTGAAGCAGAAAAATAGGTTATGCAGCAAAGGTATCGAACTGAAGTCACGCCAAATCAAATCAAGTCAAATCAACGCTCTCCATCCGTCTCCTCCATTTGTGTCGCATCGTATTACGTTGAATGCCTCCAGGCGAATCGCAAGTCCGCCTATCCCATTTTTTGCGCCGAAACATCCAGCTCAAAGAAACGAATATCTGCTTGCAGATGCGGCAAAGAAAACCAGCAAGAAAAAGTATAGAAGTTCCTCCGTCTACTGCGAAGGCGGGTTCGCAATCACCACATCAGGATCCGGCAGCTCACTCTCGTCGATCTTGAAGCTATACAACCTCACCTCACAATCCTCACTCCCCGTGACCATCTTACTATCACTAAGCCCAATACACGTCACGGGCCCAGCATGGCCGGAGAAAGTCTTCTCGCACTTCCCAGTCCTGGCATCCCAGACTTTGACCATGCGGTCCTCGGCACCGGATACGACGCGAAGAGTATCCGCTGCGACAGCCCACACGCCTTCGACGTGGCCGAACATAGTTTTCAGACAGCGGCCGGTTGAGACGTCCCAGAGGCGGACGGTGGAGTCCAGTGCACCTGTGACCATGTAGCGGGGTGGCTGGGGACGTGTGCTAGGCCAATCGTCGCCGTAGGGATGTTCGGTCTGCGAAACGGGTGTGTGGAGATCAGTTGTGCTAGCTGTGCTGCTTGTTCCATCGTCATCCTCACCGTCGATGTCTTCGGGTTCGTATTCGGGGGGCAGAAGGGTGACTTGCTGAACCTGGCCTACATGTGCCTCGAATATTCGAATCGTTTGCCGTGTATCCAGATCCCAAAGTCGGATGGTACAATCGTCAGAAGCGGAGAAGACGGTTCGGGATGCGGAGTCTACTTTGACAGCATTGACCCAATCCTTGTGGCCTCGAAGACAAAACGTAGACTTGTCCTCAAAATTCCAGATTTTGACGCTTTTATCCACGGAACCTGAAGCTAGGATATTGCCCTCAAAGTTGACTGCAATCACTCCTTCGGTGTGGCCTTGATAGGTAGACATGCATTCTCCAGTCCGCCAATTCCACACCCTCAGAGTCCTATCCAGACTTCCGCTGATAAGCTTCATGTCGTCGAATTGAAGGGCCCGAATTCCAGAAGTATGGCCTCGAAGTGTGCGTAGACATTCCCCAGTCTCAATATCCCATATCTTGATTGTCGAGTCGTAGGATCCAGTAGCAAGAATATTGTCGTCGAATTGAAGACACATAACACCATTCGTATGACCTCTGAAGATCTTAGTCGAACACCTTCCATACTTCCAGTTCGTCCCAACCTTGAATCGGTCCTTGTAAACATCCTTCCACGGACGAGTTTTCGACTTGCTGAAATACGAATCTTCAGGGTTCATTCTTTGCCGTTTGCTCACTCCAGGCGATGTAGCCAAGTCAGACTTGAAAGCACTGGCATCTCTTTTTGTCGAGCCATTCAGAGATGGAGCCTTGACCATCTCCAGACTTCGAGGTTCATCTGGCATTGGCGTCAGATTCGGCGACCATTCATTCAGACCTCTTCCAGTTGCACGTAATTGTTGCTGACGTTTCCAATCTCTCAATCTCTTCCTTTCCAGTAATGGCAATCCCCAACCACACTTGATACATTTCCGATCGATATGTTGCTCGCACATCTTGTGCCATACCACATCATCATCTGCCAGTATCCTCCACTTCTGACTGACCTGCGCCGCTTTGCACAACGATGTCGTATCAAGGTAACACAGGATCTTAAAAGAGATTTCGGAGGGAAGAGCGGCGATGAAGTCGATTCGAATGAGGTCTCGTACAGCGGTAGAGAGGTATGACAGTTGAGGGAAACAACATTGGGTGAGTATGCCCTGAAGCATGAGATTCCTGTGTTTCGCGGGCGCAGCAGAGAAGAGTGACCACACGTGTGATATGCCCTGTTGATCTCCTTGAGATAACGTCTCGAGTTCCTATTGCCAGTCAGCCACTTGTCCATCCAACCCATAGTCATAGTCTCTCAACATACCCTCTGCAAGTTCTCCATAGTAGGTTCGTCTGCCGTCCTCCTACATTTCGAGTCGGGGCGATGACGATAACAGTACTTTGTATTCGGATCCTTTTGCGTCGACGTTGAGATAGCACCCACTCCCATCGGAGCATACTGCTCAGGAATATGCCTGGCAAGAAACGGGGCGACCGTCATGCCTGCC
The DNA here is from genome assembly GCA_002554605.1 of Helotiales sp. F229. Taxonomy (NCBI): domain Eukaryota; kingdom Fungi; phylum Ascomycota; class Leotiomycetes; order Helotiales; species Helotiales sp. F229. Next base: position 1,822,952 of record MXAW01000010.1, read on the forward strand.
ACCTTGTCTGTCGATGAGAGAGCGATAGTAGGATCTGTTCCATCGCCCTCGTGCTGGCGGTTGCAGTTATCATGAGAGGGAGGATCTCCGCCTTCTGAGATAGTAGCAGCTGCCATGTGCATTGTGTGCTCTTGCATGCCTGTCTGAGAATCTGACGGCATTTTGATAGTCATGGCATGACCGTTGGCCAGAGCGCCGTTGCGTTTCGAGGAGGTAAGGTTCTGGCGTGGATGAGAGGAGGACTCCTTTGTTCGGCGGTGGTCGGATAGTACTTCTACGGATTGGCGCAAGGCCATAGGGTCGGTTTGAGGAATTGACGCCATCGTTGGACAAAGAGGAGCAACAGTCAGGACTGGTCCTTCAGCCGCGCGGAGTGGGAGAGGGAGAGGGAGAGGGAGAGGGAGGGGGAGGGTCGTACGAGGGCCAGGGGCGGCAGACTGAGTCAGATGGAGAAGCGCATCAATGCCGTGATGGGTGGAAGTCGTGATCGTCCAGGGGAAAATTGCAATGTAGGACAAAGAATGTGAGTTGGCAGGTATGGCAGAGAGAAGGTCAAAGGAGCGGCGACGAGGTCGTCACTTTCTGGTAAATGGCGTGCTTTACAACAAGGCAAGGTTAAGTCTAGCAGGACGGGACGAGGCGAGGTAGCGGTTGATCGGTTGATTGACAGTCGGGATCTGTTGGTCAGTCTGTGAGCGGGTTCAAAGTTCCGAGAGAAAGGATAAGATTGGTCTTGTCTTGTCTCATCTCCTTCCTCTCTTGCCTTACGAGATTTAGTAGAATTAATTGTACGTAGGGGATGGGAAGCATCAAAAGGACGCAACATCACACCTGTAAAGTTAGTTAATTGCGTAAAGAATTCTCAAATAACTGGTTCTTCCGTACTTGCTCAATCCGCCAGTCACAGGATGGCGCCTTCAAGCGGACGCGGGGGAGTGGTTGCTCCAGTCTAAGATCCAGGCATCGATAACGTGATTGAGCACGACATCAAATCCACGCCCAAGGACCCTTGATTTGATTTTGATTGAAAATGAAAACAGATTTCCAAGCCCAGACAAAGCTGAGCACGTCTTCACTTACAGAATGGATTTGTTCTGGATCCGAAGTATAAAAGTTGTGCATTAATAATGGGTAGGATGGCATTACGGATCTGGTTCGTCTAGACTTTTTTCTCTTCATGATGGCGCTTTTTCCTTCTTTGCTTCTCTTCATTTTCTTCTTGCAGCCAGCCAGCCCAGCCTTCTTTTCTGCCCAAGCGAAATTTACGTAAGCCGTGCGTGCATGAGGTTAGCTACACTCACCGCCGCGAGACAGACATGGACCCCTAAACCCCACCCTTCTCGCGGGAAGGTCGTCGTTCCAGTCAGGCTGCATTGCGGGGAAAGGCTGAGGAGGAATGGGGGTGATTCGTCCGATGGCTGTTTTGATGTGTCCTGGATGCATGAGATGAGGAGAATAGAATATACATGGCGAGGGAGCAGGAAGACTCTTGGGGATATGTTGTGTGCAATAGGGATGTTGAGTTGATCATGTTAAAATCTACCTTCTTTAGATCGGTGAGGCTTTCTGCCCCTTTGCATATTTAGTGAGAAAGGGAGGCAGGTTTCTACTCTGGGGATAGAACTTATGTATATACAATTGAAGAATTCGCACAACTTATTACTTTGCAGCTTTTCAATATGCATGCTACTTCTCGCTTCTCATTATTGGGTTCCCTTCATCTCGAATCTCGATCATCGAAGTGGGGCTCGGGGAAGTCATCCTGCCTCGCCTCTCTCACACTTACACCTGATGATGTGCAGAAGCACCAAATGGGAAGTGCCAGTGACTGAAGTAAAGTATGTATGTGCAAGCAATATTAATTACAGAAAAGTAAGATAAAGTGAACTGATAAGTCGAGACCTGAAACAAAAACCCGCAAGTCGTTCATGCTAATGTCACGAAACTATGTCCCTTGTCATATGGGAAGTAAGTCATGGAGAAAGGATAAATATATCGAAACGAATAGTTGGTCACCAGAGAATATCACTGCGCGAAGTGGTCATCCCAAAGTCGCCAAACTTTCTTGGCACAGTACTGTACATTTGCTGAGCAATTAATCGCGACAACTCGTATGACTACCACTACGAGGGATGTTTATGAGGGGAAAGCAGAGGTCTTTTAGAGGAGTGTTCGTATATACCATTGCCATATCTGGATAGATGCAGAATATATACCATACCTTCAGAATCGAGGTACTGCAACCTGGCACTGGATGATGGGACCTCGCCTATCAAAGGGGCCGGCCAATGGCACAACTTCAGTAATTAAACAATATGTGGGATTACTATTCATACCGCGAAAAGAATTAGCAGCCGATAACACGAGAGCATCTTTTCATCGGGAAGAATGCGTGAGAGATGCCGGAAGAACTTTGTCGTGGAAGAGTTCTGGGATATGCTTGGACAGGCCGGGTATGTTTGTGACTTTGTACGAGAAACCTCTCGTTGCGAAGGCAGCTAGTGGAGTGGAGAAAGACGACGGCTGTGGCTCAGGACGAGAAACAGAAACACGGGTATGTTCTGATAGACATGGACTAGAACAACGACTTTACGCTCGCAGTTACGTTCCTGGGAATGAAGATATGGATTGCTGCTTTAACAAGAGTTATCATTGTCTCGTCCTACAGTAATGATCAAGCACCAAATCTATACTTCTAATTCCTCAATAATGCAACCAACCCCCATCTACCGTACAAACGCATCCACCAACTCACACATAACTCATCTTCCACTCCCCCTTCCCCTCCGGAATAACCTCCCTCTCCAGTCCACTCTCAGTGCTCACCGTCATTGCCAGCGGTGCCTTCCTCAAGAAACTCTGCAGGATCTCGCTCGGAATCAGAGATATGTATCCAGGATCAAAACACAAGAAGAACAGTTTGTATTCTTTCATGAACTGCACGACCCGGTCTTGGAGAGAGGAGGCGAGGATCAGATGTGGGAACCGCTGGGTGATTATGTCGAGGTTGGGTGGGATGAGCTTGTATGCTGCTTCTGTAGGAGAGGAGGGGTGGTTAATTGAGTTTGAAAACACGGATTATGATGTGAGGTTGGGAAAATGGTTGGTAGGCTTGAGGAGAGGAGTGTGATGGGTGAGGTGAGTGAAGAGGAAAGCTACGCACCAAGCCCGAAGTCAATCAACGTCTCCTGGATATCCAAAATCCGATATTTTGTGTACAGCGTAGAGTTACCCGAAGATTGTTCCATCTTCCGCCCTGCGATATGGATCTTGTACATGACAATCTCGAAGATATCGGTCTTAGCGTTGAGTAAGCGAGTGAAGAAATCAGTGTCTGGGTCGAAGCGAGAGGGGCTGTTGATCATATCCATCACTATTTCTTTCTCCAAGATCCATGTATATCTGTTTCAGGCCATCAGCATATTCCCTTCCAGTTCATTAAATGCTTTTTATCAGCCCGAAGAATAGGGAAAGGAAACGCTCACCCCTGCCAAAAACTAAGACCCGTCCCAAATCTCTCCATCGTCCTCCCCAAAACACTTCAAGAAAAGTCAGCCATGTATGAGACAAAATCCAAGATCACAGAAAAAACTAGGTGGGAAAAGAGCATACTTCGCACACCCCTCATTAATCCCCACAACCCACTCATTCCTCCTCGGACTCGCCACCCCCGCGTATTCCGTCCACAGCACCGGACTCCTCGCCCACTCCCTCACCATCTCCCTGAACTCCACGGGCCTAACTGCCAAACCCTCCGAATCCAACAATATCGCAAAATCATACTCAAAGTGCGCCGCAGCGGCCAACTTCTTCAAAGACTGGTACTTGTATTTCCCGTACGCTGACACGAGGGAACTAGTGTCGGTGGGTGATGTGAGGTTCTGAATATTAGGTGGGAGGATGGAGTAGATGTTTTGAAGGGTGATATGGGGTGGGTAGGTGAGGTGCGAGGAGTGAGAGGTGTTGTAGGAGAGGTAGGTTGGGGTGCAGCGTGCGGCAGAGGGGGAGGAGAGGAGGGTTTTCAGGGCGAGAACTTCGCTGTCCGAGCTAAGGATTAGGGCGATGTTGATGCTGGAGAGATCGGTTATGAGGCAGGCCATTGAGTGGAGCATTTCGAGTACTTGGGGGAAGTGTGGTGTCTGGTTTGGTTCATTTGTTAGCCGTGGCCTGATGGAAGGGGGAATTCGGTGGATGGGACTTACGAATGTTGGGATTATGATTTGGAGTTTCATATCCTCGGTCGGTTGTGGTGTATTTTCGTGGTTTGAAATTGTATTTGGAAACGTTTCTCGAATGTTGATTGTGTCTGTCAAGTTGAGGATGATGTAGAAAACACAACAGAGACTAATCACCATCCAAGCCCCAAGTGCGATTTGTACCCTCAATTTCCCTCCACGTTGTCGATTCTGGTCGGAACATATTTCGTCGTCTTTCTCACCCTCACCGAGGTCTCTCCCTGTAAGAAGGGTTTCGCTTGATGTGTCGCTTTGTTGACATTTATCTGCACCGCGGAACATACTTGACATCAGATCGTGGTATCGTGTCATGGTGGAATGGTACCGGTTACAAGATTCGAAATGAGGGAGAGATAATGGTTTTTGAGATACGAAGGTTGAAGTGTTCTTCTACTGAAGCTACCAATTGCCCCTTGCATTCCTTTATCACATTCCCAAATAGTCGAGCCAGGCATCTCTGTGAGACCTCATCCCTCAATGCTTAAAATGATCCCTCGCCTCTGTCTCATTTCCCCTTCCGCCGGTCTTAGATAGGACCTCTTCAACGACTTCATGAATTATGTGAACTTTTTCATTTGTTCACATTCAGCTCGGTGCCCTCCCTACGGAGGTTTAAATGTAGACAATGCCTACATAAAGTGCAGGCATTGTCTGCAAATAGGCCTATTTTTATAATAATCCTTATAAAAAAAACAGACAATGTCTACATTTTAAAGTAATAGATTTTACGATTTAATCAAATTTCTTTGATTTTTACTTAAAATACAGACAATACCTAAGAATCTGTAATTTTGTAGATAGTAACTGATTTTATTAGCCCTTAATATGTTTAATTAATTTTATTAACCCTTAGTACGTGTTTTTTTGATTTTCCCTTAATCTTCCCTTTAATCTTACACTTTTACACCTTCACACCTTCAAGATCTTCTTAAAATATAATAAGTTCCCTTTCACTCTTTAATTCAAGTATAAAATAGTAGGTCTTTTATTCTCCCCTTCTAATATGATAAGTTCCCTTTATTCTTCCCTTCAAGTACAGGTAGGTTTCCCTTTCTTTCTTTCTTTCTTTCTCTTCACTCCCTTCTCTCCCTTCTCTCCCTTCTCTCCCTTCTCTCCCTTCTCTTTTTCCTCTCTGTGTAGTAATATATATGAGGCGTTTGTGCAGGGCGTCTATGCGTTGTTTCAGGTAAAAGTATATCTTCATATGATCGCTGATCATAACTTTAACCTTATTTTATAAAAACTAATATCCCTTATAATTATACCTGTATAAATAATGTATTATTTGCTCAAATTTACTACAACGATTGTTTACATTTACTAATAGTGGAAAATACAGACAATTTACAGACAGTGTCTGCAAAAAAAAACCCCTAGGGCCTACATAGAAACAAGTACATAATTTTCATACAGCACGGGTTTCAAACGCTCTTCCATTTATCTACTTCGTTTCAATTTCGAGAGAAAAGCATGCCTCTGTTTATGACTACCAGCTAAAACCTTCATGGCAAATCTCAGAAACCATCAGTTACTCCTGCTTGCCGACTGAACAGCCTCCAACACAGCACATTGTAATCATAAGCCGTGCTCATTTAGACTTCCCACTACAAGTCGTGTTGAGCCAGCGTGCGCACTTTACTGCGCCGTTATCAAAGGCCCTCCAATACATATCCCCAACCCAGATAACAATGGGGGTAGTGAGAACCGTACCCACGAAGAATCCAAGGCTGTAGTTCGGATACCCGTACGGCAACCAGCTCTTACAAGTCCCGATAATCACACTTCCGACTGAAAACAACATAGTCCAATGAACGATGTAGAACCCGAACGAGATGTCACCCATATAGCTCGCAAGCCTGCTGGTGAATGGTTTCTGCAGGACCTCCATATTCTCGAAGGACAGGAGAAGTACGAATGCGCCGATTGAAATCCAGAAATATTGCTGTGCTGTTTCATTGCCTGTATACCGTGCTGGAGTGAAGCTGCAGAAGCCGCGGAAACCGAGAGATGAGCATGCTTGGAATGCTGGCCAACTGCCGAGGAAGAGACCCGTGATGAAAGTGCCGGTCCAAAAGACAGCCGACACGGCTTTTGAGCGAAACGATGTCTTCCTCCGCTCAGAGCTGCGACTCGTCGAGGGTATTGAATGAGTATCTGACTCCGACTCGAGCAAAACTTGGGCCTCTCCGCGAGAAATTCGAAGTTCAGCTAGAATTGGTCCGCTAGTGAAGAGGAAGGTGTCCCATCTTCCTAAGTAGAGGAAGAAGACAGCAATCAGGCTCAGTAAGCACAGCCTGTAGAGCGGTTTTGTATTGCCCAGTCCTAGGACAAGCAGAAATATCACCATGGAGCCGCGGAACTCCATCGGAAGGGTCCACAGGTGCGGTAGACCAGGTGCATAGTACTCGTCCCAAATACTTGGATCGACCATGCGGAATAGCACTGGGACATAGTTCCCGAATTGATGCCACAAAGACGGAGCCTTTGCCATGCAGCTATCCCTGGTGAAATTCTCCGCTCCATAACAAGTTGTATATGTCACTATCGCTGTCCCGAACATGGCCGGCACGACCGGGAGGAAGAGGCGCGGAGTCCGTCGAAAAGCGGCAGAAGAAAGATTGTCGTATAGTGCTCTGCTGTCGCTTTTTCTGGCTAGTTGGAGGGGCTTGTAGGAGAGAACATAGCCAGAGAGAATGAAGAATATCGCGACCATGAACCGCCCGGAGAACAGCAATCGCAGGATTGGGAGCTGGATGAGGAAATCTTCTGGTTTCCCGCTGTAACCGACATGTAGCCAATGCGCATATAACAGGTGCTGAATATAGACCAGCGTCGCTGCTAACCCGCGGACTCCGTTCAAGTATGAAGTCTCTGTGATCCTCCTATCGAGTTTCTTGCCGTGCCGCTGGAGAAGCGACGGCGTGATAAATACCACCATGCTCTTAACACCGCGAGTAGCCCATGACTGCTTTGATGCTGCCGCAAGGGGTAGCTTGGGCTCAGTTTCTTGCTCGAGTACATGACTGTCGTTTGGATATCCATTGCCGGGAGCGATGAGCTCATAATGATGTAAATAACGCGTTGGCAACAATAACAACACACGATGAAGAAACCCCATTTCGAAACCGTGGTGGGAATTGCTGTGTGTAGGGATTTCGAGTTGAAATTTACAAGCAAAAACAGCTTTCTCAGAAAGAGAAAAACGCCTTCTCAGACCACTAGCACCCCTTGCATTCATTCCACCCTCTCATTTCACTATTGAACTTTGCCCTCCCGTACTGAGACCTGCGACCTTTTTCATGAGTTGATCTTCGACCTGCAAAGGACAGCCCGAATTTAATTTCTATTCAATTTACTCGTCAAAATTGAGATTCGAATACTTTACAGAGCTCCCTCACACCCTCTCCATCCTCGTCAATGGCAAGGTCTCCACATCCTCCCTCCCCCCCTGGTGCCCGTGCCAGCACCAAACACCATCCCTTCCTATTGTTTCACTCTCCTCTCCCTTGAAAGCCGCAATAACACACTGCGATGAGCAATCCATGCCGATACAATTCACAAAGCTGAGCCAGCAAGAACGTCAGATGGATGATGGCGATTATCCAGGATCCGAGTCACTGAGACGGATTTCGTGATCGCGAGCGGTAGGAAGACTATGAGAAGTCTGAGGGAGGGCATGCTTGGTCGTGTTCCTGGTATAATGGAGTTCTGGTGAATTTTTTAGACAAGAGTGCTGGCGTGGTTTGAGTATTGATGATCTCAGAGCGATAAGTCAAGCCTGCGAAATCCACTAGTCGAAGCAGACAAGGTCAGTACAATCAGTTTTTCAACAGCAATCTCCCTAGATGTAAAACAACTCACCAGAAGAATGCGCACTCGGAAAACTCGCCAACCCCTCATCCAAAATAAACGCATCCGTCTGTCTACAAGCCAAATTATCCACAATCCCAGCCCCAAATAACATAATTGTCTCGTTCAAGTAGACCACCGGATCAACTTGACATCTCGCAAGAAGATCCGGTCTTGGCTGGCCTGCAAATTTCTCCAACGTTATTGATACTCCGAAAGCAAATGCCGTTCCGTAGCCGATACCTAGCCATACTTGATGTAGATCTTTTGCGCGGGATTGTAGAGTCGAAGATCTTGATGTTTGAGTTTGTGTTGATTGTCTTGGGGAGTTGGGAATGTGTCCGAGGCCGAAGATACAGAATATGAAGACAGGGAGAATGGGAGCGAAGAGGATCGCGCCAGATTGGAACGACTTGTCTGTCGTGGTGGGAAAAGTTTATGCTGGGCTCGAGGAGGGAGAATTGGGACTTGTTGCCGGTGAAGAGGCGGGGTGAAGCCGTTCGGATACCGATGATGCTATGCTGCAGTTAGGATATCACACCATAGTTTATAATAAGTGATGAGAAGGCGTACAGGATCAGGATCCAGTCTACGAGATATCTACTAGCAATCTGGTCAGAGTTGAAGGGTTTGAGAGTCGATAAGTAATACAACGCACGCCGACCCACTTCTCCATCGCGATTGTTTGGGTTTGGGCATCTTGCTAACTAGAACAGAGGATTGTTGACATACGTAGAACTGCATTTTTTTGAGGTGATTGACCTGTACACGTTCGTGCCGAAGAACAAACTTGAAATAACTCTCAAGTACTTTCCCTGCTCTGTTTTATCAAGCTCTTACGAGTTCGCACATCTATAAACAAAAGAATTAGGAGAATCTCCAATTTTTAAGTGAGGTGCAATTGTCCAACACAGCCCACCAAAAGCAAATACACAAAGCACAGCCTGCGATTCATTTTTTCCAACTTCAAATAACACATGGATTTTTCTACACCTCGAGACCAGAACGGAAAGCGCTGTCACTCCTCTGCACCAGTCTGGGGAGACGCCCCTTAGACTCTTGCGGCCAATTACAGCCCAAAAAAACAAATCAGGGTCCTCAGCCCCAGTTCTCATTTAGCGCCTGTAGGCGTCTCCCCCAGAAGTTTTGCCTGAAAATGTTGTAAGGCAATTCTGTTATGTATTGGACGCCACTGGTAACACAAAACCGTGTATCGTCAGCATTGTGATCTCGCTTATGGTTGTTTACTTGGTGCTGAGTAATGCCGATGCAGGTCGGAAGTGTGGCATGGATGGATTCGGAAAACGCTGTTGTAAGCAACAATTTCACAGAGAAATTTTCAAAAGTTCTAGTTAACCTTTTCCCCGGTCACCCTTCAATGGTGACAAGGGCTATTTTGCGTTGGGATGTAGTGTGGCGTATGTTTTGAACATGCTGATTGAGCGACTTTCCTCTCTTGCGGGCTTGCACCGCTTCAGATTTAATTATTGTGTGCGTAATTGGACAGAAGGAACTGGAAGTGACTAAGGTTTGTGCTGGTAGAGTTTGGCAGAGACAATTTTTGGAGTTTGGTTATGTCTTGAGCGCTGGTCATTGCTCTCATCCAATTTTGTAGACAGCATTTCGTCGCAAACATGGAACAGCAAAGTGAAGCGACATTGCTTGTCTGAACGATACCATATAATCAAAAAAATGGAAATTAAAATCTATAGCGGCACTGCCATAAGCTACCAGATGTTTTCAACCCTCGACTAATTAATAATCTCCTACTTCCCGCGGCGCAGCCCAAACCACCTTCTCCAACTTCTCTTGAGCCTTCACGTATCTCATTCTCTGGAACACCACAATCCAAATAAACAGATTGGAAGTCGCGATAATAGTTTCGTACAAGTTGATGCCATTCGCGCCCCGGACAGAGCGTGTGTATGCCACCATGGTGAAGAGACCGATGATGACGCTGATACCAGAAGCAACAATTAGCATAATTGATGCCAGAGTGAGGTTTGCCGTGCCCACTTCAAGAGAGTTAGTCTCATAAAATACAAAAATTTCGGATCAGGCTTAGGATCTCGGTTTCTAAGACATGTCTCTAATCCGAGATCCTGGATAATTGAGAGAAGCAGGTGAGGAAAAGTACACACTGGTCCCCGTCCGCTGCGTTCTATGGTGTGTGTTGTTGCGTAGGTTTAGATGGTGTGACTTTCGAGGGCGAGTGTTGCTGCTTGCGAGGACTGTGCCTAGGAAGCGGGATATGAGACGCAGAACCCGAACTTTGGTTTTAAGATGCTAGTTCACGTTGTGTTAGGATGCTCTAGGAGAGAAAAGGGACATTGTGGGTACTTGATTGGAACGCTGTAGCCGCTCATGCAAATGCTCGATGGCTTTGTTATCTCCCTGGTACATATTTTCGATACTATCATTTCCTTGGGACATGGTGGGAGAATGGATCCTTGCTGGAGTCTGCGGTAGCATATAATGAGATAGAGATGAGTCCGTTATTATGTGATGAAGCTGCTACTTATGTCGAAAATGGATCTGATAACAGAATCGTATCTCTGAGGCAACTTTGTGCCATCGAAATAAATTATTTCGGTCAAATTATTGAGTATATTTGCTATGCATTGGAACGAAAGAACAATGATATGATTTGTGTCATCGACGGCGACAAGTTCAATGCTGTTGGATTCTCCAATGCTGAGAAATATGTCAGTACTTCGGGAAGTCGGGGTGCTTGAATTTTGCAGGCGGGACTCACTTCCAAAAGGATTCCGTGATCCAAGCACTTGATTGTTCAACGAAAGGACAATTTGCTGGTGGGAGGCAGGAGAGATATTGGCCTGCTGAGCCGGTGTTCCCTTCACAGTACGCAGCTGCTACAAACTGGGAAACTGCTTCGAGTCGTGCAGTATCTCTGAGATCGGTAACTCGGCACTGTCAGTACTATCAGGGCCACATTTACATAGTTTACGCACATCTTGGAGTCAGCCTGGTTAGAACGGCAAGTGTTGTCCCCGAAAGAATGATGGGGAGAAGGAAGGATAAGACGGACTTCATGGTGAAATCTTTTTTGACAGAAAAATAATTAGAAAACTCGAGTTGAATGATGTTGGATCGAAACACCGAAAGCAAATCATTAGAAATGCATTAGATATTCTTTTCTCAAAGCTGTTGAATGTTGATAAGTCTGCTAGATTGCCCGAAGATATTCTAAGCTGGCGGCGACAAATTCGGGCATCCGCACTGCCTCTGCGCCACAGGCCGCAACATTCCAAAAATCAAGCCTATTCAGCAGTACAGTCATTCTCGTCTCCTGACAATTACAAATACTTCCAATTGGATAGTTCTGGACTAAGTACTATTTGCGGAACTGAGCGTGTATTTAACGATAGCCTGCTTTGTTCCTGATTGTCTTATATCGAGGGACCCCTCCCGCCATTGAATTCCTCAAGTCACCACTCCTTCAGTTCCAAAGCCTTTTCCAACGGAATTACCCTTCAAATTAACCATGCACATATTTTTCTTGGTTTTCTGTCTTCTGTCATTTGCACTCCTGGCTCACAGCACCTCTTCTATCAGCCCAATACCAGCATCTGGATCAGCATTTGCTCTCCAGCCAAACACAGCCAAGTCGATAATGCCCATCACCGCGACAGGTGCAGCACCATTCCCAACACCGTTGTTCGATGTCCCAACTACGACTTTCCTGACGAATGTCGCCGTACGCTCCCTCCAAACAACTATCACAACAAAATTGCTAACGTTTGATATACTAGCGTTGGCACTCCCTAGTCAACGGCGAAGGCGAAGCCAAAAACCAACAACGGAATGAAGGGAAAGATGCCAAGAGGTGGGGCGGTTGTGGCGGGGCTTGCTGTTGCTGTGATGCTTTTGTAATATCCAATATGGAGAACGTTCAACATGGTCTTTGAAGGAAGCTGGTGCAGCCTCTGTTTTGCTGCATTCAGATTCCGCCCCCTATTTGCCTCGCTTAACGAAAACTCGTCACCCTGTGCTGAAAGTGGAAAACGCTGTTGCACTGTGTTTGTAAGCAACATATCGAAGCCGAAGCGTTATGGAAGTAACTCGCTATCTCATCCATCGAGATGGTGTTTCAAGTAGGCTTGCTCGTTTTCAAATGAGAAGTTCCTCGCAGTTGCTTGGCACTAAGCTGTATGTCAAAAGATACAGGCTATGTTTACTACAACAGAGTGGTGGAGCTGTTGGCACCAACGGCAGCGTATGTGCAAGTCACAGCTCGCTGCCGTACTTCGGTTGAATTCTGCAACTCTCGTTTACTATGGGGTTTTGGCTGGAGATAAACTCACCTCGCGAGATAGTCCAAGAAGACACTGGTTTTGGCTTTCTTTGTTGTTCCTGAACTCATCGCGTGAGACGAACTCACGTCGAAAGCGTCTCTATGGGGATTATTAGATTTCGAAGCAGACTCGGAGAACATGACTGAGAACCCCAAGACTTTTCGCTTGTTTTGTTTCCTATTTAATTAGGCTTAGCGCATCGGACATTTGGTAAGCTTTCCCCGACTTCCTCATCCTTCGTCAGCGATATCCTACCTACCATCATCTTTTGGCAACACGAAGGAATATTTACGGTAAAGTACCAAGTACGGTAAGTGAGATCTCCATTTTGCAATCCATACTGTTCCGATGTGTTCCTCGTACTCTAGTCAAGGGAAGGGAAACTCCACCGTCACCAGCGGCAATGGCATCAACCCCAACTCCACACACGGAGGCAAACCCCTCCCCTCCATCTCTCACGACCATTACCCTCTCCCCCTTTGCACTCTCCTCCAAAACCTTCACATCGCACCACCTCCAAGCCGCCCTCGAAGCCCTCCGCCGCGACGGGATCCTCGTCCTCACGAACGCCATCTCAACCACCCATCTCGATACCCTCACCGCACGCATGGTCCCCGCAGCACAAACCCTCTACAACCGCACAACCACACATCACAACTTTGGCACAGGGACAGGCAATATCCAACAAGACGCCATCATTGACCCTTCTTTCGTTTTCGACGACGTAATCGCCAACCCGTTCGCTACCGCCATCACAGAATGCATGCTAGGACCCAGCCCACGCCTGCGGCGCGAATACGGCCTTCAAAGCTGAAAAACGACAGCCGGTGCATATAGACGTACATTTCGATTTCCCAAAGATCACGTTTGGGGTTGCCGTTAACATCAATTTGATAAATGTCGATCCAGAACACGGTAGTACAGAGATCTGGCTAGAGAGTCATCTGGACACGAGCTAGAAGGCATTCGTTGAGAAGAGTGGGAGTGCGATACGGAAAGACATTTTGGAGAGGAGGAGGAGGGGGAGGATCAGCCCGCCGATACAATCTGTTATTCCGAAGGGTCCGTTAATATTGAGGGATTTGAGGTTGTGGCATGCGGGGATGCCGAATCGGACGGATGATGTGAGGGTTATGCTTGTGACGATTCATTTTCCGGCTTGGTATCGGACGGAACAGAAAGTTCTGTTGCCGGACAGTGCGAAGGGCAAGATTGCGTGGGGTAATTTGGTGCCGTGTGTGGAGTGGGTTCTGGATGGATATGATTATTTACAGGGACAGCATGATCATGATTTTGATCTGTTGCCGTAGTCCTAGATGGACTGACCATGATATGTGACATTGAACTAGCATTGTCACTAGGTACGAAGTACATAGGAGAAAGATGTATCGTTCCGGTTCTGCCGTTAAAGTCGAGCTACTTCCTTGGGGCACCTGAGAAGCACTCGTTCCCAATACACATTCAGTCGAAGCGATAATTACTCAATAAATAAGATTCATTACTAGTAAACCGCCTGCAAGCTACACCAATTCCAGTCCAGAACTATCTTAACAACCAAAAGTACAATTTCCCAGATACCAAGTCCTCACACTCATTACTCATACCCATCAACCCCCCTATGCATTCGTCTCCTCACCCTTATACTCCCCCGTCTTCCCCACCTTCCTCCACGGCCTAAACGCATTATCCTTCCCCTTCAACGGCGCCGCCAACTCGGGAAAATGTCTCTTCAGCACACTAACCATCGTCTCATTCTGCACCCACTTCATGCCCTCCTTCGTATAAACCTTATCAGTCCACGCATCGCCCGCCAAAAACCTATCAGTCTTCAATCTACGACTAGCCATCAGAATGAAAATCCTAAACGCAGTGTCGCTGAACCCGAATCCTTTCGGGAGAGGCTCGCAGAACATGCCGGCCATCAAGTCGACTTTCTCGAGGTCGTTGTCGTACACGCTTGAGAGTTGTGAGGCGAGAGGACCGTCGTTGCCGGTTAATTCGAGGAAGGTCTTGGGGAGCTTCATGTGTACGAGGCGACGGAACTCCATGTAGCGGGGGACACCGCGCTCTCTGTCGCGTAGGATGTCGAGAGTTCCCATGTCTTGTAGGAAGCCGTTGGGGGTGACGAGGTGGCGAAGGAAGTTGGGCGTGTTGTGATGAGTGATGGCGCCAGGATAGTTGATGCCGAATGAGTAGAAAGCGTCGGCGAACGAGGTCTTGAGATCGATTGCATTTTGAGCTTTTTGGAAAGCGAGGTCTGCGATGGGGATTGTTTTGGTATGGGAACCGGTTTCGGTAGAGAAGAAGGCTACGTTATCTGTGTTTCGGTCAATTCATCACTTCGAAAAAGGGGAGGAGCACCACCGTACCTGGGATCAGAGGATGTAAACGGTACACTGAAACGAATTCCTCTGTCAAGGAAAATGGGACATTGTGGAAATCAACTCCGGAACCCGGGATGCCACCAATGATGTCGTTCTTTGCAATACGTCCTACGAGTTTGTGAAGCCTCTCTCCGATGATACCCCACCAGTTCGCGTTCAGGGCAACATCAATCGTGGGATGATTAAGAATAGCGGGAGTCCATTCGACCGTATGAATTTTGGCCATCAATGCACAGTTAATCGTGCGGGCAGTATCGAACAGTTGATCGCTATCAGAGCTCCGTTAGCGAGTTCCTGCTATCTGTTAGAAAGCACTTACCTGCTCCAATCCGGGTATTTCGAGAGCAGCATATCACAAATACTGTTATGTTCCAAAGCGAAGAGAGTATGCATCAGCTCCAAACCAAGCCACCAATTGGTGTTGAAACCCGTCTTTGGCAAGTCATTCTCGTCTCTCGGCAAAAAATCAACAAAACCTTCTCTTCTCATCAACAATTTGCCATTAGGTGCCCCTTCACGGAGAGAGATGGTGATTGCTTCGTTCGAGCCATAGATTTGAGAGGCGTCCCACCAGCTCCTTTACGATTGTCAGCTGCATGGTCTCAAGACAAACAGGGGGAGAGCAGCACTTACGTATTCGAATTCTTATATCCTGGTGCTGCTGCATCGAGTTGTGAGAGAGGCGTGTCGGGCTTTGAGCGGGGTACCTTCATGTGTCCGGAGGGCCAGGTGTCATGGAGCGGTAGAGGGATTTCGACCTCGTCGGTTCCAGGGGCGTTCTGAGATGGTTAGGCTTTGAGAAGTCTCGGATAGAATGGTCTGGCGGACGTACCGTATCATGGTTGAACCAGTCGTGAACTTGAAATTGAATCCACTACAAGCCATTAGAATTTTGCTTTAGCTAGTGAGATGACAGCCATATTCTTTTTAAAAATATATGCACCCATTGAGAAGATTGAACCACTACTTACAGCAGCAGCAAGTAGATTGACGATAGTTGCTGGCTTGAATTTCGTCCTCGCCAACAACTGCTCGCTCACCAACCTCGGGCTCGGATTGAGCAATCCTTCATCACTGGGCTTCTTCGTCTTATCTCTGGGAACATTCCTTCCAAAACGCATCCCAGAACATCCCATCAACGGCTGCTCCAACGAATTGAACAAGCCATCCGAATTCCTCGCTGTCAAATACCGCTCATCCTTCATCGGGCAACTAGCTTTCGTTCCTTGTGCAGACGCATCGGGATAGACATCATACAAATTGTCGTGATCGAGTTCGAGACGGAAAGCTAGGAGATTGAAGACACCGAGATATCTAGGCAGCTTGTGCCATTCAACGACTTTGTTGACGCCTTTGAAAAGCTTGATGATGGTTTTGTCGATGAAAGAAGGTTTCTCCGCCTTTTCGGCCTTCGCTACATTTGCCGTCTTTGCCATTCTCGCCAACTCCCAAACTCAATTGCTCGGCAGAAAAGTAGAAATGGAGAACTCGAAAAGAAGACGTGCAGCTGCCGCCCATTATAAAAGAAAAAATCACCTGAAACGCACATCATGCGTGTCCATTATGCAGGCGGGCATATGGTCCTATCCCAGGCCCATCTCACCGTCCCAGCCAGCTGTCTGACATAGATGTTGGAAGCTCTGTGTTGTCATCCAACAAGCCGCCTGCAGTTGCGATAGGTCGAAACAACTGGCCCAAGCTCCGAATTCCCCGGGTCCAAGATGCAGGAATCTATACAAGGCTGATTAACTTGTAACGTAGCCGTCCTCGATTGGTTGTACGGCGCCAATCTTTTGCTGGGAAAGGAGACGCATCCATAAATGTCGTAAGCGCGCTCTCGTTGCACCCTCGTATAATCTCACTGGGTAGGGCTCCCTTGCTGTAAGCATTTGAGTGCATTGCATTTGCAGGACGGACGAAGGAAAGAGTAATAAGCAGATTTCCATTGTGATTGATTGACCGGCCGACCGTCATTGTCAAGCTCACCGAATCACTAGATTTGGGGACGGTGAGTGAGCCTGGAGACTGAGCCGTCGGCGCATGCACCCTAAGGAAGGTGATGCAACCCCGCAGGGCACCAGCATACATGAGCTGCTTGAGTGACTGGCTCCAAGCTGCATCGATGACTGACCGATGCGGTTTGGAACATACATTGGAGAAAGCGATGGTGGTAGAAAACATCCGACGGGAGAGGGAGGAAGAGAAGATAAAGGTTCAAAGAAAACGGAAGTTTTCTCCACAGGAACCATCACGTGAATATATTGGTCCACCCCGTTTCTCGACACGCTTCGAAGTCATCTTCAAAACAACTACCCTTTAACAACGCCAAATCCAACAGAGATTCGAACACCTCTAGAACGACCATCTTGATCTTCGAACATTAACAAAATGTCCTTCAGGTGCGGCAATCCACCGTGGTTGGCGCGAGCCCTGGAAGGTTCAACAGACGCTCAAGCAGCAATGCAATCCTACAAGAATCAGAGGACAAGAAAGGAACATACCCAATATGACTTGTTAATTCTCCCTCTGGGAAAGTATCTCTACCCTCCTCCAGGTCTCAGCTAATGAAACAATTCAGAGATTTGAAGAAAGATTTGGATTTATACTGCCCACCATCCTGTCTCTTTCGTCCCGCACTTTTCAAATGACCAACATGCTGTAAATCGCCCTGGTGGCCATAGTTGTTTCCAAGTTGTCAATTGACTTTGGCACGTCTGTGACGACGAACGATATCATGTCTGTTCGTTGAAGCGGAACTGCGGAAGAGGAGACAGGGCCATTTGCGTGAATTCGAGCAGTGGCGTGAATTGTTTCCAGTCAATCTAACCGACCTATGACCTGGATGGAAATATATCATAAAGTCTTTTCTAGTATATCACCTCCATTCTGAGCTTTGCCTGCCACCCCTGATTGGGGGAGCACGAAAAATTGACGCAAAGCACAGCATGCAGAGCTTTGACAGGCTTGTCCATCGTCTCCCTTTCCTTCTCTAAGTACGATATCGTTAGCCAAAGAATCTGGTCACAAAACATGACCTGTCTGTGGTGGGTCAGCCGTATCAAGAAAACATCGATTTGCTCTCATCTGATATTGATGCTTGAAAGAATAAGGCTCATTGTCAATGTATCTTCTAATTCCAATCTCTTGTCTCCAATGCTCCTCTCTCCCCCTTCTCTCCTCCCTTCACACAAATTCAAACCACCAACTCCCCACGCCACCTCACCTCCTCACTCCCTCCAATCTCTACCCTCCAAACCCGGCCTAGCCAAAACATCCTCCCTCCACGCCCACATACAAACCAATCCGGTCCCAGGCCCCAAAACAACCGTAGTCAGCGCATAAACCCCCAAAATCCTCTCCCAACCAGCAGTAACCCTCCCCTCCCTCTTCAAATCCCAAAAACACAACAAGACCCAAATCGCCGCACTCCCAAAACAGAAAACCTCGTCGTACTTCAGAAACATCCTCATACATTCCTCCAGCGTCAGGAATTGTACATCGCGATTCGTGATTCCGCTGAGGAAGACCTGGAATATGGGAGTGGGCGAGGTGAGAAGTGTGTAGATCCAGACGGTGGATGAGAGGAGTGCGACGGTGAGGTAGATGAGGCGGAGGTGGAAGAGGTCGGATTTGAAGTTGTTGATTCGATCTTTTTTCTCGGTGTTAGGGAAGAACCGGCTGGTTATTCTGTGTAGGACGGAGAGGCAGATGGGGAAGGGCTGCCAGACGAAGTTCCAGGCTTGCAACGTGGAGATGGAGGATGTAGGCCAGTACATCCCAATACCGGGCACAGCATAGCCTATGATGAGAGTTGGAAGAATAGTCTTGGCTAAGTGAATGGGGACGTGTCTATTGTCAGCGGCGTGGAACTTTGTGCTTGGGATGAGGACGAAGTGTAGGAAGAAGTAGAGTGGAGCTACGACGCCGATTCCAAATAGTTGAGCAGCAAGAAGGAAGACAAGCGGACTGCCAGATGGGTTAGCACATATTCTCTTGTTTCGTAATTCCGGTAAAATTGACTTACATTCTAGCGAATGTAAACATATTCCCACGGCGACAGCTTTCAATCATCCAGATTGCGTTGAGCGCGAAAAAGTCGGTCAGAAAGCTCATAGACTGCATTCTCTGCGGAGCATAAAGATCCACCACACCGCCTCCGAAATGTTTCGACCCCAATCCAGCTACATCTGTTAGCAAATCTCAATAATCTCTGCCGTTAAAGCTGGAAGCGTTGAACAAGGAGAAGACTCACCCCCACCCAAACCAGCCATCAATGGTGTAAACGCAGTAATCAGCGGCATCATAAAACTATCCAACGGCTTCCAACCCGTAAAAGTAGTTCTCAACGGTACACTCGACAACCCATCCTTCACCACACCAGCAGTAATACTCTCCACCAAGAACGGAGTCGCCTTCCCCCCCATCTCCACGGTCATGACCTGCCTCGCAAGAAAGAAAATCCCCAACAACGGCAACGCAAACAACGCTCTCT
Organism: Helotiales sp. F229; assembly: GCA_002554605.1. Taxonomy (NCBI): domain Eukaryota; kingdom Fungi; phylum Ascomycota; class Leotiomycetes; order Helotiales; species Helotiales sp. F229. The sequence goes on from MXAW01000010.1 coordinate 1,842,228, forward strand.
TCCACAACGCCTCGCTAGTCGCCATCCCGTACTTCGGATTAAACGGCATACTGATCCCCTGTGTAGCTTTTTTAGGATGCAAGAAGTTCAAGCCCGGCGACCCAACTATACCGCCTGAGAACATATCGACGAGCGGCCCACCGAGGTGCAGGGCAATATGCTTGGCGAATACCTTGTCTTTGAACGTACGGAAGTCTTCGATTCGGGTATAGTTATTCGCACCCTTCACCTGCTCCTTTGAACGCGCTTTGCGGTTGTCGTGATATTTTTTCAACGCTGCTTCGACGGCCTTGTAATCTAGTTTCTGATTGACGGCTTTATTCTCTTTGGTACTGCCATTTTGGTGAGATGAGGAGTACTTGGGGTCATGGAGGAGCTTGTAAAGCGAGTTTGTAACCGCGACTGCACTTTCGAGACAGAGGTTTCCTCCGTAGCCTGAGTTCGCGGTGACTTTATGAGCGCTGTCGCCAACACAAGCGATTCGTCCGTGGGCCCAATTCTCAATTTGAGCTTCATCCATGGGTTGCAATCCGCCGACTTTTTTCATCTTCCATAGATCAGCGATAGTGACGTTGCAATCCTTTCCACCGACGACGAAATCCATGTGCGCGGCAGCCTGTGCATCTGCATCGGCTTGAGTATATCTGGGAATGTTTGGGGCGTAGTACTTCTTGTCGAGGCGCTTGTAGAAGAACCACTGTGGAAATATTAGCACTGATTCATTCTTGGAAATGTCTTTGATTTCGCTAGAACAGAAAACATTCCACATCTGAGAATCGGAAACTCGCAATATGCGGGACAGCAATTCCGAATTGCGACTTACGTAGACTTCACCAACACCTCCCACAGTCAGGCAGGCCGAGCCATCATTCCACATGCGATGCATGGTGGCAGGTTCAATACCCGGCGTAGGTTTCGAGATTCCATAAAGGCAAGTGTACTCCACGAAGTGACCTATGTACCCATCTGTTATCACTGCAACAAAACCGCACACTACTTATTCAGAGTGAGAAAAGGAGCACATACTATTCTTATCCTTTTTAAGCATCTTCGGATCCTTCTTCTCAATTAACTTCCTCATCTCGCTCCGCACAAAACTGTGCGTCCCATCCGCACCAAGCAAAACATCACCTCGATACACCTCACCATTCTCACAGCGGACAACGACTCCCGCTTCGCTATGCTCCATACTCTTGACATTCCGCCCAGTAAGTAACTTGGTCTTGTCCGTGATACCATTGTACAATTGCTGTTGCAATTTCTGTCTCGGCAAGAAGATGATTTCATAGCCATGTCTCGAAACAGACAGTCAGCATGACCCCTCACATGCGAATGAACTGAGAAATAATTAAAAACCGACCTCGCAACCACAAAATCATTATCCTTTTCCGCACTCTGAATAACCCTCGCCTTCTTCGACACCCTCCCCAACTCCCCTCCATTCCCACCCGTATAACTGGTCGCAACCATATGCTTGACGGCCCCCTGTCGGACTTTCTCCACAACGCCCAGTTGGTCCAAGATCCGCATACCGTTCGGTAGCATCGCTATACCGGCTCCTAACTCGGGAGCGACTTCATCGCGAGATTCGAGGACGGCATAATTGATCCCAGCGAGTTCGAGACAGCGTGCTAAAGCGAGGCCGGTGACGCCGCCGCCGATGATGAGGACTTTGAAGTCTGAGGACGGAGACGGAGCCATGTTTAGTACGAAGAAGTGAGGGTGAAGATTTTCCAAGTCAAGTCAAGCGTACGTTTCTGCCGCGGCAGCAGAGGAAGTTCGAAACGGAAATCTCAACAATAGAGAGAGACAGGAAATCAGGAAAAATACAAACAACAAGCAATGGAAAAGAAAGAGAAGTGAGACGATATATACCTATACCATCAGACGCCTAGTACTCAATATCACACCAAATGCAAAAGCGAAAGAGTGCGCCTCAAACAGCTTCGTCATCCTCGTCCTCATCAAAACAATCCGGCACAGCATAAGCGAGACCCAATCACCCACTCCCAAGCAGCTCCGCCACCCATCATCCAAGTTCTCTAGCTCGGAAGTCGTCATCTCGTCCAATAGAAATACCCCGATGCAACCCATGGAGGATCCTTCCTCCATATGAACGGTACTGTCAGATCAGATAAACTCAAGATAATCTCCACCAAGATCCTGATCCAAGCAACGCGAGTATTCTCACCATTCTCATTTCAACGAAATTAAAATAGAACACGTTCATTGCAAGTCAACCAAGCCCAAAGCTCAAGTGCAACGAACAAGCAATCCCACATTCTAATTCCCACAACATAACTAATCAAACCACAAGCTTACGAGCAAAACGAACCAACCAACGATCTCCTCACCCTCATGAACGCATGTCTCCATCGAAATTGTATGTATCTCTTCTTATGATTGTATGTATCTCTTCTTATGCATCTGTCCCATCCTCAACATCCATATCCACTCTATCATCCCAATCACGTCCACATCCACATCCACATACATACTCAATCATCTCGAAATGACGTGAGATTCACCCGCACCACACCACGAGCACCAACCACCTGCAGCCAGCTCACGATAGCGAGCAAGACCTTGTAAAAATATCAGGAGATGATAGGTTACCGACCGCGAGGAACAGGAACCTTAAATCGTCCTCACGAATCCCAATTCCTTACCTATGCTATCAAAGCACCGCTTCATACTCACTCCATCTCAAAACAAGTCAGCAGAATGACGCATCTGGAAAACAAGACTTGCAATAATACTTACTTACTTACTTTGAAAGGGAAGAAGATGTACAGGGCAGTGTAAATCCATTCCAGTGAAAGGAATATTGTTGGGGGTATGGGTGGGTGTAATGTCGAGAAAGAGATATGGGATGGGAAAGCTGATATGAGATGGGAACGATGAATTGTATACTCGATGCGGACTTTCCCTCACCCTCACCCTCACCCTCACCTTCACTCTCACCCTCACCCTCACTTACATGCTCAGCGCTCTCTAACTCAACCCAACCTAAGTCAACTCAATTCAAGTCCCCTCTCCCCTCCTATCCACAAGCACACCCACCACAATCCTCTAAATCTCACTCCCCGAAACCCCCAGCTACCTACCATAAATCGCAATACAGATCTCGCTCTCGCTCGCACATAGTCGACCTAGTTTTTAGCCATCGTTTCGTCAAAAGAAATACATCGAGTCATCGGCTACGATTCGATGCGGCTGTAAGTAATGCCGACATGACAGGTAAGCCATCCAAAAACAACAACCATGCAACGCTCAAGGAAGCGAATGCGTGATCCTTGGTACACAGAAAGAGCTGTGATATGTGGAAATGTCTTGCCATGCCATGCCATACCATGACATTGCCAGCCGGTCATTCGGCCAGACAGTCTGATAGGAGCAGATGAAGAAGGCCGTTACTTAAAAACATGGAAGAAGTACGAGCGATGAAAGGGAGAGAAGTGCGGAGTTTGGAAAATAATATATTCCCACGGCCTAATCGTCATCTATACAACGTCCTCGTCGCATAATCTTATCTCGTCTCGACTGACTCGTCGCACCCATCAACGACGTACAGATAATTCTGCCATCCATATTTTGTTTTCATCCGTCCCATCAAATCCCAGCGCATGCCACCGTGAAAATCTGCGTTCTAACATCGAGCGTTATCAAAACATATCAAACAGCCAACCGCCACCCACATTCTCTCGCTTGCCGTAAGAAAAAACACAAATACGCATGCCGCCATGCTACCCATATATCCTGATCCATAATGAGAAGTTAATCAGCCCATGAGATAAAACAATAAACAAATATCATATGACCGAACTAAAAGGGTATGTCCAAGCCTGTCCGCTAAACAGCTTCATAGTATAATAAATACAGAAAGAAAACAAGAGGCAAATCAGCCATAACATCGTAAGGCAATTCTGTCTGTGGTATATCGCAGGTAAATGTCGAAGCAACCGCCGAGGTGAAAGATACATAGGGAATCCCGGATTGGCGTATTGTCCGAAGCAAATGTGTGGGTAGAAGAAAGTAAAGAAGGAGCTTACTAGCTCTCTTCCATGATGCCGACGTCGCTGCCACTTTCCTCGCGCCATTCACGGCTATGTTCAGTCAATTTCTTGACACCACCTACTCGCCGAGCCCAAAGACTTTCAACAGGAGTGCGGAAAGTGTAACCTCTTTGACTACTGATGACACCAATTGCTTGAAGAACTGCCTTCCTGCTATCCCTTCCGAATACTGCAGGATGGTTGATCCATTCCAAGCTAGCCTCAAGCTCGGCATCAAGCGCGGCAACAGTGACAGCATCGATACCAGGAGATGAACCCATAGAAAGAGCATCATTGGAATGATGGCGGTGAATGGATCCATTAGTGGTGTGAGCGGATGTAGGAGGTGATGGTGTCCGGCGGCGATCGGGTGTCAATGAAGTTGGTGATGACGTATCCAAGTTAGCACCAGGAGACTTTGCATGAGGAGTGGGTGGAATCGGTGGAAGGCCACCTTTTCCAAGCCCCTTCAGGATAGAACGAGTTTCGTGAAGCAGATGTTGAGCGCGGTCATGTTGACCACGAGAGACGAGGGTGAGTGCCCGTGTGAGCATATCAGAGGTAAGAAGTTCCATTCGTCGTTGGACGACGCTTGGATGAGGAGGAATCGGTGGGGTATTTGGCCAGGCGGACTTCTTTTGTTGTTGGGTTGTTGGTGCTGGAAGCATGGTGATTGCCAAAAGGGAAGGGCGAGGAAGGTGTGTTAGTGTCCCATCGCGAAGAATATCGCCCCAGGTAAGGTCGGCTTGGATGAGTGGTACCTCTTCGATGGATACTGTTCGCTCGTCTTCCTTGTCGAGCGGACCACCAAGAGCCTCAAGGCCAGAAACAATCGACTCCCAGGGGTCCTGTGGAAGTTGCTCTTGCGATGCATTGTCCGGCGCGATGACAAGTTGGACTAAGATATCCCTCTTGTCGCCAAATCTAAGATCTCCCAAGGAAGCTTCTGCGTCTTTCCCGGTCGCACGTTTCGTGATTTGTAAAGCTCCACTAATCTTGACGAACTTCGCTGGCGATCCTTCAGGCAGGCGCAACTTGAGCTTCACATTCTGGTGAGACATTGTCTGCAGGGCACCCATGCAGCCAGCAAGGCATTCGCGAAGCATCATCCAATCCTTGACATAAGTGTAGGAAGCTTTAGTTCGGGTGGAAAGCTCAATCATAGTATCGGGTTTATGGGTCATGCCAAGTCCGAAAGAGTGGATAGCGATTCTATGGTTGTTAGATATGTGTATGTAAAATCTCAAGGATGACTTACTTTGCAGCTTCAGCTCTTGATACAACGAAGTCAACACTCTCTGCATCAGAGGTGGATGAATCGCTGATCAAGAGAATTGTGGCGATCGGGTTGCTTGATTTTCGAGACATGAGAAGATCCATGGCAATGTTGGCTCCATCAACCACATCTGCCCGGTGACTCTTTTGCCCGACAGGTCGAATTGACGCCAAGATATTTGACCACCCACCCCAAGCTTTTGAAGTCATTCCTACCAATGGAGCGGCTCCTCCGCTTGAACCAAATGTGACCAAACCCATACGATCACGTTCTCCGAGGTTTTGTACCATGAACTTCAACGCGTCTCGGACAAGGCTAATCTTAACACCTTGCATCGACGAAGACACCGGAATGACAACAACAATGTCAACTGGGACGTGGACTGCGGCGGGTAGTCGCATGCCTCTAGCGGTGGTATATTCAGTCGGAGCGGTGGTGGCAGACCGAGGTCCACCGTAGGATGAGGAGTTGAGCGAAGACACGCGCTTTGGGTTCGAGACTCGCTGCCAGTCTTCTTCGTCTGTTTCTGAGAGATCATATTCCGGGCTTCGGGTTGGAGAGCCTTCAACAGCATTCAAGTCTAGGAGAGCTTGTTGCCAAAGCTTCAATTGGTTTCTGTTATCAAATCGAAGATGGAAGGAGGGCAGTTCTGCAACTGAAAGACTCAAGGTCAAAACATTCTCGTCTGCTGGTCGAAGATTAGACATCGTGATCTTTTCGGTTTGGCCAAGGCTGCTTTTACCACTTCCTGACTCGATGACTTCGTTCAAGTGCTTCTTGATCAGTATGGATCCCTTGAGTGTGCATCTAGTGTTTTTTCTCGGAGAGTTCTGGTCGTCCCATTGTGGTGGCATTGAGACCTTCTTTTCCTTCACACAGATAAGCATCTCTGCGAACAGAAAGCACTCCAATTCCTGCCATGACTGCTTGTCTTTGCCGACTCGAATAGTACCGTATAAACGTAACTTGCCGAATCTGTTCTGATATTAGATCTAGACCTCCAAGAGTGTTGAATTGCAAACCTTTCAAAGTCCAAACCATGCCAATTATCGACTCTGCTCCGAAGATTCTCGGTGATTTCTTCCAACACCTCGGGCTGCTCGTAGGGGTAGAAACGCGGCGCACTCTGTGCTGGCGAAGGAGGCCTGGCGTAAGTGTCCTCGGGTCGAACAGGAGGTAGAGGGGGCGCAGTTCGAAGGTCATCGGGATCGGGTCGCCATTTGTTATCAGGCACCTCAATTGTGATCAAGCACGTAAGAGTTTGCTGTTGCCGAGACCGGTTCAAAGTTGGAAACTCTGATCGAACGCTGACGGATGGTGATGGTATTGGATTCCTGGTAACGCTTGTTCTAGGGCTCATCAAGTTGGTCTCCGTCGATTGGACATCATAGTCGTGGCGTCGCGGTGGTCCGCTGACCGAAGTCTCTGGGTATCCCACCGATGATGCTGGACCAGTCGCCTCAGAGTCGTTTCGGCTGTGAGATATTCTCGACGGCGGCGCATATCTACTTGCTCGTTCCCGGCTGTCCCTGCTATCTCGACTGCTTCCATTATTGCTATCCCTATTGTTGCTCTCCCTGGAATCTCTGCTGCTGTCTCGGTTGTCTCGAGGAAGCTGTCTGGCACTTGATTCTCGGCTTGGAGGTCGTACGGTCTGGCTGTCCCAAGCAGTAGGTGTAGGAGTTTGTTGTGATCTGACAGACTGGTCGCTAGCTGACACTGATCGCACAATACTACTTAGCTTTTCTGTATGACAGACTCATCATCAGCTCACTGATATGGAATAGGAGGACGAACCGGTGCCGAATTTCTTACCAATGTCAAGAACATTGCCTCCTCGACTCGTATCCAATCCTAATGGGGCGTTGCAAGTCGGGCAATACTGTGACTCAAACTCCTTGATGTATTCGTAAAAGCAGGCTTCGTGAGAGACATGGCCACAGGAGAACTGTAGTATCCTCTCTCCGCGAAGTGTATGTTCCAATGGCTCCTCACACACAGCACATTCACTCCCAACGAACGTCCTCTCCCGCCGTGTACGGCTCCGGTCTGTATCCAGCATACCTGCCATTCCACCGCCCGCTCGCTTGCGCAGGTCACTCGAACCCTTACTGTCCTTGCTGTAGAGAGAGTTGTTGCTGGTCGAGGTCGGCGAGATACGAGAAGTCCCTCGAGTATAGTCGTTGGTCATATGGGGTGAGTCTGCAGAAAAATTCTGTGTCAGTGGTTGGATGCGAGATCAGATCATTAGTTGTTCAGATAGGTGAGGGGCGGAGTTGAGGATGAAAATGGAATGGGTAGTACTCTTTTTTAGATGGGATCCTGCAACACGGGCTCCACCAGGAATTGCCTCCCTGCCCTTGTTCTCTCGCCTGCTGGCTCTTGTATCCAAATCGTCTAGCAGTCCAAGCTCATACAGGGCCGAAACCTGGTCTCTTTGTCTGTACGATTTCGGCTCGTTCTGGGAGGCGACTGGGGGGTGGGCTCGATGGGACAGCTTGAGACCGAAGAAGTTTTTCGACATGTAAAGAGTGTTGGCTGCGTCTACAAGAGACAGACAGCTCTTGAGGAGGAGGAGGGGCGGAAGGGGAATGAATATCTGCCAAAAGTCCTCGGCCGACCCCAACACGGCTGGATGTCTGGGATCACGACTAGCTCTAGGCCCTTTTAGGTTCCTTTACCTCCTGTTTCACGGTGGACAGCACCAGTGCAGGGGAGGGTAGAAACAGAATATCACGGTATGGTTTGGTATGGTACCTAGGCAGGGAACGAGGAGGGTAGGGCAGGAGCGGTTGAGCCCGCGAGGTGAAGAAGTGGAGGGGGATCGATTCTGGAAGGTCGTGCTGACCGTCGACCGTGTTGTGTTGAAAGTGGAGCAGCGAGAAGAAGTACAGTAACCCTTGTGTATCCCACCAGGTCCGGCGCGCAAGCTTGGTGGTGCTAATGCATATACCGACCGAGAGCTATGAGCTTGGGGGAGGGACGGCGTGGACGATCAGGTACTGAATTGGGCGAGTACAGGACAAGACGAGAGAGATCCCCGATGGATGGCGAGCAATGGCGCACTTTTCCCAGGTGATCCTGATACGCCAATCGACTGGCTCGTGGCTTTCGGGGGATGGATGGATGGAGTTGGCAGTTGTGGTTCGAGCTCTTGGAGGTGGAACTGGGCCGAACAGACGGTGGAATATCCTATCCTAGTCCTTCACTCAGCAGGGGGAGTCGGGGAGGGCAGCGTGGTCTGACGAGGAAGAAATCAGGGGCTTGTTTCTGGGCGGACAGGATTGGAAGTGGATGAAATCGAGATCCAGACGTCAAACAGTGATTGGGGGTTGGTGGCAGAAGGCAGAAGATGAAGACGGAGGAAGAGGAAAGGAGATGGTGAGAGAGAGTCGAAGAGTCCCGGATAATTCAGATGGTTGATTGACTGGGGGGGGGGGTGAGAGGGGAGAGAGGGTGGCAAGAGCAACAACGCCCGTCCGTCGTGGGCAGTTGGAAGGATGGCGGCATTCGATTGGGGACCCCCCCTGGCCTGCCCTGGACTGCATGTTGCTCGGGTCCATGGAAGAAAGGAGCGAAGCCCTCCTCGCTCCTGGCTACTTACTCATGGGCAGAGGCGTCACGCGTGGGCTGCGACAAGGAAGAAGGGAAGGGAAAGGGAAAGGAAAGGAAGGAAGACCAGGGCACCAAGGGGATTGCTTCCAGAATGCCCCTATTCCCAAGTTTGTCGTTGCTCGGACTTTTTCCATATATTGTGGCCGCATTGGCACATGGCATTTGGGGGACCTGGTCTTCGTCATGGACGGACGGGACGGGATGTCGGGTTGTGGTCTTGCTGACTGCAGCTGACAGCGTGGGTGGATTCTCGTGAATGGTGGACTGGCTGACTGGTTGTCGATTGAAACTTGCTGTGCTGTGCTGCTTTGGTTTCGTTTGGTTGGAGATGAAGATAGAAGAGACACAACGTTTTCGGTGTAAGGCCTGCCCAGGCGAGTCCCTAGGCCGTTTACTCGAGCAAGACAGTTAGTTAGTTACACGACAGACAACGCTGAGAAGCCGAACTGAACTAACTGTCTGTCTCTGTACGAGTATCGTCGCAAAAATAAAACTCAGGGTAATCTAGACAACTGATAAGGCATTCGAGACATTCATTCCATTTGCTTCATCTCGGGTACAGGCTAAACTTCAATAGCGGGATTTGGCGCATGGCACGCTGTCTCGGAACCCCAGAACGCCTCAAGCTGGTTCTTCATCAGCAGAGAGAGAGAGAGGATAAAACTCGCCTCCAAGCAAATCTTTTGGGCCTACCTACTCGTGTACTGTACTTGTCATGTACCAGCTGCTGCAACTGAAGCAACTCCCGTCTGGCACCTGCATGCATATATCATATATTTATTCTTCAGCGGGGCACATTCCCGCTTGTACCCACTAATAATCCAGCAATTACTCGTGTAGTCTTGGCCGTTATCAGAACAGTTAGCTGTTAGGTAGTAAAGGAGCTGGGTACTGTAGGCAGGCACATACCGGAGCTTCATCCTTTATCATGTTAACTGGACGTTACATTATTTCATTCTTCCAAGAGGCTGATATACAACGATACGACTTGAATCTCCTCCCTCTCTTCGTTGGTTGTATTATGAAAGCACAGCATTCAGCAAAAATTGCAAACCACCAACTCCTACGTACCCCTCCAACCCAAACTCAAATTTAACTTCTCCATCGGCGATTCCCTGAGATTGCCTCCTGCAGCAACCTTCACGATTCAAGCAAGTTCATTGGAATTTGGGTCCTAGCGGGAATGAACCCCTGCCCAGCGAAGCTTCTAGGGTCCAGATACTCTGGCTGGGATGCAAGGAACCCTAGATCCTCGTCAAAGGCGTTGAAGGGAAGGATCCGGTTCCCTCAGTGCCAGTGGAAAGGTCTGCTTCCTAATTGCTCGCTACCGCCGAAGTGGCGTGCATGCGTCTCCGGACGTCTGTTCGATCGCTCTGTCGAGGACGAGATGACGTTTGGTCTCCCTCTTCCCATACTGACCTGCTTTCCTTTGACTGATTTAGTCTTTGCAAGATCAGTTCCAACATCATTTCGTCCATCGAAACAAGCGACCCAGACAACCCAGAGCCCAGTCTTCCAGGAAACCAACAAGTGGTAGTTGACATGACAGCTTCAGGGGTTCACTTGACAGCTTGTCATGTCTTAGGCTTTCCGTTCTCTGGATCCATCGATCCTCCGAGATCCCAAAACGAAACCAGAGCACAGTATCAAAACAGCCCATCCCGAAGCAGCGAGACATCAACACCCCACCCCTCTCCATCCAGCAGAAAACCCCGACCAAACCACGTTGTCTAAGCGTGCCGGCTGACCAGCCTTCGCGACCCGGCAGCGGGCCTTTCTATGGGTTTGAATCTCCGGAAGCGGATAGTTGGGTGGACTTGGTGGAGGTCACGATGCCCAGAAGCTCTACTTTGAGTTACGCTTCCGATTTTGTCGAAGTGGGCGATGGGAAGATCTGGGGTTTTGGGAAACGTGGAAATTAAGAATTGATACGCCGCGGGCATTCTTTAGGTTTGTGAATCGCAAGATTGCGAACCTAATTTTATTGATTCAAGTATGGAAGTGTTCCCTTTTGTTTCTCGATCTACCCAATTTCTATCAATGGTAGCCAGGGAGGAGTTGCTTGTGCGAACAGAGCGCGCTGAATCTTCTTCCTCCTTACCCTTGCGTTAGTATGTCCAACCCAAGGCTACATGGACTCGATTTCATAGCTTGGTACACTACTTCACTATCTCCACTTCACCAGTATGCATGCCCATCCAGTCAGCACTCCCTTCATCCAATAGCATATGTAAAAGCCCTGAGACATCGGATAATTACGAAACTCAGACCCATCGAGTGGCCAGTGCAAGACTGTAGTCCAGTAAGTAAGCAGGTAAATAAACGAAGAAAACGGATCTCCAGCACGATGTTCCCTCACACGGCTATCCAGGCCAGGCTATGCTCCAGACTCCTCGCCAAAGACGTAAGATTCCAAACATCGGCGCATTATCATCTCATACATGGTAAGGGAAACAAAGAACAGTGGGGCAGACTGCCATTCCATCCACAAGGAGATAGTGGTAATGCAACTCTGCTCTACTATCACTGTAGCAGCGGAAACATTCACACATTCCTCCCTAGTTCAGAATACGCCTCAAAGGATGCATTCAAGTGCCGACCCAAATTCGTTTTTCTCGGGGCTGGGGATGAACATCCGATGTTTCCATGCGATGCAGTGGCTGCTGGCCCGTCTGGTCCACACCGCTTCAAAAGGTTCTCATCTTTTCCCCACGATGTCAGTCTGTCGGGAGGGGCAATGTTCCCGCAGCCATCTCCCCTCACATGATTATTTCTTCCTCCAGTTGCAGAAAGATTACCCAGTTGCGCTGCCGTTTCATCTCAGCTCTTCCAGATCTAAAGAAATCCAGACTGATATACATCAAACACTTCAGTTGCTCCAAGCATCTCCTTCGCGTCGATCTATTTCCTCTTTCCATAAACCTGCATTATCTCTCGACCTCCCCTCGCTTCGGTACTTACTTCCTCTTCCTCCCCTCCCCTCTCCTTCCTTCCTTCCCGAGCTGAACCCACTGTCACAAAAGCAAAAATCTAAGACTTCTCAAAGTCCCAAAACGCCTCTCTCCCGGGAGCAGACTACCGGTAGGTATCTACAATACCTCACTTTTTCGAGTCCAATCCTCGAGAGCCAAGCAAAAGCAAGCTGAGAGACCAAACCTAAATGTGCTGCAACCATGCCGTGGATCAGTCTCACTCCTCCCCGAACCCCTCCAAATAACGAGATTTAAAATAACAAAGTCGATTTAGAGTTCCCGTTGAACGATCACATTTCACAACTAACGCCTTGGTGTTGTCCTGCTCTACCCCTCTATCCCGAGTCCTCAAGTCTCCCCGAGATCCTGTCGAGGCACCTTCCAATTCCGTCTATCCATCCTTCAGATAAACCAGACACTGCACGCCGACACTTCAAAGTAGCGGGAAATGCTCTAAAAAGAAACCAACGGCCACCGACAGCCATCCCGCGTCCATCACCCGCCCCAAAACTTGGTACTTGGGTTACTCGGCGCAATCATGGCGACACGACAGCCCATGGCACGGCGCCGAATCCTCTGCTCCAGAACACTCCCAGTAACCAAGTACCGCAAGCCACAGAGTATGACAACCAATCCTCTCTCCATGCGCTCCTGCAAGAAACCGCCATCTGCACGGCTCTCGCATCAGTAGCAGAAGCAAGAGAGGATATGGCTATGTTTCGGATGTTACCATCGCATCCTCCCATTCGTTGGCATTTCCATCGCAAGATGTGAATTGGCCGAGGTGGTGTGGTCAATTCTAAAAGAATCCCTCTTGTGAGTGGTCGCTGTCCCACGCGGGCACAGCAGGAGAACGCAATGCATACCTCAGGTGCCTGATTCCTTCATTCCTTCCAGAAGGAATCGAAGCTTCCAAATTCCTTCTTTCCTGTCCCATCCTTTCCCCTCTTTCAACAAAGGTGCAAAATCTATCCCATCTCCAAAACCCCCCAAAACATCGGTCTCGCTAGTCACAGTTACTGTTACAGCCCAACAGCCAGCCGCCTGGCAGCCAAGCTTTTAAACCTGGCCTACGATCTTCTTGAACTACGTTCTAGCACATGGCACTCAGGCCATCTAAGTACTTTAAAGTTACTTAGCACATCCCTAAAATAGGGGATGTTTCCATCGAGCCGATGGCGCGAGACGGGAATGAATACATTTTAGCTTGAATACTTGAGACTCGCAAGAAGATAAGATCTTCAATCAAGCAATCATAAAAACATTCAAGAAGGTTCGGGTCGGACGATCCCTCCTACCATTCGTCCTGGGTGTGAGATGAGACACCAGATCGAAATCTTATTGCAGGAAAAACCTCTCCGCGACTACTGAACCCTCAACATCAAACCTTCTTCTCTTGATGTCGAGATCAAGAGAAGAAGGTTTGATGTCAAACAACACTGATGCAATAGCGTGTGCCTTCTAGCTTCCATCCACCATCTACTATTACCCGGTTGGCAGCCAAGTGGACGTTCTCTACCTTCGCAAGACGTCCTGCTTGCGCGTTGCATTTACAACCTCACTTCGTCACCTTTCCAACACTAGCGAAGTATCTCTAGCCTTGGGTTCCAACGTCTCTCCGTCCTTCCATTCAAATCCCTCACTCACTTTCACTTTCGCATTCGTATTCTCTTCCCGTTTCCATCCTTCTGCAAACACTTCCCCTCATTCCGTCCCGTTTCATCTGATCTTCCGTTACTGTACTTGGGATCGACGTGTCTTATCGAGTCCGTGGTCCGATCAAGCGATCGGAGAATTCCCATTTCAGGACCCAGGTTCCGAATGTTGCTGTCCTTTCCCCAGATTGGAACATGTTCCGAATCTAGGAGCTTTCTCTGGGTATTGCGCGCTGAGCTAGGTAGATACAAGCGGGCAAGTCAGAGCTCGAGGGAGTGAGTACTCCATGGAGGAGGAGGCAAGCACGCGGCTTCGAAGTTCAATTCCCAAATCAAGCCCTTCTTTCATGTCTAGGTCTCATGCATCTGTTGTTAGCTTCTAGTTAAGACTGCTCATCCTAGAATACGAAGGGCTTCCTTTCCGAAATTATCAATATATGTTGTCTCTCATCACATTCCCCAGCAAGCACTCCCATGTCTTCTCTCCTGCACGTCTACTCTTTCGTTAACAAACCTCCATCACGGGTCCCAAATCTACTAGTCCAGTCCGATTCTGTGAAGACTAGCGAAGAAGCTTCACGCCCTATCGCAATGATCCGGCTTCAACGACTTCATCCCTGCATTTCCCGTCAATAAGACAGACTAGACCGTCTTGCGATCTGGTAGGTTGCCAAGGCTGACTTTTACTTCGGCATGTCAAAGCGTAGTTTCCACGCTTGCTCAATCGCGATTACGTGTTCTTGTTCTGTGTTCTGATGCAGTAGTCGGGATGATGACAAGCAAGCTGCTGTTGCATCACTGCGTCAAGTGGAGAATGTGGTTAGGTTGACTTCGAGAAGAGTTGCTTTGGGACTGGAGATAAGGCTGGGGAATCTGCTGATCTCTTGATGGATGGATGAACCGAGACAATTCTAGGCTCGAAGCTGTGAATGTTTGGAAGGTATATCCTAGATGCTTATGCCAGCACATCTGCCAGCATATCCCATCAAAGTACAGCAGATCATTCGTTCTAGACTCAACTTCAAGCTGAACATCTAAAGTGCCCTTTCTGATAACAACATTGGTCCCAGAAGCTCGACTACAACTCTTGCCTACCAACTACAACTCTCCTCTAGAACCGACCGAGCCCTCCTATCGTCCAAGTCCAGACGAAAACATACTCAAAGACAATCCGACCGTTGTAACAAGCAAAATGATACCGTATCAACAACCCCACCTCCCTAACACCAATACCAATACCACATCACCAGGCCTCTCAACCAACATCTAGGTACCATCCAAGCCTCCAAAGTCGTAGTCGCATCAGAGACATCCATCGCATCGCATCATATGCTGATCACTATGATCCACGATACGACACTGTACCGTCGTATCAGCCATATCATGCCACGCTGCAAAGCATATCGCGATATCCATGGGCGATCAGATCTGAAACTCTTATCTTATAGATACACATATCATATGCAGAATATTCGAAGAAGGATTCTAGAATGAGATTGGATGGTTTGTGCATAAAGACAGGTACCATGTACTCGGTTGATGTTCAGTGTTGTTTCATAGAAGGATGTTGTTATATGCGGGGTTGAATATTATATTTGGCGGTGGAAAGTCTATTCGTCGCATCAGATGCCTTTTCCTGCTGCACACCCTTACAGTGGAAGGGAAGTCGTCAACAAGCTAGACATCACAAACAAATCATGCATCCTTATAACATCCACGCAACAGAGCATAATAGTAACCACCTCCAAACAAGCGACCCCGCAACAATAACACAACAATATTATTCAGGGAGGGGTATTAAAGAAATCGACCACTTAATCCTCCATACCTCCAACCCCCACTATTCTACAGAATCCATCCTTATCAACCTTCCCAAACCTACAGTACAGTCGCATATCCGTTTCAGAAGGCCGAGCACCACATCCCCGCATCCTGCATGCAAGCACATCAACCCACATCCCTACCTCGTCTTCTGTTCCCTCATCACTCAACATCACACACACAAACCACACCCCTCCTTCGTGGAAAATAAAATCATCCTTTTCCCCACATTACCAAGAACGATGTTCATCCGCCCACTCGCTTGCTTCAGACCCTTACCTTGCCTTCCCTTCCCCTCCCCTCCCCTCCCCTGTTACAGATTCAAACATCAAAATTACAACCTCAACCCTGATCTACAGCCCGTAGATTCTAGGTTCGATGTCGGGGAATTAATCTTACTGCTAAGACGGGGCTGGATGAGATCGATGAGACGATTTCAACTCGATCCGGAGAACTTCCAGTTGAGCTGCAGATTCGCAGACATTTCCCTTTCTCGTCTAGGTTCCGGCTTGAAGTCTTGTCTTGTCTTTGACCGATTGGGAAACTGCCCCACCAACCAACCCCCCTCGCCAAATTGCCCCACAAGAACAACAACGTCGGGACATCCCACCCTTTTCTCGAGAAGCAAAATCAAGAAAACACCAGCTCATCACATAATTCCCCAGAGCCTCACAACCAACCAAACACACATCACCCGCCCTCAAAATGCACCGCACAGACAGAGTATCTGCAACGCACCGATCACCGTGCGCCGCCGTCACTCGTCCTCTGCAATCCATTAATACTGGCCGAGCCGCTTGCGCAGCAACACAGACATCTATGATGTATTTATCCCTACAGTGATGTTGATATGTTGGTAAGTAAGTATCTATCGGTGAGGAGGGTCATCTGTGATTGTTATGGCATCATTTTGATCGACGCCAGGCCGAGCGTACAGATTGAGCACGGTACGGTACGGTGAGGGATGTGTTGGCATGGCATGGTATGCCCTCGTTCATAGAAATCATGAGCACGCACGCACGGTACGGCAGATGTAGGTTGAAGGGACGATCCGATTCCGGTTTCCGCTGTTCGATCCGGAATCCGGAATCAGGAATCCGGAAGCGTTGTCTTTCTATATCTCGAATGGGAACACTATCTAGAAGAGTATTGAAAAGTGTACCAAAGAGGCACAGTCAGCATTGCCCCCAGCCCTAACAGAAAGTCTTCCCGGAAAGGGATACCTCAATATTTCCAAGTCCCAACTCATCAGGACCACCAGGCGCAACCACCTCGTTCATCCCTCCACCTTCAACGCGCCTCATGATCGTCGCAGGGTTGTCCACAATCTCATACCTACCCGCTCCAGGTTGTAAATGACATCTCTTCTGCCTCAACAATCCCCCCTATTGATCTACTGCCCGTCTCTTTTACCATGTATCCCTTTGTTCCAGAACTCTTATCTCCAAGGAGTGAATAAGTAAATCAGTAGAATGTATATCAAAGTTTTGCTATAATACTCAGTGGCAAGTATCGAACCATCCCCGATTCCCAAGCGTTCGGGACGGGAAGGGGTCCTCCCTGGTTGTTCCTGGTTCATGATTGATGAAAAGCTGCTACGCCGTGCACGTAGTCACGTATGAACGTAATGCATGAACATCTCAATTAGGACCTAGAGGTCTGGAAGTTCTCGTATTCTTTGGTAATTAACTCGTAAGATGGTTTGCGATAGCATGAACCCTCTTGTCTCTATCTCTGATTAGCTTCACTTTCTCGTTGTGGATTCCTTCATGTTTCGCCTCAATCGCTCTCAAACTCACTCTCGTTCACCCTTTCGGCGCTTCTTCTAGACTGTACTAATCCCATTCATTCAAGCATCATCGTAAAAGTACTTTTTTGGTTAAACTTTCATTCCAGATCCGGATCCCGAAACCCGTTCGTGTCCCTGTTTCAAGCAGACTGCTACGCAACCTCTCTTTCTCCCCACGCTCTACAGATCTACAACACATCACAATATCTCTAAACATGTATCCCTCCATTCATGATACTAGACTCTCTAAAACAGGTCACCATATCAGTCAGTTGATGAACTACTTCAGCAGAATACGCTCGTGCTCTCTAACCAACATGAGCACGCCCTCTGCCCGTTTTTCAAGCCGATGCTCTACTTTGCATTTCTGCGGCGCAGTACATACAGTATAAAGATATCCATGAATCGGTTCCCATGATTTCGTACCACATTAGCCTCTTTTACGAAATTACCAACTGTTGTAATGTCAGGGAATGGCATTTAAGATAACTCACGCTGCAAGTCTCTACATTACCCAACTGGCTGTATAATCACGGTGGATGGGCTGTTAGTGTGTCGTACTACTTGTAGATATCAGCTCTTGATCTACCGATTCCTACACCCCCCTCGCGTGTAACGCTCGATCCAGCACTGCCATATCTTTGTTTAGCAATCTGACATAAGAACCCGTTTCTTGAACTTGATTCCTTTCAGCTTCACCCTCAGCTTCACTCACCACCGAGCCGAGGATAGTAAAACCACATCCTTCTGTTCACTCGCCGGTATCACAAACCATCAAACTTGGGGACTTATGTCAGATCAACGGTTGCACAACCGATAAGCTACGCACGCATACGAGTACCGAGCAACCCAGCAAACTATCTACTCGGCAACCGGCTCGTGTTAGCATGTACTGGTACGTACTGTGCTCGTGAGTAACTTACTGCGCCGGCTTCGTGCATCTCTAAGTCTGAGCCCTGGCCGGTATCTTTCATAGTTTGCTGCACCTCCGTGGTTTCTTAGTGTAGATTTTGACTTCCGCGCTTCACCCTTTCCCTTCGGAATTCCAAGCCAACCATGAATTGCCAAGACCGAATTGAGAAGTCAATTTCAGAATAAGGCAAAGCTCAATACCTACGCAGCCTACCTTTAATTGTTTGCCATAATTTCTAAAAGCAAGTAGAAAGCCACATGGCATTCATCCCATTCCGTTTCGCCTCATCATGCTGCCGTTTCAACTAAACAGTACGACGTGCAACAAATCCACTCAGCCTCACTCTTCCCCAAACCATCTCAGATTTCTCTCCCGATATTTAACCTTCATCTCCATACGTTTCTATGCCGAAAGCAAAACAAGGCGGAAAGCTTGTTCGTGGATCTAGATGTGTTCGGTGGTGCCCTCGCTTCGCATGGACGTCTGTTTAGAGGTTGTCGCGAGTCAGATCCGCAGCTAAAATCGGTCAGGTGAGGAAACTGTTCTCGATGCGAGTAATGAGTTATGATTTGTGCTTCAGTATTGGTGGCGATTGTATGTCATGCACATAGCAATGTTAAGGCATCTTTTTTCGAATTTGGTGTGCGGGTTTGCTACTTTGAGCTTGCCCAATATGGGTTCCAGATTATCCGAAGCAACGCCTTCACTCTCATTCAATTTCGAACTTGTCGGCTTAAGATTAAACGACGACAACTGTAATACCAATTTCCGATATCGGCTTTTACAGTACAACGTATTTACGAAATTCTTTACCCATCCCCACTGATGAAGAAGTGCACAAATGTCTTTTTCTCTATCGCGGCCACTTCTGTGGATCTGACATCCAGCTTTGACAACAGACATTTTAGGAAATGTCTGGTAGCAACCTTGTCAAACGGATACTCAGAGAAGAGAAGATAAGATGGCTCTTGAGTTTCCGGCCACCGGCACTGTTAGCACATAAATTGTTGTTAGTCGGGTCGCTTCGCCAATGGAGCTCGCTAAAGAATAAGGCTATCTCCAAAGTAAACAACGACTTGGCTTCTCCTTAATCTTGTTTCTATAAAAAGAAATCCTAGCGAGTTCTTATGTGGTATGCTAAGGTATCCTATCAACCATAATCCCAATTGCCAAATATCACTATCATATCAATCCCGATTTCCAACAAATTCTTGTCAACAACTCGGCATCGAAAAAGTTACACCTGAAAGCTCGAGACCTATCCAGGGCAACCGCAAGGGAGCGCCACTCAAAGGCAAGTACTGACTGGAATACCGCCGGCAGCAAGACATGAGCAAGCTCTATTGCAGCACCGTCCAGGAAAATTGCAAGCACATGGCTGACCCGGAGCTGCGCATGTTGACAAGGTAGTGATGAAGGTCGTGGTGGCTGTTATTGTGTTCACCTGTTCAGATTCTGATTCGGCCACATTGTGCCTCACAACCTGTTTCATTGTAATTGAAAGTTGCTTACCGGCGTTGGTGCAGTGATGGTAATCTGAGTAGTCTTCGGAGCAATACTCAGACATTTACAAGCGGATGTGAGCTCGGCAGCTACGAAGCCTTTGAGTGCTGCTGGTACCGCCACAGGTTTCGCCGCTGAAATGGCCGCGCGCTTCAGGCCAGGTCTGACATAAGTTGTGCTGGTCACTGTGATGGAAGAAACGACTGTTACCAAGCTATTAGAATCGTTAGCACAATGTTCTCGCTTGATGGCTTGTCTGCTCAATGACTTTGACACAGTTTCTACTGACCTTGGTGCTGGCGTGATGACGTTGGTGATAGTCGCAGTACCAATGCTAAGAAACGACGAGCAGAATGATGTCGCAGGTCCGCCCAGTCCTTTCAGAATCGAGAGAACGCCATTGAAGGCTTTGCAGTTGACGGCTCGGTCTTCGATATTTGGGATGCGGACAACCAGTCCGAGCTCGGGATCGTAGGAGGCAATGTCTGCTACTACCGCGACGGCAAATAGTGGGAGGAAAGTTGTAAGACGCATGTTTGCTGTGAAGAAGGGAGAGCTTGAGAAATATCGAGGAGGGAAGTTGACATTGGTGCCAGATGGTCCATACTTCTTTTCCTAGCAGGAGGCTCCCTTAAGTAATTTCCATAACGATCAGATTCTCTCAAGGCCGATACCGTTTAATCAAGAATGCCGTTAAGTGAGAATCGATCCAGCCCAGCCTGAAATGCAACGTGGACAACTGTACACAAAATAAACCTAAGTCAGAACCCAATCAGTATATCTCGCTTGAGTTCTCAGCTCTCCACGAACCCGACAACAGGCCCTCGCGAGGCTTTTGGCATACCCAGCTCGCCACATGTCTTGGTCCATCGATTTTGGCGAAGTGTCGGCGTTGCAGTGCATGCCGCCGTTTCTGTCCTGCAGGAAACTGACAAACATTATTTGGAAGAGCATGGTGGGGATATATTTTTACCCCGCACCACCACCTCGCGGTTGGATGTGCTGTATATTTCCAGCTCTGAATTTGGAGGCCGGATGGAGGTAGAGAGGGAAGGGTGTGAAAAAAAACGTTGTGGCTGCCTGGCTAGATTCTTGGGTACATATCACACGGGTCAGCAGTTTAAGACGGACCGATATTTCAACAACAGAATCTGATTGGGACTATCCAGCTTCGCTTATTCCTATGTGCTTTGATTACTTGAGAGCTTAACATACTCGACATCTGCTGGTGTGGCCAGTGAAACCAGAAAGACGTAGGAGACCGACCGTTATAGCTTGTTGACATGGGAGAATTGAGAGCCATATCTCTTAACATACCTCGAAATATAGGCTACCTATCATGTCGCAAATGCAAATGAAGAAATGTGGAAGTTGAAAACCTGCACTTTATCCGAGCTAGGTTCTTCCTGATATTAAGTTTAGGGGATCTTTCAAGTGTCTATCAATATTACCATTACACTCCACCAGCTTGCCCCGCCTCCCTCGCAACATTCATGAACACCTCCTCAAGTGTAGGTCCCGTAACAGTGTACGCCTGAATCACCTTCATACTCGTCGCCACCGCAGAACTTCCTCCAGCAGCAGCACCACCAGCACCTGCACTTCCACCTTGCTCACCCTCAAAATCCCCCATCAAACCCTCCATTACTCTCATAATACTACCCAGCGCTCTCTTATCATGCGGCAACTGCCATCCAACCTGTCCATGCGCATCGGTATATCCCTTCACCATGCCCTCGAACTTCACTTTAACAATATTCTCTACTTCAGCAGCGCTTAGTTCTGGCACACGAATAGCACGAACGCTGTATGCACCGCCGTGACTTTCTTGGAGTGAGGCTAGAGTACCGGTAGCGAGCATCTTGGTGCCCATGATCGCTACGTTAGTAGCGAGTGCTTCGGCTTCTTCCATGCTGTGTGTTGTGAGGAGGATAGCGCGGTTCGCAGAGATGGATTGAAGTGCTTTCCAAAGAATGCGCTTGGCGCCAGCATCTTGACCGGTGGATGGTTCGTCGAGAAGGAGAACGCGGGGATTGCCTGTTAGTTTGTTAGTATGCTGTAATTAACATGGGGAATTGAAGGCGGAAACATACCTAGAAGCGCAATAGCAACGGATAACTTCCGTCTGGTACCTCCACTAAGAGCCACCACTCTGAGATCCTCATACATGGTGATGTTGAGGGCAGTAAGAATCCTATCGACATTTCCTTCGACATTCTTCAGTCCCTTAACGGTCGCATAGAAACGGAGAGTTTGTCGAACAGTCAAGTTGTCGATAGCGTCATCTTGAGGACAAACACCGATATGAAGTCTGGCTTTTTGCGGCTGGCGAGCGACGGAAACACCATCCAAGTAGATGTCTCCGAAATTCGGCTTCAACTCGCCGCGAATCATATTGATCACTGTCGTCTTGCCTGCTCCATTGCCTCCCAGAAGTGCAAATATTTGGTTAGCGGAGATGTCAAAGGAGACGTTCTCGACTGCGAATGTCTTGCCGAAGTATTTGCTTACGCGGGAGACGGTCAGTATTTGCGGTGAGTTTGCTGTGGCTGTGGCGTTCTTCTCCGTCTGGGCTGGGACTTGTGGTGGTGCTGCTTCTCCAGATTCTACGATATAGTGGAGGCGGGAGGGGACTCCTCGATGAGTTATGTTGCGGCGCACCCAATCCGCACTGCCGTATTCGTAGACAGCCAGGACGGCAATCAGGAACAAGATTTGGATGATCAGATTTGCGTACACAGATCCGTATCTGTCGTAGCTGAATGGTGAGGATACATCATTGTCGGCATACTTGCCACACAGGATCCCGAAGCTGTTGCTTGATAGGAACAGGGCTCGGACCAAGTTTGCACCCGGGGATGACAACCCAAGGCCAAATTGGAGCGAGTTGTACGTGTCGAACAAAAGAGACTCGTTGCCGAAAGAGGAATTCATAACGTAGGCGACAATGTAGAGTACGGCCAAAAGAACGTGTAAACCAGCTGCAATTGCAAAGGCAGCCTTCTTGGTGAACAGCGAAATAATGTACGTTCCAAGGTATGTTGCCAAACCAAAGAGAATGAATACACCCAGCAGATAGGATGGGGCATACCAGAGTCGCTGAAGACTCTGCTGAGCGAAGAGTAACCCCCACACGAAAAGGGATTGGAAGAGAATGAATTGCATGTCGAACAGCAGATATCCAGCCCACAATGCGAAGGGGGAAACTCCGTTTGAATAGTGCAGAGCGCGAACTCGGTTGTTCTTTTCGAAAGCTGGATAGATTACTGCGACACTTGCAGCGGAAATGAATGCAAGCGAGAGCAAGACGGCGATGGGCATCGCAAAAGCGTTGACATTGTTCCTTGGATGTACCATGACGCGAAGACTCGCGGTCGAGACCTTTGCTGCTCCGTTGGTGACTGTAGCATTGCCGATTCGGTTCGTGAGCAGACTGAATCCCACCATCTGAACTCCAATTTGATAGCTTCCTCCAAATGTGCTATAAAAGAGCGTCGCCTCTTCGGGAGCTGGGGCGAACAGGCCAAAGCTATAGTATCCATTCTGGGAGCTATTGGTGATGGCAGCTATCATCTCATCCTTGTTGTTCACGAAACCTCGAGTGGACAAAGACTTGGCAAAAATCTCACTGTCGTTGAGGGATACAGAGCTTATATAAGATCCGTTTGCTTCATATGTGTAAGAAGGGTATTCATAGAATATCCGGCTGACAATATCTGAATAGAGTTGTTCTTGAGTTTCGCCTGTGAAAGCAGATGTGGGGCCAAGGTAGGTCGACGGACGATTATTTGTGCTGGATATTTGAGGAGGGGTGAAATAATCAAGTGGGGGCAAAACCGGATAACCTGCGTCTTCAGAAGTTGTGCCATTCGTGGTGTTCCGGAGAAGAATCTCGTTCATTTCGCACGTCTGGAGCGACTCAAACTTGTATAAGAACTTGACGAGGGCGGACGCAATGATGATCGGAATGATGATGTTAATGCCATAACTGATCCAGCCCGCTTTTTGAAAAAGAAGAGTGTATCGTTTCTTGTAGAGGGCAAGGACTTGTCGTGCTAGACCAATGGTATGACCCACATCTAGGTCGATGTCTTCAACGTAATCATTTTCCAAAGCGAATATCTTCTCGCCGATGACATTGCCGGTTTCTTCCTCTCCAACCATCCCATCCCCGCCTTGATCGTGGACCGCTGTTTCGGAGGTGACTTTCAAAAAGACTTGCTCAAGTGTGGGAAATGTGACATTGTAGGTAGTGTCGTCCTCTGTGAGGGCTTCGAGTTCCAGAATTTTTCGTGTCGCTTCAGCAGAATTCGAGCTTCGCCAAACCATAGAATCCCCATTGATATCAGAATCGCTCCGAATGATGTAATCATCTCCATGTTTGGCCTTCAATGAAGTCCCAGGGCCCTCACAGACCAGTTTTCCTTTATATACAATTGCGATGTGGTCTGCCAGAACGTCGGCCTGCCGAAAAATCAGATAGGCTTCAAGACACAGTTAAAGAGATTCATACCTCGTCCAGAAAGTGGGTGGTCACAAGAACGGTGCGACGTGAGTGCCCCTTTTGGATGATGTTCCAGATGTTTCTTCGTGAAAGAGGATCCTGCAATATATCAGCATTCGAGTTCCACGAGCGAAATAATTAGAGCACCTACGAGACCACTGGATGCTTCATCAATGCAGCAAACCTTGGAGCCTCCGACGAAAGCAATGGCCAACTGCAACTTCCTCATTTGACCACCACTGAGTGTTTTGGCTTGAGCTGGACCTTTCTCCAAGAGGTCACATTCTGCAAGAACATCGCCATCATCTACGTTTGGATCACTGTATGCGGCATTTTTGAGCTTTCGCCAGATTTTGATGTGCTCATCGACCGTGAGATTTTCCCAGAATACCTGTCGATGTTAGCAGAGATGCCAGTCTTAAGAATAGGAAGCAAACGTTAGACTGAGGGCAGATTCCGAAGACCAATCCGGATTTGTTGAGTTGTAATCTAGATCCAGCATCCATGCTCGTCATGCCAGAAACACACTTGAGCGTTGTTGTCTTACCGCCACCATTGGGACCTAAGAGGAATGTCACAGAACCAGTTTTCACCTCCAGGTTCAGGCTATCCACGGCGAGTAACGGAGCACCCTTTCTCATAAAAGGCCAGTACCAAGGTCGTTTTCCGTTGTAAGTCTTCGACAACCCCGTGACTCGAAGAGCGATACCGTCGTTGGCATCGATAAGATCGTATTTTCTAGTGACTCCCCAGAACTTGCGCTCGATCCCATAGGCCGCTGCAGAATAGATGACAATCTGCAGGATGAAAGAGAGGACATATAGGTATCCATCGAGACGCTGAAGCTTGCCTAACGCTTTGGTGGAGTATGTATCAGCCTCGAGAGAAAATGCCTGGAGTCTGTACTCGCGCAGTGCAACATCCGAAATAAACGTTGCCCAAGCGCAAGGCGGAAACACCAACGATAGAGCCAACACCTGGGGAAACACGACATCGGATGTAAGTGTAGCTGCCAGAGTGATAAGCGCTAATGCGAACGCGAGTGTTGAAGCATAGAGTCCGGCAAGTTGAGCCTTACTGAAGAACGAAGCGACGAAATGAGAGGAGGCGATTGTAGAGGCTCCGGCGAGCAGAGTGATGAAGAGGAATAGTATGTCCGAAGTCTTTTTGAATAGAACCTGAGTAAGAATAATCGAACAAGCCAAGAACCCCGGAAAGTATACGGCGAAGAACGAGAGCATGGTTGAGAGTATCCTGGGCATAGTGGTCACATTTTGGGCTGCCATTAGTTCCGACATTAATGATTCTCGCTCTGTCGCAACAAAGGTACTTAGATCTAGGGCACGAAGACTAGATTAGTACTGATTTCAGAGTGGATTGAGCGGAGCAGATTTGGCGGAAGTGCAATGAATTCATCCATGAAAAGAAGCACTAGAGTCCAAGCACTTACGATATACAACTCCAATGAGGATCAGGATGAAGATCGGAGCAACAAAAATGTGGATGACCGATAGCCAGTAGGCTCCATTTGTTATTGACGTTGCTGGAACTTCGTCGTACTTCGCTCCAAAAAACCCACTAAAGGCCTGGGTTGATGGTCTTGGAGTTGTGGAGAAGTTGCCAATCTGGGCGTCTACAGCCCATTGTAGGGGGAGAATGCGTTCAGGCAGGAGTGTATCGTCCTTTCGATAATCTCCGTATTGGTAAAAGTTAGCGATGCTGCTGTCAACCGCGATACTGTAGTCCACGTTCGTCTCATTGAGGGATGTGAAGACGATCGCAGCGAAACAATCGCTAGCTCCTGTGGTACTTTGCTTGCAGACGTCGAAGAGAGCGATGGGCTCGTTGACAACAGTTGCCTTCACATCTTCCAGCCCAGGCTCACGCAGCACACCAGCGATGATTGGGTCGAGGCTATCATTGGCAAAGCCATTCTTGACAAAGACAAGCTTGCGCGACGAGGTAGCATGGATTGCCTCGGCCAGACCGCGAACTGGGTGCGAGACCGTTGAGATCCCATAGTTGTCTGGTTTGGAAAAACTCGAAATTCTATTGAGATTTATCAAAAAGCTGAAGATGAGGGTAACTGCAAGAGGAAACAGAAACGCCCTGACGAAGGTCACGATGGGCGCTTTGTAGAATATGAGGAGATTCTTATGTGTGAGGGTGATCGTTTGGAGGTAGATTCGGCGCCATTTTGGCTGCTGTCCTGAAGAGGACATAGTTTCGATGAGCAATGAGTTCAAAGGACGGTGTTGTTGCGTCCTTCAACGAAAGTCGAGGGTCGATTGACCGGCCTGGTGGCAGGTGAGGGCATACAGTGGACGATGAGTTCGACGCGGACAGAACGAATGGAAGTAAACACGAATGTAGAATACGGAGCGGCACAAGAGATTGGGAAGTACAAAACTGACACCCCAGCATTCGAACAGGCAGATACAACCGTACCCTGCATATGATCTGAGGATAAATACTCCGTTGCTATCGTGGGAAGATAGCGTGGTTTATATGGGTGGGTGGGTAGGTAGCAGCGTGTCCATGCGCCAGCCAATGAGAACGAATGGGAACGAGGTTTGCGGAGCCTGCGTCCAACCCGTTGGTTGCAGAGGCTGTGTTTGACCTTGAATTGTCGAAGGATTCGAAGAGCCCCTAATTGATCTTCGCTGGTAGAGTCGATACGAGCGTGAAGTTGTATCGCAAGGCTAATTGGGAGACCATTGAGATCGTATATTTCCCAATGTGGCCTGCATCTCACTGCGCACCAGAATTTAAAAGCTTGGTCGCCAAGAAAGGGGTTGTTATCAAAACAAAATTTATCCCAACGCGCGGACAATCAGGCAGCCATTTGAGGTTTGAAGAGGCTTGAAGAAGCTTAATTGAACGTGCGGATTCGAAATAATTGCTGGAACTGTGAAGATTGTGTCCTTGACGAGAATAGGTCGGGTCTGAGTGTAACAAAATTGGGTTCTCACAGTCAGATGATCATCAGCCTGGACTCCTCGCCGCAGCGCTGCATACCAAGGTGAAGTTTGCACCGCCCCTGACTAAAGTCAAGTAAGCACTGTAACAATTATCCATTTGATGAAGCCAACGAAATCTCGCATTGGTCATGATGCATACTCTAGACAATATTCCATCGCAGCAATAGAATTGCTCCTTTCCCGTGGCATTCACGTTTTATTGACATTTATTTACCCAAAGTAGGTAAGCTCCTTCCAGCAGTCGTCCTCAGCTTGCTTCACACATAGATCTTACTAGAATAGAATCAATGCTTCTTGATCGAGAAGCAAATGACACCCGTAATGTCGTAATTCATGGTATAATGTAATGAGACGACTGGGGATTCGCGAAGGACTTGGAGAGAGTGATGCCACTGAGATGTTGACATAACATCTACGAATCTGATGCTCAGCCATACCAATACCCATGCAAAACAGCTACTGAGACGCCAATATGACAGAACGGGCACTTGCGATAGTTGAGACTGTTGAACTTCACCACTAAGAGCTCGAAGTTCGTATCCATTTGATCGTGATGAGCAACACCTGGAACATATGCATCACTTATGACGACAAATAATTCTAAAATGCAGCCATGACAACGTACTCGAACCCATATCATGCTCTGGTAGTATCTTGCCGTACCAGCAAAAATCATAAAGCTGGTATTTCGATCACCCAGAGCCTGTTTGGCTTGCTCACCAGCTCGCTTAAGCAAGAAACCTTCCACAAAAGTCAACAATCTGGTGTACTCTAGCATGTCCGGAAATCAAATCGCGCCAATTATTGCCCATTGGCATGCTTTTGAAGGGAAAAAACACACCAAAATTGTGTTATTCCACCCGCTAGAAGCGAGCCATTCAGGGGACATTCGGGGCGGGCCGTAATAACAAAACAGGTGTAACTCTCCGATGCAGTCTTCTCGCTTCCTGCAGCCACCACGCAATCAGCCAACGAGAACCACAGCTCCAGATCTGGGAGTGGCTTGGAGAAAACGTGTAAGTTATCGGAATGTCCAAGTGGCCACCTGCACAATTATCTCAGCTTGTCTTACGCCTTAAGTCTAGGCCCCTCTGCTGATCTGATGTGAGGATAAATAAATTTTCCGGACTTTTGTTCTCGTGGAAGTACTTCACTTGACTCCTATACATTCCTATCGGGAGATTTGAGTCGTACAAGGTGATACTTTGAGCAATATCCTATCATGCTGACACTCATAAGCGCCACCCCGTCCCCCTACGCGCGCAAAAACCGTATCGCCCTCCTCGAAAAAGGCATACCCTTCGAACTACAGACGGAAATCCCATGGCACAGCACGACCGAGACGCCGAAATACAACCCGCTTGAAAAGCTTCCCATTCTCATCTTCGACGATGGCCGACAACCCATCTACGAGTCTTGGTATATCCAGGAATATATCGTGCAGAAATACAGAGACAAAGGACCGGCACTAATGCCAGACGGGCTGGATGATCAGTTGCTGGTGAGGCAGATCCAGGTCCTTGCAGACGGAGCTTGCGATGCTCTCATGCTGGTGTTTTTCGAGTTGGCGAGGGGAGATTTGCAGAGTGTGGAGTGGTTGGATAGGCAGATGCGGAAAGTGAATGGAGTTCTGGTTGCGGCCGATGAGTTGGTGAAGAAGAGTGGCGAGGGGAAGTTCTTGGTCTGTAACGAGTTCTCCGTGGCGGACATCGCGCTTGGCTCTATGCTTGGAACGATGAGTATGATAGAGACAAAGTTTGGGATTGTTCAGTTTCTTGAGAAGTATCCTGATTTGAAGACATACTGGGAAATGTTGGAGGAGCGCAAAAGTTTCAAAGATACCCAGCCCGAGATGTTCGAGCTCACAGAGAAGGTTGCGTGAGAAGGGCGGTGGCAAGTAGAAGAGGTGGTCACTGAGTTTCATTCCCTTGTATTATCTGTACACAAATGTACATAGCTTTCGCTCATCGCAGATTTTCAAAGTCGAGGGCAACATCGTCTACCAATCCCATCAAATCGCTGGATTCAACCTTGTCATCCATGCTCCCGACGAGAACACTGAGCTGCTTCACTAGGCCAGAAAGAGCTGGCAGGCTCGTGATATAGCGCTTCGTCATTCCTCCCGATGAATTGGAGAGAAGTGCCGAAGAGAGTTGCAGCATCGCGACGAGAAACTCAACAACTGCAGGTGTTGCCGATGAAGGAATTTTAATGGACGTGGTTGTTAAGACTACGGCCATCCAGTCTTCGCGCGGGAAAGATGTAGCCTCGTGGTCTATGATGGCAAGCAGCACTCGAACAATTTGTAGGCCTCGACCAGCTTCAGCAGAGGCATTTGAGATCGTAGGCTGCTCCGTGGTAGTTCTGAGAATTGACTTGAGATCTTCAATTGCAACTTGCCATCCATCTTGGGCCAAGAACCCATCAATACCTTCCTCGTTAATCATGATACCTTCCAAGGCCAGCAGAATTGGATAGCGAAAATCGAGTGCGCCATGCGAGCTCATTTTGTAAAGATCGATGAACATATCCATGAGACCCGCGGTTTCGTTTCGAAGATTCTCGTTTTCGTCCTCGCGAATCCATATTGCCAAGGCTCTGATGCCGGCAAGAATCAGTGGATCGGCATTGACGTTATCTTTCATGGATTCCCAAGTCAGAGTGAGTCTGGTGCCCTCGGATGTTGCGGCCGTGCCAGTTCGAGCCGATGGATGCAGACCAGAAGTCCCGGCAATTGAAGCATCCCATCTATCGCGAAGGTATTCGATATTGAGCGACATTGTTTCCGCAATATCCTTTCGGAGCTTCAAGAGTAGGTCGGGGGTCATACTGAATGCTGAGACGCTTTCATCGTCTAAACTGCGGACCAGAAATCCAATAAAGCTTGAGATTACATCAAAAGCGGCAGCTAGTCGCTGAGAAATTGCCGGGTACTCTTCACTGTTCAACTTCGCAAGTAAAGATGGAAAAGAAGACCGGATATCTATGAGTAGAAGATTGACCAGTAAGTAAGAAAATGGCTTGCTATCGGAATCCCCAGCAGCATCATGCTTAAAAAGCAGAGAAGGGCTAGTAGCAGGGTACGTCTGGAGGAGCGCTGCTGCGAGTTGGGTATATGCTGCTCTTCCGGCTGCTGTGGGTTTGCTCGCAACAAGTTTCCGCAGCATCAAAATTAGCGGCGCCAACCACTTCGGATTTCGAGGTACAGCCTAGGAACATCAGCACATGGTCTACAGTGAAGCGGCAATGTGACACTTACTTCCGGTTCCAGCTTGGGCAACATGTTTCCAATACAGTTGATCAATGTAACAGCATCAGTCCCCTTGAAGTTGACGATCAGTGTCGGAATCACTTGATTGATGCTTTTTCTGACAGCCTCGACTTCTGCAGTGATAGTGGATGCATTGGTCCAACTGAAACTGAAAATGTCGAGTACGAGAGAATGTTGGTTGCTAATCTCAATCAAAGGAGAAGGGTCTTGAATTGCCAAAGCCTCCAAAGCGCCTTCAGGTTGGCTGACGATGATCAAAATAGTCTGAAGTATGAGCTTCGTCGTCTCTGGGGGGCTAAAAGTGGTAAGTACATGTTTTGAAAGTTGGAGTAAAGACCTACCTTTGAATTAATGCTTTCGCGAGAGGAGCTGTCCGTCCGGTCAGTCTTTTTTCTCTTCGAGATTCTTCTGGTAATAGGATGGAGAATGTGTGAAGAACAGCTATTGCCAAGTCAACCATATCCTTCGAGTCTGCCTTGCTGACTTTCTCGTTCTGATGCGCTCGGAGGAGGCGATCCAAGAACTTTGGAGACAGCGCATCCCATAATACTCGAAGCCTTTGTGGGCTATCAATAAGCTGTCCGTTGTCTAGAACAGTTTTGAGAAGAGCCAGACCAACAAATCTAGACGTGTCGTCTTTGGCCTTGAGAAGCTCTTGCATCTTATCAAAAGTTGTGACTGGATCGTTGAGTGGCTCCATCCTTTGAGTAGAGTCCATCGCTGGACTGTAAAATTCTGCCATCTTGAAGTCGTTTCTCAAAATCAGTTGATATCCAAGTCCTGGTTTCTCAACCAAAAGAGTTTTGATTAACGAAATTATTGAAGCCTGAGATGATGCCTGAAACTACACGACCCACAGCGGCCGCAAGCGTCATGGGCGGCCAGCCCCCGGCTCAGCCTTGGGTTTCTTGGTTCACTTCACATCATATAACTCACGAAACACCTCGACAAATATCTGTTTTCAAATGTATGAATATGGCGAGCTCATCCGCGGGTTACTTCCCGCCAGCAGAGCAAGCAAGCTCGTCGTACTCCAGTCGAAGCCCTCCCAATCCCACCGCAGTCGAAGATGAGAGCGACAATGACGATCCAGTGGCAACCTATTCCAGAGACCGCACATTACTTTCCGAGGATGCTCTTGACCAGGATGGTGAAGATATAGTATCATTCAAACGCAAGCAAAAGCATACCGCAAGCTCGCGACTGTTGTCAGCTTTCTCAGGTAACGCATCCAATTCGCGACAGCCTACGCCCTCACCCAGAGCTGGAACTCCACTCGGATTGAATACATTTGGCAGCAGTGGAGATGTATTGGGCAATACAGGCACAAAAGATGGCGGCCCATTGGATTGGTACGCTGAGGGTCCAGGTCGCAGAGTTGGTTACGAAGATATGACGGCAATTGACTGGATCTTCGAGTACACGAAAGAGCGACAACGTCTACGGATACTATATTCAAATGCTACGGGCTTGATTGGTTATGCGCGGCAATTTGTGGATGCTAGTCAAGTCTGGGTTATTCTGATTCTGACTGGTCTGGCAACTGGGTGTTTTGCTGCTGCGATTGACATCGTCACCGACTGGCTGGCTGATTTGAAGACTGGATATTGCGCTGCGGGAGAGGATGGAGGGCATTTCTATCTGAACAAATATTTTTGTTGTTATGGCTTTGATGGATTTGCACAATGTAGAGACTGGGTTCCATGGAGTCTTGCCCTTCATACCAGTTCGTCGGGCGGTAAATGGTTCATAGAATACTTCTTCTTCATAGCATTTTCGGTGGGTTGCTGCGATTCCTTTTCGATACAACCTACTAATATTTGCCCAGGTATGTTTTGCAATAACGGCAAGTCTGTTGGTAAAAGAGTACGCTCTATACGCGAAACATAGTGGTATCCCGGAGATCAAGACTGTCCTGGGAGGCTTCGTGATACGTAGGTTTATGGGTACTTGGACGTTGGTTATCAAATCCCTGGGACTTGTGAGTTACTCTGGACCAAGTATTTCGAACCGAGTTCTGACGATCCCAGTGCCTGGCAGTTGCATCTGGTATGTGGCTTGGCAAAGAAGGTCCGCTTGTTCATGTTGCATGCTGCTGCGCCAATTTATTCACGAAATTGTTTGGAAGTATTGATGGCAATGAAGGTATACGTCAAGCCTCCTCGATGAGTTCGACAATACTAAGTTTCTATAGCTCGGAAACGTGAAGTCCTGTCAGCCGCAGCAGCTGCCGGAATTTCCGTCGCATTTGGATCTCCAATTGGCGGTGTGCTATTCAGTCTTGAAGTGAGTTCTCATGTAGTGCTGTCACAAGCCGTTTTGACAATCGACAGCAACTTTCTTACTACTTCCCCGATAAGACCATGTGGCAGAGCTTCGTCTGTGCTATGACGGCGGCCGTAACTCTGCAAGCATTCGACCCCTTTCGAAGTGGTAAACTTGTGTTGTATCAAGTAACATACAGTACAGGGTGGCACGGATTTGAGATGATACCATTCGCATTACTGGGCATTTTTGGTGTAAGTTTCCAGCCAGCCGATGTGACAGAAAACTTGCTGATCTCACGGCAGGGTGTTTATGGGGGGTTGTTTATCAAAATGAATATGAAAGTTGCTCAGTGGAAAAAGGGAGCGACTTGGCTGCCTGGACCTATCACCCAAGTTGTGATTGTAGCACTTCTGACGGCGCTGATCAACTACCCCAATTTCTACATGCGGGCCCAGTCGTCCGAATTGGTATATTCACTCTTCGCAGAGTGCTCGAAGGTGGTGGATGACCAGTTTGGTCTCTGCAAAACAGGATCTGCCACAGTGGGCACCATATTCCTTCTCATTTTTGCCGCCATTCTTGGATTCTTCCTGGCTTCGATAACCTTTGGACTTCAGATACCTGCTGGGATTATTCTGCCATCTATGGCCGTGGGCGCTTTATTCGGGAGAGCTGTGGGGATCATCATGGAGATATGGGTGCACAATCACCCAACGTTCTTCCCATTCAGTTCTTGTGAACCAGATATGCAATGCGTAACCCCTGGGACATATGCAATCATCGGAGCTGCAGCTGCTCTCGGGGGAGTCACTCGCATGACCGTGTCTATCGTGGTTATTATGTTTGAGCTCACAGGCGCTCTGACATATGTTCTACCAATCATGATCGCTGTCATGGCTAGCAAGTGGGTTGGAGATGCCTTTGGAAAGCGAGGCATCTATGAAAGCTGGATACATTTTAACGAATACCCATTCCTTGACAACAGCGAAGAGACTGTCATTCCGGACATTCCCGTCAGTCAGATCATGACCCGCATAGAAGATCTCGTGATCTTGACGGCTACCGGGCACACGATCAAGTCACTTTCGGAGATCCTCGCAACTCATCCTTATCGTGGTTTCCCTGTGATCTCGGACCCGAGGGATGCAATCCTGCTTGGGTACATATCCCGTGCAGAACTTGAATACAATCTAAGATCCTCTACCAAACAGCCTCGGTCTTTACCTCCCGAGACCGAAACATACTTCTCGCACCAACCTCTCGCAGATCCACGAACAACGCTGGACTTGAGACCATGGATGGATCAAACACCCTTGACCTTACCCGCTCGATCCAACCTCCTCCTTACTGCCAACTACTTCCAGAAGCTTGGCCTGCGATACGTACTATTCAGCGATCGCGGTGTCCTCCAAGGGTTGTTGACAAAAAAAGATGTTTGGTATGTGCTCAATGGAGCGGAAGAGACAAGAAGGACGATGGGCGCCGATGGAGTGTCCGCGAATATAGGTCTTACAAGAGAAGGTCGGGAAGGAGAGGAGAGGGGGCTGCTGGGGAGAGACGGTGATAGTGTAGATAACATGCCCATGAGCCCTAGGGAGCATGATGCGCCTATATTATGATACCATGTATGAAATGAAAGGTCTTGTTTACTGTAGCCCTCGTGGCCGTTAACTTGCAAGTTGCTTACCTTGAAACTCACTTCTGTCCTTGCTTCTTTGGTCCCTGTGCGAAATTTATCTTCTTTCATCGTCTCTTATTCCCAATGCTTCTCAACGTCCCAAGTCTACACAACATCTGTGAGACACCTACTGAAACGGCATGTCTCCAGGTGGTCTGAACTCATAGAGCGACCATCGCATTTTCCTTGGACATTGGTTTTGAGAGGGCACAAGGTCATTTCAACGGTTCGAGACCACTGTCGCTTATCTTGTTTGGACATTCAAAGAAGTGTAATATCAAATTTTGAGAGGGTTGGTAGAAGTTTCCCGCCTCAGCCTTTTGCAGGCAGACTCAACGTCACAGCTACTTGCCCGACTCGCTATTTTCTTATATATGAATATGTCCAAATTTGGCCGTTGTCAGAGTGAATGAGCAGATCGGGTTCCCTACTGTACCTGGTGTCTTGTATTCCGAGATTAACCATCTCATTCATTTCTGACAAGCCGCCCAGTCGACCTAACGACCTCTCGCTTATTCAGCGACAATTTTAAGCGACTTGAGTTCCGCCAGCGACTGTCTTCCTCCTTCCTATATCTTTGCTTCTTCGTCGAGAAACAGAGCTACTCGCATCAGTCTTGACAGTTGAGAGGAAGACAGCCTCGACAGCTGCGAATCACTTTCTCCAAATTCTTCGTATCTACGACCTTCATTTCCGGCACTGTACCGCAATCATGTCATATCATTCTTTCTCCAGCTTCATGGCCCAACATCAATGCTCAAGACGCGATTCGACCCTTCATCCTCAAACCGATAGTTATCGCGCTATACCTTACACTACCTACCTGTATCCACAGCGTGATTCGACTGCTCCGAGTGACTCCAACTCGTACCTCCGCAACATGTACCCCCACCCAGCTGCGCGCTACCAAGGAAGAGCTCTCAACTTGGAAAGACTGCGGGAATTGACACCTGCGATCGAGTATAACTCGTACTACCGCAACCTATACCCACAGCCGCCCGCGCGATCCCAAGAAACAGCTCCCACCATCGAGAGACGGGACGTGTTTGGCCATCGAGTCCGCGCAGTGTCCTCCGCCGCCCCCACTGCCTATGGAGTTCCTTCCCATGTTGCTTCAGCTCTTGCTAGCCTGAACATCCCCCAGGACAGCTGGATCAATTATTACAGCGGCACGTACGCCTGGCCTGCTGGACTGCTGATTCAAGATCCTCGAGTCTCCCAGTTGGAGCAATCGTTTCTCCCCACAACCGCGTCCCAATCACTGTATACTTTGAACATGGCCACGAGCCCGCACCCCCCACCCATCAATCCCTTCTCCGTCAACAGAACCCATGGTAGACATCAGCTTCCCCAATTTCGACGGGCCCCACATTGTCGTTCGGAGTCTCTTCGCGACCAGTATGCTCATCCGTCATTGTCCCAAACCATTGGTGCTCGAGACGCTCAAGCTTACAGCTTCAACCATTCCGAAGTCGAAAGCATCACAAATCACGACTTCGGCTATTTTGACGAAGGCATGAGCCCTCCTCCCGGCTTCGACCACCCCGAAGTCTCAGACGACAAAATCAGAGACCTCCGCGCTATCGTCAACTTCATCGTTCCAGCAGGCGGACTAGATCCTAACGTCAATTACGGAGTTTTCGAATGCTTGAAGTATACTCCTGGCGAAGTTGTTGAGGGAATCGAGCACTTCGTCCGTGACGCTGAGGCTTGGGACCCCGACTTCCAAAGCACGCTGGCTGAGTTTGGAAACGGTGGCCAACCTGGTGCTTACCGAGGCGCATCTCCTACGGACGATTACCGCAGAAAGGACATGTATGCGAGGGGATACATTCGCTACGAGGGAGAGTGGACTAAGATTGCTGATTCAAATGAGCGTCGACATGAGATCCAGGAGGCTGAGCGCCAGGTTCTAGACCAAGATCAGCAGCAGGCAGTGTCCGCCAACCCCACACAGCCACACCCAGCTCAATTGGAGGACGAGACGGCATACCAGGAACAGTGTCGACATGCTGATATCGACGACGACTACTCTCAAGACTTCGAATACGACGACGAAGACTTCTATCTGGTTGGAACGGTGAAAGGAGGTGTATCGAAAAAGGGAAGCCCTAAGAATGTGAAGGATGCTGGAACAATTCGTCGCAGATCATCGTCTTCGAGCAAGTCCAAGAGACAGATGAAGCAGCAGAAGATGGATCGAGGATCGAAGAAGGATGAGCATCGATCTTGCTAAAACCCTCTTTTGATCAAATCAAACAGCCTCGTAAGCCCCTGATATTATCTCAGGACCCATCTTCTTACTCTTTCTCGCCCATCGCATCTGGCATCGCATTTACTACAGATCCCAATACGTTTTCAGCGATACCTCATCCTTACACCAATGCATCAACGTCTCAAGTCGCAGAGCCACAAGCGTACCAAAGCTGTCAAATAAGCATTGGCTCCACGTCCGATTGGCGCAGAGAGCACAACTCTATCTAACTATTTTCTCGGAGCTGGAAGTGCCCCAAATCAAAGCAGGAGTTGTGCGCAGACCGGAGTGAGAACATGATACCATTCAGTGGGTATCCTTTTGAAGGTAGCACTTCCATTTCTTCTTGAACACTACTTGAATTGAGAGGAGACTAAAAATACACATAATTTATTAATCAAGATTCCTTCTCATTACCTTCGTAATGCTAGTGAATTGTCTGCTCTAATGGCGTTTTGATTGCTTCCGTTACTTTCAACACTTGTCTTTTGCTCAATCTTCTCCAGGAAAGCTGAGTGGCCGAAGCATTACCCAGAACGTCTCCAGTTGTGACTACCAGCTCCGCAGACACTTCTTGATCAATTCAGCCAGAAAGGGGAACGGGAACTTACTGCAGTTTCATCAACCCCGAAGAAGCATGTGCACTTCAGCCAGGTTGTCTCATCATTTCCACAATGTATATCAACCTTAAAAAGACTAGATGGATATGGTCTCAAGGTCGCTAGACACTGTCGAAGCTTTCCTTGCATACCCTAGTTGAGCAAAGACGCTCTGACTGGACAAGAACATGGCTACAGAGCCACCTTCAGAGACCTGAACGCCACGGTCAATGCCAACTCTTATCTCGGCTTGTCGACTTTCGAGTCCTACCTACTAAGATCCTCCCTGTGCTGAGTACTGCAACTCCAAAACCCTGTGCACTGCCTTCAACATCTAAGCACAGTGCGACCCCCTGCTGAACCCATCCGCAAACTGTATCAACCCACTATCAATCACCAACTACAAGTGCACTTTGTGGGGATATGGTGTTGAATTCAGTCCGCCTCCAACATTTGCCAGAAATGGGGCGCATTCCAAGTTGTGGTCGCTGGTGTGGAAGGTGCGTGAAGACTGATACTATCGCACCACCCTTTCACCAGGCTGGCAACCACCCAAGCACTGCGCAAGCGATGGATTTAAGGGCCATGGTCACCTCAGTACTTGTATCAGAAATCATTTCTGCCCAGGACTTTACAACCCAGTTCTTTGTGTTGCATATGTCAGGGCCCAGAATGCAATCAACAACCAGTCGCCATTCTGGTTCCTGTGAACTCAATATTGGACTGGCAAGTTTACCCCTTACAGGTTCCAATTATTTGACTCATGTGTGTTGAAGAAAGACGGACACCCGCTGGGACGTACTGTGGATTGTATTCGCAGAAGTGTGATGGCGGTGTAGCGAGCTATCAGCCTAGATAGCAAGGGACGGAATTCTAGAGTACTGAGAGCTATTGGAGTTATGACATCAGTTTCCGAGATTAAGATCGTCAGGCTTTTAGTCAAGGTGGATGAAGTTATTTGAGTAACTGAATGGCATCGCGAAATCCGACATTTTGAAGCCGTGGTGAGGGCTGAGAATTTTCAGAAGCACAAGAAAAATGGAGCAATGTGTGATTTACGACGATACAGTTAGTTTAATTGCATGTGGCAAACGCACATAATCTCCTTACTCGAAGTTCTGTTGAATTCATGAAGATGAAAATGTTCTCTCGCCTGATTTGATGTCGCTTTAGCGAGCCCCTTTTCATGATCTACCCCCGCTATTTACTTGGCATAAACAGCAACCTCACTTTGAAAACTGCATCATCGAGAAGCAAGGTTGCATCACACTATAAGAGGTTTCAATAAGAGACTTGGATGGTAGTTGGCTGAAATTCCGTCTGTGAAATGCGTGACCCACGAAATATTCTTTATCAAACATATTTATGGAAACCTACTTAACTACTTGCTGTGTAGCGTTACAACATACATAAGCCTTGTTTATGACTATCATATTGACAATAGCACCTCACAGGTAATTCTCAGAACCTTCTAGCAGTTTTTTTTTTGTCACAATGTACTGTACGGATTGCCTTCGGGCTCAGTGCTAACTGGCCGTGGGCTGTCCCAACGCTGGCTCGGGATATTCAAGTTTAAGTCGGACAGAGTTTCTCAGAGCGTTCAAAATGGCAGTCGCTTGAGTGTTTGTGAGTTCTTTATGGGGGAGTAAATAGTAGACTGTTTACTTTCTGTCAGCTTCTTGGACAGTATCATCGGATTTGGAGTTTCAGGTGCTCTCCAATCACGTTTGGATGACTAGAGTGATTCATTGATCATCACGAATGACAAGCTGAGTTCTCTAAACCCCAGTCATGGCTATTTGCTACGTTTAAAACAAAGAAGTAATGTACATCTGTTTTGCATCACAAATTTATGTGACAAGTTTCATGCTGGCTCCGGCTTCCTGAGCTACTTTTGAATTGAATTTCCTAGAATGTTTAAAGCCTTTCATATGCTCATTCTAGTACTGTAAGCTATCCAACAGCATCTATTTCCCAAGTATTCTACTTTTCCACCTATTGCTAAGAGCCTTTCTGCCCGTAACCTCCAGAAGAATCTTGATCATCCACAAGGCGGAGCATTCCAAACACCGGCACAGTAAGAAACCAAGGCTTCTCACAAGCTCAAGCTCAAGAGCTTGAACTTCAACACTCCTCTTCCATTAGCTTTGCCAAGTCAAGCACGATTCGAACATCCAAAGGACCTCACAAGAAGCCACTACTTTGACATCTTCACGTATGGTCAAGGCCCAAGCTTCACAGTTAAGCGAAATCAAGGCCAATCAATAGTCGATCACAATGGGCAGTTCTTCACACAGCAGTTCCAATGAAGCAAAAGACCCAAAGGGAGCACAAGACCGTAAGCAAAAACATTCGGAGAGAATAATCATGAGCACTTACTGTCAATAGTGAGCAACAAGAACAACAGAACTTCATCGAGCAAGTCAAGCAACACTGGGGATGAAATCCAGCTCTGTCAGTCGCCAACCCCAGTTCGATTGAAGTCAATGGCTAACATTACACAGCCACCTCCCTCAAAACGACCAGAACCTCCACTGCCCAGAGCACAGAAGAGAAGAAATTTCCGTTTGGAACTGGTACATGTCAAATTCCTACGGAACAGCTGTCAGCCCCTAACTTCTTCGGTAGGTCTGAAGGATAACAAAACTACCGTCTCCTTAAAGCCTGATTTAAGAAGCTCGGCGCAATCCAGTAGGTCAAGCATTAAGTGCTATCTGTCGTTACTAATGAATTTCAGTCAATGTGGAGACATCAACGTCTTCAACTGATAAAGACCAGGGTCCAAAGGTAAGCACCGTAAGCTCACTTCATGAGACACAAAGATGGACACTTGCTAAATATGGGGAAGTCTTCTGGTGACAAAAAGTAGTACCATGACTCAGCAATCTTCAAGCCTAAGAAGTCGTTGGGACAGTCTCGCTGGGTTCTACGTGGGAATACAAAGGCGGTTATGAGTAGATAGAGAGCAATGGTAATTCCTGTTGTCTTTTCTTTGAGTGATTGACAACACTGTCAAATTCTTGTGAATTTTGAACCTTAGCCTCATATTCAATCGGCTGCCTTCTTACATGAAGAACAAAGTGTAGAAAAAAAATCCAGCTACAAACCTAGTTGAATACTTGATAGTACCACCCCATCTACAAGGTAAGGAGCATCTAACTGCAATCAAGTACTTGAACTTCGTGTTTCCAATTTTCTCTATTACCAACCCAAAGAGGCGTGGATTAACGGTTTTTTCCGACAAGAACGAGTTTTCATCATCAAACATTACTCAGACACTTGAAGCTGAAAATATCAAACCCACGACTAATTATTGACCAAGCTTTTGACCACTGGCAGACAAATTGCTCCGTAAAGAGAACACTCAACTGGTAACGGCTATGATAGTAATAGATGGTGCAGTCTGAATAAACATTGTACCTTAGTAGAGAGCGATGTGAATTGTTTTGAAAGAATAATACTCCGGCTTTCCCCTATAATTTGTGGCAGCGTGAAACCACCGGAGTAATACCAACAAGTACCATTTTGAGAATTACATCATAGATTGAGTAACGGACCAATATATGATCACCTCCAAAAATCCGAGGTAATACCGAGGAATCATGCACCAAAACAGCCGGGTATGCGCATGAAAAGACGATTATTGGGCGTGAGCCTTAAGCAGTGTTCCCTTCATCGGCAAAAAGAATGGCTACTTCAGTAATGTGTGATACCTTATAGATTAAAGTGAGCTGTGAGCGCACGCCTTGCTGTTGTGGTACTCTGCCTACAGTACTTTTCTCCCACTTTAACTACGTGAGGCCCGCCTCTTTCTTGAGGAAAGTTCCTCCCACTCTCCTGGAAGCCACTTTTCTATGGTGTTGCGAAATTCCGCTTCAGACAAGATGGCCAACCGACAAGACGTGATGGAGAGAGGTGAGATTGGCGCTCATGTGGATACTGATGAGATAAAAGTGGTGGTAGCAGACAGTCCCCAGTCACTAAAGTTGGTAGAAAAAGAGCTGCACCATAGTGAAACTTATCCCATCAGTAGCAGATCCGCGGGAAGCAAGTCACTGTCCATCTGGAGACGTTGGAGAAAGGACAAATCGTTGTCGACCATGACTGAGGCCGAGGAACAAGGACAAGACGAGACCAGAAGTTCCACTTCGCTGGGAACGCCAATTGTCAGAAAGAGTTAGCCACCCAACTCTTGTTATTAAAGTGCAATCTAAGACTAATTGTTGATGGGGAACACTAGTACACGATTGCCCTCCAGGCTATCCACATCTCTCAACATTCTTGGCCAGTGACGAAAACCTCATGATCTACCGCCGGTTCACCTATCTACAGTCACGACTGATATTGAACAAACAGGATGAGATGCGCCAACTGGAAGACGAGCTTGATAGCCTGGACTCAAGAGACAGCCGGCCTACTCCAGGATTGCTTTCATCGAATCGAAACGACGACGTAGGGAATATTCCACGAAAGCGAGTGTTGGCTCAACTGGAAGTCAAATTCAATGAATATGGTGGGTCGGGTATAAAGCACTTGATAGAGTATGCTGACACAGACGAAGTGACTCTCTTGACCAAGTCTCGGGAACTCACAAGTTTCAGTGCTCCAGGTCGCGAAGATTTCGAAGAACTGCATGCCTTCTTCGAGATGAACAAGCCGCTTAGCCCGACCGAGACCTACATACGATACCAAGAAGATCTTCTGTCCTTGAACACAAAAGACGAGGAATCTTGGCTCGATACCCGAGTTTGGAATTTTATCCGATCGCACAACGGCAGTGTCATACTCCGAGTTTGTGTTCCATTCCTGATGAGGTCGCAAGCAACGGTTTAGCTGATACGTCGTACAGTATCTCTTCTCAACATCGGTTAGTTGAAAGAGTAAATACACGAGTTGTATATGCTGACTTGTTCATGTTCAAGGCCCAAGCCAAAAAGTCCGATCCAGCAAGTGGGGTCGTGATTTGGAGCCGAACTCGCATGAACGGGTTCAAATTATGTCTCATCTTGGCAATGATACTCGTACACTTCATCGTTCCGGTATACCCACTTTGGTATATGGCGCGGAAGAAGCAGACGGATTCGTCCACTGCCGTCAGCGTGGCTGTGCTGCTAGTGTTTACCTGCACACTGACTGTGGTACTGTCGCAGTTCACAACAGCCAAGAGACATGAATTGTTGGCTTCTGCTGCCGCGCAAGTATACTTTCATTTCTTCAAGGGACTTTCGCTAACAATTTGCAGATACTGCGCTGTTC
Source organism: Helotiales sp. F229 (assembly GCA_002554605.1). Taxonomy (NCBI): domain Eukaryota; kingdom Fungi; phylum Ascomycota; class Leotiomycetes; order Helotiales; species Helotiales sp. F229. The sequence goes on from MXAW01000010.1 coordinate 1,884,638, forward strand.
TGGTTGTGTTCATCGGCAATGCTGGGCAGGGCTCCGGTGATGCCAGCAGCTGAAAGTGGCTCTGGTATGCCTGGATCGATTGGGAAGTCATACAAGTGGGCTTTGTGTGTTGGCAGGATCACTAATATGCTGTTGATTATTTCTACCCTCATCGTTGGGGGTTTCCACGCCTCAAAGGCTTGGGAATTCCAAATTTGCAGCCGTTTGGTTTCTTTGGGAGCCAATCCGGATTCGGTTACGGGCAGGCAATTTAAGAGCGGCAACTGGCTTTCGATGAAGGAACTAGGTACAATAGATGAATTGACGCTCATTCATCCTTTCTCAACAGTCATGTTTTTTTTCTTGGTCTCTTTGAGATCTAGCCATAGGAAAATTGGGCTCCGGCATCCACAATACTAGATATAATTGGTCTACTTGGTTTACCTGGCTTCAGTTGTAAATTCTGTCTGTGAATGTTAGCTGTTCAGGTTCTACCATGGCTAGGTTTGCCTCACAACCTCTGGTACTCTCACATAGAAGTGACTGTCAGTCCGCTGTCGCTAACGCCATTACTTCCAGCAAGAAATCCAATCTTTCCACCAAAAGCTGTTAAGAGCGGATGTCGGATGATCAACAAGCAATTATTCAAATTGATACTAGAACTCATGGCAGGGCTTTACCACGTCCAGCTGAGTATTTCCAGGGACTTCGATGAGTTACATTCACCGAGCATTTGGCTGTCAAAGTCCCCGACGCTCGATTTGAAACATGACTTTCGTTGAATGTGGAAGTCATTTCCCAATTTTGGGGGGGGGGGGGGGCAACGCCATACTTCGCTGCCTGATTGGGGGTGTAGACATAATAGGAGAACCGCGGTAAAGTACGGTGACCTGGCTGTGAGAGCATATAGAGGGTAGTTTGCATGGTGTGCTCGTATAAGCTTGAGGTACAAACAGGCCATTGGATGTGAGGGAAGGTTGTGCTCTGGACTGACCACCAGGGGTGCAGCCATTCGTGATACGATTCAAATCATAACTTGCGGGAAAACAAAACAACACAATCAAATGAAATCTAGTAAAGTGTATCGAGTAATAGACACAGGTTCATTTAACCGTAAGGCAAGAGGAATTTGATTGTATATGTCGTTGTAGTGGTCGTAGTAGTTTAGAAGGAAAGTCACCGTATCGCGAATGACTGCACCCTCTGGTGGACCCTCCAAGCCATGGAAATAGTGAGCTTGTTGGCAAGAGTTTTGATTGTTGGGGGAGAATGTGGTAGGGAGCTCAGTGGCCTTACCTACATTATGCTTTATAGATTTGTAATATAATTTCAGACTTGCTAATAAGTGAGTGCGGTAGAGAGTAAGAAAAGTCACGTCTTAGCTGAGACATCGAACTTATTGAAACTTCTAACAAAGGGAGTTTAGTATTTAAGGACAAGTGAACTTAAGGGTAGTTTTATATGAGTTAAAATCAGTCGTAAAGCTATGTGATTTATGGAATAGATGCTTCCTTTTAGGTAGTTTAACAGATGTGATGTAATGCAAAAAGCTGAAGTGGCACACTGGGGGAAGAGCGAAGGTGTACAGCACTAGATGATTAGCGCAGAGAGCATTAGGCATGTGGCTATCCTCTCAGAGCGAGAAATGCCCCAAATCGAGGCTGGGCTTGTGCAGACCGGGGTGGCAAAATAATGCTATTTAGTAAGAATTACTTTTTAGGCGGCAGTTCCACTAATTACTTCTTTATCGAGAGCTGACATGGTGACTTTTACCCCCGACCTGCTTTCCATCGCAAATCTCTTGAAGGAATTGGTCTATCCCCGACCTATTTGGAAGATACCAGACAATTTTGGCCATCACAGAGACCCCGGAGCCAAATCGCACTCAGATGCAGCGAGGACTTCGCTACCCACAGCAGCCGAGGAGCAGTGGCCAGACTAACCACCAACATAAAGCCGATCGACTGGATCATGACCTTGCTTCAATCATTTTTTGTGGGCAGATGAACGGTCTTAATCGGGACTCTAATTCATTAAAATAGATAGCCGTGATATGCGATCGCGAGTCCCAAGTGCTATGATGCTCTGTCTCTCTAAAAAGATCGAAGAGTCAACACATGCAATTGTGCAGAGTGCAGACTGCTGACAGCGCCACCAGCTGATGGTTTCCTCTTACCTCGTGCAGACTTCAGCCGTTCCTTCAAGCAAGATATCTCCATTCTTCTTGATCGCTGCCTCTAGTGCTTCCTTCATAGACTCAGCTGCAGAATCGGTTCTGACCAGTTTGTGGTCATGGTGGCGGCAGAAATCGTAAAGCTTTTCCCATCGGCTCTCAAAATTGAGTCAAGCAATTTCTTTTTGATGATCTTGGACATGATCCTTAATTGGCAAAGTATGCTGAAGGAACGTTGCCTAATTCATATGAAAGAAGATAGACTCAAGTATAAAACGTAGTCTTTTGGTTGATATTGAAGGCACAACTGATTTACAAAAATGCGACCGATGACTTTTATATTGATTCTCTGAGTATTTGACTCTCGGCAGCTCCTTGAGCTGAGAAAACCGATCGGGTGAGGCGCCAGTGTGACATTTCAGTCTCATTGCTCTTTCTGATTGGCGCTCTTCTGATTGGCACACTCCTTCAAGTCGCTCCCAAATTCTCTCGACATTAACCGCCCTTTTGTTCGTGGTCCAAGCGCGACCACATGTATGCCTGATCACAGCGCTTAATGTTCCATGTTGGACTTCACATTTTTATCCAACGTTTGGTAAGCAGCAAAGGAACCCAAAGCAGGATGAATCCCGAAGCATCCAAGTAATGTATTTCAGCGCCCAAATGCAAATTGGCAACAAACAGATTGCAGTTCAATGCTGCACTGCAGGGTGATGCAGTCAGGAGGGATAGCCCGCACCTCGGCTTAGCCGAATTCTCATCAGGTCTTACTTGTGACTTTCCTACTATTGCAGACTAGACGTTCGCACTGTACGAGTCAGGTGGAAAGCTATAACGCTAGCTGTCGGTCTGATTTCCTGTCCTTTGTGGTTCTGGGGGACTGGGTTCCCGAGTATCGTCCGAATCCTCTGTGAACCATTCGTCTTCAAGAATCTCCTTCACCGTCGGCCTGTCCCGAGGATCTAGTTTTAAGATCCGCCTGATGAAAATATTATCGGCAGAAGGAATTTCCTTTGTCGTCCAACTTTGAATGGGTCTTTGCGGAGGTCCTTGCCGATTAAGGAAGTGAATGACCTTGAAGGATTGCGGGTCAATGATGTCGGCAATCTTCGGTGGAAACGGGCCGAGAGAGTGATACATTCGCTTCAGAACTGTCATCTCATAATCCAGGTCTTCTGGTTTGATTCCTTCCCAGCCAGGATCGAATTGGTGGTAACCACTCCCGTGCACGAGACTGAGGACCTGGAAGAGGTAAGCTGAAGGAAATAACACCCAGCCGTATGTTATGACCTACCGCATTTCCGAATGACCAGACGTCGGTTGGTGTGCCCCAAGAAAGCCCGAGCATGGCCTCCGGGCTTCGCGTGAACACGGCTCCGATAAGGTGGCCCTCCTTGGCGAATTCCGAATCTTGGTGGACAACGCCTCCACAGTCACCGAGTTGGACTTCTGAGAATCGCTGGTTGCCTTGGCCGTAGTTGACAAAAACATTGTCTAACTTCACATCTAAGAACTGGTGAGAATCAAGAGGATACAGGCAAGATAGGTACGTCATAACATACCCGTGTGAATCATGCCATCCTTGTGGAGGACAAGCAGGGCCTCGAGGATGCATCTGGCTACATGCTTTATCTCGAGGCGAGTCAACTACTTCTTTTTTGATTCTGTGAGAAGTTCGCTGTCCAAATGCCTGAGAATGATTGAGGGTGGATCGGCTGGCTCCTGGGCCTCATCAATGATGGGGCGAAGGAATGTGGTCTTAGACTGGTAGCGCTTGAGAATGTCGGCTTCGTTCTGTAAGCGCCAATGGCCGCGGATGCTTTTGACAATGCATTTTTTTTGGTTTCGATCCCTACAGTCCGGACAATACCGGATTAAGAGAGCTTCGTAGGCATGATGGTAGACCCCTCGGGAAGCCCGGAGAGGAAGCAAAAGAGTGATGCGGTCTCACCTAGCTAAATAAACAGCGCCTTCGTCCACAGCCCTGTGAAGCTCCTCGACAATGGTGTACACCGATTTGCGTCCTTTAAGGACTTGATCGATCTTGAAAAGCGGCCGCATTGAAGTATCGGCAGCAATGTTGCTCGTGGCTGCACTTGGCCTGTCTCGCGTCGCGATGGTGGGTTCCATGAATGAATGGTGAATGGTGAATGGTGAATGCACTTGAGCAACTTTGATCTGGTCAAGGGATCATGTGATCGTGTGGCCGCTGGCCTGTGATTGGCCGGGCCAGGCCAGTCAGTAATAGGGGTACTTGGAAACCCGCCGCCTGTCACCCTGCCACCACCACGTACCTAACCTTCTTGGCTTCTTTCTCCAGAAAGACCATGGCAATGGCAAAAGTCTTGATCACTGGGGGAAAGCGTTGAAGAGAGGTCGGTGCCCCTACTTGTATCATAGTTTGAAATTTGCAATACAATTCTGTACTTGCCAGCGGCGAAGGGCGAAGGGCGAAGGGTGAAGCGTGAAGGGCAAAGGGCGACAGACTGAGACGCCGAACCTATCGAAACCTATGACGTAGAGAGTTTGGCATCCAAGGACGAATAGACTTGAGAGCAACTTTACATGAGCTAAAATCAGTCATAAAGCCATACAACTTCATGGAACAGGCGCACCCCCTTGGGCAGTTTAGCAGATGTGGTGCAGTGCAGATGCAGAGCGATGAAGTGGAACACTGGGGGAAGAGTGAAGGTGCAGAACATGTGATGGCTAGCAAGAAGAGCAAGCCGTATTTCATTTCAAAGATCGAACAAAGCACTCCGTTTACGCCTCAGTGTAAAGTCACAGAGAGGAGCCAGACCGTCTAGCAGAGGAGGTTGATGGCCACCGCAAGGCAGTCTGGGTCACTCCTATCGAGTAATCCATTCTTCAAAGATTCTTTGAACCCCTTGCCAGTCTCCTTCCTTCGTACCTGCTTTCTTGCGATCAACAAAGTCCTCAATCCATCCGCCACCGAAATCCACAATCCAAGCATCGAAATTCGTATCGATGACGATATTCCCAGGATGAACATCACCCCACACGATATCGTGGGAATGTAGCTCCTTGACAGTAGATGTGACTTGCTCCTTCCACTTTGCATGATGTTCTGAGGCCATCTTGCATTGGCGACTTTGTAAAGATTCGCCAATTGAGGGTATTAAATCGAACAGCAGGCCGATCGTCATCTCAGTGTCCTTGGATACCACAATACTGTGAAAGTTGGGCACTCTAATCTTACCCTTCAAACCGGCATGAAGGATACGTGAATGCATATCGATTTCTCTGATGATTTGGCTCTTGTCCAGCGCGGGCTTAAAGAACTTGATTGTGCCATCACCAATACGGGCCTTTCGGGGGATTTCGGACATGTAGTCATAGGTTTCGGTAACCGCAGGCACGATGTGGATATCTGACGCCGTTGAGCAACAGACTTGTGGATATTGCGGGAGGTCGCGAGATGGGATCATCAGAGCGAAAGGATCGATACTGTGACGATCTCGAGTAGCCTTAGCGTAAAGGGAAGACCCTGAAACCATAAGCTTCAGATGATAGGTTGGTGGATAGTAGAACGCTTCGAAAGTGAGATCCTTAGGTACACATGTTGTATGTTCTCGAAAGCAAGAAAGGCATGGTTCCACAATCCAGCTACACAATGCCTCGTAGACGTCGTCATCTCCACCGTCCATATCGTCGACTTTGGCAACCAGTTGGGAGTACTCTAGCTCAAAGCAGCTTCCGCGAAGATCTTTGAGTGATACAGTAATCTGAAATCGCGAGGCTCGACACATGATAGTTATCCATGAGCTTTCGGGATCGAATTGACTGTCCATAACTTGATGGCTGAGACTTTTTGATGAATCTATTGGGGCAAGAGACATCGCTAGCAGTATTGAAGGAAGCGGCGCGCAGCAAAATAGAGTGGGGAGCGATGTTTGAGGATGTATGAAAGAATTTTGGAACTATATACAACAGACAGTAATCAGCATAGAACTTCATGAACAAATGATTCGGATCATATACCTAAAGAGGGGATCTTGTGTATTTTTGAACGGGTTTAATGGGTGTTACAACTGGTTTTTGAGTGGTCGTGCAGTTATTGAAGAAATGATTTGGTGCGATTTGAACCGAATGAGCAGTTGATGCCTCAGGCAGCACGGAAATAGCTGCCTGACGGTGGTTGTTTTATATCTGAGACTGGATTTACGATATCCAAAAGTTCATTCTGTTTGTTATTCGAGCTTGATTGGATTCAGTCATAACAGGTCATCATGCGCTGTGCCCTGAGCCATCCCAACAGCATGGAAGGAGACTGTGGAAGAAAGAGGACGAAGAAATGTGAGACTTTCAAACTGTTGCTGATCCGTTCGTTCAAGATAGAAATGATGATACTCTTTGTTTCGCTTCTATTGACTTCTGCCGGTAGGACGAGTTCCACATGTTCGCCTTTAGATTTTTGGAACCGGCATATCACAAGGCTTAAAATTATGCATCAGATCCGAATTTACTAACGAAATGCTAATTCCCTCTGCTGATATTATCTCACCATGACTTCACGTCGCCCGATGCTGTTGATCCCTGTTTACCCGTTTTCTAATGCTCGCCTGTTAAGCGAGAATCTGCTCCTGTCAAAGCCAGGTCGATCTTCCCAATCAAATATTACATTATAACTTGAGAAACAAGCGAGTCAAACTATCTCTGCTGCTCATTACCATTTGAAATTGTTATCATGGTAATAATAACTGCAGAAGTCACAACATTCATCTCCCGCCTGGGCGTCCCTGCAGCCTCCAGATTCCATGAAGAAATTCGATGTAGAAAGCGATACTTCTGATTCAGATCAAGATAACCTATTGCAGTAAATACCCTTTCACAGCCGAACGAGTTTGTATCATCAAAATGTCGTGTTGTTTGGTACCTGAGCAATTTTTGTTTGAGCATGCGGAATCAGGATGAATCGAGCTGATACCGCAGAACTCGTCATTTCTTGCTGGAAGAGGGAGGAACTTCCGAAAATTGCAGATCACAAACAACAAAGGATGTTTCAAGAAAATGGCCATGATTCCGCTTTATGTTGCTCTTGAGTTGCAGAATCTGACACAATAACTGGTCACCATGAGAAGAATCATGCTGTTTCCATATCCGCCCAACTTTTCTAGCAATGGCAGGAGTCATGATTATTCTACATCATTTCCAGAGATGCAAAGGTCTTATAAGAAGGATAGATGGAGTCTCTGCCCAAGATACCTCCTCCACCCGGAGCAACAAGCCGTAGAACCAACTCGAGATCTCTCACCACACCATCAGACAAACCATCAAATACGACCATCATCATAACAGAGCAGCCAAGTTCACAGCCCATCTTCTCTCCCAACAACAGCAACTCTCATCATTGACTCAACATCAAGCTTCCCGTATCAGCATTCGAAATGTCAGACCAAAATCCAACAGGGCTGGGATCAACTGCAGCATTCAAAGGACCCCCAGCAGATTACACAGCCCGCATTGATCTTGCCAAGAAAGTATTTGAGTACAATGCAACAGTCTACTTGAACACTGGAATGGAGGACAAAAAGGAACTTCACATTGCCGGATCTCCACAAAACGATCTCGAGCAGTGGAGAATCAACAAGAACATGAAGTGCTCATTCCAGCTGAAAGACAATAGCATAACCCCGGCAGCTCTCTACGAGGGCGGCAAGTATTTTCGCGAGGGGAAAAACGTCGGGGAATTCTTGCGCAGCCGGAAGTGATCTTTGCGGGGTGCTGAGGGAACGTGTTGTCAGGGGTAGATGGACGGGTTGGCTTCGGATAACGTGAGTAGAGTTTGGTGGTGGGATAGCATATATGGATTCTTGATAGACATATCATTGTAGAATGAAGTGCTCTTTGCGTTGTGAGAGGATTTTATGTCATCGTGCCTGTTGGCGCAAGTATGTGAGCTGGCACAATCCTGGAAGTAGGTTTGCTCCGCCGTGTTGTTGACATAACTGTGAAATGTGTATTGATTTGTCCAACATCAATCTCCAAGATCATTGATGACGAGCAGAAAGATTGAAACCTTCATCATCTAGAAAACAAGCAAGCTCCATTCGACCTGAGAAATAAGTGTAAAAGAATATTGTCTGACAAAAATCTTTGTGTACTGCCGGTTCCTGCTATACGAGCACAAGGACCAACTTAACTTATCTAGGCGGGACTCATCATTCCAAATCTCACCCCTCCTCCCTCTCATGCGACACTTCCATTAAACCGAGCTCTAACACAAAGTCCCAAGCACATTTTCACCGAGACTAAAGTTGCTTCACATTCCCAATGAACACCACTAGCACAGCACAATACCTGCAATCGAATCAGTCAGCACCTCTCTCAAAAACAACATACACGATCAGAAAAGCTAACATACGCAGCCGAAGAAGCCAAAATCTCATGTCTTTTCGCCCTCGTAAAAGCCGACAGGGCCCCGGAGAACGCCACTGTAAACACCGCCAGAATTCCAATGACTAGCGAAGTCGGCGGCGCTTTTTGCTCAGAGTTTGCAGTTAGCTGCCAGAGGAGATAGACAGGCAGGACGAGGAGAGCAACGATGACGCCGAGGTTGATGGTGGAGACGAGGAGCTCGATTCGTGTGCGTTCATAGAGGATTAGGTTGCGGGTTTTGTCGTCGGCTTTGGCGCGGAGGTCCTTTTGGAGGTTAGTTGGATGGGTTGATGGTGGGTGGGAGATATGTGGCCCCGTGGGGTACTAGAGCGTTGACTTACTGGTGTGGCGAATATATACTACGGACGAGTAAGCTTGATTGGACATTGAGAAGTTCAGATGAGAGGCGTAGGAAACGAGGTGGGGTAGTACTCTGATGATCCTAGAATTCAACTTCTGCAGAATCTTCTCCACAGAAGTATCCAGCCAAGCTTTCTCCCTTCCAGGCTTCAACGCAATAATGTCTTCCTGTCGGTAGATATAGCTTTCCTCATTGCACAGCGGCAGTTCACTATCGAAGTAACTTTTCACACTCCTGAAATCGCGAGCTGGGGGCCGGTTGAAACTCGCTAGGTCTCTTGAGATGACAAGGAGACTGGCTGGTTTTGTAAATAGAGTTGGCACGAATTCATTCATCTGAAAGAATGAGATGTCGAGGCGACGAGATACGTGCTTACCATAGTCTTTGAATTTCACGTCGATTTCCTCAAGCAACGTTTTCCTCCTCGATCCATACGCATCATCTTTCTCTCTTGACCGCAATAGACTCTCGTCTCGCTTCGCATCCAATTGGTCCATCCGATCTAGTCTCCCTTCCAACTCCCTCAACTCATCCTGTTTGTAAAGTAGTAACCTACCTTGCAAAAATCCAAATCGACGGTAGAGCATGAAGTTTTCGTTGCTATCGAGGAATGCTGCTAGGCAAGGATAGCCTTTGGGACATTCATTCACTGTGGAGATTCAGCTGCTGTGTCAACTCAAGCTTCAGGAGGCAAGTTCCGGGTTAGGGAGAGAGTGAAAAATGTACGAAAGGAATGTTTACAAGATCGAATCATGTTCTCTCGGACTTGCATAGGTGGAGACCGTCGAAAGATCTTTGAAGTCATGGCTCGTAATTTTCGTAACATCCGAGCTGGATAAAACTCGAAGGGTTCGCTTGCATCTGCAAATGCAGTGGCGTTTGAAGATCTCAGACTTCGATGTTCAACAGTTTCAGCCTTCTCAACAGGGCTTTCCAGTTGCACCTCTCCCCTTTCCATGATATCTTCTTCCTGAACAGTGGTTGCCATCGTTGCAGTTCAGCAGCCCGAACAATTTTTGATAAATTTCTCATGGAGGAAATGTACGTCGTTCAACACCGAAATATGCAATCCTCTTCAGCAGTCATGAACCGGCAAAGCCTTGCGAATCGGTCCGGCGGGAATGTACAGCAGACGCCGGCATGTGTTCGAGGCTTCTCTTTGTGAGGCGGGCTGCTGCAATGCGGATACTTGCAGTTGAGCACAGCCCACTGGCACGAAAGGCTTTCGAGTATCACAGCATTCTCAACGGATAAGCCTCACGCTGCGAATAGGCAAAGTGGACACAAGTTTGTGCAAGTGTGACCCCTCTGACGAATGGGAGTGGTCGATAAATAAGTGAGAACTAGCGAGAAGGTCAGTGAAATAGAAAGGTAGGCTGAGAGATAGGAAGCAGGTGAATAAATCTATGACGGTAATTATTTCGGCATACAGTAGCGAGACGGACTAAGCGAAGAATTGGGGGCCAATTGAAGAAAGGTATTTTCTTACTGGTTCACTTCGTTGGATGGATCGTTACTGTGATCGTGGGATAGTCGTATTGTGATGGATTCCAATGTTGAAATGAGACATTCGCACTGTTGAAATCTCAATCCCTCAGCATCAAGTCAAGTTTGACATGGCCACTTCAGGAGAGACCAAACGCGAGAGACCAAGCGCCAACGCTGCACCATTCATTACTGTAGTATCGACACCTTTATATTCCCGACTCCGTATCTATGCCATCTGCAAGCCCTACCAGCGAAGCCGGTATGCCAATAACTTGCTAGATAAAGGGCTTTTTGTCCACAAACAAGACCTTTCTACAAATTTTTTTCCCACGGCTCTTTCCACATCTAAAATGCGAAAACTTGATCCTCCAACTTCGCAACTGGACGAGCCTTTGTAAATCCCAGACTCTCAGCATTCTTCTTCATGGCGCTGATCATAGGCGGGGGTCCGCAAAGGAGGAGCTTCACATCCGAGGCAGGCTTTGGAAGCCATTTCTGTGGAGAATTAGTTTTTGTCCCAAAATCTTCAGAGTAAGGTAGATTCTCTTGCGAAAGGAACAAGAAGTAAAAAGAACAAGGGGACATACAGTCATCATCTCAGGAGTAACGAAGCCAACACCGCCATCCCACTTCTCAGGAGGATTGTTCAACACATAGTAAACATTGAAATTCTCATCCTTTGCGGCCAAATGGTCCAGGTCCTCCTTAAGCAGAATATCCTCCTGATTCACATTCGCAAAAATCAAATCGATCTTCGTGACATCACCAGTGGGACGTCCACGGATGACAGCCCGGATGATCTGCAGCATGGGTGTAATGCCCGTTCCTCCTGCGATCATGGCGAACGCACGAACCATGTTCGGCGTGTAGACCATGGCGCCCTTGGGACCGCGAACCTTGATTGTCTTTCCGACGATGAGGGATGCCATATATTTGGAGATGTTGCCTGTGGGGTAGGACTTGATGAGGAGGTCGAAGAATCCGGGTTGGTGGTCGCCAGAGATGGGTGTATAGGATCGTACAATCTCTTTGGAAGTGCCATCTGCTTGCTTGATGTTCGCAGAGATGGAAATATGTTGGCCGATGGGGAGACCGAGGATGGAGGTTTCGGTGGGAAGCTTGAATCGGTAGCTGTTTATTTATGTTAGCTGTGTACTGTGTTGTGGGGGAGTAGGAGGGGTCGCTAGCTGGACATACATGGCGACATTGTGCGAGATGATGGTCTTCTCTGTCAATTCGAAATCCTGGAACTCAGTTGGCTTTAAGACGGGTTTGGCTCCTGATATGGTTGTTAGATTCGGTATGACAGGTATTATGGGAGTCTGCGAGGGGAGTTCAAGACGTACTTGTGCTGTATAGCTTCCAGCCCGACAAAAGAGCGGCCAGAAGACACGCCCAAGGCACCCATTCCTGCTTCACAATCAATGTTCCAACGACTAGCAAGCCAGATGGAATGATGATCCCATTGATGTTTTGCTTCGAAAAGAATTCGGCCATGTTGACTTTCTGGGATCTGGTACGATATTTTGTTGGGGCGCGGAAGTCGTTGGTCAGTGAGGTCGCAGAAAGGTTTTGCGAGGAAAGTGAGGGGTCGAAGGCAGACTGATATTATGGCAACTAGTCTTCCTCTCTGTCGCGGAAGGATTCCGACGTTCAATGGCTGGTGAGAGTTGAGATGAGTATAATTCGGAGACAATGAGGTGGCTCGCTCGCTCCGGCAATAGGAAGCGGCAGGGCTGCGAGAAAGTTTCCCAAAAACGCTCGGTTATCCTGACCGGGGTTGTCTGGGTATCAACCCCAGGTCTCCACGTCAACGTCGGGTGAGAACCAGCAGAGATTCGGAAAATTCTCGAAAGCGCACCTGTGAAAATATCAAATGAAACCTTCAGATCGTGCCAGATCTGGAAGTGTGAAATTATAGTACAATCAAGTTTCAAGGCCTTAGGTCTCGCATTTTGAGGCAGTTCTAGGGAGTGGTTCAAAGCGATATCGAATTGCCAAAAGTTGAGAAGCGCAGAACGTCAAGAGGGTGCGATTTCGATGGTATTTATACTTGTTTGAAGAAGAATTCTGGACTAGCGGATCTCTAGAAATCGCTTCCAGATCCAAACTCCAAATCTCCAAATCTCCAAATCTCCAAATCCGGCAATTCTTTCCCTGGCAAGGATGTTCATCTGATTAGATTAGATCCTCAAGCTCTTGAAATCAACACTCTTCTTTTGGCGGGAAGCTGACAACGTGTAAACTTCTGCATTGTGTCACAACCAACGACCAACGAGTCAAGATAGAAAAGATGGGGGACGACACGCAAGATCCTGACATTGTCAAGAATGGACCTGTGGAGGAGGAGGACCACCCGTTTCCTTTGACGGAGGTCGATAAGTGGGTCTTGTCACAAACTGATGAGGAGTTCCATATGCATGATTGGGAGGAGTTGAAGGAGATTATTGGTGAGTTGACGGGATTCCCTACTTTATTTCTGAGTTTGATCTTGGGAACTCTGGCTCCGTCATATGATATTTCAATCCAGATTTCCTTATCAAAGATGGTGTCGTCTACATCTGCGAATAGCGTCAAGTTCGAGATGAGGCCGCTCCACCTGATGAGTCTCAATAGCACACTTCCCTTTCCCTACTTTACCCATCTGCTATCTTGATGATCATATCATTATTTTCCAAAGCTCATTGCCCTTCAGCAAACAATAGACTCGAGACCCTAAAACGCAAGCCTTCTGACCTCCGTCGGTACATGTCCTGGACATCCGCCACCAAAGACCAGTATGGCTCTATGACAGCCTATATCCTTCAACACCGCCTCCCCTCATCCTGGGGCTCGCCACCCTTCACACCCACCTCTCCCATCCCATTCGCCTCACCCACCGACTACAAAATCCTACTCAACGACTGGCCATACGGTCTCACATCCGACATCACGCACATCGTCGTCTGGAGCAAGACACCCATTGCCGTCGATTCTCGGAATGGCGATGTTACAGATGAGAGTAGGAGGATTATTGAGGATTTTGTTTGGAGGACCTTCGCGGAGAGGCTTGGTGATGGTGAAAAAGGGAGGGAGAGGGTGGTTTGGTTTAAGAATTGGGTTAGTTTGCAGAGTGTGAGGGCGTTGGAACATGTGCATGTTCTTGTGAGAGGGGCGAAGAAGGAGGACTTGGAGTTTTGGACCGGGGAGGCAGAGGTGAAGAAAAGTGGGATAGTGTGAATGGAGAGGTGGGTTGATTGAACACAATCCTGAGAGGTAGGAGACGAGGGTTGGTGTCCGTGATAAAAGAAAAAAGCAGAGAAGCTATAATCGTAAGAAAAAACAGCAGGCAGACTAATGAATAGACGACAATCAACAACGAGTATCAAAACACAAGAAATTGTGTGACGGTACCATGTTCTGAAGCAACATTACCAGGCCCATGCCAAATTGATAGAAGCTGGCCAGGAGTGGCTGTCCATGATCGGACAGAAAGTCACTGTTCTATGCTCCGGTCCACGACCAGTCATCCTTGTTCTATCTGTTTAACGGTAGAAAGCGTCTGTGGCCGATAGATAACATTTTCTTGCTCATTCCAGCGTCTAGTAGACCAGTTGGGGGGAATTGAGCTGCCTCTGGTTCGCGGCGCTGACTCAGCATTGTCGGCGGTTGGTCCAAAACTCCCGCTCAACCAATCAAATTCTACCCGCTGCTTCCAGTGAACCAAAACATCCATCGCAAGCCGCATCCAATTGTGAACAGGCCTTGTTGTTGATATAGCCAACCTCTTCAATATCACGAACCTGCCTTCCCATCCCCACCCTCTTTGGCGACTTCTGCATCTGCTGTGTGCGGAGCATCTGCCATTAGATTTATTCTTGCGCCGAGTCAATTCTCTCTTCATTTCTCGCTCTCGTTATCCGGCCCTCAGACCTTGCCGCCGACCTTTGTTATTTTCGGAAGCACGACACGCCACGATCTTCAGCCTGTTGTTTTCGCCAACCGCGTCGTCTCCAATACAAACAAGATACGTTTAATTGTAATGTCCGTCGTAGAGCAATAGCGACTGCTTGCAGATCTACAACAACGGAAAGCATAATCCAGCCTTCAGCGGCGAAGAAGGAGCGAGAACGAGGAAGGCAGCTGCAGCGCTTGGACAAGGACCTTCCTTCGAGATCGAGATCGAAAACCCTACAACGCCGCAACAACGCTGCCGACTACATGGCTAGACCATCATAATCAGCTTCATTCTCGATCTACACATCCCCCTCCCTCGCAGATTGCTATCATGGCACCCTCAACAACCTGCGTCGCGAGCCAATTACGGCAGCTCATCTACTACAATATCGATAATAACCTCCTCTCAAATGCCCTTTTCTACGCCGAACGACTGGTAGCTTACGATCACCGAGCCGCGGAGTCACAGTACCTGGTCTCCCTCTGCCATTTTCGTCTAGGGGATCATGCCTCCGCCTACGAGTTCTCGAAATCCGCGGGGTCGAGAGGGGCGAACTTAGGTTGTGCTTATATTTTTGCTCAGGCATGTCTGGCTTTAGAACGATTCAAGGATGGCATAACGGCCTTGGAAAAGTGTAAAGCATTGTGGGGAGGAAAGAATAGTTTTGGAAAGCATACCGCATCCTCGAGGCAACCTCTACCAGACGCCGCCGCGATCCTCTGTTTGCTGGGGAAGCTATATCACGGGTACGACAACATGCACAAGGCTATCAGCTGTTTTGAGGAATCATTGAAGCTTAATCCATTCATGTGGGATGCATTTACGAGTCTCTGCGAAACAGGAACCAAGATCAACGTCCCAAATATTTTCAAAATGAACCCAGAAATGGAGGCAGCCCTCAGGATTGGTGCACAAGAACAGTCAGACTCGCAATCAAGGGATCACACTCTTCACAAGAACGATCACGAACGGAGTCGACCAGGTCCACGTGCGGCGTCTGTTGTCAGCGATGTGTCCGACCCCTTCAATAATGTCTCTTCGAGAGCTTATGGCGGGGGACTCTTTGGTACACTTGGTATCTCACAGAAGTTGAATGAGAGCAATCCAAGTCTGACTAATCTCCCAGCTGCTGGAGGTGGAGGAATTGGCCCCGAAGCGATGGAAACGCCAACCGGACCAAGTGCTTCAATCGATGTTTCCGCGGTCCAGAATCGACGAGATCCTGGTTTATACACAGGGGAGGCTCCACCAGCACCAGTACGGAAGACGCGTACGATTCCCGGACTTGGAATGGACTTTAGTATGGACGCGCCTAAGATGAGCCGAGCCATTTCCACGAAACGAATGCAAAGACAGCCAGAACCAATTGAAGAATCGGCCGCTACTCAAGCTCTACGCAGTAACAATTTGGCTCCTCCAGTTGGCGAGCGTAAGCGAACAATATCTGGACAAGTTGTTCCCCGACAGACTTCGGAGGATCCTGGGGCACCACAGAGGAGGAGTGTCAGATTGTTCAACCAAATACGGCCGACTAGCACGAAGTCGTCAAGTAATGTTCCCAATATTGGTCCAGCGCCAGGGAGGGAGTTGAAAAAGGCAAGACCGCCCATCTCGAAAATCATGCGACCGAGTTCGAGTACTTCAACTGTTGGGCGTCAAGTCAGTGGCAATCGGAAACCCGTGGAAGATACCATGGATGTTGACCACAAGGAGACACATTCGCGATCGTGGATTGGCACTGTTGCTAACATTCCATCCCAAAAATCTGCGGAGCCAGAAACGTCACGGCAGGAAGAGGCTCTACGATTTCTGCTAGAGCTCTTCAAAAAGTTTGGCAGTGGGTACTTCGCTCTCTCTAGATTCCACTGCTCAGAAGCGCTGCAAATATACGGATCTCTACCGCGATCGCAACAAGAAACTCCGTGGGTGTTGGCTCAAATGGGACGCGCATTCTACGAGCAAGCCGCATACGCGGAAGCCGAGAAATACTACAAGCGAATTCGTCAAGTCGCGCCAACGAGATTCGAGGATATGGAGATTTTCTCTACGATCCTTTGGCATCTAAAGCGTGAGACGGATCTTGCATTCTTGGCGCATGAGTTGATTGATGCGACATGGCAATCACCTCAAGCCTGGTGCGCACTCGGCAATTCGTGGTCTCTTGCCCGAGACCATGAGTCAGCACTTCGCTGCTTCAAACGTGCAACCCAGCTGAATCCCAAGTTTGCGTATGCTTTTACTCTTCAAGGTCATGAACACGTCGCCAATGAAGAATATGACAAGGCACTGGTGTCTTATCGTGCTGGAATGGCAGCAGACAAGCGACATTACAACGCATGGTACGGTGTCGGTCGCGTTTACGAGAAGCTCGGGAGCTATGACAAGGCCATCAATCATTTCAAGACCGCCTCGAACATCAATCCCACCAATGCCGTCTTGATTTGTTGTATTGGAACCGTGCTCGAGAAGCAGAAACACCACCGTCAGGCGCTCTCGTATTTTACCAAGGCCACGGAATTGGCACCTCGTTCAGCATTGACAAGATTTAAGAAAGCCCGTACATTGATGGCGATTAATGAGCTGCAATACGCCCTCGAAGAGCTGACGATCCTGAAGAACTTGGCACCGGATGAGGCCATGGTTCATTTTCTCCTTGGGCAATTGTACAAGAAGCTCAAGCAACGACAGGATGCTGTGCATCATTTCACTGTGGCGCTGAACTTGGATCCAAAGGTATCGCTCAGCTCCGCCAAACCCATTCTTTGAAATCACGCTAACAATTATTTTAGGCGAGTCAGCAGATTAAAGAAGCAATCGAGCTTTTGGAAGACGATGA
This sequence comes from Helotiales sp. F229, assembly GCA_002554605.1. NCBI lineage: Eukaryota > Fungi > Ascomycota > Leotiomycetes > Helotiales > Helotiales sp. F229. The sequence continues at coordinate 1,901,811 of MXAW01000010.1, forward strand.
TGAGGAGGAAACAAGTATGATGGGGTGAAATGATGTTCCCTTCCACTCTTCACGGGCCGCTGGCCAAGGACAGCACAAATAGGCATGCCTGGGAAGCATTCTTCAACGACAGTCCCAGCATAATTCCCCCTAATTGAGCACTTCGGTCACCACCCCCTCTTCCACCTTGCTCCTGAACCGAGTATAATTACACGGCTGCCTGGTCTCTTGACCCCCAGCATGATGATACGATACGACGCTGCCGTCCCTCCCCACGGCGGAAGAACGAAACGAATACGAGAGTACGAGAGAAAGAAGCATCTGCATAGTTACCGGCGTTATTCGGTGTATGGATATGGATGGATAATACGTGGCGGGCTGGTTCTTGACTTGTTGGCCGCGCTGCTGAATCACTCAGATTCATTCATAGCGTCGCATGGAGCACACGCATTCAAGCTGGCCTAAGGAGTTACAGGCTTGAGAGGTCTGGAGTCTGTTCATGAGCGTCTGGATTTTTCTATCACACAGGGACTGTAACAACTGTTTGGATGATACATTTCATGACTTTGGCTGTGAACTCTGTTCAGAAACGTGGACACACGCACGTACACACAGACAGGCAAATAGCATTGAGAACCCGATGATTATACCCAATCATAATGCAATCCTTTTGATGTTGAGGAAAAATACTTTGTGACTTTCTCATTGTCTAGAAATCTTCAATATTATTTGTGATTCATGCGATGTGACCTACCATTCGTAGATTGATCTAAACTGCTTTCCCGACTATAGAATGTGTTCACTCGATAAGAACCCCCTCCCTTCTAAACACCAATAGACAAGAGAGCCTTTTGCTACTTCCCGATGTTGCAGCATTGTGGCATGATTCCTCTTTCTTTCCTACTTTATTAATCACGGTGGCCGCCCGCCAAAACTTCAACTGTAAATTGAGATACAATCGATCATTAGATTCATTTTAGACCACAAACTCATCGACTTTTGGTCTTACCTTCAAGAGAATCACGTATGTGTCCTAGGATTGGTATGGGTGACGCGGAATGTCGCCAGCGCCCCTGAGAGGGTGGTTCTCCGGGTTGTTCTGTGCGAGAATCGAGGCAATAGTATGGTGAAGGGGATGAAAAAGAGAAATGGAGTGCTTGGGGACTTGGGGACTTGGCATATGATTGTCACTCTGCTCTGCAGTTGTTTTGGGATCCTGTCTGATCGGAATTTTGCGGCGTTGAGAAGTGATGAAAGTAAACAAACCGAGCTGAGTGTCTCGGACGAGGCCTAGCTATGGAATAAGCAAGTAATAGCTTAAGAATGATTTGAGGCTGCGGTAGGATGCGATATTTGGACTGTATTCACCGGTTGCGGTGCGTGGGCTCGGGTGGTTGTTGACTTCACCTTTCAGCCTCGCTTAACCCCACAAAAACCCAACACGATTTCCCCCCCCCTGGAAAATTGCAACAGCTTTGAGTAACGAATAAGACAATCCCTGCATCTTTGTAGCCTACACGGTGCAAGTCAAGTCAGTCTCGTTCAGCCTCCATGTTGCAACGAACACTCACTAACACGACTGCAGTTTTGAACGCACAGGAATTCCAAACCAAAAGGCAAGAATCATCCCTCATCTCCTTCCGCAAGATGGAGATGGTTGGTCCCCGCAAAGGACTATTGCCAGGGCCTCGTTCCGTGTAAGTCACCGCCCTCAGGTCTAGCTAACCAGAGCACAGTGTGTCCCGGGGTGTGAAGGTTACGTGGTTTACGCTCCCATATCCAGGCTGGGTATTGACCGCTCAAAGTAGCCCCTCGGGACAACTTACACAACCCTACGCACCCACCTTACCAGGGGCATCTAGGAACGTTGGGTTAGGTTCAAAAACCGAGTCGCGGCTATCAAAGGGCCTCTTAGCCACCACGCTGGTCCAGTTCCAGCAAACGCGGTCAGGGTGGTTCGAGTCCATCTTGGTAATAGAGCATGGGCTCGCATTGGGATGATAGCCGTTGTGAGGAGTGTGGGATAATAAGTTCGCTTCGCGCGTAATCGTGAGTTTCCCCTCTCCTAGATTGAAAATTGAGGTTGTGCGAGATTGCCTTGAAACTTGACTTTTTTTTGACTTTCTTTTCCGTGGTATGTCTCTTCGGCCAAGTTGCTGCAATTGATGAAGCTTATACAAACTTTTTTGTTCCCAATCAAATCGTTTCCGACAACAAGGCTGAGAAGGTTATCTCATAAATCATCCGCTCGTTTTGCAGGTTTGTGAGTGGTGTGGTGTTAAAGAGCAACTCTGAAGTCACATGGGAATTTTGTTATGTCGCTTATTTTCTTTGGCTGGCAGTGTCGCTCCGGCAACGATGCCAAAAAAGAAGATCGAATCAAGACATTTCTAGTTGCAATTATAAAGGAAATATATACTGGGTTCCGTAAAGTAAATGCATGTGCGTTCCACCAGATGTCGTTCTGTAATCAGCTTCACCCTATGTCTGGATCAGGGCTGCTCAAAGAGGTATCGTCACGCGGCATCATCCGATACCAAGTATAAGAATTGAAGGTGACGTTTCAGCCGAACAAACTCGTATACCAACCAGCACATCAGGAACTATCACTCATCATCATGCAATCCCTCCCGCTGGGGCCAAAAGAAACAAGCGAAAGCCCATTTGCCTGCACATCACCAATCCAACACTTTGACTGGACAACAGCAATCCCCACAAACCGACTCTCGTATAACCAACCATCTGAAGCTGTTTGTGAACTCATTCCCTTGACTAAGCGGGTCTTGGGGCCCGTTTTCATGGGTAAGCTGATCTTGGCATCAGCCGCGTTGACCGCTCACTGTGGTAAGACATCCGTGAGATTGAAGATGCCAATTTACCATCTTTGTCATCTTTGCTTCGTATTTGCTTTCCATACTAGATAACCATTGGCCGTACTTTCTTTTGACGACTTTGAAATGAGATTTTGCGGGTCAAATCGATAAGTTTAGCCGTGGAAATCGTGGTTAGGGTGCGATTTGCTCATTTGCTCATTTGGTACAAAAGGCGGGAAACGTCAACCTTGAGCGATTTTGGGGTTTCTTGTTGGTTTTGAGACGGAGACGTTCACCGCTGCGACTGTCCAGAATAGGATGTCCTTCTTACTGTACACCTCATCGATAAGCACGCGGCTCGGCGGGCGTACATAGGTGTAGGTCAGGTACGGCTGCTACTTAGGCTTCCATGCTGCCACTAGTATTCACCACGACTTTCCCAGAGTGCATCTTCTCTTACAGCTGTCTTTGTTTGGTGTAACCATCTTAATATCAACCAGACAATCTCATTCTCATGTGCGTTACCACCAGTTTGACGTTGTTTTGCGACATTCAGAGTTTGGTCGACATGGAGCAATTCTTTGTTCCGCTCCAACGGGATCCTCAAATTCGAATCGCCTGCTCGTTCTTCTCGCCCCCAGAACGGCCTTCCCCTCGAGATACACTGATCGTCTTCCTCAACGGCCTCGATAGTCCGAAATCGCATTGGTGTCCTGCGATTGACGCACTTCTGAAACCACGAAGGCGGCCGTACTCAACCCCATTCCTTGTGTATGACAGACCTGGACAGGGCACCACGATTGGCAGGAATCAAGATATTCCTGGGAGAAGGCAGGGCCATGGGAGGGATTGTCTGGAAGCTGCGCATGATTTGAGGGAGTTGATTGAATATGTTGGGAAGACTCGGCTCGGTATCGAAAGGGAAGATATCGATAGCTTGGGTATAGTCTTCGTCGCAGCATCGATAGGTGTAGCAATCGCAAGGCTCTATGCAGCAGAGCGCCCAAGGACTGTTACTGGATATCTCTTCTTGGACTCGACGCTTGCGAGTTCCGACTCAATCTCTGTATATCCGGATCCTCATGCGCCTGGGTTCAGAGAGGAGGATCTTCTCAATGGTGTTACTGCGCAGGATTTGGAGATCGCAAGAAATATATTGGGAAGAGTATATCATCCAGATGCTCCGAATAAAGAAGGTCTATGGAGGGGAAATCTCCCGGATCTGCTGCCGTATTCTGATGCGCCGCAACTGGTTGGACCTGGACCGAGGACGCCATACATCACAGTTATCCAGCATGACCCAGTCGTGAATGCCAGGCAGTGGGTCAAAGTACGAAATTCTCTTCGTTCCGAAGATCGTTTGTTGACACCTGAATAGCTTCTTGGAATACCCAAGTCTGTGTCAGAGGTTTACGGTGAACCTTCATGGACCGAGTACTCGGAAGGGCTGACACGGCTTACGAAACCGCATATCAGGAAGGAGTTGATAGTTGCGAAGGGATGCGGGCATCTCATACATAAGGATGATCCGAGGTTGGTTGCTAGTGAGCTTCGAGGGCTGCTGGATAAGTTGAGTCGTGATGAAGGAAGTCGGATCTGAGTAGATGGGTAACTTGACCAGTCCAGTGACAATCCAACGACAGTTCTTTAAGAATGTATCCATCCATGTTTTAAGAACATGTGTTCGAAGGTGGCCATCAATACCCGAGTTGAGTCGGTCGATGGGACTCGTCGTATCTGAAAAACTGAGTCGAATTAACAAGCAAGCATTTTAAAAGCCCACAACGAACGTCTTTTATCCCCTGCCTAGAACCTTTCTGTCTTTCTATCCGTATGAGATTGTCTCATTGTATTTTGAAACCGCGATGAGTCTCAAGACAGACTTTCATTCCCGTAACTGCGAAGTACGTCCGTGAGGTTATTCCCAGGCGTTGTCTTCGTCTGGCGCTGAGATGATTTGAGTATATGTTCCTGGGGGTTGATGAGGGATGCCTTTTTTGGACCCAGAATCCAAACTGTGGCTGCTTCTTGGCTGGACAGCAAGACTTCTATTGGTCGTGTGCTTGCTAAGGTGAGGAGTAGTTGTTGTGACCCTCCTTTTAATTACAATCACTCATGTAGGCTGGTGCATCGTGCCTATTGGGTCAGGACGCTGCTGACTGTTCCGCCCTCTCTCCTTATCTTCAGCACCCTCATGGCACGTCCATAACTGGAATTTTGTTCATCTCGGAGTATGCCAGGCTATTAAAATATAGGACAAAATAATCGTGCACCTAATCGGTTAGCACTAGTAACCGAAGGGGCTCATTACTAGTGCTAACCGATTAGGTGCACGTATATCCCTATTCAGCCATGTGGAATCAGTTCGGAATCTGTCTTCCCCATCTCAGAATTGTCGACTCGTGGTCGTGGTTTCAATCTTGCAATTCAGGCCCTCAGCGTCGATTCTCCATCATGTGCAGCATTTGGATTCAGATGGGCTTGGGAGACAGGCTTGACTTTGAGGCTGTGACCTTGCGAATGTCGCGCTGCTTCTTCTGTCGGACAGTTGCATCGAAGTGGATGGTGAGCGAGACCGATTCAATGTGATGTCTGATGTTGGCTGGAACGCTGTAGTCTTGGCAGGCAAGATGGTCGTTTCCAGTGGTGGCATTGGCGTAGATCAGTACTCAGTCTTAAGGAGAGACTCGGATTCTTCAATTGTGGCTTGAACTTGAGCCAAGTCAAACTTTTGAAAGAATGGATCCTTTCATAGGCAATGCCGCTCTCGGTCAGCCATTACTTGGCAGTAGCGACTGTCTCAGCTACTGGAGCAAAAGTGTCTTAGATCTGATTGGGTTAGTGATGGCTCTGCGGGAGGTGTTCCCTTTACTCACCTTCTGCATAGACCAATGTTTACCTCAGTTACAACTCTTGGGGTGTGGGGTATCCATCAAGAGCTCGTAGCCTTTGTCTGTAAACACATCAGGAAGTGATCCTGATGATATCCTGTAGCAGCTAGCAACGGGGTGCAAAATCGAAGGTTCTATGCCTGAAGGTGAGAAGAAAGCACAGGGGCATGAGCTTAGCAAGGTTTCGTTGTGTCAAATCAATGGACAGCGTGATAACTGTATCCCGATGGAGTTTGATATCCCGTTTGGATACTTCTCGAGTTGGGCTTCGAGCTTATCATGAACAATATAGGTGGAAGATGCAGGATGAGCTAACGAAATTGCAACTTCCCCGATGAGAGCCAAGATAGAGAGCTTCATGATGCTTCATGATGAAATACGAGAGGGAACTTGTCTTTGCGAGGGCAGAATGAAGGTATGATCGATGGGCTTCCCAAGGTATATATAGTCCACGCCTCAGAAATCAGAGCCAATAGAGCCACTAAGTGCTTGTTCATTTTGAAGACATTTGACCTGGAAAGAGCAAGATTATGGTTTGGGGGTCTCTCCCTCCCTGCCAAGGCCGACATTCATTGACCAAAGCTTGTTCGCAATAAGACTTTCGTCTGTTGTCTTGGACGGAGATGCATATGCACCTCCAATTGGGAAGGCTGTACATGGGAGAGAAGCATATTCCATTGATACACTTGTCTGAAAAAGCAATTCCAGAGCAGAGTGTGGTAGGTCAGGTTCATGATGACTTGCAATAGATCTCAGCCAATGTTCCGATTTAGTAGGGGTAACATGTGTGTTGACAAGCAGAGCACAAGGCCGTAAACTCCATTGCACTTTACCGATGCTTCGAAGCCTCTTTTTCGCATTTTGGAAGGTGGCATGCGGTATTCAATAATCGATGGGAAATGGTGCAGGCACACTTCATGGCATTGCAATGCTGCGATTCATATCTTGATCAAGTTCTGATGCCTTGGGTGATTTGTACGCTAAGATGGCGTTAAGTGGAATGGTCGGACAAAAACATATCTGGAAAATTTGATCCCATAATCATATAAGGAGTTAAAACGCAAAACCCACAATTCTAGAAGTACTGGCCAGCACTGGCGCATACATGCCGATATGATATGTCAAAGCTCCCTCCCAGACTGTGGGGGAACATCTCAGCAGCACCTGGATGTCGTCAATCGAGTAGGAGGAAACATCATTACTTGCAGCCCAGTTGCGCAAAGGACGGGGACAGCCTCGAAACGGATTCTACACCAGGTCGAAAATGATAGCAGCCAATCCCCACCACCATCAAAATACGCTTTCTCTTGAAGTGATAGTGATGGAGCCACAACTACTTAATACTGAGAATGTGAAATGTGTTCAAGTTCCGACAAAGAAGAAATCATGCACAAGTTCTTGTGCAGTTAGAAGTCAACATTGAGATCATAGAACTTAATGGCGCCTGGTTCAATGGGTTAGCAACGCTTGTTGCAATCCTCCACAGCCCAAATAAAATCAAGGAAGGCTTCCGGTTTCCTTGCTCAAATTTGTTTGCATCAGCACTTCACTGTGACTTGGACCACTGGCATGTTCAGGTCCTGCTTGAGAAATAGACGCGATATCAACAAGGATGCAGATGACAGCTGACAGCATCAAGCTCAGCTCTAGAGTTCACTCTCAGAATGACATAGATTGTCAGAAGTCAATGCTTTTGGTTGTGCATATTGTCGTACACTATGCTTGACAGATCGGACAACTGCGGGCTTTTCCACAGTTACACGAGAAAAGCAAGCATGCTGATTTAACAGTGCTGGGTCAAAAGACCGGTCCTGCCGTCCAGGGACACAGCTCGTCAAAATGCCGTCTCGGGGGCCGGGCTCTCTGAATGTGTCAGTGACAGAAAAGAACCTCTGGGCCGTGGCTACCACCTTTATTGGACAATTTACGGCTACTTCTTAATGCCGTGCAAGTCGCTCTGGAAGAGAATAGTGATGGTGGTGGGTTTCTCGTGTTTCTTGTCGGATGCAACATATCCAGTGATCTGAATCTGGGTTCCAATTCCTTGGGGTCCAACATCTGTTGTTGCTGGGCTAGTAACAGTATGAGTTGTGTCGTGGAATTTGAAGCTGACTGAAATCTCCTTGGGTATCGAATCATTGAGCGAGATGATAGGCTGTCCGAACACCTTGTCTGCGAGAACATACTGGGGATTTGGGCCAACAAAGGTTGCTCCAAATGTAGCGCTTCCATCAGTCCAGTTGACAGCAATTTGAGAACGTTCCTTGTAGAGGTATAGCGCCGTGAAGTACATGGAAGTTGTTCCTTCGGGCACTTGGATCTTGATCGGAGTTGACATCTTGAAGGTATCTGGTGAGGTTTGCCGTCCGAATACACAGTGATAGTGAAGTGCGTATTTCGGATAGTCAGACAGAAGTGGACAGATTCAGACTCTGAAGATGTTGTCGTCGGCCGCTGAATAGTTGATAAATCCCGGTGGTCGATTGAGGGTGAAATGAGGATATATCTCCGCTCTCTGTGGCTTGGCTGTGGCTGATTAAAATGGCCCGTGCCTCAACCCCTGACGCGGAGTCAAGCGCGACCCGCGCGTTTGAGCCCAAGATTTATATTAATGCGACCAGGAAAATGATGATTCCCATGCAGCCATGGACTTTGTAAGATTTGCCTTGGTTTTTGACCGTTAGCTTTGCTAATCATCATTGTAGTGGTCACGCTTGATAGCGGGCACTTCCCTTGCCCCAGCTGGCAACAGAGCCTCCACGAATAATCCTGAGAAGCGTCTGGCACGCTTCAAGAAGGAGTACAGCCAGCTTTTGGTTCGTAAAAGTCAACGATTCTAGGGAAATATTGCTAAGACATATGTAGCAAATATGGCGTGGTGCTTCGAATCTATCCCGAGACCATGAAGCGGCGGAGAACATTCGGGACAGTCTTCAACAGCTCACAGCAATCATCAGCGATGAATCCCGACGCCCTCTACCCCATCCATGCATCACATTTGCATCCGCGAAGCAGATATATGTGCCTATAGGCAAGATTGCTACTACATCATACAATGAGTGGATTATCCGGGAGGGGGTGGCATTCTTTGCAACTCTGATCGACAGCGAAGAGGAGGACTTTGTGGAGAATGATACCTTTTCGAACAGTCTCATGAACCTTTTGGTTCGCATTACTGGGGCAAATAGCATACGTCTAGGATCAGATACAGAAGTAGAAGTTGTCGAGCTTTCTTTCAACATCACTACAAAAATCCGGCTTGATCCAGAGATTCTGCCCGCATGGTTCACGGCACAAGAGAGAAGCGATACCTCCGACGACGGGCAAGACGCACACGAGAAATTCACGGGAAAGACACACAAAGAGGACTTTCCGCTATTCTATCTGTTGATAGATTATATCCATCATGAAGGCAGAATTGGGGACTTTGCACGGACGGGGCTTCTATACATTATCGAAGCAGCGTCAAGCTCGGTTGCTTTGGAACAATGGATCGTCGAGAGCGATCTTGCAACATTGATGGCGACTGGTCTTGGGGCGTTGTACAGTCAACTAAGCCGAAAGCTGGTCATTGACCATCCTCTTGAGGACCTACCGCCAATTCTCGCATTGTCAGATCACCAACAACCACATACTACATCGGAAATTGTCAGTTCATCATCTCCTGACTTTCAGATGCACATGGAAACATTTCTGTCACACTTGGTGTTTTGGCAAGATGTTCTCAATCACTGCAAGTCCGGTGAGGTCAAACAGACACTGCTGGAGCATTTTCAGGTTATATTCCTACAGCAATTACTGTAAGTATTGTCTTCTGCCTCTACAACTTTCCTCTAACGACGTTGCAGATACCCTTCACTACTTGAATCCTCCGATGTGGACGGAGGATCATCTGTCGCTGTTCTGACTTACCTTCGGAGAATACTTGAGGCATTAGATCACCCAGATATGATCCACTTGATCCTTCACTACCTTTTGGCTTTACCAGATACAGCTCCTGCGCCGTCAGGATCCAGAGCGTCTGTCAGTGCCGCAAGAAAACGAAAATCGATGGATCTTGCGACCATGATGTCTACCCAGGTTGAAGTAGCATCAACGCCGGCACTGTTCAATCTAGTTGATCTGATCCAAGCCAGTCTCCGGTCTCTAAACGAACAAACCATATCTGTTACATTACAATTAGTTTCTGTGATCTTGAGGAGACATCACAGATACGCTGTGACTACTCTCCTTTGGACAAGCCAAACATTGGCTGATGGACCACAGCGGACTATTGGAGCTCATGAGATGGAAATGGATTTCTTGCTTTCTCTTGCCGGAACTGTTGGAGGTGATGATAATTTCGATGAGGTCTACGAAAATCACATCAAAGACTGCACAAGTATGCTGGAAAGCCATTCATGCTCAGTTACTTTGATTGCTCCAAAGTCAGCTGGTGGCACTTCGAAATTTACTGGATCCCAAGCAACCATCCCTGGTGCTCCTCGCGACATTCGATCGCATACTCTACGACCAGAGGATCCCATGCTGAAGACAATTGTCAGTATCTTGGCAAATTTCTTTGTAAATTCGGTCGAGACCAACCTGTCTCTTACTGGATCTATTGTAGATCTGGCCACTTGTGGTTTCATGAGAATTGACGGATGGCTACTACCAGACCCATCAAAGTATGTATATGACGAAGATGAAGAGGATGAGGTCGTCGATGATCCTCTCCTTCTGGGGCTCGGAGATCCAGTAGAAGCACAAGAGAAAGTACAATTTCGTCTTTTAAAGAAGGCACGGAGGACGCCGAGATGGTCAGATTCACAGGCTCCAACTATGTTGCAGGAGCTCAAGAGACTTATCGATCAAATCTCGACATATCGAGTAGAGATTCCACGATTCGATGAGCTACTTCAACAGCGTCGCGAAGCATTTCAAGCTGCATCGTCAGCACATGCCACTCCTATTCCTATGCGCCAACAGGCCCCTCGATCTAGCTTCGAGTCTCCTTCCCGCTCAGAATCACCACCACGGCCATCTGCTCTCGATGCTCTTGCCCAGCGCATTTTCCCTGATCTCGGTACGCCATCGCGGTCAAACTCTCCACGGGGTCGTAGAAGTCAGGAACGCAGCAGTGGTCTGAGCGGAGGGTACGGCTACGCTACACCTACATCTTCGCGCAATCCTGTTCCGCCTCCCCAATTCCCAATGGGTATTGACCACTCTTCTCGAGGAAGCTCGCGGGCATTTTCACCCAGTCCACTACGAGACGCTGAGAAGGGCGTGAAGGGAGTGCCAGCCAGCCAAGCCGCAGCATTTGCAGCCATCGACCAGCGCATCCTCGCTAGAAAAGTCTCACAACCACTTCCCACGAACGAGGTGTCTCCCATCCCCTTCCCGAACCTGAAACCCGCGAGTGAAGATGAGAGCGCAGAGGGCAGTGTTGCAGGTGCCGAGGAGAGTACATTGTGTGAAGACAACCATGGTGGTGAGAAAGAAGAGGAGCAGAAGATGGTCAGCGTCAACCATGTTCTGACGAATAGTATTATACTTCAGGAGTTCTTGCTGGAGTTGGCCGCCTTGGTGCAGGTCCGGGCGGGCCTTTTTGGGGAGATTAGGTATGTTTAGTTGGTGCCGTTGGCTACTTAAGAGATACCTTTTTGCGCGTTCGCTTCTTGGTCATTGCTCTGGCAATTCATGTTTGTTTTGAGGTTTGTAATTGCTTTTCCATTCGTTAAATTTTTGTCTATCGTTTCCTTTCTTACAAAGGCCTGTCGAGTGTTATTCAAATCGTCGTAATTCATTTTCATTGCGAAATATACCCCCAAGAGTCAAGTCTCTCTCTTAAAGAGCCCCAAGACCATCTCCAACGCCCTCAATGCGACTTCGTGCTCGTTCACATTTCCGCTTGTATTCGTGTCTGGCATCATGGGTTGCATCTCGACATCCTGTGTTACTATTCAAAGTCAGTGACTTGAAGTGACTTGGGTCTGAGGCAAGTTACCAGATGGGTGTCTGTGATTTCTACGCAGAAGAAGTGTTGCCAGAATTGCGAGGACAGCGAGGAGGGTTGCGGCAAGGCCGAACACGAGGCTGAGTGTGTCGCTTGTCGTGACTATTGCATGTCACCTCTCGTTACCTACAGTACTCGCCAAGCGTTGAGTGGTCACATACACATTGCGAATAAATGAGCTCCAGTATGATGATATAAGGCTGCTGTGATATGAATGGAAAACTCGGTTCGGGGAAAAGAAGGACTTGCCTGGAATTAAGTATGAAGAATCCCTTCCCATGGTGGAATTTGTTGCGGTGCATCTCCATGGGTCTGCAGCATATGGCTTGCTCTTCCTGAGGCTTTTTGCTGGCGTCAGGTACGCTACCCTTTACGGTTCGAGTCTCTCGGCCGGACTAGCTTCCAGTACTAAATAAGGCTTGGACTAGCCCACGATTTTACTGGTGTCTCAGGATCGGGATGACCAGGCTGACATTTGCTGGCTGGAGGATTCCCGACAAGTTGCCATCAAGTGACCCCTGTCCGGAATACTGGCAACATCTGGCCTATCCGAGTGGCTGCTGCCAGAATTACACCGCGTTTTACATCTGATGTTTCAGGGGAGCCTTTAACGCTCTTCAGTGGCGTGCACAGACCAGTGTACCGCAATTCTGGCAGCAGCCATTCGGATAGACGAAAAGAATCTTCTACTGTAACAGCGATTGGAGCTTCCCAGTGAGGCTCATGCAGATCATCATTGGGCCATGCATACAAGAAAGTCAAAAAGCAATTATGTGCCAAATTAATTCAAGGTGGATCCAACTCATGACTTCAAGCTGGGGTCTTCTCGAAATTCCCAATTCCCGCTTGGTTCGCTGGTCATAGATTTGATTAGCCTCGAGTTATTCGCAGCCTTGCCCTTCTCCCCCATTGTCCAGAATATCTTGATACTTGAGCAGTGCGATAGTGTAATAAACACCAGTTTGATGACGGGTTACCACCGAGATTCAATCATCACTCAGGGCAGCTGCCTGTATAGCGACCATCCGTTTGTACCGGCGTTGTCCAAACATTGCAGGAGTCAGCAACCATCTGCAGCTATGATGTGTTATTTCTTTGCGTGAGGTTGATAAAGCAGCAAATACGTCATAATTGTTCAAATTGCAGAAATGGTAACAATTACTCAAAAATCGTCCATCTTGGGTTGAATTTAGCAACAACCCCGACCACTGGATTCGACTTGGCGTCGTTCGTCTAGCCTGTGAACGTACCGTGCCATCAATTTCTAGCCCAAAGATGTACTTTCAACGGACTGGATGTCCACAAGCCAAACATAATCTTGGAACCAAAACACGGTCGCCAGTGATCGACCAGAGAATGCTCAATAGCTTCACGCGATTATAAAAATCCTGTCAAAACCCCCGCATTAGCCATCTCTGTCCCGTCCCCGATATCCCACCTCCTCACCACGCCATCAATCTCACAATTAGTAAGCAACCAACCGCCACTACTTGCATTTTGCATGAAATCCAACCTCGCCACACTGTACTCCTCACTTGCCTTTTTGATATGTCTGCGAACAGATTTTCAGCTGACCAAGACTAGATCCCGCATGATCAAAGGCCTTTTTATAGCAGAGTTAGTCCTTTATTCTGGGTCCAGTCTCCGCGCCGCAATGTTGTCATTCTACTTCGCGTCATCACTCTTTTCCTTCTTGTCATTATCGTCCTTCTCCGCATCTTCACCTCCTCCAATCAACCCTTCAATCTTTTCCTTAATCTCCTCCTCCGCCTCCTCCACCTCTTTAAACAAATCACCTCCCAACGGCGCCGAAGTCAACGACCCCAACAACCCCAAAATCGTCTCCCCAAACCCAGCCAAATTTTTCTGATCCAAAACAGCGAGCAACACATCACTCTTATGGCACCCCTCCATCGCAGGTACACCATTAAATCGATCTTTCAAGAACCCAACCGCGCCACCAGCACCAGTGAAAGAGGTCGTGGCGTGGTTACCGGCTTTGTGACGGATGTATTGGAGAGAGCTGATGTTTTTGAGACAGTAGGTGTTGATCAGCTCGTCGTTACCCGAGATGGGCATTACTTCGTCTTGCACGGCTTGGTAGAAATACATGGGTATTTTGGGGACGCCGTGTTTGCCCATGATGCCCGCTTTCTCGACGATGTTTCTAACGAGTGGTTTGTTCAGAAATCCTGCGCTAGAGCGGAAGTAGGATAGGATGTCTTTGTTGCTGAATTTATCCAGGACTTCGGCGGCACAGAGGTGAAGAGGTGACATGAACTCGGTCCTGTTCTCCGGGAATGTCTCTTGATGCAAAAGTGTGTTGAACTCTTTGCTTCCGTAGGCCTTGTGTAGGCCGAGCAGACCTGCTGGTCCAAAACCGGCGTGGGGTGTATTGTTGATGATATGGATGGTCTCATTGATGTTGCTTATGATACCGCCGACAGCAGCGCCGAGGATCTTGAGCTCTGGTGCGTAGTCTGGTTGCATCTCTGCTGCCCACTCAGTAGGAATAGAACCGCCGGAATATCCCCACATCGTGATGTCCACGTTATCTTCAGCGATGCCAGTGAACTTTGACGATTTGAGGACTGCTCGAATGGAATCCAGAGATGCGTAGCCAGCTTGTGGACCTGATCCAAAAGCTGCTTTACGGCCCTCGTAGTCGGGAAGGTTGACGTAGTAACCTTCATTGAGCAGACCCGCTTCGAAGAGTACATCTGACTTAGAGAGTCCAGTATTGAATTTCTTGCCTTGGTGGAGAGCATACGACGTAGCACAGTCAACAGAGGACGAGTCCTCAAAATCTTGATAGGAGATCAAACGAGAGTTGTTTGCTGCCTTGGGGATCAGGAGAGTAGTGACAGCGGTGTCTGGTTCGCCTTGGCTGTTGGTTGTGCGGAATTGGATCTGGTGTGCGGAATGAAGATTCAAGGGGATGTCTCCAAATGCTGCAAGAGGTCCAGGTGGGTTTCGGTGGCGGAGGATGTCGCCCGGAGGGGCTTTCTCGTAGCCTTTGGGCAGGCTGTAGAAGTCATCCTTGGACGGGGGAGTTGGTGCACGTTGGACAAAAGGAGAGGCTGAGGCCGTAGAGAGGTATAGGGAGGCTGTCAATGCCTGAAGGAAGAAAATAGTTAGTGCCATTGTGAGGCTATTGGGGAGCTGCGAGTTCAAAGTTGAACAAATAAACACATGAAAGAGTAGATATGTTGGTAATATAGGTCTCAAGAGCCACGGTACGTACCTTAACTATAAGTGCAGTCTGTTGAACTACATAGCGTGTTGATTTTGACCTGATGTCATGGTTCCATACAAGAATTGATTTTGATGAAATTGGCTGGGACCTAAACAAGTGCAATGGATCCTCCGCCACTCCTGTCTCAAGAAGCCCTCAACACCGCATTGCTCTAGACTGCAACTAGACAGGATTCTGAAAGTTCAAGGTCGTCCACTTCATTTTTGGCAGACTTGAGGGGTGTAGTGCATTCTCAAATCTCTCAATCTGGCCATCCTACTTGGACGGTGGAGCAGACTTGGCTCAACGCACTTAACTGGCTTTTCTTGAAAATAAACTGGCCTTTGAGTACATCCTGAAGGATCATGAACAAGAATAGGCTACACATTGAAACGTTATACTTAATACCCAGCAGAGTCCGGCCATTGGGGTCCTGAGCAAGATGACCTGGGAGAAACCCAGGTCACGTGTTGCCAAATGCTGAACTTGCTTGGGCCGGAGGTTTCTGAGGCAGTAAGCTGTGCAAACAGGTATCTGCAAACTGGTTGCTTGGAACGTTTTTTGTTTGAGTGGTTGTTTGGAGCACTTGCTGTACAATTGTTGTTCGTGTGTAAACAAACCGAAGCCCGGAGCCGTCGCAAGGAAATGTGGGCCAAAAAAGGGGAACAAAGTACTCGGCTGACTAAGCGACGCGGCCGCTCGAGCAGCCTCACCTGTATTGACATGGAAGCCAGCAATCGATCGCAGACAGGCCAACTCGCGATAGCCTTCAACATCACCGTTGAAGACCGCTCCATCATAACACAAGATGGCAGACCGATTCCCATCACTCGAGGAGTTTGACTCCGGTGGTAAGCCACGCATCCCCCGCTCCCAATTCCTGCGATTGATCTGTCTGGTCCTGCGGCTCAGCTTTACTGACTGCCATTTGAACAGCACAAACAGAAGCTCAAGGCTCTTCCGGATTTGAGGGTGACGACTTCCTGAGTCGTGAGAAGGCGCTTTTGGGTGACGATGCAGACCAGTTCGCTACTGGCAATGATAACTCGGCGTACATTGAGGATGGAGAGGATGATTTGCTTGGAGGTGGTGGCAGCGGTGGAAATGAGCAGGTCACTGAGTTCGAGAGCTCGTTCCCAGCAATCGATACACAAAACGAGGTATGCCACATGTGATCTCATCAAATCCATGCACAATACACTGCAGGATGGAGAAGGAGGGAGGCAAGCGATACTAACTGGAACCCAGGGCGTAGCACCAGGCGGCAGCATCACCAACTCCGGTCCTTTCCAATCTCAACAACCATCCTACTACGCCCCCCGCGCCGACGAAGAAGAAGAGCCAGAAGTAATCAAGCAATGGCGCGAACGCCGTGACCTCGCCCTCCAAGACCGCGAGGCCCGATCCGCCGAGCGCAAGGAGGAGACCGTCAAGGCCGCCCAGCAGAACATCGACGACTTCTACGAGAACTACAACTCCAAGAAGGAGAAGAGCATTGCCGCCACCCGCCGCGAGGCCGAGCAGTTCCTGGAGAGTAGGGAGGATACCTCTGCTGGTGGAACCAGCTGGGAGCGTATTGCTAAGCTGGTCGATCTAAGTGGTAAGGGTGCGAGAGGTGGTGCGAGCGGTAGTGAGAAGGCCAAGTTCAGAGATCTATTGTTGAGTCTGAAGAAGGATGAGAAGGCACCGGGTTCTACGGGCTATTGAGTGGTGACTGCGCTGGACAGATGACTTCAGTTCTTGATTGATGATTTGAGGGTGAATCTCGGCCGCTGCTTTTCTACGGTGGACCTGTAAGATCTGATTGCGTGCAATGCTGGTTGTATCTTTTCTTTTGCGCTGCCTGGGTCATGGATATGGGCTATGGGGCGTTGAAAATACACGGCACATATCAAGACAACTTCATGAAAACCTGTTGGTGCTACAACTGCATGTGATATCTGTACTGAAGTCTAACGTGCTGATAATGGTAAGTAAGCTCATTGATATGTCTCGCTCTCGCTCAAAATCATGCTTTTCCCCGCGTCTTCTTGGATCTTGCAAGGCTATCATTCTGGGTCCTCTGAATACTTGCTTGAAGAAACGGCATTTGCCTTGGCAGCAGCTCGTTCTTGTTCCTCGAACTCCTTGAGGGCTTGTTGACCTTCTTCAGTTGTGGCATCAATAATCTGCTCCTCGAGAGACAGCATTCCGCCCTGACACAGTTAGCATGAAGTTTCACCTATTGGTGCAATTTAGACTCACCTCGCCCAATTGGCCTACAACTTCCTCAGCCTCTTCCACACTCATCTTACCCAAGACCTTGTTGACCTCATCTAAGCTTCCACTTTCCAAAGCTCTCTGGAGGCCAGGTGGGAAATCATCGAATAATCTCCTAGCTTCAACTTCCTCTGGGTTCTCGCTTGTTGGGGGTGGGATCTTGATATTGATGGTCGTTCCTGGGTCCACGGCGTGCAGCTGAATCTGCTCAACTCCTCCATTTCCATCGGCTTCCTCTTGTGCTCGCTGCTTCTCGAGCTCCTTCGCTCTGACATTTATGCGCATGAAAGTCGATTGGACATCATCGAAAAATACCTTCTGGGCTTGGTGACCTTGAGTCGTGATACGCTGGAAGAATAGTCCCACACCATTCTTTCCTAGAGATCGGCAGTACTGTAGCAGGAGACCTTGGTGAACGCATTGTCTGGCGAAATCCTCCTTGCCTTGAAGGGCACTATTGAAAGCCATGACTAGTAAGCCATCGGTTTCTCTCTCAGCTAGCACTTGAGGATGCTCGGAAATATACTGCACGCAGGCCCGGTAGTCTCCCATCTTAATCTTAGCAAATGCCTTTCCGAGCTCTGTTGGCTCCATATCTTCGTCGTCGTCGTCATCATCGTCCATACGTGGCTCGTCGACATCGCCATCGGCGCCAGAAGATTGCGGGTCGTTGTCTCTGCCAGCCAAGGCTTTTGGGTTCAGTACCTCAACTGCTTGGACCTTCTTAGTCGTGGTCTTCTTGGGCTCTGGGACCTGGATCGCACTAGCTTTGGTAACATGAGAACTATTGAAGCCATCATGTAGGCCTTCACTTGTGATCTTCTTCCCTTCTTCTACCTCCAACTTGTTCAACTCCACCAGTAACTGCTTCTGCAAGCCTTCCACCTTGGCCTGATGTACCTTGATCTCCGTAACATATGCCTCATATCGATCCGAGTCCGCCGGTTTATCTTCATCAACCTTGGCCTTGACCTGATCTACCAAAGCAGCCATCATTTTGGAGTAGCTTGGAAGCTCTTTCTCCTGGGTGTGGACACCAGCCGGTGGTGGCGGGGGCTTGTCTCCGTCTTCTGAAGCGCCGACTGATTCCATGATAGCTTGGAAGACCAGTTCATCCGGGCTGCGCTTCTCGGCCTCCTTGCCATGCGATTGCAAAGCAGTGAGGAGGGCGTTGATCCGCTTGAGGAGGCCATCGTTGATGATACGCTCATACTTGTATGTCTCGATTTGGTTCTTGCGCTCGAATCGTTGTTGATGGATCTGATTCTGCTTGGCTCGTATGAAGGAACGTTTGTCGACGTTAGGGTGCACTTCGATATCAGAATCGTCGCTCAGCTCGAGAGCATCCTGATATTGTCAGCCTTGAGGTTCAGCCTGGTGGTTTACAAGCCGTTAAGAAAACAATGATTCACGCGCTTCCTGTATTTACTTACCCATTTGCTGTAATCGACCGGCATTCTGGAGAATTTGGTCTTTCGAAGTATGAAAGAAGTTGTGGTGTTTATGTGGAGAGAGTTACAGTGGAAAGGAACCTACAAAGGCAAGTTCTCCAATCCAGTCAAATGTTCCATAGCAAGTTCAATCCTGCACAATTCGTACCCCACGCTTATCCACGTGCACGAGGTTATGCCGAGTCGAGTCAACGAACTTGTGCCAATGCCAATGCCGTTCACAGCGATGACGGAAGCTAAAATGCTCTAAGAGACAATTGTTGATTTCAAAGTCCGAACTTCAACCTTCTCTTCCGCGCATCACCACTCACCACTCGACACTTTCACCATTCACTCTAAGACTTGTTTGTTTGATGCGACAATGGGCCTGCGACGACCAGGCGGATCAGATCTATGCCGGTGATATCAGCGGCTTTGATACAATTCTAGGCGCAGCATATTCCCACGATGCGACCAACGACGATACTCCGAGGTAATGGATGGGGTGCGGTATTCGAGGGAGCTTCCAGACAGCTCTTAACACCCAGTCCTATCGCGAGAGTGACGGCTACTCGACTGCCTACCTCATCATCTCCTAAATACATGAACCGATGCAATTCTAGCTTCAACGCACCTCCGAGGATATCACCATCACCTATTCGGTCGAACCAGCCTCTCGCGAGTAAGCTTCTCTCGCAGCCAAAGCTAGGCCTTTCGCCGCAATGGAGGCCGGCAGTCGCACAACTACGACCATTCAACAGCACATCTCACTTGCAAGAAGCACCAAAAACTGCAGATCGACAGGATCTAATAGAAAAGGAGAAGGCTAAAAGACAAGAGGAGGAGGAGGATCTGATAGACGACCAAGGAGGATTCGAGAGAAGTGAGAAGGCATCCAAAGCAGCTCAGGTCAACTTGAGTGCGCGCTTGTCCAGTAACAAGGCACCGGGAAATTCTGCTGGATTCGGCGAAATATGGAGGTTGATCAAGATTGCAAGGCCAGAAGCCAGATGGCTAGGACTGGCCTTTGCATTTCTACTGATATCTTCAAGTATCACTATGTCAATACCTTTCTCCATCGGAAAGATTCTGGACTTGGCAACGAAGGATCCCTCAGAAGGCAGCACTCTATTCGGGCTGGAGATTGGACAATTTTACATGGCCCTCGGAGTGGTTCTAACTCTAGGAGCCGCAGCAAATTATGGACGAATCATTATTCTTCGAATTGTTGGAGAGCGCATTGTTTCGAGACTCCGGTCACAACTCTACAGACGGACTTACGTACAAAATGCCGAATTCTTTGATGCCAATCGAGTCGGAGATCTCATTTCACGTCTTAGTTCCGATACGGTGATTGTTGGCAAGAGCATCACCCAGAATCTGTCAGACGGGTTGAGAGCAATTGTCAGTGGCGCGGCTGGTTTTACTGCAATGGCTTGGGTCAGTTTGAAGTTGACAAGCATTCTTTGCTTGATGTTCCCACCTGTTGCAATCGGTGCATTCTTCTACGGAAGGGCAATTCGAAACTTGAGCCGGAAGATCCAACGGAACTTGGGAACCTTGACGAAAATCGCAGAAGAGAGACTCGGAAATGTACGAACCAGCCAAGCATTTGCAGGCGAGATCCAGGAAGTCGGGCGCTACAATCACCAGGTCAAGAAAATCTTTGCATTGGGCAAGAGGGAAGCACTCATCAGTGCAACTTTCTTCAGTTCATCGGGATTTCTTGGTAACATGACCATCTTAGCCTTACTGTATTCTGGAGGATCCATGGTTAAGAGTGGAGTCATCAGCATTGGCGACTTGACATCTTTCCTGATGTATACAGCCTACGCTGGGTCGAGTTTGTTCGGTGTTTCCAGCTTCTACTCTGAACTTATGAAGGGTGTTGGTGCTGCTAGTCGCTTGTTCGAGCTCCAGGACAGAAAGCCAACAATTCCTGCTACAGTAGGAGTCAAGGTCAAATCCGCCCAAGGAATTATCAAGTTCTCAAACGTCTCATTCGCTTATCCAACTCGCCCAGCAGTCAACATTTTCGATGGACTCGACTTCGAAATCCCATCCGGAACAAATGTAGCTATTGTTGGGCCCAGTGGTGGAGGAAAGTCCACGATTGGATCTCTGCTTTTGAGATTCTACAACCCAACAGAAGGTGCTATCTCCATTAACGGAATTGATATTTCCACAATGAATGGCAAATCATTGCGTCGTCGCATCGGAATGGTTGGCCAAGAGCCAGTTCTTATGTCTGGCTCGATTGCGGAGAACATTGCATATGGCAAGCCTCATGCATCGCGAGCAGAAATCACTGCTGCAGCAAGGAAGGCAAACTGCCAATTCATTAGCGACTTTCCCGATGGACTCGATACTTCGGTTGGTGCTCGTGGTGCTCAGTTATCTGGTGGCCAGAAGCAGCGAATTGCTATCGCAAGAGCTCTGCTCAAGAACCCCGACATCCTCATTCTCGACGAGGCCACTTCCGCATTAGATGCCGAATCTGAGACACTGGTCAATTCCGCCTTGGCTGCATTGCTCAGAGGACACAACACCACGATCTCGATTGCTCATCGGCTGTCGACGATCAAGAGATCTGATCATATTATCGTTCTCGGAAATGATGGAAAGGTGGCTGAAACAGGCACTTACAACGCTTTGTCAAACAACCCAGACTCTGCTTTCTCCAAGTTGATGGAATGGCAAATGAGTGGCGGCGACGCTGCTGACAAGAGAGCTATGGAACCGGAAGGACATCTCACAGAGACCGAGCAGATCGCTGACGACCTTGCTCATCTGGAGGACGAAAGCGCAGAGGATGTCGATGAAGGAGAAGCTGAGCGAAAAGCAGACCAGACAAAGACGGAAGCGGTTATAGAAACGGCCGACAAGCAGGCGAAGTAAAAAGTGGTAATATTGCATTGTGGATAGCGGGGGCCTTACCCGTGCCTGAGGGCGTTTTCTTTCTGTTCTCACTTGGGCGTCTTGATACACATATATGCATTGGGAGGCAGGATACGGCTTTCTGTTGATTCCTTCTGGTGGAATTGGACAACCACAGCCCACTTTGGGGTCTGTACTTTACTCCACTCTTATACCTGATAGGAGAATTTAGATAATGTCCTACTCTAGGCCACTTTCCTGGACGTGATCAAAGTCAATCTAATATCTCGGATTCGGTTACCTTCTTGGTCTGCCGCATCCTGATCGGAAATACAGCTCCTTCTGTTTGAATTGCCAGATTAGTCATGAGCATCAGGTTCCCACACATCACGCTTCCCCTCGATCTTCTTCATCAACAGCCTAATCGCCTCAAGCCTCCTCCTTCCGAAACCTCCCCGGCCATCCAAACCCCCGATACAACTGCCTCAGATACTGGACATCCAGATCCGTATACCACTCCCGTTCCTGCGCACAAACCTCCTCCTCAGCAATAGCCTCCTCTCTCTCCGGCACATTCCCAACTTCCAGCGTGACTTTTCGCAGACACGGAATGAGTCTCAGGCTCTCATATTTCTTCCTCAAGCTCCCCAAATAGAACTCGACATCATCCGTCAAACTATCCATCCTAATGGCCTCCTCAATCATCTCTCCATGCAGCGTGTTCAGCAGCATTTCCCGCCCGTTACTCTCATGTCCACGGGCGATAGCTATCACATGTTTGGCTTCCACGGATTCTTCGTCCCCGGCCTCCCATTTTGAGATGTTGTCGGGCCAGTCTTCGTCCTCGCGATTCGCGGACTCGGGTGAAGGAGCGCCGGGTTGAATTTCTTTTTCCGGGTCGAGGGGAGCGGAAAATTCGTCGAAGCCGGGGTTTAGCACGGATTTGTAGTGGATGCATGCTATGCTGCAGAAGTAGGGGAGGTGCTTTATATCTTCGAATGCGATATCTGAGATCCAGGGCAAGGATGAGGCGGGGAGGTGGTACGGCCAGCCGCCTGGTTGGGGGATGTGGCTGTCTTTGATGTCGAACCTGGGGGTCAGCTTCACCTCAGGTCTTCATCAAATCATCTGAAAATGAACCCATAAGAATTGATACTTCGCTTCTGTCTCAGGGTTTCACTGGCAATTTGTGAGATGAGTTTAACGGCGCAGTAAAGGCAGCAGGCTGGCGAAAGTCCAACACCTTATGACTTTCTACCCTCGGGCAAGTTTGAATCCCAACTGAACTTCGCGGTCAAGCATCTGTGACGCTGAAAGAGCTGCACATGGTTCTAACTTCAAATTATCTTCACGTGTCCCAACCGTGACTTGGTCAAGCAAGCCAATTATGGGTAACTTTCTCTTAAATTGATATACACGCCGATTATTATGCACCATGATTACCAACGCATGCTTTTGGTAGATGAAAATCATTGAGTTTTTTCTTTTTTCGGGTGTGTCAAAAGTTTCACGCCAAGTTCTTGTTATCCTTGACGAGAAAATGTGTTCCATCTGATGGATCGAGGTGTTTTTGCTGCTCACAAATCAGTCATACATGAGATCTAGGGATTCTGATAACGTTTTGTGGGAAGCTTTGAAACTACGGAGTATGCGAGGGGATATAAAGCCAAGGATCAATCCATCTGATATTCCCTTCAAATCCTTCATCATTCCGTCTTGACTTGCTTTTTGGCTTCATCCATCTCCGTCAACCATTCCTATCATCAATTAGCTGCAACAGTCAAAGCTTTTTCCAACTCCAGAACTTTTCTCGTTCAGCTTTCAGCATGGCGTCTATTCGGACTGTTTACAATACCGAAGTTCATTACAACCTCCTCACCTTCCCAGCTCACGATGAAAAGAAATACTCGACTATAGTCACAGATGCAAACGGTATATCTGGATCTAAGATAGTGGACACACTTATTGCTGCACCCGAACGATGGGAAGTCGTTTATGCCATGTCGAGACGGCCACCGCCAAGCCACCCTGACAGTGTGAAGAGCATTGCCGCAGGTTTGCTGAGTAACAGTCCTGAAGAGTTGGCGACTTTGCTTGAGCAAAAAATGGTTAGAGCGTAAGGAGACCTGAGAAAAACCATTGAGTTGTGCTGGCCTTATGTTTTTACAGGGATTTTGTCATTTTGCTTCGTGCAATCACCTGCCAAAGAAGATGAAGGTCTGTGGTCAAATACACGAGATCTAGTGGTCATCAATGCTAGGATTCGAACTCTTCCCAGTGGAGAGGTATAATAATGACCATGCAGACAAAACTCTCTTCAACTTCTTCTCAGCACTCATCGTTTCGTCCTCCAAACAAGCGGCAAGCATTACGCTCTCCCATCTCGGTCTGGCCGCGACCACAATGACAGAAGACACTCCCGCTCTCCGGGTCCCCCACTCCAACTTCTACTTCCCACAAAAAGACCTCCTATCTACATCGGCCAAGCAGGATCACATGCACTGGACAGTCACCCATCCTGGTCTTCATCATCGGCGCCAACGAGACCGCACCAATCAATATCTCCTACGCCCTCGCCATCTAAACATCCATCCAAAGAACTCGGTCTTCCCCTAACTCGGAACGGGCTGCTCTGACTCCAGCTGCTGCAGACGAGACGTTTAATCCGTTGACGATAGTCCATTCTCGTATGAGAAGTTGTAGCCAGTTCTTGCTGGGTGGTATGGCATAGAGTATGGTACGCCGGAGGAGGATGAGGATGAGAATCAGTATTTTGTTGTCACGATGCAGAGAAATCCGCCTCCAAGAGGATTCGGAAAGCCGGGAGAGGTGAAAATTAACCTTAGTTTTGAGGCATGGGTGAAAAAGGAAGAAGTGAAAGCTGCGTGGGAGAACATTCAGGAGAGGACGGGAGAGGATTTGGTGAATGTCTTTGGTACTCTTGATGCTGAAATGTTGGAGAGTTCGGCGAAGTTTGTTCCCTTCTGTTCTGTGTATAGTTGAATGCTAGAGCTGAATTGATGTGATAGAAATCAAACGATGGATAAGGCGAAGAAGATGGGATGGACAGGACATGTGCAGACTAATGAGGGAGTCAGGAGGACGATTGAGAAGACGGCAGAGTTGAAAATTTTGCCGTCTCTCTAGATTGTCAGAAATCAGACAGATATCCGAGTTAAGGAAGCTGAGCGAGTTTTCTTACATTTCTGCATTCCGGATTCTCAGGTCCCCATTTCAAAAATATTCTACTCATGTGTTCTTGGGGGGCTCCCAGATCAATGCGGATCCAAGTCTGGAGAGCAAAGTCTACCCAACCTCCCCTGCACATTCACTTGGTTTCTATATGAACCTGCCCAATTCCTGCCTCGACGACCTTTCGAAGCAGAGCTTCAAAGTGGACTTTTCCGACATGTCATATCTTGACACCTTTTAGGAAGACTATCAACGACAGAACCTGGGATTTTCGCTACCAAACGATCAATATCAGGGTTCCTATTACGAAGGTTTAACTATGTCAGAGTCCTCTGATTGGTTAGCTGTATCATTACCTGTGAAATGAAATGTGGCAGGTGTCGCGAGTCCGCCGCATGGCAACCTGCGAGGTGCATGGGCCAGCTGATGCCACGGGCTTGCTACAACCCCCCACCAACTTGGGATGTACATGCCCAAACAGGGAAAGCGCTGGAGCTACCCCTGAGCTTGCTTCAACCTCGATATCAAAACAAGTCTGGGACCTGATCTCGTGTAATGAGCATCGAGCAGCAAATGGTCGTCAACAAATGAAGTGCCAGAACAATAAAAGACCGATGACCTGGCGTGGCTATCAGACAAGCCTACGTACGCATTCTCGAAATTTTCTGAGCTGACAATCCGAGCACCACCCAAGTGAGGTACGAGGTGGAGCTCACGTCAAACAGCTCAGATTCTTAGCTCGTTGTGTGCCTGGGATCCCCGAGAGTATGCAAATTTCATCCTGCCATCAAACCGGCTTTGCAAGGCATAGAGCTTGGGTGAAGTGGCTGTGGTAGTTTGGGTGAGGGATTTGCGGGATTTTTGGTTCACGTACAGTAAGCGAAGAATGCTCGATAGCCGCCTCGAGCCAACCTTTTCATTATCAAATTCCAGGAGTCCATCTCCAGATCAAAGGGGGCGCAGCAGAACACTGAGCATGGAGTCGGAGACCTCTCCTTGCCCACCAATGAGCCTACGGGCAAGCAGGCAACTCGTCGACGATCTGCCTCCTCTCTAGCTCTTCGGCGCGTATCGAAGCGTCAACCTCATGTATGATGCTCGATATAGCTTGGCGCTCATGAGGGATTTTCTTTGTTCCAATCTCCAGATCCACATTCGGCCCTTGTCAAGCTGTCAAGAACGATTATGGGAATGGGAACGAGATTTCCCTTGATCTGGTATCGCTAGTCGCGGTCATCAAAGACAATGATAGATTTCTGATGGTGGGCTATGCTACCGGTAGCTGTTGTCAAGCTGGTATAAGTCGTTCGGGCCTGCTTTTCAATTCTTCTCCAACTTAAGCCAGTCGCAAAGAAAGCTGCGAGCCTGCTCGTACGGCCTTCCAGTGTCTCTTTGCCGTCGCCCCAATCTCCTGCCAACAGTATCGTTACTCTACCCCTTGCACCTCTCATCCTCCTATTCTTCCCAATTTTTCAAGCGAAACACTCCAGAATAGCACAATGGTCGAGTTCAGCGATGACAAGCAGAAACATGCGCGCATTCAGTGGAATGAAGCTGATGTAGAGGCCGGCGAAGGAAGAGCACGTCCTAATCTTCATCGAACCAACTCCAACATATCCATCAACAGTGCCCACAGCAGAAGAGGTTCAATCGACCCAGCATCAGCACTACCCATCCAGTACCGAACTGTCTCCTTCCAGATCGCCGAATCAAATCAGAAGAATATCGCAGACACCAAGAAAGCCAAGGCTTCAGCTGCGAAAGGTATGTGTCCCTGAACTTTGGCTTCCATCTCCATCTTCTAACCGAAACTTAGAGCTGGGTGACCTGGATTGGCATACCATAACACCAGAGGATATCTATTCTCGACTCTCTATCTCTCCAGCTCAAGGTCTTTCTGCCGAACAAGCCAAAAGACGCCTCACTGAATATGGAAAGAACATTCCCTCTCCTCCCCCAACACACTTCTTTCAGACTCTGTTCGGGTATTTCTTCAAAGGCTTTGGTTCCATCCTTCTTGTTGGTTCTATACTTGTGTTCGTCTCATGGAGGCCGCTCGGGGACCCCCCAGCGCAGGCTAACTTGGCACTTGCAATCGTACTCCTGGCTGTGTTCTTCATCCAAGCTGCATTCAACGCATGGCAGGACTGGTCCTCTTCTCGTGTAATGGCTTCAATCACTACCATGCTCCCAGACAGTTGCTTAATCCTCCGGGATGGTGCAAGAATCACCGTTATGGCTCATGACATCGTTCCAGGAGATATCATGTACATCAAGGCTGGCAACAAGCTACCTGCTGACGTCCGCTTCGTTGAGATATCTTCTGATGCCAAGTTTGATCGCTCGATTCTTACAGGTTAGCAATTACGAATGCTTACCTTCCTCTTTGCGCCACTAACTTGTTCCAGGCGAATCTGCTCCACTGCCAGGTACTGTTATGACAACAGATCTCAACTATTTGGAAACTAGGTGTATTGGTCTCCAAGGTACACACTGCATATCAGGGAGTGGTATCGGTGTCGTCGTTTCAACAGGAGACTCGACTGTCTTCGGCAAAATTGCAAAGCTCACTAATGCACCGAAAACCGGATTGACTCCCTTGGAGCGGGAGGTTCTGAACTTTGTCATTATCATCTGCTCCATCATGTTCGTCATGATAGTCGTAGTTATTGTTGTCTGGTATGTTCTTATTAGTCTTTAGAAAGTTCGATCCTGACATGTCTAGGGCTGCATACTTGCGCAAATCTCATCCTGGTTGGATCTCGGTATCGCTCTTGATTGTCGACTGTGTATCAGTTGCAATCGCCTTTATCCCCGAGGGACTGCCAATCGCATTGACAGCTTCGCTTACAATCACAGCAAACATCATGAAGCGTAACAATATCCTTTGCAAGTCTTTGAAGACTGTTGAAACACTTGGCTCAGTCAGTGTTATCTGTTCAGACAAAACCGGTACCCTCACGAAGAACAAAATGTTCGTTACCGAATGCAGTATTGGCATGCATAACATGACACCAGAGTCTGCCCGTGATGAGATGAAACTTGGCAGTCAGAACACAAAGATTGGTCAATCCTCAAATGCGGTCGCGCAACTTCGTGCTGTCGCTGGACTTTGCAATTCTGGCGAATTCGACGCCGCAACTTTCAACCTACCAATTCAAGAGCGGAAGATTAACGGTGATGCCACCGATCAAGCAGTGCTGAGGTTCTCTGAAACACTTGGACCAGTTTCTGAACTGCGCCAGATGTGGAGGAAGACATTTGAATTGGCCTTCAACAGCAAGAACAAATACATGATCAGAACATTTGAGCCTGCACAGAAGGAAGGACTTGATCTTGCATTACCTGATACGGAAGCCACAACTTTCCGGGCTGAGGATACGTAAGCGTTTCGACTTATCACTCATGGAGTTTGCTAATAACTTCACAGCCTTCTCTTAATCAAGGGTGCTCCAGATGTTCTCATCGGCCGCTGCTCAAAGTACACCAGTATGGAAGGAGAATCGAAAGTTCTTGATAATGCAACACGCAACACGATCGAAGAGATCAAGGACACATGGTCTGCACAAGGCAAGCGTGTTATTCTTCTGGCACGCAAGACCGTTTCCAGGGAGCTGTTCAAATCTCTCCCGACTTCCAGTCTTTTCGAAGATGAGGTTGCACAACATGCCAGAAGTGGACTCACTTTGGTTGGTATTGTCGGTATCGTCGATCCTCCTCGTGACGAAATCCCCTCTGTCGTCAAAACTTTGAGAAGATCTGGAATTCGCATCTTCATGGTATGTGTCCAAAAACAGATCCAAGTCTTAATACTGACGCATTTCAGGTTACAGGAGACTTCGCACTCACTGCGCAAGCAATCGCTACTGAATGCGGTATCGTCACCAACCCTCCACACCAGGTCAAAGATCTTTCTGCCCTTGCTAGAGATGATTCTTTCTCTGTCTCTGGCGAATCCATCCGTGAAGACAAGATCATTATCCATGTGCCATCTAATTCCGAGATCAAGTCATCTATCGTCATCAGTGGGCCTGAGCTGATTACTCTCAACGAACATCAATGGGATCAGCTCTGCAAGTATGATGAGATTGTCTTCGCTCGTACGACGCCAGAGCAAAAACTTCGCATTGTCCGGGAGTTCCGTAAGTCCCCTATATTCATGTTGACGAAAATATTACTAATTCCTAAACAGAAGGCAGAGATGAAATCGTCGCCATGACTGGGGATGGTGTTAATGACGCTCCATCCCTCAAAGCAGCAGATATTGGTATTGCTCTCGGTAGTGGGTCCGACATCGCCATCGAAGCCGCAGACATGGTTCTCCTAGAATCATTTTCCGCTATCGTCGAAGCAGTGCAATATGGCCGAGTGGTCTTTGATAACCTGAAGAAGACAATTGCGTACCTCCTGCCTGCCGGTTCATTCTCCGAGTTCTGGCCAGTCATGACAAACGTCCTCTTCGGTATCCCACAGATCCTGTCTTCATTTCTCATGATAATAATCTGCTGCTTCACCGATTGCGCAGCAGCAACTGTCCTTGCCTACGAAACACCAGAAGCCGATGTCCTGCTCCGCAAACCCCGCAAGCCCAGGACGGACCGTCTAGTGGACTGGCAGCTGATCGTCCAAGCATACGGCTTCATCGGCGTCATCGAAACACTGTGCTCCTTCGCAATGTCCTACTGGTATCTCGAGCGCCAAGGCATCCCCTTCTCTAACCTCTGGTTCAAATACGGCAGTCTGCCAGATACCATCGATCCCGACTACGCCGCGCAACAATACAACGTCGCATCCAGCATCTACTTCATCAACCTCGTCGTCATGCAATGGTTCGCTCTCCTCGCCTTGCGTACACGCCGTTTGAGCATCTTCCAGCATCCACCGCTCCTCAACAAAATGACCCAGAATTGGTATCTGTTCCCTGCTATGGCTTTCGCTCTCGTGATGGCGATTTTCTGGTTGTATGTTCCGAAGTTTCAGAGTGTGCTGGGTACGACAGAGGTTCCGGTCGAGCATTTCTTCCTGCCGGCTGCTTTTGGCGTGGGTATCTTGTTTTTGGATGAGGCAAGGAAGTGGGGTGTTAGGAGATGGCCAGGTGGGATTTTGGATAGGTGTGCCTGGTAACATTGCATCTGATGGAAGGAGGCTTAAGTGTGAGTGTGCGAGAATTTAGTTGAATACGAACTCATTTGAACATATGCTCTACCGTTGGTCTACTAGGAATTCCATTCCACCAACGTCTTCCGCATCATCTTGTCTCTAAATAATTGCAGATGAAAAATTCTTACTACCATCTCTCAGCCACCAAGGCTCCTCTCACCAACCCATCCCCCTTTTCTAAAACTCTTCCCCCCGCCATCCTCACCCTCTCCCTCGCAAAAAACACCCTCAACCCCCCCCCCCCCCCCCACAGTCTCATCCCAAGCACCCTTCAAACCCCCAAATAAAAACTCACAATCCTCACCACACCCTCCTCACCACACCCTCCTCCCCAACCCTCTAGCCCTCAACTCCCGCAGGAAAATCTGCATCACTCGCTGCCCGATGGTGTGTCTGTGAATAGCCACAAGGTTGAAAGAACTAGACTCTGTGCGGGAGAGGGAGAGCAGAGATTGCGACTGTCGGATGTGTTGCGTGGGGAGTTGTGGGAGGGGTGATGGTGTGGGAGTGAGTGAGTACTAGTTCAAATTATATTCGAGGGAAATCGGTGTTCTGGAATTTATATATATTTTTTCGTTTGGATAGAGAAGTCCGTCGACGAAGAATATATTGACAGTTCTCTGTGCGAGAGCTTCGTTTGGACAAGAGAGTTGCATGTGTGACTGTATCGGAGGGCACAATGTATCAGCCCGCATCTTTCACCCCACGTAGTATTTCAAAACTTCATGGGGTTGATACTGTAGGAGACAAACTGGATATACCCTGCTTTGAATCCAGAGTAAAAACTCCAATCTTTCATTCGTGGCGTCGAAGGCGAGGGCGTCGTGGGGGCTTCGAGGAGGTCTTGCTCTACGTGGAGGTGTGTCGTCTGGGATGTTTGAGGGTGGGGGTGAGTCGATTACTAGAGTGGGAGTGACATGAGGATCGTCGCTTCCTGCTGGCTGCCGGTGGAGAGTTTAATACATGTTGGAGGGTCTAGGGCATCTGTTGCTGAACGATGATTTGGGAGGATGAGAGGGGGGTTATCGCAGTGGAATCAATTTCTTTTTGGGAAGGACTCCGACTAGACCATCAAAGAATTGTGTCATCAGGAAGCTGGCCAACTACACCTTTCATTTGAGACAAATTCAAACCATACAACCAAATCTTCAACCTGTTCAAAGCTTCTACGAGGACACACGACCATCGCCAGCCCGTTTGAATAGCTGGCATCTTCTGGGGTGGCCTTGAAAGATCTTGACAAGCACAGAGAGCTTAAAAGTCCCGGAAGTTGGATAAGCGCTTTGAACATTAAAGAGTCTGACAATTTGTATGCCTCTGTAAGGCAGCGTTCAAGACGATGGTAGGAACTGACCCACTATAAACTTCCCAAATAGGTTCAAGAAAATTGCATTTTCAGAACATCGGCTTTCATTAAGTCCACATATTGTAGAATCACATACATCAGCCCTTTAGAACAAGCTTCATCAAGAAAGTAAAGCGCTATAGATGGGTTCTCACCCCACTCGCTTAGACGTCATCTTTGAAAGCATTATATCCCAAACTAGAAAGAACAAAACAGTGAATAGCTTTACCCACAACATCCACTCCTGCCTGATCCCCTCAGGATGGTTCATTTCATTTGGCCCACAAAACCTTTCCTCTCTACCCAATCAAATGAGGAAATTTTGCCAACTTCTCAAGCGATCAAGGCCTAACTAAATCTTGATCTTTCACACAGACTTTTAAACTTGAACTAACAACCTCCAAAAAAGAAACCACACAAGCGATGCAACGCCCTCCCAGCCTCGACCTTGCGTGTAACCCCTGAAAAGGCAATTTTGGCGGGTTCGTTTTGCAAAAGGGGGCGTAGTTGTGGCCGATTTAAAAGATCAAGAGAGTTGGGAACCCGTTTCCATAGGGACCTGGCAGTCCGGTCCAGCGTGCGTCTACCGCAAGTACTAAACAAAACAGCAAGAAAATCCGCCCCCCAAAAATCGAAAAACGACAAAACCCGAGTGAGTAATTCATCCCTGAACTCCTCGTGTGGCAGTTTGGCCTTGATCGGCTTCAAAAAATAGTTTTCCCCCTATTTTCTTTTGAGAATTGATAATTGGAAATCGAGACTGAGGATTATCTCACCTCATCTGTGGATCATCAAAACAAAATAAGAGCCAGATCTTAAGTCTAAAACCTTCAAATGAACGTCGGCGACCTCGAGTAAGCGAAGTCGCCGGACACATCATCAACAGGATCCGCGCCTCACAACAATGCCATGCGTGCGGCAAAGCGTTATCTCGGAACAATTCCCCATCGCAAAGCCATCAAGATAATGCACTGCTTCGCATTGATAGATGTTCAGGCGCGGGCCGAGCGGGTACAACACTGTGGTCAAGTCATACCTCGTCCTGTGCAGCCCGAGTTCCCTGCCATGTCTTCTGCTCCCCGGACCTGGAGTAACCATCTCGTAGCCGCCCGAGTGTGACAAAGGGGATGTAAATATAGTCGGGTATGTACCGAGAGTTTCTTTTCCCAAGCCAGCCAGCCCCTGACGTGTTCCTGTCTGCTGGGACAGATGGCTGAACATGGGACGGGGGGATCCAAGAGTCTAACTGTAGTGGGGTGTTGGTGGTGGGGTGGCTTTATTCGGCGACCTACGCTTGAAATCATCCCCTTCGAGCGCTAGCGCCAAACTTCAATCTTATCATCACGTTCTGGCTTTCAGCTGCTTTGTACTGGTATGTCGCCGAGCTCTTCCTCAGACATGGCTTACTTTAGATCTATTTGTCTCTTGTTCTTTAACATTGTTCATTTTTGTAACTATTTTGGCTACACAGAAATGCCACCGGAGACCGCTCGAACACCGCAAACACGTCAGATCAGATGCTTCTACAGACTTCTGTAACAAGAAGCAATATACTTAGTTTCGACTCGTTGTATATGACTTCTTCGATTGTTCTACCGATGGAGACAGAAGCTCACGCTTCCCGCAGTACAGCTTCCCCATCTGGATCTCCTAGCCCTGAAGGTGGGCATCATTCCGAACGAAGCACTGTTTCTTCTGCTTGTATACCTTGCCGGAGCAAACATCTGAAGTGTGACGGCCAGCAACCATGTTCTCGGTGTGCAACTCATGGATACGAATGTATATTTCTGAAGTCTAGACGAGGATACAAGGGGCCTGCGGCGATCCGTGGTCAATCATCAGCAAAGGACAGTAACAGTAAGTTGATCACCGACAAACATAACGGAAGAGACTAAATATAAAAAAGAGACAGAGATTGGAAAAGGAATCAGTCAAAGCGACAATACTGCCATGCCAAATGATAGTCTAGCCCCGAGATCAGTACCGGCTGACCTTTCTTCGTCCCTCGACTACGCACTCGTTAACCAGAATTGGGCTACGATGCAGCCAAGAGTTCAAAGTCCCATCATGAACATCCGACGGAGATGCATGGAAGCGTTTTTTCAATACTTCTATGATTCTCACCCATTCTTGGCCCCCCGCCAACAGCTCCTCGAGGCTTTCAAAACAGGCCCTCAAACAGAACATCTCGAGACAGCCATCATCTACATCGGATCCCGGTATATCAGAGGTGCTTCTTCAGCTCCATATTCACTGGACTTAGACTGCTTCATATTGCAACAAGATCTCCCAAGAGACGCTTCGACAGTTCAGACCATGCTCTTGTTCGCGTTAGGATTGGATGGCAATAATGAACGGAAGAAAGCAGTCGAAGTCCTCATCAAGGCACAACGCTTTGCTTTAGAGCTTGGAATGAACCAGCGCGAGTTCGCTATCATGAATGGACGTGGCTCCCATGTATTTGAAGAAAGCATTCGTCGGTCTTGGTGGGAACTGTATGTCGTGAGTGTGATGTTGGCGGCTTTTCATGGAAAGAGAGCTTGTCAGTTATCTGGCATTGTATCAACCACTCCTCTGCCTTGCGAAGAGAGGGACTTTGTCAACGGAGTGAGTATAACAGCTCTATTGTGAGACATATCAGCTGAGACTCTCAGGTCATACCCCAATTTCACACTATGGAAGAGTTCGACGACGACTCATTCCTCGACGAAGAGATAGAATGGTCGTCGTACGCATACCGGATAGCTGCTGCTAGGAATCTCGAACGGATACTGGGAACCGATAACATTGCTTTTCCCGAAGATCCCCGAACATATAATTTGGACGCTCTGTTGGTCAACTGGAACCTCCATCTCCCACCCTGCAAAGTGGCGAACTTCGATCAATTAGGGACATTTGATGAAATGATGTTCCAGGCTCATATGATTACTGAACTGTGGGTGCAACCTTCGGAAAGTATGGAGAATGTCGTACTGACTCATCAAACAGAAGTTCCCTACTACTCCATCGCCGCTTCACTCCCTCAGACGCTGCGGCATCACAAACAGTCATTTCATGTACAGCCCAAGGAACAGTTACAGCGCACTGTTCAGGCTCCAACGACATACACTCCAGCAAAGCCACCCAAGCCGCCTCCAACATCAGCAAACTCGTCGGCCTTCCCACACCACTCATCCACCACACGCACTTTTTCATCTGCGCTCTAACACAATCATCAATCTCGCATCTCTCGCTCTGGTCACATCTACCACTGATGGCAGCCGACGAGAATCTCAAAGAGGAAATCAGGATGAATGCCGGGGCGCTGAGAGCGATGCGTTCGGTGTGGCCTTCTGCGCAGACGGCTTTCAGTCAGGTTACGGTAGCTGCACAGAGGGTATTTGAGACGAGGAAAGATGCCGTGGGAGAGGTTTTCTGGAGGGATCTGATTGGTGATGGAAGTGCTGACGGTGAAGGGGATCTTGACTTATCTGGTTTGACGGGTAGTATTACGGATGTCAATACTTGATTAAGTGAGGAGGAAAGGGGTCCAGAAGCCTGCAGGGTTCATGAATTGAAGTGGATATAACTGAGTCAT
The DNA here is from genome assembly GCA_002554605.1 of Helotiales sp. F229. Classification (NCBI taxonomy): domain Eukaryota; kingdom Fungi; phylum Ascomycota; class Leotiomycetes; order Helotiales; species Helotiales sp. F229. Next base: position 1,936,567 of record MXAW01000010.1, read on the forward strand.
GTAACACCAGCCTGGGCCAGATCTGTTTACAAGCGAACGATGAAGAACATGATAATCCGGGAAGCAAAAGCAAGGAAGAACAATATCTGAATAGGAACACGCTTTAAACCAGCAATTAAACGACTATCTATCCAGAGGTCAAAAGAGATCTGTCTCGAAGGCCCAAGACCTCAAGACACAAAAACTCAAAAGAAACATTTCCGGAACGGGGAATTGAACCCCGGTCTCCTGCGAACGCTTCAACTGTCGATTTAAACAGCTAATGAGAGGCAGAAATGCTAGCCACTACACCATTCCGGATCTTGCTATTTGATGCAAGACAACCTCTTATCCCATCAAATAAATGTGTGAAGTGAAAGTGGATATCTTGAAATTGTTAGGGCTTGAGGCTGCTGGCGGCATAAGCGAGCACGGATGACTGACGGTCAGGATGAGTCGGATGGGGCGCCGAGGAGATTGCTTCCAGTAGTGGGGTCAAGGCTGGAGGTGACTTTGGAGGTGCAGTTAGTGACGTGCTTGAATTGAACCCTGAAAATATTTGTCGTTGTGGGTGAAAGGAAGGGAAAGAAGCAGAGGAATGAAAGAGAAAATTACGAAGGGAGTTCTAAGAAGGATAAATACAGAGACCATTCAGAAGCCGTGAAGTGCAGACCGAGCAGATGATAGCCGTCCGTTCATCCGACCAACTCGAAACAGGCTTTTCGTCCGTACATTACAGTTCGGACAATCAAAATCGTACAAGAAAGTTATCCTATTTCAGGATCCACTAATGCATCGTCATTCAAGCGCCTTGGCCTTAATATCTAACCTTACTTCTGATAATATACCCACCCTTCCTGCCGGGCTTGTGTCTTCCGTACGGAACTAAACCTCGTGGCTCTTTATCCGGAGCTCACAAGACCCGATGCTATAGAAGCTGTAAATGAGCGGTTCCCTTGCAAATCCTCACCAAGAGAAGAGTGCCTTTTCTAGAACAAAAACTTGTTCTGTTTTTGGATTCATCCGGTTTGCTTTGTTGTGTTGATGGAATTTTAAGTTCCGGGAATGAAATCGGATCGGCAGCCAGCAGATTTACCCGGCACTAGACCTAGTTTCAAACAAGCCCATGATCAGATCACCAAGCCTGGGAAAATATCCTGCCTTGCAGTGTGGGGTAATAGCCATACGAAAGCCGCTCCTGCAAGTACCTGCGCTCAGCTGCATACAAAATAGCCAATGGAGAAATCGGTTTTCTGTTACACAGTTACATCGTGAACAAAGAAAGGGGGCAGGGGGGGTCGCTAAAACCAAAACTGAACCTAAGCGAGCCCAAACTCCATATTGCCCCAGGATGAGATTGCTAAGTTTCATCTAGACATATGGATTGCGGGGGAATGTAACTGCGCCACCCAGAAGCCATTGGATGCCGGTAGTAGGTACTCAGTTGCGCGTTTCTCGGCGCGGCAGTTCTGTTTGCATGATGTTCTACCAGGCGAGGATGGTGAGCTTCACATCCTTGCTTCTAGGCGCTATTTCCAGGTAGGTGGGTGTCCGCTGTGGAGTCTCTTAGAAAGCTTGTTGGAGAAGTATAAGGGGGGAAGCATTTCCTCTTCTTTTTGAAGAGTCCGACCACCTAACTCTCCCTCAAGTCAAGTCTAGTCAATATGGTTTCACTCACTTCCTTCCTCATCGCCGCCTCGGCTATCACTGGTGTGTTCGCCGCACCAAATGTTGCCGTAGCAGAACGTGCCCCCGGAGCTCTCTCTGAGCGTGCTGGAACTCCTAGCGCCACTGGTACACATAACGGATTCTACTTTTCGTGGTGGACGGACAATGGAGCGCAGGCTACCTACACCAATGGCCCTGCCGGACAATACAGCATAACCTGGTCCGGCAGCGGGAATCTAGTAGGAGGAAAGGGATGGATGCCAGGAACTTCGGACAGGTACGGGAAGGACTGCTCTGGTGGGGAAAGGAGAGTAAAGCTGACAGCGTGACAGAGTGATCAAGTACTCTGGTGATTACAAGCCAAATGGAAACAGCTACCTCGCCATTTACGGATGGACGAAGAACCCATTGATTGAGTACTACATTGTTGAGAATTTTGGAACGTACAACCCCAGCAGTGGAGCTTCTAAGAAGGGTACGGTCGTCGCCGATGGAGATACCTATGATATCTACCAGGTAAGCAAATTTCCCTCTCTGACCGGTCCCGATATCAGTTCTTTTCCCCAGGGGATATTGTGCTTTCCGCCGATAGAGAATTGATGCTGATACAACATCCAGAGCACACGTACCAACCAACCTTCCATCATCGGTACCGCGACCTTCCAGCAATACTGGTCCGTTCGTAGAAACAAGCGCTCCAGCGGCACTGTCACAGTTGCCACTCACTTCAATGCTTGGAATGCCTTGAACATGAAGCTTGGTGCTCACGATTATCAAATTGTGGCAACCGAAGGATACTTCAGCAGTGGATCATCGACCATCACCGTTTCATCTTAGGTGAAGTGGCGTGGGATCGAAACCTAGCGGGGAACATTCTTGTATTTAGCTAAGTGATCTTGGTGTTGAATTGTATATACAATGAACTTTGGTCTTCCAGTCGAATCCGAACGACGAGTTTTCTCTGACCAGTCTCGCCTTTCGATTGCTGTGGGTTCGAAAGATTTGCGCACCAAGACAAGGCGTTTTGAGTGCCGACGACAGCAAGTGCCTGTCCCAGCTTGGCTGGTCGATCTCATGACTGTCAGAGTCTTAAGTATGCAACCATCACCTAATGTCCAAGAATTCGCCCAAGGTGAGACTCGCCATAGGCTATATCGAAGCTGTGCCTGTGGTAGGTACCGGCTTGGTTCTCTTGGTGCTCAGCATCACATCCCAAGGACTACTTCCAGTGCTTCTCGAAATGAAAACTCCCGAGGAAGCGAGCCTGAGATCTACGATCTGGCTAGTTGTCAGCGGTGGATCGAGGCACACGGAGAGAGAGCACTCGCCTACTCTACTAGTGACATGCAAAAAGCCAAGTCTCATAATCCTCGATTGAACCTCGTTTCCTCATCCTCACTCTCACTCTCACTGTCGTCCTCGTCTATCGCCAACACGACCTCCAGTTCACTATCTGAAGACGGTCGTTCGTAACTCAGCCGGCTATCATTAATGGCTCTTGCGTCCCTAAAGGCATCCAAACGCGACTGAGTTTTTGCGAGAATTTCGTATTCATCCAAACGGGAGCATTCGACCTGGTAACGCTATTCGTCCTCCTGGATCATTCTCTCTTCTTCAATTGTGTCCAACTCGAAACACATTTCCGCGTCGACATTCTCCATACTCTCTTTCGGTCGAGATTGCAGGTATTTTTGTTCCAGTAGCATGCGCTGGAGTTCGGGGTCGGAGTATAGATCTTCTGTCCCCTCGGGATTTGGATTTGAGCCGAAGCCCGGGGGCCTTGAGAAGAGCTTGTTGAAACCAGCAGCACTGCCTCTTGCATACAAAATGGATGTCTCGTCGAGCGGCTCAGGCGTCTCCGTTCGTTTTCTCGCAGGATTTAGAACCTGGAATTCCGATCTGATACGCACCCGTCTGAATAATGTCATCTCATGTTCGTTCCCATGAGGCTTGTTGCGTTTTCTTGATCTCGCATCTCGAGAAAACCGAGGGTTCGGGCCATTCCTGTTAACACAAATTGGCTGCTCCAAATGCCTTTGGTGTGAGGGCTTTTCGGATCAAGTGCCGAACACACTTATAGAGCGACTATACACCATCTTGCATCTTCGACTGGCTCTTGACTTTAGGAGTTGCGAATGTTTCATGCGAAGACGACTTACCACTGGATATCCTCATCATACTCGGAGTTGTCTTTGTTATCGTCACTGCAGTTGGGACAACAAGTATTCCATCCTTTGCCCGTTTCAACCTTTTCAACAAATACCATGCTCATATCTGCGTGCTGTCCTGGTCTAAAGCATGTCTCCCAAGGCCTCGTAAGATCAATGTCGATTTGAGGAGTCTTGCGAACTCTCCCATTTCTATCTTCTTAGCACCAGGGCCGATCGTCTTGAAGTTGGAGCGGAGGACTGATGTCAATGCCTGGAAATTTACGTCAGTCCCCAGAACAGCTTGATCATTCTTAGAGAGCTACTTCGGCAGAGAGGATAAATTCCAAGTGGAATGGCGCGTGCCTACCCAGTGCATCAATGAAGTACACAGGCTGTTGTCGCTCAACATGGCCAGGGATGCGTGTTATGATATCTTGGATCTTGACGACAATCTGAAAAAATTGAACATTGGTTTGGCTATTCGTGGTCAGCGGCTCTCTTTGTGCGCAGGTCCTTCGACCACATACAAAACCTTCGCTGTCATTTCCAGGAGCTGCTTCCCCTGCCGGATGCCACTGCCATCTGTTAGCCATTTCTTGGATAATGAGCGGCTTCCTTACATCGAGACCCGTTCAAGTACCAAATTGATCCTCTGCATAAACCCAAAATACGACTCCTGCATCTTCCCCGCCATGGTTCGATGCTGCTTATCAATTCTCTTCGAATCGATCCTTGTAGCACCCCTGAAGTTGCAACCAATGTCAACAACTGGATAATATGCCAATCACAGATTGTATCTCGAACACGGTCCGAGGGGAGGATGAATGCAAATACTCACATTTGAACCGTCGTCAATATCTCAATACTCTCCGTATGACCCATCAAATCTGCCTTAAACTTCGCAAGATCCTCTTTCCGACTCAAAACCCACCTGACCTTCTTCCATCCATCTCTCACTTTGCTCCCCGTTCCACCAGCCCTTAAACTCGGCTGATACTTCTTGATTTTTGCCCAGAAGGCATCGATAGTCTTTTGACACTGCGCTGCAGCCTGCATGAGCGCAACTCGCTCCGCATGCTGAGCATCCTCGAGCTCCACGCGTTTCACGCTTATCAGCGCTGTTTCTAGAGCGAAGAGCTACGGGATGAGCTCACGATACTCGGTAGATGAGTCTCCGGAATCGCGAAGGGCGTCAACGACGGTGCTGACCAGGGTAAGCGCCGCGATGAAATCGCCGGCTGACAAGCCCATTTACGGACATTTACGGACATTTACGGTAATTTCATGACGATATTAGCCTTGAGAGGGGAGTGCAAGGTGTGAGAGATCTTAACTATTGCGGGGACCCTGAGGACTCTCTTGTTGTTTGAGGTGTTGTGATGGTGAGGCTGAGGTTCCGTTCATCGGGCGGCGGCTTAGACCTGGCAGACTTTTACCGCCTAAATATGCCTTGGGTAAGCAGGAGACAACATACTGGGTGAGCTGTCCAGGTAGAAAGCCAGTTGATATTTTCTGAGCTTGGGCAGATCACAAAGGGAGATTGGGCGAGAGTGGAAAATAATAATCACGTGATCATGCTTTTCCTTACTTGTGTCCCAGCCTGCAACTACTTTGACCTCTTCACTGAAAAGTCCGATCCTTGCTAACTCTCTGTTGTTCTTAAAACGATGCAGTTCTATTTGCTCTTCTTTGAGAGTTTCATGTGCTCGTCGTGCACAGGAGCATGTGACCGGGATCACTGATCCTCATCAGGGCCTTATGGTCCAGAAGGGTACAATACGGCGAGATTTCAACGTATGCTTGTGATTGAAGCTTAAGCTTTGGCCATCTTCTTACTAGAATGCTAGTTGAAGAGGGTTTACATCCATCCTTAAAACCCCTTGCGGGACAAGCGAAAGAAAACAACGCTAAAATAGCTAGCGCCAGAATCGAGGAGCATTTGTGTGTACTCATGATTAGTAAGTGCCTCTAGTCTACACAGTTTGATGGTGGTTTTCAACAAGAACCGCTATATGCAAAGAGTACTAGAAAGAATCTTGCCGGTGTATAGTGCTCCCAACGGCAGTGACTTGTGTGTCACTACTGAGAGGGTTGCATCCGCAGGCCGTCCTTAACAGAAACGTATCTTTCTTGAGTTTGAGGCAGAGCAAGAAATAGGATTATATCGCTTTGCTACTCAGGCTTCCTGGTGATCTTGGAGCCTTGGGGCACTTGTCCGCTCCTTGGACCTTGGGTCCATGTGAAGTCATTTACTCGCGGGTTTTCAAGCATCGCTGGATGACTGATAGTAAGCAACTGTGCGATCCGTTGAAGATATGTCGGCCTTTTTACCCCACTCTCTGGAGTACTTCTCATCTTTTAATCATCAACTTCACAGTCACAGCTTAAAAACATGCTTCTACCAAAACTCGCTTCAAGTCTTCAGGCTCTGTTACTTCTCCCGCCAAAGTTTACTAAATAGACTCCTTTTAACATTGCTGGGCACCTTACTCTTAGCCATTCCCGGATTGCTCAACGCAATGCACAGCTATTGGCCGTGTTTCCGCCAAACACGAGAGGGAAGCCGTGTTGAGGATAATAGGAAGTTTCGTAGACTCCCGTAGTCATAATTCTTTTGAGCAAATGTTGTATACTTTGCTTGAATCCTCACTGGAGTTAAAGCTCTGCATGGTATTTTTCACACTCATCAACTCGGGGGGGAAGCTTTTGCTTTCTGTTGAACGGTTTGATTGAGGTCTAGGTTACAATTGAGCCCCAATTAACCCCTCAACAAAATTTTCATCCAACTAGCGCCATGCCCAAGTCAAAACGACACCAGCTTTTCAAAACATCGAAATATCTCTTTTGGTTATCGGTTTCTCTAGCTCTCACTGAATCGGACTGTCCCAAGTCTAGCTGGATTTCTCAATGATTTAACACTGGCAACCCCTCCCACCATTCTATCCAAGGAAACGTGTCAGCAGCCGCGTGTGGACGACCTTTTGACAAGTAATGAAATGGAAGTAAGGCTTAGCGAGCGTTCTATGAAAGGACGTACTGAGCAGCTAAGAACGGGACAGCTGCCGCAGTCACAGCTGCGGGCAAAGCCGACCGAGCAGCATGACGGAAGACCATTATTCTGCCTTGGATCCAGGAGGATAGTGCGGCCGACAAGCGCTCCTTCAGTCATTCCGCCAACGTCAGCCGGAATTGGCTCGGCCATGGCGAGCGGCATGGCAACAAGAGCAATAGCCATAGTGAAGAATCTCATGATGAAAGTAGTAAGCTGGATAGGTATTTTCGGGTTTTATTTGTAAATGATGAAGATGTTTGTAAATGACGAGGGGAAAGAATCCTTTCCTGCGGAGGAAGCGTCCTATTTATGTTGGGAATCGGTAGGGTGGATTGGCCTCGTCTTCCTCCGAGAAATCGTCCACGTCAACAGTTGAACTGCTAGTTTTGAAAGCAAGAGACTGAAACGCAAAATATTAGAATTGAAAGCTACTTGTTCATATCCTTCTACCTTTGAACATGAGTTCACTCTCGGAGGCCGATCCGGTTGGCAAAGGGGTGGATACAAGGATTGAATAGTCGAAAGTTAAAAGACGCCTTCGTTGGTTTTCTGTTGTTACGTAATACTTCGTACAAGGGACAAAGATCAAATATTTTTCGTCTGTGCTATATAGCCCAGGTTTTACTTACTAATTACAGAAGGAAAGAAAGAAAGCGGATTGGCTCATTGGTTAATATCTCCTGTGTAGTGGATTTTTTTTAATACTACGCACAGATGCCAACTCTTTGATCTTTACCACATGTACCAAAGTATCCCCAAAAAGTCATCAATCTCAGTACTTGTTTGGCTGATTTGTTTCCCGGCGCTACTTTCTTTTAACTTCGACTATGCAATTCACGTGTCCACCCCTTCAGTTTCCTTCACGAAAGTTCGGCCACTATCCCTGTGTCCGCTGAGACATTTCCACCGCTAGCAAGGGTGGACGGTAGGGTTTTAAACAGGTGGGTGGCAGCTGAGCCTCATCTTCTGGCGAATGACAATACCTTGTTTAGAGCCCCTTGCTAGTGGTGGAAATGTCTCAGCGGACGAAGGGATAAATGAAAATGTTCCTCGCCATTTGTATAGTAAATGCTAATCTAAATAGAAACGTTCTGTAATAAGGAGCTCCTTTATTGACTTATGGACCTTAAACTAAACTTAGTTGTAGAATGGTCGATGACTCGTGCTTTACTCAAGGCTAACTAGCAGAAGTACTAAGGTACATTATATTAATATATGACTTACGAATAGACTTCTTAATTATCGATTATTTCGGGTCATCTGGAGGTGTTAAAGTTAACTTTGACGTAATTGAACATTTTCGTAGTTTTTGGAAAGCTTTGCAGGGACAGATTTATGGTTCCTTAGTTCTATTAGGCTGGTACCAATGTCGTGTGATAGCTTAAATCTAAGTTTATGTGACAACAATTAGCGGTCAACCTTGAAAGCTACCACAAATAACTCAGTATTTGGACAGCAGACGGCTAATTGAGCTCATGGTCCACCAACTTCAAGATTGCAGCCAGTTGCAGCGACAGGCCCAATATTTGCGGGCTACACGTCTCTAGTGCAAGGAGTAAGGGAAGTGCCGAGGAGTAAGGGAAGTGCCGGGGCAAAATACTCCGTACAGGTTTCTCTAATCAAGTTTAAGTTCTGAACCCCTTTTTGGTCTCGCCTCTTGACGCGCTCGAGTCAGTTGTTCAACCAAAGTTTTGTAGGACTTCATCCCAGGATTTGTGCAAATGCGAATTAAGGTTACTAATCTTTAGCACTCTTGTTTAGCAAGGACGGCAGGGGAACGTGTAAGGCCGCAAAAACCCTGACATGACTCTGGATACTTTTCCACGGACCTAAATATCAGTCACTCCTCCAAGCCCAGTTTAATTTTTGGGCTACATTCTATCAACTAACAAACATTCATAATTCTGCAAGACAGCACACCTTGTCTTTCAGCTCGTAGCATCAGCTGCCAACTCAATCTCCGGCAGAAGACTTTCACCGTTAGCTTCTCGTTCCGAAAAGAAACTCACTTGCTCAGAGAAGTTCCCATCCGTATACGAGAAGTGACTTTGTTTTGGAGCTGTGATAGGGGCGTAGTTCTTGCTTGCTCAATAATCTCAGCTAGCCTCAAGGGTTGGAGATTCAATCGGCTACAGTGTCGTATGCGAGCTCAGAACACATTAGTTATGTCTCAAAGTAGACTTTGCTATTGGGCTGCACTTGTTTGATATGTATGATTTGAAGGAAGGGGCAATGCCTCACCCGCATGTGTCATGGTCACATCACAATCAGGCAAAGCAGACAGCCTTGAGCTTTTTATCCACTCCTAGAGTATCATGTATGTAGATTTTTCAGATCTTGCATTTCACTTAAAATAATCTTTACAAACATCATGAGCTTCCTGGAATTTTACTCAGCTTCCTTACCAGACTTGTAGAACAATTGATAAGCAAAACACCATGGTCTTCGGCTTCACTCAAAATATTGATATCAACAGGCTACCAGAATGCTAATCCATAGGCTGCGACATGGGGCGGTTTTTTTTTAAAACCCCATGGGGATTATTTTTCATAAAAACTCATTAATTTCATTAAAATTTTATCAAATACATTAGAATTAAAATTAAGTAAAATGAGGCCAAGGCTGGCTTACCCCCTTTTTATACATAATTTCTTTTTTTTACTTTCTTTTTTCCTTAATTGTAAATTCTAAAAAACTCTTATTATTTTCATATACGTCTTTTAATTATATAAGGCCGCAATTTAACAGTAACTGCCGTCTTTCTAATTGAAGCAAGCATCACATATACACGTTATCAATTATAACTTTATTCACATAATACATAAAATAAATAAGTTAATTTAAAACATTAAGTAAAAAGAGTAAATTGATTTAAATCAAACCCATTTGATGTATCTTTAGTAGTTCTTGTAATATCATTCAAATTATGATTTTTTCTTTTATAAAATTTCTTTGATTTTCGCTTATTCACACTGACATGACTAACTTCGTAAATACGCGCCTCCCTTGGCCAGATGCCCTTAATAGGTAATGTTTTTGAACTAGAAGCTAGTAAACCCTACTACTAAATCGTCCCCTGTTGCAATTACCAAAAAAGTTGCTGAGGAGGGTGTCAATCTGAAGCCGGTCGCTCCTGTCGATGTTGTGGAGGTTAGCAATGAGGAAGTGCCTGTTTTGCAAGCAAATATGCCAGGAGGAGTGCAGATCCGGTTTGAGCACTTGCATTCCGTGTATGATTTTGAGAAAGATCAGTATCCAAGTTTGTGGCCAGGCATTAGGTATGAAGTTCCCCATGAGATCAAATCATCACCTGACTCAGACTGTATAAACTGTCTCCATCCTCTTTTGTGGGCATTTGGATAGAACGATTGACAAATCTGACAAGCCAATCGCGAACATTCTGACATCACGCTGCCAATTCAATGCAATCAGATCTGACACTTGCATTAGGGTGTTTATCAGATGCTATCTTAGCCCCATCCTTACGTAAAGCCCGCATGCTGTCATCCATCCACCTTTGAGATCTCGCCTAAAGTTGACCTTTGTTGAGGACTTGCCTATCAAGAGCTCAAGAACTCAATGAACTGGCAAACACGATTTCTCAAGCCTGAAAATTGCCGTCAAACATGAAGCACTCAGAACTACGAAGTCATCAGCAACGAGACACTTATGATCTCGACTCTGTATCGTCATTTTTCGACGATTCGTTCATGGCGCATGTTAGTTATGTCAACAACGGATTACCTCAATTCTTACCAATAATTGCACTCTTTCATAAAGTCGAGGGTGACATTTATGTATTTACATGGACATCCGAGCGCGAGCTTGATGGAGCCTGTTCGTCACAACAAAACTGAAGATGGTGTGGAGAAGGAGGAGAAGATAAAGGTGTGTATCACTGCAACAAAAGGTCAGTTACTCACATTATGAACTGTCAGCTTAGCAAAGTTGATGTATTGACGAAACACCAGTGGATGGTCTGGTCTTATCATCAGCGCCAAACGGCCACACCTTCAACTACCGTGCAGTCATCCACGGCGAATGCACTCAAGCAACAGATCTAACTCTCAAGCGAGAAATCATGAGAGGAGTCACAACTACATCGTGGCTGGTAGATGGGAAGACGTGAATCCCGTCGCATCTTTCCAAGTCTCGCTTGTATGCGTTATTCGAGTGGACATCCAAAGTCTAAGCATGAAATTCGAACAGGCATTCCAGGTATCCAGCCTAGGGATAAGGAGAAGATGGTCCGGATAGGGAAGAGCCTGTATGGACTGGTGTGGTGCCTTTGTATGATGTTCTGGATAGGCCGTTTGAAAGTTGCAAAATTATAGAACAAGTTCCCGAGCTTCATTTTTTGATCGCTGAATTTCGGTGAGATTCAAGGTCTAGATCGGGACAAGCTCCTTGATATTCAGCGATCGGTACACACTACTGACTCTTGCACATCAAAGGAAAAATCCACGGAATAATCAGAGGGCGGTCCGTATTAAAAGAAAAGTTGATTAGATGATCATATCTAATCAGATCTAGCCAAGATTCCCATGAAACTGGGATTGACAGGACGGGGAATACCCTTGACCCGCAGCAAAGGTGGGGTACCAGTACTCCTTCTCACTGGCGTCGGCACGGCGCAAATCTCATCATGTCCAGGAACCGAGCCTCCAACGCCTCAATTTGTTTCTGACATGTTGAAGTCCGCCAAACAGTTCACAAAACAAAGTTCACGTCTTCATCCGCCTGTCACAATAGACCACAACATGCAACGCCGCTCAAGAAAAGGCTGTATCGACTGCAAAAAGGCTAAAATAAAGTGCGATGAAGAGAAACCAGAATGCGGGACGTGCAAGAGGAGGGGATATGCATGTCAAGGATATGCAATACCAACAGCCAGCGCCGTCAAACATAGCCAAAAGCCGGCAGCCAGTCCAAGTCCAACCACCGTATCAAGACCTCGGAGATCGAAAATAGAGCCTCAAACACCCGCTCTGATACCACAACAGCAGTGGTACGAGAGGAGACAGTCGTCGGCAAATACACCAGATACACGTGACGGACACGGGACTCCCAAGGAAGAGGATGAGCGCCTTTCTACGCCGCAGAGCCAGCTTATGGAGGCGGAAGAGATGGTGGGAGAAGATTCAGATGTCCTCTCTTCAAATATGGAGTACACGGAGCTGCAGATTACAAGGATAGCCCGCGCCCGCGCCAACTCCATGCAGTTCCCCTCATGTCAACCGCTCTATCCCACTGTTCCAGACCTCCCACCAGACGCTATCGGACGAACCGATCAGCCAGGAGTGGAAATCTACTTCAACAGACACCCGTCAGACCTAGTCATCAGTAAGGAGTTCGTCAATGAGATGAATGCCAATGTCTTGCAAGTGTTCAATCAGGACCCGGCTGCTGTTGCCGAGACGTTGAGCGCTATCGGACTTATCTACCTCGGAGAAGGAGGGTCGAGTATGGTGCCTGTGCTGGATAGGAAACAGAGGATTCTAGCAAGGTTAAGAGACAGGAGGGGTTTGGAGCAGATGATGATCATGTTACTTGGACTCTGTGCATTAGAAGTATGGTACCCTCCTCTCCCTCCAATCACAACACACATGATTATGATTATGATTGCAGCCGCTAAAGTGGGGGAAACAGTTAATAGATGCGCGGACAGAACCAGCCGACACATCCCTCCCAGCCATAATCTCCAACGCCGCCATCATAATAAAGCACCACCAAGCCAACGGCATGTCCTTCTCCTCGGTAGCGAAATACTTCATCCGGGCCCTCGCCCGACAAGACATGATGATCAGTCTCACGTATGCTCGGCATCCACTGATCCCAAATTCCGTCTGGCTGTGCGATGACTCGTATCGTACTGCTGATCGTTTTATGGGCTACACAGGCACATTGATGCCCATCCTGGCCGACCTTGGTGATCTAGCCGGCGAAATGCGCGGCGGTTCATCAACATCTTTTGGTTCGGGTTCAGATTCGACGAGTAAAACTGGAAGTCATTTTGCTGGTGATGAAGTCTGGAGTGAAGAAACCATCCTCATAACCACCAACCCAACTCTCGCCATCTACCAAAAAGTCCTCGACATCCGCCAACGCCTTAACCAATGGCGTCCCATCGCCGCGCAAAACGTCTCTTTTCAGGCCTCTCGCAATCTGCTCTTCCATGCTCACTCCCACCGAGCGGCAGCCCTGCTCTATCTCCACAGACTGTTAGAGCCGCCAAGCAGTTCAGAGGCAGCTGATCAGGTGGCGCTGGGAATGGCGCATGAGGTGATGATGCATCTGAGTGCTATGACGGATCAGTTGAAGACGTCGCTGTGGCCGGTGCTGATTGCTGGGACAGAGTTGACGGAGGAGGGCGATAGAGTGATTGTGATGGGTATGTTTGATGAGATTGTGAGGCAGAGGAAGACTGTTACTGCGAGGAGAACCAGGGATTTCTGTGTGCAGAGGGTGTGGGCAGCGCGGGATGAGGGGTTGGCTTGGAATTGGATGGATTTGGTTGAGATTTATTCTGGGGAGTGTTTACCGATTTAGAGGTATGTTTTGATGTTTAGTTTGAGGTGTTTAGGGGCGTATATGGATGAGCAGGTGATGATACCCATGGGACAGGCGAGATCAAGATACGAAGGATTGTCTACGGTCATCTTCGCCGTCTAGATCCAATGCAAATTAATTAAAAGCACCGCTATATTTCCCAATCCAAAAGACAAATCTCAATCTACCCAATCTCTTTCGCAGCTATTCAACCAACATGCATCTCTCTTCGTTCTTCGACTTCTCTCCCTTCCACCTAACCAAACACAACAACTCATAAACACTCTCCATAACCTTCGCTTCCACCCTCAGCTCCCTCCCCCTCCTAACCGCATCGCCTAGAATAACCTCGATTTCCATCGGTCGTCCCTGCTCTCTATCCAAAAGCATACTCGGCCGCCACCGACTCGACTCTGAACTTCTCCACAACATCTCCTGCACGAGCTCTTCCGTCAGCTGCGTCCCGTCCGCTTTGGCAATCGCTACGATCTCTCGCATCATAGGCTCGACGAGTTTCTCGCGTGCCCCGGAACTCTGGATCTCGCCGACGTTCATCTGCATTAATGCGCAGAGACCGTTGTACGGTGCGTTCCAGAGGAGTTTGGCATATCGCGCTAGCATCACGTCAGGTGCGAGAATGCAGCTTTTCGCACCGCCGGCACAGTATATATCAATGAATGTCTTTGTTCGCTCGGCTGAACTCTCATCCGGCACGCCAGGATGATAATGCGCTCCAATTTGCAAGATATCAGGACCTAAGTGCTTGACTTTGTTAGGCGGTTCGGTGAATGAGCCGATCATGGAGACGGCGGACATGGTGACGTTTTTGGGGAATAAGGTGGTGAAGGGGACGTGGATGAATATTCCGTTTTGGATTAGAACAATGGTTGTTAGGCCGGGGGTTATGAGTGGTGAAACCATGGATGCGAGTGAGCATTTGTCTGGGAGTTGCTTGGTGCTGAGGACGAGGAAGTCGTAGCGTTCGCGGGGGGATTCCATGGGTGTTGCGGCGCCGGTTGGGAGTGGTGTTTGGTGCGCTGGGCGAGGGGCGAACGTGGCTTCTTCGATGCTGGGGACGACTGTTTTGTTGTGTTAACTTTCTCTTCTCATCTGGTAATTTAAGATGTGTCATCTCATCCTAACATCGACGAAATTCTAAATTCACCAACAAATCCACCACGTCAACCCCCAAATCAAGACAAGACAATAAGAAAACAACTCACTTCTCGATGGCTTCCACCCCATCAACTCCCCATGATCCACACTCTCAATATCAAACCCTTTCTCACTCACAACGCCATAACTCCCCCTCAACACAACCGTGACCCTTGCTCTCCCCGATTTCTCCAACACCACAGCGGCAATAGTCCCTACACCACCACTGCCTACTAGACAGATGTTGAATTCCTTTTCTGGTTCCTGAGTTGCGGTCGAGGGCCGCGTTGGGCCGGGACTTAGGAATGTGGCCATGATTTGAGGATGTGTGAGGATGGTTGATGATGAGTAGTGGAGTTGGTGGAGCGATGTGATGTGATGTGTCTTGATTCGAAAAACTATGTAGGTGATTTCTGTGGTAGTTTGGTGTATGTGTTTGTATCTCAAATCCTCTAAATCAAGCTTTCTCTCAAATCCGCTTGCTCAAGATTCACCCGCGTACTGTGAGCTCGAGTTAGACCTTCAGTCCGATCAAGCGGTGTGCTTGCCTGCTTGCCGTTTCTGAATTCATCGACCCGCTAAAAGTCCAAGGCTAGACTTTCCTTGCCGATATTACCGTGCAATCAATGAAGCTATCCAATCTCGCCCTCGCAGAACCTCTCGTAACACAATCTTTACCGAGTAAGTATTAACTTGTGATGCAGTGTTGAGGCGGGAGAAAGATGGGATGCACTTGGTTAACCCAACCCCACCCTGGTTGCTATCTTATCGCTGACAGGGGGATTGATTTTCTTGTACCCAACCCAACCATCGATGGCTTGGCGATGGTGTCGCTTAGTGCCCCTTTTTCGCATTTATTTGTTGGTTTGCTTCTCGGGGAGGTACTTTTTGAAGTTGGCTTTTTGCTATTCGGTCATCTTGTTGCTGTATCGGCCCATCTGCTAATGTGCATAGGTTGATGTATTGTGTGGTGGGGTTTTGTGAAAGCGAAAATTTGAGGAGAGCTTGACTGGGAGTTACCTACAGACGAGGGGTTTGAGATTCACTTGATGAAGATACAGGAATGATTTCATGGTTCTGAGGATAGCCTTATGTTGTCACAGAAATTTGATATAAATTTCGGGGAACGCAAGTAAAGGAAGCGAATCGTGGAAATAGGTGAAGAGATTTTGGTTTATGATAGGTACTAGCTGTAAAGCTGGTCTAAGGTAAATACACAGAAAAAAAAACATCCAGATTTAATCACAACTTCGGGACCCCTGACGACGACACAGCTTCGCCTGCAGGCTTGCCATTCAAGACAAGATCGATAACTTCAGCATCTGCCAACAACTGCTCATCTCCCCATTTTGGTGCCACGATCTGAAGTCCAGCTGGAGCTCCAGCCAGGAGTTCAGGGTCATCTGGGATTATTAGTCATTGTTGATCGATTATGGGGGGACGGTCTCACATTTTGCTTCGTTGATGGCATCGGCCTCGCTGAGTGCGGAGAAATCGGTATCCTTAGGATCCAGGGCTGGATCCGCGGTGGTGAAGGGGATGATAACCGAGGGGTACTGACACAACGTTAGCTCAAAACCAGCAAGCGAAAAAATGAACCCACGTCTACAGCATTCCAAGCAACGGTGTATGTATCATTATTCCATTGACCAGGAAGAACAGGGGTGTGTGGTCCAACCGGACAAAGGACAATATCGACCCCTGCCTCTTGCCAACGATCCAACATCTGCTTACAGAAACCTAGTCTTCTAGTATTCAGTGCCCACGCTTCTTCTTGGGATTTCCGAGGCATGTTCCAGAAGCCAATCTCAAGCACGGATTGAACAGGAGACTCTCCTGACGCTTCCAATGTGTCCTTTTGGTACGAAAGGCCGTCCAATGTAAATAGCTCGGCGGTCACCTCCCGAATGCTTGTCAGAGTTGGCGGAATGAATTCCTTAATTTCGAAACCAGCGGCTTGTAACTTTGCCACTGCTTCCTGAAGTGCCCGTCTAATCGGTGGATGAGGAGTAAGACCACTGCTGTAGATTACGCCCACAACTGGTTTGCGGGCAATG
Organism: Helotiales sp. F229; assembly: GCA_002554605.1. Classification (NCBI taxonomy): domain Eukaryota; kingdom Fungi; phylum Ascomycota; class Leotiomycetes; order Helotiales; species Helotiales sp. F229. The sequence goes on from MXAW01000010.1 coordinate 1,953,177, forward strand.
GCTCCCTGTTCGAACACATTCGGCACAACAGAAGGGTCGACACTCCAGGGCTTCGCATTTCGAACGACCCGTGTAAAAAGGGTCAAATCGCAAACGGATTGAGCGAGGGGGCCGAGGGTGGCGGGAATTCCAGTGTTGACTCCCGTATAACCAGAGGCAGCGTAGCCATAGAAGGGCAAAAGTCCGCACGTTGGTCTATATCCATAAACGCCGTTTGCCGCAGCAGGAATTCTGTTACTTTGTCAGGGGATGTTAGATTTAATTAGCGGCAACTTTGCATACCGGACAGATCCTCCAACATCGGTCCCCACCCCAATTGCGGACCCTCGAAACCCCATATTCGAACCCTCACCTCCACTACTTCCACCACATGTGAGGTGATGTACTACTGGGTTCTTGGTTTGTCCAAAGACATTGTTGTCGGCCTCCGCTACCAGCATTGTTTGTGGGACGTTCGTCTTCGCAATCACAACGGCGCCAGCTGCCTTCACGAGTTCGATAACATAGGTGGTAGATGTGGAGGGGTTGAACGCTTTCGAAATATAGCCATTGCAGTAATCGTACCCTTTGATATGGAAGCATTCCTACACAACAGTTAGCAAATCAGTTAAAAGCGGAGCCAATTCGGTCTTCATGCTTTGAAAGTCATCGGTAAGCCATGCAAAGGTCCCAGAGTCTTGCCAGTCTCCTTAAAATACAGGTCTAACTTCTTGGCATCTTCAATCGCATCCAGAAACATGATTTCCGTGAGATTGTTGCACAGTTGATGTCCAACGGCAGCTCGTTTACAGAATGCCACAGCTACCTCCTCTGCCGAATATAGGCCACTGGCAATGGCTGCCGCCAACGAAGTCGCGTCGTACGACTCCCCTGTGATCTTCAATTCTCGTCCAGAGAGTATTCCGCAAGTGCTAGCAACAGGCCGTACATCGATTGTTCCTGGAGGAGGAAATTCTGTCAATCTCCATTCAACTGGAATCCGCGCAGCTTGCTCAGCTTTCTTCGCATCTCGGATCTCCTGCCACGGCCTGGGCGAAGCACCCACAATGGTTTCTGTTGACATGTTGATTCTGGTGTCTATAAGAAAGACGGAACGTGACAAATTTCAGAAGAAATCAGTCCTGAAAAATGCAGGAAGTATACTTGAAAGGAAAGAAACTGAGGTAGGAAGAGCGATAGCGATGTAGTATTACTGTGCCCAAGAGTAAGACGAGTTACCCACTCTGCCAGCCGCCTTTGACATGGATGGAATTTGCGTGGGTGATCGGTGATTCAACGCAAATAAAATGTAACGAAGCTATCACAGGTCCATTGTGACACGAAAAACGAGGTTTTCTCGCCATGAGGCGAGAGATGCAGGGAGATAGCATGCAGCAACCCGGGCCACATGGCTACTCCAGTGTTATTCCCATTCACCACGTTTCTAACATGCACTTGCATAATATCCCGTTGTGGAGTACTTGGGGAGTAGTAATAGGAATGGTTGAAGATCCGATTTGACGAAAAGCTGAGGAGAGAGAACATATATCAGATTCGTTATCATTGACTTGTCTAACTTGATGGAGACAAGCACCGCTCGAAAACACCTAAATGAGCTTGGTTACCAAGGCTCGCTACACGATAGCATAGATACCAGTATGAGGTTCCCTCGATTCTCGAACGACAACAACATCGACGTCTTCCCCCACCTTTGAATGGCTTTGTGCCGTGGTTGGAGCAAAACTTGTGACTATTTGCCAGATAGTTTTGGATTTCACGTAAGCTGAGCTTTTTGTACTGTCTCCTCAGATTCCTCTCGTTCGGTCCGAGCACAACAACCAGACGGAGGTACGGCACAAGGGATTCATAAATCTTTCACTGTACTCCTTCTTCTCTAACCTAGATTTGATTATTCTGCTTGCTGGTCTTCTCCATGAAGTCGGACTTTCTCTTGGCCGGAATGGTGGGGTGGGGACTTACCTAATACGATGCTGCTTACTTTGCTTAGGAACTTTTTGCCCAGATGAGGCTCTCCACGCCGATGTGGACTTCGAAAGTGTATGGCTCCTGCGTAGAAATCCTCAGAGGGCAGACGTAAATCTCAGCCGCGGTACCGGTATCGAAGCTTGATAGAAAAGCGGTGATATCTATTGCGTCCCAGTTCAGGGCTAATCTGTAGGTTGTCGTCACATTTATCGTTAAACCCTCATTTCGCTCTTTGCAACTGTTTGCTGACTCTACATGGCGGTAGTGGATCGCCGGACCAATTTTTCCAATCCGAGATGCCATTAGAGCGGGACCTCATTTTTGTTCACTGCGGGAATTATTGCGGGACTGGTGGAGCCATTGCACTTTGCAACGATGTGAGCCTTGCATCAATGACTGGATGATAATATGATCTAGAACGAACTGTCATTCTAGAGTCTTTCTAACTGATGGTTTAGAATCCAAAAGAGATTGCTGTGAATTGCAATTTGTTGGCATTGTTCGCAACCAATGTTGTCAACAAATGCACAGTCCGCCATAACACCGGATGCAGCTGTCGGAGAACAGACTTTCAGTATTTACAGCTGCAATGTTTGTTATCGAGTGAAACCAAACTGCCTAACCACCACTCACACGAGCCCCATTTACTTTAATTGCTGTTTCTGATTTTTTCACCCATCACGGAGTCGCTTTTACTCGGATGCTTGGGAATTCGTTCACGTGCTGTGCGTTGTCTGGTCAGTCCGTTTGCAATTGATCATTCTAGCAAAACGAAGCATAGTCATTTAATCCACTAGTAAACGTATACTAAGAAACGCAGTGGTTGTTCAAATTGATGTGCAATTTCAGCAGGGCCGATAAAGTTCCTTTCTCAACAGCCAGAGTGAGTACTGCTGCATTCTCTCGCGAACATGATTGTCTTCCTAATAACAGTCGAAATCTCTCTTTCATCCTGTTTTCATGGACAATTAGTTTGTCCTCGGACATACGGGACAAAGAAACACTCTCGCAATGCTCTATTCATCGAATGAATAATTAACATAAATTCAACAGTATGAAAGCTTCAGCTCAATCCCCGAGTCCCAGATTAGTGACTTCCTTAGACAATGGTGACAGCCAACAATAGAAGAGCACCCTCCAGTTCCTACCCAAACAGAACCTCAAGAGCCTGAGGAACCAATTTCAGTGATTCAACAAGATCAGAGTACAGCCGCACATGATGCGGAGGCCAACAGAAGTGAAACGGATGTGGTGGATAAAAGTGGATAATTCAGCAGCTTCTTTGCCTATTTCCCATGGCCTGATATTCAGACTTTTAATAATCAATGGCTTTTCACAATCTCGAAACTGATCTGCCCTCGGCAAAAAATGGAACGTTACAACGGTTACATTGGTTCTAACCTATAAAGAAGAATGTCATGAAATTCGAAATTACACCTAGCCAGTTATAACATATAGTAATTGTAAAAAATGTAACGACCAAAGTAACTCAAACTGTCCGTCCGCTGAATGAATTGAGAAAATGTCGACAAATATTTCTCACTCACCAGATGAATCTTGTTTGGCTGGGGCGGGACTCCGAATTCTCACTATTCCATCATACAATCCATAAGAAAATTCATTGTGGAGTAATGGACCATGCAAATTGTCTGAGTGCCATCCCATTATGAAGGATTCATGGAACTTGAAACTTCTAAGGCTTCCCTAAGAGGAAATTAGTTTCTGCATAATAGCATCTCCTTGATAGAACACATATCAAACCAAGTACCTCTCAAGAGCAAGACTGAGGAGTTCGTCGACGCCAAACATAGGTATGTGACATGTTTCGGGTAATTCTGATTAGAAATGACACCTTAGCCCGCGGCTCTAAGGAGTTTGTTAGTATTATTACCAGCCCTCAGAAGTTTCAAGATCCACCGAGAACATGAGAGATCACGGGGTATGAAATAACGTAAACAGTCGTTGTGATCCCCATGATGCAACATCTGGTCATTTTGCAGGTAAGAAAGTTGCGAACTCGTGAAGTTAACTGGAGATTGGGGCTGCTGAAATTTGGCAAGCATGTTAAATTATACATAGTCACTCTCAGAGAAACTGTTGGGCAAATGGATAATTATAGGCAGTGGCCAAGACTTCAAAACTTCTCTTACCAATCGCATGAGCAAATACTTCTTTGAATTTAAGTAACTGTCGCCACACTCCTTCATCACTCACCTCTACTGCTTACGCCGCCTAAATTCCACCTCAGCCTCAGTATTTGGTACACATGTGACATCGTAATACATGTTCTTTGGCCTTCTTTCCATACCTCCCTTAGCATCCAAGTCACCCTTGAACCTAAAATCCCAACTCTTCAACAGCTCAATCAACACAACCTTAATTTCATTGCTTGCAAAGAATCTTCCCGGGCACGCATGGTTGCCATGACCGAAGTTCAATGAGTCTGAAGAAGTTGTGACGTATTGATGCTTGTTCTCGTTGCCGGAAATCTTGCGAAGGTTGTAGTATCGGAGACCATCAAACTCGCTGACGGGCTTGGAGGCAGGATTTTGGGCTGGTTTGAACGTTGGTGTGGATACAGACTGGTGAATAGCCCAGGCGGCAAAACCGAAGCGGGTCCCTTTTGGGAGGGTGTGACCTGTTGAAAGGGTTAAACTGGATGTGGCGACACGATTACCGCTTGCTGAAATCATTTGTTAGATTGAGGATTCCGAACTTGTGGCAAGAACTCACGCAGTTGGGGAGGCGTGAAACGCTGGCTTTCTTTGAGGAAACTGTCGAGCTTCCAGAGCTTTGGCATGCTTGCCTTCTTGAGTCGCATAATCCCGTCACCATCGATGTCTTGACCGTCGTCATCGATGACCTGCTGAATCTCATCTCTCAAAGGCTGGATATACTCCGGGTAGGCTGCCAGGTCATAAATTGCTGCAGTGGTAGCCATCGAGGTCGTATGGATAGCAGCCATTGATACTAAAGGCAACAAGTAAGCTTAATTTTATTGGCGAGAGGACGGATCAACTCACAACCCATCTGATTGTTGCCCAAAACCATCGGATCGGTTCGTTGAGTCTCGGGGGTGTGTTTCAGAATCCAAGATATCATAGTTCCTTGCTCGTCGTCATTGTCGTCACGATGGATCTTCTCATTGCTCTCTTTCGCCAACTGTTGCTGAAGGATGGGCATGAGAAGCTCAGCACCTCTTCTCCTGAACTTCTTCAAGTTCCTAAGCTCTGGAACGAATGGAGCTACAATGGATCGGAGGTATGGATGATAGGCGTTGACGGCATCCTTTGCTCGCATGGAGTAAAATGTATACATGACGGTGGCCTGGATCCATTCTTCCTCCCGGCTCAAAGGCCTGCCAACGAATACACGCCCACTGAGTAACGCCACAATTCGTGTCATCTTGCCGTAGAGCCTGATTGGTGTCCAATCTTCACATGGCCCGAGTTCCTTATCCAATCCATACTTGATTTCTTCTTGCAAGTCATCTAGTGTACTTGCAATGTGCCTTGTGAGATCGATCTTCACGGCTTGAATGACCGCAGGTTGCTCTCCACCAATATCGGTCTGCTTGTAAGCCATTTGTCTCCGAATATCCTTCATGAATGACGCTTTGTTCTCAGGTAGGTTTCTGACCTCATTGATGACTGAAATTGGAAGGATGACAAGTGGTGGGCGAGACTGGATGATGAAAGGGCTATCTGGGTACTGGACAGCTCATTGTTAGTCCAATTTCTTGTGTACTGGATATGGTGCCATAACTCACTCTTGCAGTTCCCTGAAGCAGAGCTTCGCGCTGATCGCTACTATCGGGAATTTCCACAATCGGTAGGTCGAGCTTCTTTGGGCGGTTCAGAAGAAATCGAATGAAAGATGCTATTACGAGTAATCCAGCAGCACTTAACAACAACGGAGAGTTGAAGACAGAGCTCATGATGCTCCTTGGGTCTAGGTCGGGCTGTGTACTCATCTTGGAGTGCCTCGAAATTTGAAGAAATGTTGATCGATGTCTCGGTGTCGAGTTGAATGGTTTTGACGAGAGGATTTAGGGAACTTTCTCGGTTATAGTTTCTCCAAGAATCAGACGAATGAAGTGCATCAACTTTAAGAACGGATGTTGCAGTAGTGCTCCCAAGCTGCAATGTCCAAGATAACCTTTGCAGCGTATTCGCGAACGTTGTGTCGCAAAACGCCTGGGACAGGTAAGATCGTCAGAGCTTCATCTTGTCATCCTATTTTAGGAAGTATTCATTCGTCGCCGAGGCGATCTTGTTCCATCTAATGTGTTTCTGGTTACAACATGCTCGGATTCTTGACCTTGCACCTCCTCGGCAAAGTATCAGCGCACGCCCCAGCTGTCACTTTTGTGTCTGGTGGTGTTGGTGATCGTAGGCCAAGCCGGCACTTCTGAGCAGTCCAGGTGGAAGTCCTCTTTGTAGGTGGGTAAACTCGGTGCTGTGCATACGAATACGGCACGCTAGGAAAGACCTTACCCATGATCTGCATGCCGCACCTGGCCGAGAAGGTCGTTTCATGCAGCAGTTCTTCTTGCACTCTTACAGCCTGCACATTATCATATATCAGAATTGACGAGCAGGAGATTTCAAAAGCGGAGGTTTTTTCGTACGTAATGCCAAAAACATACGAACTAAGTGTGGAGGTTCGTTAGCGAGCCCCTGATCGCCCCACTTAACGATTGAGCTGTTGGCACGAATAGCCCTTGATTCCCTCTTATGCCGTAAGCTTCTTTGATACTCGATGTTGTTCGTACAAACTCGAAAATGACTTGGTCAATTTCGAGATTATCCACCAATGACCTAGGATAGCATACAAATAGCACAATAATATTGTATGCACAAGTCTCGGTTTGCATAACTTCGCTCGAATGTTTACATTCCGAGAACTGGCTGCAAGGCCGCAGCCTCTAGCTTCCCCGGTAAGAACTCTAACATGACGACCACGACATGACTCGTCGCTGGTCTATCCGATTTTGTGTGACCAGACTAGGGTGCCGGGGATGGATAAATGCAGACAGACTGGATAGGGGTCATAGGATAGTTCTGCAAGAGTATGGACTTGCAACACTTCAAGCCGAAGACGAACACGAGAGAGGTTAGGTAGGAATTTTGGGCAAGAAATGTACGGAGGTACATCCTTAAGTTTAGGCTCACCGCTTTTATTCTGTCCTCGCAAATTGTTACTGGCAGAACTGGGCGGTGAGCCTAAACTTAAGGCATGCACCTCCGTAGGTTACGACTTCTATATCTTACCGCTTCGTCTTTCTTGATTCTGTCTCCGGCTATATTGCTAGTGGTGCAGAGATTAATTGAGATGCTCTTGGTGCCCTCGAGTCAATGGACTATTTCGCATATCACTGGCTAGCCATTTCAGAAAATTTGGGGAACTATAGTAGTTCATTTTAGAGGAGTTTGCAAAAGGTGAGTGCAAGGAATAATTAAGATGCCGCTCATCATTTAAACGTCAGGATGTTACACTGTCGATTCGAACTGCGATCTTCGAATTTTCGAACTGTTCGCAGATCGGTAAACTGGATTGGGGTATTTACTACCAGAGACAAGCCTAATTGGTTAGGATTAGCATCCGTTCCCAGCCAAAAGACAAGACTAACCCACTCTCTTGGTTTTTCTCCAGAATATTCTGCCTCCTTGTGAATATGCAGCAATGGACGCGAAATAATTCTATTGTAGAAAATGATGGACGATCAAGGCGGGGTTCTTTCCCCGCCAAAACGACCCGACACCAACCTCACATGAAGTCGCTTGCGAAGCATCTATCTTTGCTTTACAAAACTCTGACAATCATTTGGCAACTTCAACGAATAGAAAAGATGTTCAAGACCCTCACTGGCAAAACCATAGTCATGACTGGGGCCTCCTCGGGCATAGGCCGTAGCACCGCTATCGAATTCGCCCGCTCCAGTCCCCATTCACTGCGTCTCATACTCACAGCTCGCCGGCTCGAAGTCTTCAAGGAAGTAGCTACCGAGATCAATTCTGAAGTCGGCGATGGTGTCAAAATCTTGACTGTCCAGCTGGATGTAATGAAGGCAGAAGAGATACATGGGCTCGTAGAGACATTGCCTGAAAAATAGCGAGATATTGATGTGCTTGTCAACAATGCGTAAGTCTCCAAGCTCAACAGCATCATTGTTACTTTACAAAACTCAGGACTGCTGAAAAACGAAAATTCCAGCGGTCTAGCAGTAGGCGGTATGGCCAAAAGCCCCGGTATCTCACCAGTAGACATAAACCTCATGTTCGCAACCAACGTAACCAGTCTTATCAACATGACCCAAGCGATTCTCCCCACCATGCTCCGCCACAACAAAGGCGACAACATCAACCTTAACAGCATCGCAGGCCACGAAGCTTATCCCAGAGAGAGCATTTATTGCGCTACCAAATCCGCTGTGAAGAGCTACTCTGATGCTCTGTGGCGAGCACTGATCGGCACGAGGATCCGAGTGATGGAGGTTGCGCCTGGACAGGTCGAGACGGAGTTCTCGATTGTGAGGTTTGGTGGTGATCGGAAGGCTGCGGATAAGGTTTATGAGGGTTGTGACGGTTGACGCCGGAGGATGTGGCGGAGATTATCATCTTCAGGCGAGTAGAAGGGAGAATATGGTTGTTGCTGATGTGCTGTTATTTCCTAGTCACCAGGTAAGACGACCCGCTGGCGATCAAATCAGTAAATTATAGGTAATGAGCGAACAGACTGGCTTTACAATAGGCTAGCGCGACTGTATTGCATGGAAAGACTTGATTGGAGGCAATGGCCAAAAACATTCCTTCTGATAGAGCTTCCAGTTCACAAAACGGCGAATTCAAAAAGTGATGAGGACTTGCAAGGAGTATTTCTGGTCCAATCAAGTTCAACGACAAGATGTGAAGTACATGTATTCGTCCTCTACCACGATCTACCAACTACCATCGCTCTGATGACACTTGTCGTCGGACTTCTGGGTTGGTGGATATTATAGAGCCTATATATGAATCCATGAGAGAAAGTAGACCAAATCTGCAAGGCCCGGCACGAGATGCCGTTTTGCAAAAGGCTGGTAATATTGGCATTTCCGGGGTTACGTGAGGAGAGAATCTTCGGTCAACGAAACGAGAAAGTTTGGAGTGGAGTTATGCAGGATTGGGCTGAATCTTTGATATTTAAATAGACAGCTGGTGACGAAACCCTGAGATCTACACCCTCAGATATTGTGAGTAATGTTAAAGCAGGTGATGAGAGGCGTGAGCCGTGATGGAAAGTAAACGAATCCAGCATGGCTTGTTCCGCATTGTCCGAAGATCGGACTTTTGGATTGATTCGTTTGGACATTCGCGATCAAGATCTCTGTTCTCCCGGAATCTTCATGGGCTCGCTGACGATCGAAAATTACGTTCGAGGCACCTAAGATACCAGAGACTTGACGGTCCAAACGGCCCTGCATGAAAGCGTCTAGACTCAGCAGGTTGTCGATACCATGGGTCACGCTGAGATAGCAGAACCCAGCTCGATTCAAAATGCCCAGCCAGTCCTGTACTCATGGCTCGAATCCCAAGATTCCCTGCAGTCGTAATCTCATCTCATGTCCACTAACGGCTCCCAAATTCTGCAGCCATTCCGGAGGTCCCGACTTTTCATCTTCCACAAAGGCCCCCCAAAGACCCATAGGTGAAATGTATATGCATGTTTTCGCAAGTGTAGTCCTTGGGCCCGAGTCGATAATTGCTGGCGGAAAGCATGTGGATGGGCTGTCTCGGTTGCTCGTCGATCCAGGATATGGTCTCGGCAAGCTGAAGCTCATAGATACTTCTTCCCTGCAGCAGCCACCCTGCTCCTGAAGACTGGGCTCTTCACTTCCATATTGACCTGATAGAAAGGGTTCATGATCGTCTTCACCCAGTTCTCGTACACCTCTCCAAAGAACTGTTTGACTGCTTCCTCCGTTTGCGGCGAGGTTGGGTTCGCAGCAATGGACGTGCTAGCTCTGCTTGTAGTCGTAGAAGCTGGCTGCGATGGCGCATGGAGTAGAAGAAATTTGACATCTGTACTACTGTTAGCAATAGTCCCTTGAAGATGATAGAGGTCTTACTTCCACCTGTGATGAAGCAGGAAACGTAGTTGTTGTAGAAGCGGTCGATACACTTGAGATACCTAGTACGGTCAGTTGTCAAGTAAATCCTGGCCGGCAAAGCTTGCTCACATCTGTCCACTGCCCCATTGTACCTCCTCCACGACGTCCAAACTGCTGTGGACGATGAACTGGTTCACATGCCGTGCTTGTTCTGCAAACCGCGCAACTCCATCTCCGCCCTGCTTTGATGTTCCAAACTCGTACTCGAACAGAGGATTGTCCTGTGTGCCAATGATGGCAAAGTAATATGACATCTTCACGGGTTGGTGAGCTTGAACTCTGGGTGGAAGCTGGTGTTGATGTTCTTTGAGCTTGGAGAGGAAGGTGGAGCGAAGCGGCTGATCGGGTGCACCTTCAATGTCTTGGCATCAATAATTCTTGAGGCAAAGCTTCAACTTCACGCCAGACCCTCAATTTCCATCCAACACCACAACAATGTTCGGAGCTTTCAGACCCACGAATTCGTTATGTTCGGGACTACTTTGGTAAGTCTACCACAGCTGAGGAGCTTTGAGGCTGCTCCGGAATACTGTTGACGCCAATTGAAATACAGGAAGATCCCATGGAGACTCTCGAAATTCCAAAAAGCGCGACAACGGAAGCGTCTAAGGGCTGTTGATACAGTCGTAGCAGTAGTGGACAAGGCATTGGCGAAGCAGGGTGCGACGATGAAAGCTGTGGAGAGGTGGAAGGATGAGATGCCAATTGAGCAGGAGATGGTTCCGAAGGACAAATACACAATTTTCGACAGAAAGGAAAAGAAGTACAGGAAGAGCATTCGAAGTAAGCTCTATACGATGGATGAATGGATGGATAATTTGGAAGCATACTGATATTGTTACAGAGCTGCCAAAATGGACGAGGGTTTCGCAAAGAGTCAATCCTCCTGGATACTGATGGGAGATGGAGAAGTGGACAATTGTATCATACACCGGTGTACAGGCAGACATGGACGGCGTTTGGATTATGTGTACATCATAGAGGGCTTGCATGCAAGAACTGGATACCATTTCGGTTCATATCTGAAGTCTTTTGCCATATTCCTATGGACCAATTCATGAATCGATGGGATCTTCCGTGGAAGACATATCTACCATCCCATTTTCCGGGACGCCCCAACGCCTTTAAGAAACATAAGATGCTGTTCAACCTATCTATCTACCCTTACCATATTCTTCTTCCTCCTTGACTCTCTCGGCTTGAATAGCACGACCGAGACCCCCTCTACCCTCATCATATTCCTCCCGGTACTCGTCGCGCACTTGGCCGCCAGACTTTCCTCTTCCATATTGTCTGCCCTCCTGAAATCCAGGATCGAGATCTGTTCGGATAATGCGCTCGTCCAGCTTGGTGCCACCAATGTATTTCATGCAGTCCAGCGCATCCTGATGAGTGTAGTACTCCACGAAACAGAAACCACAAGGTGTTTTGTTGAATCTATCCAGCCCCATAATCAACCGCTTAATCTCTCCGCACTTTGAGAAGAGCTCGTGAATCTGTTCCTCTGTTGTGTAGAAGGACCTGTGTGTACCGTATTAGAACAAGCTCCGTCGCGCCCATTTGATCCAACCTACAGATTTCCCACATAGAGGGTGGCCGCATCTCTTAATGGGTCCTCAACTGGTTCCTCTGGCGTGCGCTCTCTTCCCTCGTCTCCTTCTCGGTCATTGTACCTGCGTTTCTTGTTCTGAAAGTGAAGTCCTTGTCAACACTGCGCGCCTTGCAATGTGTTGCAAGCAAAGAAGAGGTCACTTACTCTTCCCTGATAATAAGCACTTGGCTTATCAAGTCTATCGACGGTGTTTCGTATCGTTCCAGGCATTTTGTGTTGTGTGATGTCTTGCAGAGCAGAACAAGCAAACAAGGCAGCAAGTAGTTTCGCGAGTTGGTCATGGTTGGAGAGCTTCAGTTTCGCGACGCGCGCTAGTAGCCTTCTCGTCAAGCTTCCCAGCCAACCTCAAAAAAGATCTCGCCCTTTGTCAGGAACTAACAAACTCGCAAACCTTCGCGCACGCCCTTATAATAGCTCATGGCTCTTAAATACTTTTGAGAGTCTGCACAGCTTCTACAGCTCTTCGCTGAGCTCAACACGCTAGAATGCAAAAGCTATCGATCGCCGAATACACGCCTGCATGGCTCCAAAAACCATACCCTGGGCATAGCATCTTCGCTCAAGCTCCCGCCAAAGCCACCAGCAATTTCCCATCGCAATCGAATGGTGCAGACTCTGCGAGCAAGAGAGCTGCGAAACCTGGTCCACGGAGAACGATTGTACGCCGAGGGACCGAAGTCTTTGTAGCCGTGGGGAAGGAGATTCGATGGGCGGACCTTGATTACTTGAGAAACTGCTGGCTTTACAAGGAGCAAAAGAAAGCTGGTTCAAGAAAGGGAGGAGATGACCGGGGCTTCAGGGAGAACAGCCAGTATGAGGGGGATCATGCTCAAGGATACAGGGTACGTTATTTGACAAGTCTGTTTCGACGTTGATGTACTGAAGTTCCATTCCAGACCATTAAAACCCAAGTTGCGGACGACATCAGACAACTGGTTATCTCGCCCAATGGAAACTTTATCGCCATCTTAACCACTCATACGGTTCATATCGCGATCTTGCCGGACTCTAGCCTTCTTACTGCCGCCGACACTAGCCCGATGAAGCTGAAATCCTATACCTTGGGTCCAACTACACATGTCACATCACAAGCTGGAATAGCTTCAGCGCTATGGCATCCTTTGGGTGTCAATGGGAATTGTCTCGTTACTGTCACAGTAGACGCTATTGTACGGATCTGGGAACTTTCCACCGCGGATCGATGGTCGTTTGACAGACCTACACTTGCAATCGACCTGAAGAAACTGGCGGATGGCACCTCTGTGGATCAAGATTTCGGGGCCTCTGTTGGTGTAAACAAGAGCTTCTCGCCCGATTCCGTCGAAATGGATGTCGCATCGGCTTGTTTTGCTGGGAGAGGCAGTGGAGGGTGGTCCCCCATGACCTTGTGGATTGCAATGAGAGAGGGTGATGTTTATGCTCTTTGCCCCTTGTTGCCAGAGAAATGGTCTCCACCGTCAACACTCGTGCCCTCTCTGTCTGTCTCGATCGTCGCCAAAAACGCCACCATGGAGGATGATTCAGCTATTCCTGCAAATGTCAAGGCACTGGGCCAACAACAGCTTGCATGGATGACGGAGATCGATAATCAGGAACCGTTACATGTTGCAGCCCTTCCTGGTGAACGTCCAGCAGAAATTTTTACGAGACCTTCTAAACCCGGGAAGATACCTAAGTTGCAAGGGCCTGTCGAGCTGGAGCTAGCACCAGATGATTCGGAGGAAGAGCTTGACAGTCTACTGAGCGATATCTACATCATTGGAGCCAAGATTGATGATGAACAGTTAATGTATGGCGAGGAAGTGGATCTGGAGACCGAAGAGGTTGATAAAGAAGATGCCTCATTTGGAATCATCTGTCTCCTGACGAGCAGTGGTCGACTTTCGGTTTGCCTAGATTTGGATGGTGTTGAAGCACAGTGGTTGCCAAAGACCAAATCGAAATCTCAACGACTCCTGGAAGACACCGTCGACCCTCTCAGTCTCCTCACATTCGAGGTCCTAGACACATCGAAGAACGGCGAAACCAACGAGAAGGATTGGCCAGTTTTCAGTCATGACGTGACTTCGCGTTATTCGTTCTACATCACCAATACTTCCAGCATCAATTATATCTCTCTTCATCCTTGGGTCTTTCGCCTTGATGGGGATTTGAATGAAGCTACACGTGGCGCCGAGTTTCGAATTGACCTCATGGCCAAGGCGGACAATTCCATCCGCCAGCGAGTGTATACCCAAAACCCCATCGACCGTTCGTCTCCTCTCGCTGCCAGTAGTCTGTTGCTAGATCCAGACCTTGGATACATGCTATTGTCGGCCACTCCTCACGGACCCCTTACTTTGACTTTTGACACGGCCAAAGACTCATTAATAGACTTCCGTCGGTCTCGGTCACGGTCCCCGACCTACGATTCTGAGCCTGATAGGCCTCTCATTTTGTGCGAGCCAAGACCCGTCTACGAACCATCATACACCCTCAATGAGAACTCAGTTCTACCCGCCTTCATGGAAAAGCTAGGACATAGTAGATACAAACGACTATTAAAGGAAGAGGTTCGACTATCTCCAGCAACACTTCAAATCATGGCAGAAGCACACAAGGTTCTGAGTGAGGAGACGCATCGCATTGGAACCGCCGCTGCGGAGCTTTTCCGACGTTGCCAGCGTCTCCAGGCGGAGCTGAAATCCCAGATCAAGAAAGCAAACGATGTTGCATCTCGTGTTGACGCAATCACTGGGAATGATATTGAAGATGGTCCAGCTGTTTCTGCCGAGGACAGCGTCAAATCTAGAATTAAAGCAGCTGAAGAACGGCAGCAAGAGTTGACTGATAGAATCGAAAGACTCCGACGGAAAGCCACGAATGGCACCGTCAGGGAATTGAGCGACAAGGAGAAGGCGTGGTTTGGGGAAGTGAAGACCTTGGAAAGGAAGGTTGTTGGAGGAGGCGAGAACGATGAGTTTGGAGGAAGAAAGGCCAAGGAGTCATGGGCTCGTTACGAAGAAATCAAACAGCTGCACGAAGACCTACTGGATGAAATTGAGAGCAAGAAGTCAGACGAAGTTCCCTCGACACCGAACTTCAAAGTTCCGTCTGACATTCGGAAAGGCAAGATGGCTACTGTTATGGAGCTGCTGGATCGCGAATCTGCTTTAGTGGAAGCAGCGAAGAGCAGACTGGAGCGGCTGAGTTTGTCTTAGATAGAAGGAGCTCGCGTGACATTGCATCGGGGCGCATTTTGTACCAAGAAATCTAATCAGCGTGTTTTCCTGAGACAGTGGTAGGCAAGGAAGCGCGAGCTATGCCCTGCTCGCATTTCTCAAAAGAGAAAATATTCTCCGTTTACCGCCGCAAATACCAGATTGCTGCATCTCGAATTTATGTCTGTTTGCGCGTCTTTCATTGAGAGTACCTCGGCACCACTTTCCTTCTTGCATACCCTTTTTTTTAAAGTGCGGCACAGTGTCATTTAAGGAATGCCGTTAATAGAAACCCTCGCCGCCGGGTAAATTCCGATGAGTTCTGGCCTTTCCTTTGCCCCAGTCGCCAAGAGATGAGATCCGTAGCTTGCATGGTGTCAAATGACTTTAATGTGAGGCTCGTGGGTTGACGGCCGATATTTTACGGAGGCAAGTCAAGTGGCGTACAAGTTTTTGAGGAAATTCTGTCGCGCACCGATGAATTTTGTGTGTGTATTTTGAAAATCCGGGTATCAAATTGCCTAAAAAGGCTTTCACGATCCCCCACAAGGCTTCTGTCTGACACTCCCGTGTATAGCGTTACCCTTGCTTAACTGCTCAAAATCTAAGATTGGCATTTTCGAGATTTTCCAATTTGACAGGAGCAGCTGCGCCCAAATTCGGGGTTCCGTCGTCTCTGATTCGCCGAGGGCGGCTGGGCGCTTGAACCCTTGACGCCTCATTCTTGGAAAAATCGACAGATGTGTACAAATTCATAGGGGTCATGGTCTGAGTCGCGGGTTGAGGCTTGAAAGGGGAACATACGCTCGGAATGCCTTTCTCGTTGGCTGCCACTGGTTCTGGCCAGCCAGACGGGACATCCTCACGAAGTTGACTAGGGCTGTTTGACACTTCTTAGATAGTGATTGATGTCCTCCCTTTTTCTGTTTCCTCTTGTGTTTGATTTCTGAATGGTCGAAATTTAGAACTTTTCATTCTGCTTTTGCTTCTATTTTTTCGATTCTACCCTAATTCAACTTCAGTCAATTGTGTTTTAGTGTACAACACCAGGAATGCCGCTCTAGCCTCACGAGAGGTTACTACATACTCGACATATCTGGTTAAATACACGCAAATATTCCTTCCTCACTTCATCAACCTGTGGAGGATAAGGGCTGTACGATTCATGTACATGCTATAGCAGAAGGACCAGCATTCTGGGCCGACTTGCACGATCGCGTGGGACAACGAGACGAAGCGTCTCTCGACCGTGCTGTTCAGTCAGTCATGGAAAAACACGAAAGTAGAGATCAGGTGTCTCTACTCTCGGAGTTTTACAAGGAAGAGGAATGTTCGTCATCTTCGACATCGACACCTCCTCCGGAACTCGAATTTGAGGGTGATAAACCTCGGACGCACTGGGCGCGAACTTCGCTATGTTATTTGAAGTATCTTCTGTTGCAAGCTCTGTCTCTACTTTTATCAGCGGTTGCATCATTAGTTCCTAGTTTCATCCCGAAATATGGATCGTCGACGAAAGACACGGATAGGAGGCTTTCACCAACTGCCTACCTGGACGGCCTCCGGTTAGCCCATTTCCCTTTTATTACCTCGTTGTCCTGTAAACTATATCCCGAGGACCCGTGTCTTGAGACATTGGCCCAATATCTCTCTCCCTTCCTAGGACTTTGAATGAAAGGGTGCTAATGTATCGAATAGCGGTATTGCATGCTTTATTGTGTACCTGGTTCACTTCATCGTCAACTGGTATCCCGCTCTGGAGAACACCTACGGAGCCACGCCAGAAGACCACTACTTCTTCCAACTCCCCATCATCCGGGTTATCTGGGAAGGACAAGCAGCAGTAGCCTCCTTTTTCGTAATATCCGGTTATGCGGTCTCCTACAGAGCTTTGTCGAAGATTCATACTGGCGACACCTCCGGTGTTCTCGAGACGCTTTCTAGCTCGACCTTCCGGCGATGCATGCGACTGTACGTGCCTTGCGCTGCAAACACTTTCCTTTGCATGCTGCTACGATACGCCGACCTCTTCACTGCGGATCCATTACGGTGGAACACACTGCCGCCAAAGTACGACACTTTCTCGGCTCAGTTCTGGGACTGGTGGGCAAATCAGAAGATCTTCATGTATCCATTCCTGAACGTTGAGCGCGATGTTTACTCCCCACCATACAACGGCCATTTATGGACCATCCCCTTGGAAATCCGCGGATCTTTTGTCGTGTACGGAACGGTTCTGGCTGTAGCGAAGCTGAATCCTTTCTGGAGGACGACCTTCCTGATTGTGTGGGATTGCTATTTGTATTACATGGGCAAATGGGATCTCTGCCTGTTTGTTGGAGGAGCACTGCTTGCGAACCTGGATATCCCGCGGCATGCGAAGGCGAAGAAAGTTGAGGAGCATGAACTCGATGAGCATGTTGTCCCAGAAGGAGAGAGCCTTTTGCCGACAAGCGAGTCCCTGGAGATACTGACAGTTGACATGCATGACCACAGAAGGTCATGGCACAAACTATCAAGATGGAGAAATCCATATTCGGTTCATGTCCGCAAATTCGCCCCGGTTCTCCGCGTATTCCTTTCGATCATTCCCTACGCACTTTTCATTTTCTCATTGTACCTGCTCTCGTTTCCACACATCCCATGGGGCGTTGCCTTGGCATACAGGCTCGTCCCAGATAGCTTTAACCCTCTGGGAGGCTTCTTCCACGGGAAAGTCCAAGGCATCCGAGTCGTCGGTTCCATCTTCCTCGCCTACTCTCTCTCGCTCTCCTCGCCCAAGCCCACATCCTCATCGACCACCTCATCGACCACCTCATCCTCCCCACCTCCATCAACCCCACAACTCCACCACCAAACCCTCCCCCCGAAACTTCTCACGCGCCTGCGAGCTTTCACTCTCCAATCTCTCTTCACCAACACCTTCTCACAATACCTCGGCCGCGTCTCCTTCGGTTTCTACCTCATGCACGGCCCGGTACTCTTCTGCATCGGCACGAAATTCCTCGTTCCGGCATGGGGGGCGTACTATGGCGGGGATCACAACTTGGGCAAATATGTCGGGAGGTTTCTGTTGGCGTGCTTGGTTAATACGGCGGCTATCTTTTGGGCGGCGGATGTTTTTGCGAGGGTTGTGGATGAGAGGAGTGTTAGGTGGGCGTCGAAGATTGCGAGGTTTATGAGTAGGAAGAAGGGGAAAGCAGGGGGCGGGAGTCAGACTGGAAGTTGATAAAGGACTTGTTTGGTCTGCTGGGAGCGAGCGAACGAGAATTTATTGGGGTTTTGTTGGTTATTTGGAGATGTATGACAGCGGGGATATTCGTACTACATGCATAGCGTTGAGGAGTTGGGAGGCGATCTAACCAGAGAATCTGGATATTACATGTATCTCATAGCAGCAACAACTTTCAACAGGACATTTCCTTTTCGCTTAGAATACCTATTACAGCACATATCTCCGTACAAAGAATGCTCGCATCGGGCCACGTCACATTATTACGAAATCAATCCATAATTCAAGATTCAACACCCACCCACTTATCGCCAATTCAGGCAAAGCGGATGATCACCAATCGAACCTTCGCTCGCTCTCATTCTAGCTTTTCCCTCAACTGAAATAGAGCAGCCACCTCAGCTGACGTCCAGTAATCGCAGGCTGGCCCTCCCACTGGCTGGGGCTTTCTCCGGGCTCAGTTCCTGACGCTTAGCGAGCTGCACCGTCAGCGCCGTCCCGTTCACTTCACTTCACCGACCGTTGGATGGTGGATGACATGGCATGACATGACCCGGCCAGGGCAGGCAGGGCAGGGATGTCTGAAGAATCCTGTCCGGTCCTGATTCTGTCACCATTTCCCATCTTCAACGTCGCCGCCTGCCTTTCGTTCATCTCGCGCTGCATCTCGACTCGACCTGACCTCTATACTTGCGGGACTCACGATGTCTGATTGTTGAGCTGGATCGTGTGGTACGGAAATCGGACGATAGAAGGTTCTCATTGTCAGGCCATGCGAGAAGCCGAGACAGGGAAACAATTGCAATGCTCATTACCAATGCCAATGCCGAGGTGGTGGTGGCGGCCGAACCATTCATCACGCTCTCATCTTCATCGCCGTCTTCTGCAGATGGAGGCAACATCTCAGAGTCCCCGAATACCAGCCCTGAAGAGTCATTTGTAGGTCTCTTCAACTAATATCCCACACGCATCTATAACGCAATACTCACAGCTTTAATTAGGATGAATTTACCCCGCTTCCTGGGACGCTGTCTGCTACTCACGATACGAGGAGAGCGGAGTATCATATGAAAGACTTGGAGGCTTTCGCGAAGGATTTGCAGAATGTATGGATTTGATTTGAGGTTTTGGCTTGGAGTCACTGGCTGAGAATTTATAGGCTGCTGATCGGGCATTCCCGAATGAGGGGAGGGCGAAAGCGAGATACAACAATGTCTCTGTTTTATTGTTGAGATGGGAGGACGATGAGATGAATGTAAGCGACTCCTGCCGAAGGATTACCTTTGGCGTTTTCACATGGCTTTCGAATTATTGCTGACTACTCTCAGGTCGAATGGGAACTCGATGATCTTGAGAAAGTATTCCGGGATTACGGATTCGAGACTGACAGATGGTTGATCCCAACCAAAAACTCCCATCTAAAACTCATGAGCAAAGTTGTCGATGTCGTGGAAGAAAACGATGCGAGTGGAAACCTGGTCATTGTGTACTACGCCGGTCATGCCGGAATAAATTCCAGCAGAGGCGCAACTTGGACATGGTAATGGAAATGATCAACTTTATTGGGGGGAGCTAACGAATACCAGCAAACAAGACCCCGCATACGCTTCCCTGGAATGGTCAGCTATCCAGACCTTATTCGAAAAAGCTGATTTCGACGTTCTTTTACTGTTAGACTGCTGCGCAGCCGCAAGCGCAGCCCCCATTGTAGGTTCAGCCGTGACTGAAACCATCGCAGCATGTGGATTCGAAAGCATTGCTCCCCAGCCTGGTCGATACTCTTTCACGAATACTTTGATAGAAGTTTTAGAAGATTGGATTGACAGTCCGCCATTTTCGGCTGCTATGTTACACAATAAAGTATTATCGGTTCTGAAGCATGAACGGCCGGAGCGAATGCGGAATGGGAAGAGGAGGAAGTTGGAGTGTAGAAGAACGCCGATTCATATGGTTGCTACGGCTGATCCAACTTTGCCCAGTATTGAACTCGGACGAAGAGTCCCAATGAGAGACAGGATCCAAGGGCCGAGTCCACCAACGCTGGCTTCAAATTCCACATCCGCGGCCAGAGAAAACGGATCAGCATTCACTCCTCGGGCTTCGAATTCGAGAATGGAAGGATATCAACAAGACTCCATGAACCAAATTCAAGGGGATGAATACGAAGTTCCACGAGTTATCATTTCTCTGGCTCTAGAAAAGCACCAGAAGCTCAACTCGGAATCTTGTCAGAAGTGGCTAGCCTCCTGTCCGACTTTGATCAATTACGCCAAAGTCGAAGCAGTTTACGACAGCTTTTCCGCATTGGTGTTACTATCGCTTCCGGTTTTTATCTGGAATCTTCTTCCTGAGAATGCTGCTTGCTCGTTCGTGGGATATGTTACTTCGCCGAATTATCTGGGATCGAGTCTCGGCTCAAGCTTGGTTGCCGAAGAGGCCACTGAATCTTCGCAAACGGAAATGGAATCACCGCAAGTGCGTCCATTGAAGCAGTGCTCCACATCCTGTGATCACTGCTACAATATAAAAAGCAAGTGTGATCTAGAGCCAAATGGTTGCATGGCGTGTTATGAGGCTGGTTCAACATGTGTCTACACTCCAAACCGAAGTCCGAAGGTCCCATCCAAAGCTTACATGGCTAGCTTGCAGGAAAGACTTAGTAAGTTCTCATGCAGGTTTTTACTCACAAGCAGGCATTCCTGCGCCATGTGTTTTAAGCTAACACTTTTTACTTCCAGAGAAAGTAGAGCTTGCCCTCGAAGAAGAAAAGGCCCGGAATGCCAATTTATCAGTACACAACCTTCCAAGTATTGGTCAAGAACTGAAAGAGATCACCATGCCCCAGTTCCAGAGCTCGGCACATACCGAGTACAAAACAACCGCCGCTAATTACGACAAATCCTTGTTACAAAAATTCGATGCCTCTCAGAGAAGTCTATCGATGCCCTATTCTGAGCAGGATGTGGATCTTCACGAGACAAGGGTTCAGCTCCCATCTTTCCCAGGTCTGACGTTACGGAACACTCTTTCCCCAATTTCACATAGCCATGAACCTTCTTTTCCACATGTTCAAGATGCGAAGGTTCCCGCATTCCAGTCCCAACTGGATGAGTTTCAGAGACAGCAGATACTGAAGCGAGATGCCATGTCCACAGATTATCTCATGACAAGCGTTCCGCCGCCATTGCCACCTCCTCGCCACCTTTTTAGAGACGACGAAGCTTCGTGGAACGATAAGAAACTTGCTTGGATAGCTCCCAAGTCAGAGTACTCCGAGATGTCACGAAGTCCTTCACTGCCAGATCGGAAGATCACGGTCAAGACGGAGCCAACATCATACGATTCCACAGACCGGTATTGCCCGCCTGAAAAGAAAATGAAGACCTCATCAGCCACGGAGCCACACCACACGGGACTGGAAAAAAGTATGCTGGATACCGGCATGCCATTCGAAAAGAGAGAACTATCAAAAACGAGTAGACCGGTCCCTGGTACAAGATTCCTGAATCGGGACAGGCACAGCTATGAACCTCGGCAACCACCTAAGACCGGCGATGGAATATCCGTAGCATTCATGGGCCAGGCATACGACGAGAGAGACCAAACGATGGGATCTTCGCAGCCACGGAGTCAACCCCCATCGAATATCAACCACAGCACCAACCCACCATACAGCTCCGGCAAACCTTCCAACGCTCCCCCGACTCAAGATATCAGTCCCTACAATTTTCGGCGAACGCCTGAGCGCCAACTCCGTGAAAGTACACCTCCTACCAAACAACCGCTGCAATTCCCAATACCGTCTACAATGGCACCGCGCTCATCGCCGGCAGACCAAGACTGGACATACATCACGGATATCGCTGAGCGGCGACGGATACAGAATCGTATTGCGCAGAGGAACTACCGTACGTCTGACTAGAAAACATGAATGTGAAATTAAGAGAGAGAGAAATATGCTAAGCTAGCCCAACAGGCAAACGAATGAAGCGCAGACTCGAAGACCTCGAAGACAGAGCGGGAGCTTCATCTTCCCAGTCATCGAGCTCTGCCCCTCCGCAAGCAGCAGCCCCTGCTCCCGAGCCGAATTATCCGCAGTACAGAGCACCTCATGACGATCTCCGAGATCCGGCAAAACTCGGAGGGATCGTGAGGGACTTACAGCCTTTTAGACATGGGCAGGGGATTGGAGATACACTGGGGAGGTATATGCCTGAGGGCGGACCTGTGGATGGTGGGCCAACTGAGGATTTGACTGTTTAGGTAAATTACATATCTTCAAGTAACCCCTTTATTGTAGTGTATAGACAGTTTCTACGATGTGTTACTTCATCATCTTAGAAGTTACTGGACATAATTTAGGGCATGCGAGGAAGTTCATCTCGATTCGGAACCGTATTTGGGTTGATGAGGCTAGCCGAATCTCGGATCCTCCAAACCACAACATCACGAATGGCTACGAACAAGTTCCAATCGACAAGTTCCAACTCCCACAACCTCATCCACCATCCTCGATGATAGTCTCCACCTTACATCTGCGAACACCTACGTCCATCGTCTGCTCAACGTCTCATTCTTCCCCCCAGGCAATCCCACACTATCCTCGCTATACCTCAAAAGCCAAGTCTCACCAATATGCACAATCCAATCCTCCTCCCTCTTCCAATCCCCATAAATCCTCAACGCGCCCACCCTAAACCTATATTCGCCTTCAGGCAAGGGAGTATCATTCCCATCCATGCCATTCAGGTACCAGTTGTTGCCCTCCTGATAGAAATTCGTTATGTTGAAGAGCGGCAGCATGACGCCGGTGCTGTTCAAAAGGTCGATTTTGTAGGTGTGGAATTGCACGGGCGAGTGGATGGAGACGAGGACTGCGGGCCAGAGTGAGGTGTTGGACCAGCTGATGTTGGGGCCCTGGTAGGTTACGTTGAAGATCGGTGGGGAGGGGGAGGCGGTGGGGAGCTCGAGGGCCGTGGCGTTGTTGGAGGTTTGGTTGTAAACTGCAAGGACGGAACCACTTAGGTCCATCTGTGTGTCGTAGAGGACGGTGGCGATGCCGGTGTATGGAACGGTGATGGATTGTGTGCCGTCTGTGGAGTTTAGGGCGATGTAGCCACCGTAGAAGGGTAGGCGGGTGCTGTCCAGGCTGGGAGGTGGTGTGACGGATACTGTGATGGTTGCTTCTTGACCGGGTGATATGGTCACTTCAGAGGGAAGGATGGATAGCGTGGCGTAGACGGCTTGGAGGCTGTTCGAGAGCTCACGTTGACTGTCATTTGTGGGTGTGTACTTGTCGCTGGAGGAAATTCCGTAGCCAGAAGCTGCGGGGATGTGAGATAGCCTCGAGTGTACAGTCAGGTTCCAAGAATATATTTGTGCAAAATGATCAGCTTACTTGAAACTCTGAGCCGCACTTCCAACATTCTTAACTTTGAAAGACAGAGACTTTGGTTGATGTCCCGTATCATTAAACGAAAGACTAGCCACATCAACAATAGTCTGCGTAAAGACTGCACGATACGCATCTAGCAACCCACCACCCTGCTGAGCGACAGGTGCAAGGAAATCATACACCGTCGTCGAATTATCATTATACTGCATCGGATTAGCAGTGGTCGCAAGCACATTCCGTATCGTCTGCGCATCCCAATCAGGATGTTGCTGCTTCAATAAAGCAGCTACGCCAGCTGCGAATGGAGCTGCCATCGACGTCCCTGAAAGCTTCCCAAAGCCTCCTAATTTAGCGGGGAATAAGGACAGAATGTTTCCGCCAGGAGCGGAGTAGGTTGGAAATGTGCGGCCGTCGAGTGTTGGGCCCCAGCTACTGGGCCCGACCATTCGGCCACCGGCGATGTCGTTTTGCTGGATTGTTACGGAGTCGCTGTAGCTGGAGGGGCTTCCAAGGGAGACTATGAGGCTATTGTCTTTTTGGTAGGCAGCAAAGAGATCTGCCCCTACGGCGCCGGTGAGGCTTCCAATGCCTGTGATGTTATCAGCGGCATCGTGGAAGATTGAGCCGGTGATCGGGTCGTCAGGTCGAGTAATATCTAGGTAGCCGGTGATCTTAGTACAGAATCTGGAATACATCGGGAGTAATGTATCTCATCCTGCGACGTGAAGGAGGGGACAAAACTCGCAAACTTACAGAAGAGCGTATACTTGACTCCGATGGAAGTGAGATATTCTTGTGCGTCAAAGGAACTACATGGCGGGTAGTAAGCCTGACTAACTAGGACGACAGTAGTGTTGAAATCAGGGAGTTCAAGATCCGCTGGGTACGGACCGCAAGCGTTGTTGATCAAATCCGACTCCACAGACGACGCAGTCCAAAGTGAAAAGGCTGGCGGGAAATCAAGTTTACCTCCTGGTATCCATTCGAGGTCTTTGATTTCATTGCCTGACCGGTATGTTCCATTCCATAGGTAGTAGGGAGTCTCGGTATTCCAGACTGCACCGATTGCTGGAACGTCGATTCCTATGGCAGGCGTCACACCGGTGTAGTAACCAGCTCCTAAGTTTCCTGCCGCGAGCTGGAAATAGGTTCCGTTTTGGTTGATTCGCTGGACGACAGTCGCCCATGGACCTAACTACCATGTGAGCCGTTGCTAGCAAGGGCATGTCAGGGAGACATGAGAAATACTCACTATCAGGGTAGGTGGGGTCTGCGCCGATAGAGGCTGTTATGATATCGACGCCGCGTTCCTTTCATCTCAGTTAGTAATTGATCGCTGCCTGCAAGCGGAGAATCCAGAAATGGAAAGAGCGATGAGCATGAACAGCTGTATTATAGACATACTTACATAGATACTAATGGAAACTTTGATCGCAATATCGTCTGAAACTGTCCCAGCACATCCGAAGACCCTATGGAGTTCGTATGAAGCCTCAGGGGCTACACCCGTAACGCCAAACTTGGTAGGATTGGCACCCACGATACCAAAGACGTGCGTACCATGGATACTGCAATCAGCATATGGATCATCGTCTTCGATAGCAACATTGTCCGCTCCCTTTGAGGTGTAGTTGTCACCAACCCAGTCGTAGCCATATATGACCTTGTTGCCGGGTCCGATGGAGTTGCCGAGAGCGTCTTGCTTATAATCATAGCCGGTGTCCATGATTGCGATGGTTACCCCTTTGCCCTTAATGCCTGCTGCGTGGAGTTTATCGACGCCTGTCCTAATTTCCAGAAGTTTGGCATTAATCACTACTCCTCCAAATTGGGTAAGGGCTTGAAATAATACAAAGTAGGGAAGCCTTTCGAGCACATCTCCCACTACAAATCTGCTGAAAAGGGACTCAGAGTAACTTACATCACGTGTGTAGATAATTCAGTTTTGACCTGTCCAGCAACGACTCCAGAACCTGCGTTTGCGAAGACTTCATTGTCCCGAATTTCAGGAGCGGAATACGGGACGGCACCGATTGGCGAGACCATATACAGAAGGGTGATCGGCGAGACCTTCTTAACGGCCCGAAGACTTTGAATTTTGCTCTGGACTAAACCTGTTGTGACACCCTCACCCATGCCGTTGACATTGAAAGAGATTCCTCGGAAAATCGGCGATGATATCTCAATGCGAGGTTTCACGTCGACAACGTCAACTTCGGCGCTGCTGCCGATTGTGGCTTTGACATTTTCGATGAGAGCAGCATTGTTCTTAATACTTATGTCAGAACTTCATATTCCAGAGTTGAGACCTCAACTTACCTGTTCTGCCCAATCTTCGTACTCAACAATAACACCATGGTCGAAAGGCAACTTGGTACCGAGAGCAGTAGAAGATAGGCACGAAGCCCACAAAAGCGAAAGAATGAGCTTCATGTTTAGAAGAGAGTATGATGGTGAAAAGATGTCCAATGAAAAAACAAGGAAAGGGGAACAAGCACAGCAATATAAAGTATAACTTCCAGCTTCCGGTCCTCCGTAAACCTTCGTTGAGTTGGACATCCTTCGAACAGAGTTCATGAAGAGCAAAAGTAAAGAAGCGAGCCAAGGATTGGCGGGAAATGGAATGTCGGAGATTGGAACTTAAGGTGAACTTCGCCAGGCAGAGCGATGCCGTTTTTCAGGGGAAAACAACTCACTTCGCTAGCATCACAACAACATATCTTAGCTTGTGCTATCGAATGTTTCAGAGATTTACTACAAGTCTTCCAGAATATCGAATTGCCGCGCAGTGAACAGCTGCAGGTTGAACATGAACTTCGGATGAACCGAATTCTCGGGCAACAAATGAGAAAGTTAATTTGATTGATCCGGATTGTGAACCTTAATTTTACAATCACCCACGCTGTCACAAAGCTCTGATATGCCGCACCGCTATATTTACCTGAAAGACTACTTTGGTAGAAGCAGTAGGACAGAGCATGGACGTGGAACTGTTGGAAGGTTTGCTTCTTCGTGATTAGACAAGTCGGTGGTACCTTGACGGCCGAGGACATCTTGTGAAAACCATGTGCTGATAGCGTAAACTGACTAGAAGTATGGTTGTTCAGAACATTCAGTTTATCCTTACATCCTCAAGTTCGTTGCCAAGGTACCAAGAGTGGCAACTTGGATCATTCGGGAGCATTTCAGGGGCTCGCTTGCGCGCCTCGCTTAGATTTCAGGGCTTCTGGGCTGGGCTGCCTTCGACTTGCCCGTTTCCATTATCATATACGATAACTAGAACATGCGTGCGCAGCATTTAAAAGGAAGATAAGAAGGGCAGATTTGTAACAGAACCTAGGTAGGCGAGACTACCATGCAAACGAAAAACAAAACAGTCGGAAAGAAAGGGGATGTCGAAAACATAACACACACAGGCACCTTCTGGGGTCGTTTTTCATGAGCAGAGCCGGGAGTGTGATGTAATTGAACTGTAATAAAAATAACTATTCTCCGCTGGTTGGGTAATTTCCTCATGTCAAGCAGTTTGGAACTGATGCCTTTCTCAATATTGGACCTGCCACATTTAATTGCATGTCCCCCATCCTACTTGACCGTTCCCAAGTCAGGACTAGAAACTAGCAAAGTACTTTCATCTTCTCTAACACTCTCCAGAGGGCGCTTGAACCTTTTAAGACGAACCCCGAGACCACTGGTCTCTAGTCATGCTTGTGTCACATGACATGACATATTCTCTCTTTCTTTCCATTTTCTCCCCTGTACAAGTTCATCTTACCTGGAGTATAGCTTTTGGTATACTTTAGAAGATTCAAACTCCATACCTTGGCCATCCCCTTCCCTTCCCCCTCATCCAGTCAAGTCGCTTGCTTACGCCTCCCCCTGCCTCCCCGGCCTAACAACAATCCACAATTCCACATCTCCTCCTCATTGCCCCAACATCATCAAGGAATCTCAACAACACAAATCCGGTTCATAGGCAGCCATAAAAAGAACATTCAATATTTCAGTGCCGAGGCATCACATGTTTTCCGTGGGTCGATTCCTGATGCGCTCTCCACGATGACATGAGGCGATGCACAGAAAAGTCGACCC
This sequence comes from Helotiales sp. F229, assembly GCA_002554605.1. NCBI lineage: Eukaryota > Fungi > Ascomycota > Leotiomycetes > Helotiales > Helotiales sp. F229. Next base: position 1,980,825 of record MXAW01000010.1, read on the forward strand.
ACGTTTTACGATTCTGAGTGTGATCCCTGCAAAAGGTATGTAAGGGGTCACGGTTGAAATCCCAACAGAAAACGCAATGTCGGAAAAGGAGTCGTGATGGACTTTAACATCATAAGTGAATGCCCACCGGGAAATGTAAGTTTGTTTTGACATTGTATCTTCGCATCGCTTTCATTGCGTCTGGATATCTCGGATCGGTTTTCTTTAGGTGGTGTATCTGTTTGCTTTGTTTACTTGTACGAACGACAAGTTGATTGAAAATGGCTTCATCTGCGCCCTCAAAGTCGCGGTTTAGACCGAGTGCTACGCTCAAGAAACCACATATCGCAAACCAGGCCGTGACGTGGTCAAATTGGCATGAACATATCGCGTGGATCAATGTTCTCTTCGTAGCTGGAATCCCGCTGTACGGTATTATCACAGCTTTCTCGACGCCGTTACTCCAAAAGACTGCTATTTGGGCTTTTGCGTACTATTTCATGACTGGATTAGGGATCACAGCTGGTACGTTCTCAATCAGACTGTGTTGAGCAAGTTCTGAGTGGAGATCCAATGTTGACAAACAGAACAGGCTATCATAGACTCTGGTCACACACCTCATACACCGCCACATTTCCTGTCCAAATATTCCTCGCTCTTGTAGGAGGTGGAGCCATTCAAGGCTCAATTCGATGGTGGTCTCGCAATCATCGTGCTCATCACAGGTACACCGATACTCTCAAAGATCCATATTCAGTCCAGAAAGGACTTCTATATTCCCATATGGGGTGGATGGTGTTGAAGCAAGACCCTCAGAAAATCGGCCGCGTGGATATTTCCGATCTCAACAATGACCCGGTAGTCATGTGGCAGCACAGAAACTTCGTCACCATTGCTCTATCCATGTCTTTCCTATTCCCGTGTGTGGTCGCTGGATTGGGCTGGGGTGATTGGAAGGGTGGACTGATCTACGCTGGGATTCTGAGGCTTTTCATCGTGCAGCAAGCTACGTTTTGTGTGAATTCGCTCGCTCATTGTAAGTCTTCCCTTGTCTCTTGACTCGTCAGCCCTCAGAGACCAATTCACCAAACAGGGATCGGAGATCAACCCTTCGACGACCGCAACTCACCCCGTGACCACGTCATCACAGCTCTCGTGACTCTCGGTGAAGGTTATCATAACTTCCATCACGAGTTCCCATCCGACTACCGCAACGCCATCCAATGGCAGCAATACGACCCCACAAAATGGTGCATCTACCTGTGGAAACAACTCGGTCTAGCCAGCAACCTGAAGACGTTCCCCGGTAACGAGATCGAGAAAGGTCGCGTACAGCAGCTACAAAAGAAGATTGATCGGAATCGTGCTGAGCTGGATTGGGGCGTACCGTTGGATAAACTACCATTGATTGAGTGGGATGAGTTTGTGTCGAGGGCGAAGGAGGGCGAGGCGTTAGTGGCGATTGGAGGTGTGATTCATGATGTTGGCGGGTTTGTGAAGGACCATCCGGGTGGGAAGGCGTTGATTTCTTCGGCGATTGGGAAGGATGCTACGGCGATGTTCAATGGTGGTGTTTACAACCATTTGAATGCGGCGCATAATCTGCTTTCGACGATGAGGATAGGTGTTTTAAGGGGTGGTCTGGAAGTGGAAATGTGGAAGCGGAATCAGATGTTGACGAAGAATGTTTAGTGGGGTCGACGTTCCGGGAAATCGAAGGAGTTTTGGTACAAGGTTGGGTTTAACATCAACTCTGGTGTTTTCTTTTTGTGAAGTCGAAAATCCGCACATGCCAGGAGAGAAGTTGTTGGTCTCAAAACAGAACAGTATGAGATCCCCATAGATGAGAATAGTGATCGAATCTCATTCGCAATAGCAACTAAGCTCCCAGATACATAACAGTGCCGACGTTATTACAAGCTGTGGGACAAAGGGACTCGAAATTTTATGAAGTAGCGGACTCCGTACACCCGAAAGCCCTGTTCATGCAACTAAGAAAGCAGTCCGGAGGTCCGTACGCGTGGTGCAACTGCTACCACACTTTCGGAAACCTCGATGCACCATGTCTGGAAAACGATTTCATTAAAACATGATCTAGGGGAAATGCTAATACAAGACCGTACCCGCATCGGGCCTACGCTTAGTATATTGCCTGGTGTGAGAACTAATTTCACTTCTTTTGGAATGCTCGCGCACTCTACTTACCAGTTACTCGAATCCCAGAACATTTTGAAGCAAAAATACAAAACAATGGCCGACTTGTTGAAACTCGTTCAACAAGTCCAAGTCGCAGCAGAGGCCGTGGCAGCTGGTAACGGAGGAGATGATAATCTCGAATTGATGCGAGCAATACGGAAATTGAATCGCGTTGCTGAACCTCCTGCCGAAAGGTTGAGAGGGGTACTTTATCAGGTAAGATGGATGATCATGTAAACCTGTGAAGTTTGCCTAAATTCTGACGATATAAACTAGACAGTACAAAATGCAACTGTCAGACTCGCAGTAGAGATGGGCTTGCCGCATGCTTTGGTCGAGGCAAAGGAGATGAGTGCCGAAGAACTTGCAGCGAAGTCTGGTGCTGATAAGTTGCTCGTTGGTAAGAACTTCTTCTAATTTCATGGGACAAAATAAGGGTAAATTTGCTGAGAGGGAGTCGGCACTCGTTAGTCCGTGTAATGAGAGTCCTCGCCGCGATGGATATCATCGAGGAGATCGGTGAAGAGCAATACAGCGCCAGTCCAACAACCGAAGTCCTCGCATCTGCAACATGGACCGGCGCTGTTCGGTTCCTGTAAGTAACAGCCTCATCCCATGACCTCAACTCACCTGATCATCCCTCCAGACACGACACGCTCGTCCCCACCTACGCAAAACTGATAGATTACTTCCACGACACCAACTTCCACCCCTCAGCCAAAACACCAATAGAATACGCCACCGGCACCGAATTCTGGACATATCTCAAAGATCGGCCATCTCTCCACCAAGATTTCCTAGTCTACATGCGTGGCCGCAAAGATGGTGTTCCTCGCTGGCTCGACTACTTCCCCGTCTCAACCCAAGTAGACGATCTAAGCACAGATCATGACGCCGTGACGCTTGTAGATGTCGGTGGGAATCTCGGGCATGATTTGAAGTTGTTTAGGGAGAGGTGTCCCGATATTGGCGGGAGGGTTGTGTTGATGGATTTGCCGGAGGTGGTGCAAGGGAATGCGGATCTGTTAGTGGGGGTCGAGAAATTGGAGTATGATTTCTTTGCGCCGCAGCCAATTCTGGGTAAGCTTCTCCTGTGACATTCTTCCTGTATTTTTCTAGACTGACAGATGGTCGATACGCAGGCGCTAAATTCTACATGTTCCGAGCAATCTGCTACGATTGGGCTGACGAAGACTGCGTCAAGTTCCTCGCCAATACCGTCAAGGCGATGAAGCCAGGCTATTCGCGTCTTCTGATCAATGAACAGGTGTTACCGAATGTGGGGGCAGAAATCCATCCTGCTATGCTGGATATGGCTATGTTGACGTATTTCAATGCTATGGAGAGAACGGAGAGGCAGTGGCGCACACTGTTGGGGAGACTTGGGGTTGAGATTGTGAAGATTTGGAGACTTGAAGGAGGTGGGAGTGAGGCTGTTATTGAGACGATGTTGAAAGAGTGAATCGGAGCTGAGCGATAAACTGGTGTGAAGTAAAAGGATACTTTTCGTAGCGACTTTTGGAAACTGAAAACCGTTCGAGTGCACAGATAGTCAAGGCGGCTTGGTGAAACGTCTTCAACCAACAGCAAGAGCCTTCTGAATCACACCTTCTGAGCATGTCGCCTCATGGGTTGTAAAACAATGTCCAGCCACCCCGTAACAAGAGAAATATCCCAGTTCTCAGACGCAATAAGACATCCATTTGAACCAAGAGCTCCGTCGAACTTCTCAAAAGCATACCTCCAATATCCTCAAAATTGTTGACTTAGCGTCACCACTGAGCAACGATAATCATTCCGAACCAGGAAAACAAGTTGTGATCAGTGTCACATGTATCTCCTTGAGGCTTTATTGCCTATGTCGCAGCTGTTTGCTCTTTAAATCAATCGGGCAGGTTTGAGGGGCAGGTATGAATTAAACCTGTGAGAACTGCCGAAAAGGAATTATAGAATGTTAAATGGTTGGAAGTTTTGACTGACTGTCGCCAACACCTCGTAATAACTTTGCCTTCCCTGTGCTAATTCCATCCATGCTAGATGTCATCCCTACCACTACGCTTTCAACTCATTATACTCCCTGATCATCTGCTCCAACTCCCACTCCTGCATCCAAGCTCTCACGAACATAATTTCCTGAGCCTGAATATCTCTCACCTGAGGCGGCGGCAAGAAGTTGGGAGGATAATCAACAGTCTGGTTCGCAAACAGTCCGTTCTCATCCCAATGGTGCACAGCTCCTGCGATCATAGCGAAGGGCTCGCTGACAGTGTCTGTCCTGTTGACGGCTGTGGTGTTGAATGGAGAGGCATGAGGAGTAGCTGGTCTCCATGGATCTTGCTCGCCGTCGATGATGGCCAGGCGTGGGTAGGAGATGCCGAAGCCACCGAATTTATTGATGGCTTCTAAGTCTGGGGGGGTGCTGATGTTGAATGCGTACTTGCAGACGAGAGAGTTGTATTCGAGATCACTGGTTCGGGACACAAGGGGTAGGATGTCGTCTGGAAAGCCTGATCCAGTTTGCAAGTATCCCCATTGTGTACAATACTGATATGGCCATGATCTCCAGTCTTGAGTAATATCATCTTGCTCGTAATACGTAATATTATGAGTTCCAAAGCAGGTATCCTGAGATTCTTCGCAGTCGTTGACTGCATACTGTCCCAACCAACCGATCCAGTTTAAAATGGGTGTTGTGAGCTTCTCAACTTCCAATTCATAGCCACCTTTCTTGATGAGGTCTTGCACTGTGCCGATCAATCCTTTCGAGGTTGGGTAAATGAGTTCAGATGAAGTAAGATTTCCACAGTAGAGGTCAAATGACGGATCGTTAAGCTCTGGATCCCAGTTCTTTCCTTGCCATGAACCGATTCCGTATGAAATCGTTGCCGCGAAGTCATTGTCGTGAGTGATATTCGGCAAACCAAAGGCGGTCTTCAGGTCAGCTGTGATATCGGAATCATTCTGGCGAATGATGATGTTATCCACCAGGTCAATGATCTTCTGCTGGTATTCAATGCATTGTTGATCAGCATACCAGCGGATAGGCTCCCAGTAAGTCCAGTAATCCCAGATGGCTTCTGTGACGCCACTCGAGGAGATAGCACCTGCTCTCTGTTAGCCTCTGGCACTTCATGAACTAGGCGAAAAGCTAACCCCAGTAAACATCTGGATACAGCTTTCTCAAGAATGCAACGAAAGCTCCAGCATAACTTCCACCATACGCAAGATACGCGGTAATTGGAGCCGTGAGGTTCTTATGTTCCAGCCCAGCATAAACGACATTCTTTGCAAAGTATGCCTGATCCGCAAGCGCCTGGTCTGTAGTCAAAAAACGTAGACTCTCTGTAGTGAGATTCTGTGTTGGCCAACTCGTCCCATAGTATCGATGTTCGAGCACGACTCCAATCCCATGCGTAGCCACCGCCAAATCATGCAGTAATCCCTTCTGTAAAAACCCCAATCGTCCCACACCGTCCGTCTCTCCAGATTGCAATACAATTACAGGTCCACCTTCCTTGTAGTATGTAGCATCGAACCAGTACCGCAGATTGAACTTCTCGTCGGAATGCGGCTCGTAGAGGGAATCGTTGTGGAAGTGGTCAATTGGGACAGAGAGGTTGTAGGCTGGGTAGAGGAGAGCTGGGTCAGTATCTTCGCGTTTGTGCAAGGCACGATTTGAGATTGTCGTTCTCTGTAGACTACGATCAGCTCCGGTCGTCTACAGTCGCCACAGCGTATTCTCTCACCCGTAGCTTCTGCTCAATCGCCCTCATAGGCGCAGCAGCAAAGGATGCGCCGACGAGCCCCATAACCGCGCAGAGCGCAATAAGCTTCCTGACCATTTTGAAGCTTTTAACCAGGTTCCTGATGGTGTTTGTGAGCGATTTCGAAGAGTCCTAAAGCTTCAAAGCATGTTAGCAGCTATCATGGTAGCACTAGAAGCTCTGAGTGTAATGTTTACAGCAGGGCACAGCGTGGATCAGCACTCACATTATCGTGACTCCAAGAGCTCCTTGTGCCTCACGCTCCCCACGACGCCCAGCCGGAGGAGCAGAAGCTTATATATGCCACCGGCAGTCCATGATCATCAAGTACTCATCCCAGTGCCACCTTCGAGCCAACTATTTTCGTATCGTAATCGGTGATATTCTCCCCGCTCCCAGATACAGAAGGTGTTGATGCAGACATGACGCTGATCCAGGGTTCGCTTCAGGGCTAAAGTCTGATTGGGGGGCCTGTGCTGGGACCTGCTGTTTTGAGCTTGGCCCGCGGAAGGACGGCCACAAAACTGTACACTTCAGATTTGATTATGATGGAATTGCTGGAAAACATCTTGATCAAAGATTTCTTGATGATCCTAAAGACCACCAGATGAGCTCTCTGTGGGGCGGAGATTTATATGGCCCATGCAGGCACGCCAGGACACCAAATCCAACTACTTCACTGTACTATCTCCCCAAGCATAACTCTTTGAATAGGGCACCGTGAGGATATGTGCGTTAAAAATAGCTGGTGAACAATTCAATGTTCTAGGATTGTTTTGTTACTTTGTTGTAATTATTGATGTTAAGTAGTTTTTATGAAGTAATCCCACACCTCAATCGGCCACATAAATCTCCTCCCTACAGGCTCTTCAGGGGGCGCTGGCGAGCCTATATTCGAACATGATTTCCCGCCTGGCTCTGATACTCCCTGTCGAGAAAAAGATCCAAGACATCCTACCAACCCACCCCTTCCTTCAAATCAGTTCCGCCACGTCTACTCCACGTGTGCTCTGCCATTCTCATCCAACTCGCCCATCTCCTCATCACTCTCGCTCGACCTTTTCCTCTCTCGCTTAGAAAGCCAGCTTCTCCACGGCAAAACAACAGCCGCACCCCAGACCATGAAGACTCCCAGCGTCAAGGGCAAAGTAACCATCCAGTATAGCGAGAACCCACTAAGTTTATTGTTCCAACGATCCCATTTGATGACGGGCATTGCGAAGATGGCCTGCATACAGATGTCAGCTTTACAGAAATCCAGAAACAACAAGCGACGGAGCACAAACCGCGATAGAAGTTGCGGGTAGGAAAACCATCGTCAGCATCGCTATGGTTTTCATTGCTGAACTGTCACGTTTGGTTTCGAGTGCGATTTGCCGCATGACGGCGCTGTCTTCCTTCGATGCTTTGGCGATAGCGGTGGAGCTTTCGGCCAGTTTGAAGTTCGTCCGGGAGTCCTTCTGAGCCATGAGCACATATATCTGTTTTTCAAAAGTCAGTCGATATTGCATTTCCCTAATCTCACGACGTCTTCTGACAAGCACAAGACAGGACACATGAAGCCCTCGAACATTGGGGATGTTCGCTTACTAGCTGTCGATATGTGTCGACGGTTTTCTGCAGTAACTCGCCCTGCAGGAGAATTGCCTCGGTGGCCCGTTGAAGGTGATCCGCTTTCTTGGAAATCATGGAGCGAGCTTCCAGAAATGCATCCCTTTCCAGGTCATCTAGAATTAGAGTGGATAGTGAATTCCCCCAGCTTTCCAGGACCGTGAGAGCTTTGGAAAATCCCTTCATCCTGTAGATACCACCGGAATTGACCTCGGCAGCAAAGTTCAATGTTCTTGTAATATCAGCGAAGTCAAGTTTCAACAAGTCATTTGTTGTGAGCTGAATCTTTGCAGAGAAATGTTGTCCGGTCATGGACTGAATTTTAGATAGAGAGTTCTGTGAAATTTGAAAATTTTCCCAACAGTTATTGATCTCCCTCTCGGCAAGGAAGTATGGCAGGAGGAGCGGGTGGCTACAAGCCTTGAATTGCTGGTATAAGGATGCCATTATTGACTTCAAAGTTACATTCAGCAGCTTTGAATCCTCCATGAGGACCAGGAATCCGGACGTTATGTTGGTGTCTGGATCATAATTCAATGAAAGTGAGAAGAGAAATTCGATGAGAAAGTTGCTCTTCAAGAAAAGGTTTGGTCCTGGTTAATCAGCTTAAGAAGGCTCCACTGGTTTGTTTTGTCTCTATTGATGGGCGGTTCTGCATACCTTGCTGGCAGACCTCACGTCCACGTGGAGAAGCATACGTATATGCTTGGGCATTACGCTGCCCAAAGAAATCTATGAACAAGTCATGCAGGCCAAAATGCCGTTTGATCAGGTCGAAAGACATCCTGTCTAGGGACATGACGTTCCCAAACGGGCGGTGCTGCAATGTTGTCACCCTGAATTTGTCCTTGTGGTAAGTATATGATATAGCATAAACGAACGCCAAATATAATTTTTGAGCTTCAAGGTAAATCACTAACAGGACTTTAAGGACACAGCCAGCATTCCGAGATGAAGGTGGTACAGTCGGAGTCCCATTCTGTCTCGTTATCATCATCAGCTTGACACTGGAAGTGTCAGTTATGTTGAATCACACACCTTGGTAAGATAAGGTGGCAACGATTCACCATCAACCATTCCTTCTATCATCTCGACATCGTCATTGTCTGAGTGTCGGAGGAAATCGTACGTCATACAAGTCGTTTCGTCGGAAAATTGAATGGGCCATGGTGTCGGTATGGGAGCATATAATGACGATGTAGGCTGAGGCGACTCCATGGCTGCGGGTTATGTCGAAACAATGTTGAAAGTCGAAGGACAGCGTGTGGCCAGCCTTGCCAGTATATATATTTGGAATCTCAGCCGCAGCCAGCCCCCTAAGCCAAAGAAAGGCAGCATCACTAGATCTTGGAAGGGCCTATGACACGGCTGCAACAGCGCCACCGACACGTTATCGCACAGCATACGCGCCCGATCCTGCCACCATAACTCGGTGGTGAGCCTTACTGTCGCTTCGATTCTGCCTCACATATACACAAAATCGCCAAGTTGCCAAATTCCACAAGTTAAGCTGCCAAGCATGAGCTTCTCCCCTTTCTCCTCCTTCACCACCACCCAACTTCCTTCTATAATTCACCGAACCAAAGGCAAACATCGGCATTCTTATCCTCGATCACAAGTCCTCCTCTAGATACCCAAATAAGCACACCCTTTTCAAGAACCAAGCAAGCAAGCAGCCAGACCTACCCCCTCAACACCACCACTTCACCACACTTCCTCATTTCATCAACCACTTCACTTCAGTTGCCTCACGTCCAACTAATACACCACCCAGAACACAGCCAGTTAGTCCATCCCACCACTCCCCAGACAAAACCCGGCACTCGGTCCTCTGGAACAAAACTGGGACGCCAACGTTAAAACAAAGAAGAATGCAGAACAATATCAATGTGACTGAACGGAAAATACGACGACGATATCGATAGATGAAGAGAAGAGAGAAAGGGAAGGGTAAATAGAGAGATAGAAAAACCAAAAACATCAGAATCTCCCTAGAAATGAATAAGTGAGTGTACCCCGCCCACCAGGCGGAGTTTTATGTGCAAGATGAACTTCAAGTACTCAGGCTTGCTTGTGACATTCATAAGTGTTGGTTTGGGTGTCTGAACATGCACTGATGCAATGCCTGCTCAACACCCTGCTGGTATCTGAACCGATCAGTGAAAGTCCTCATATTTATCAGCACTTCAGACTCTGCTAGATTACCTCGAAGGGCACCTAGCTCAAGATGCATCAGCAAGAACAATTAGGTACGAGCGAGCCCAAATGATGTATCACAAGAGTCACGAATCGGGAAAGCGTTCATGGGTATTCAGGCCTTCGGCCAATTCATTCATATTGACAAAGTCATTGATGCGACGTTCCTCGCGCAATCTCCTCCAGACGCCCGTCCAGACCAGGAGCCATTTCCCATAAACTCCGAAAAAATACAAGTATCCCAAGGCAAATCCATCCGTGCGCCCATGGTTCAACCTCCCAGCCATAACACCAAAGAAACCCCGCTCGTAAACAAGCTGCTAGACTGTCTCGAAAGACTATCAAAAGGTATGCAGTGGTAAGAAAGGATCAGATTGAAACCCGCCGATGTCGAGTATGAATACCGAAAGATGGGCGAAACCCTGCCGTAAACAGCATGCCAGACCGTCTCGAGAGACTATCAAAAGTAACATATGCCCAAATGTGGAAGTCGTAATCGAGAAGATTGATCGAAGAGTGGGAGTGCGGAGGGAGAGAAGTTGTTTGGGTTATTTAACCTCCGAAACCGTAAAGGGTGCGGCCCTGTCTCTTGAGAGCGTAGACGACATCGAGGGAAGTGACAGTCTTTCTGTGGCAAATATCAGTCTCAGAACAATAACAAAAGTGTCAAGATGGAGTTAATCATACCGCTTAGCGTGCTCTGTGTATGTAACGGCTGAGAATATTGTCAGTATTGATCAGGATGAAGATGGAGGGAGGAAAATCACCATCACGGATGACACCCTCGAGGAAGGTCTTCAAAACACCACGGGTCTCTTCGTAGATCACTGCGACGGGTTAGAATGAGCCCCAGATTGAAGACAAGAACAACTCACTGGCTGAGATACGCTTGACACCACCACGACGAGCGAGACGTCTAATAGCAGGCTTTGTGATACCCTGGATGTTGTCACGAAGAATCTTGCGATGACGCTTGGCTCCTCCCTTGCCGAGACCCTTTCCGCCCTTTCCGCCTGCGAGAATATTAGTTTATCGTCAAGATAAAGCAAAGTCAACTCGATGATGAGGTAGCGAGCGTATGCGGTGATATGGAGTGTTGATGTTGAAGTCGAAGTTCATTGGTCGGCAGCAACGCAATGAGGCTTCAAGACCATCACCAAAATTGCGACCGTAGAACAGCGACGACCTCAAAACACGAAAAGCGCGTGAAGGAGCAGGAGTACTCACGTCCAGTCATGATGAAGTTGTTTGAGAAGGATGTAGGAGTTGTCTGGTGATGAAATAACGCGTCTGTTGACGGTGTTGCGGTGGGTGTTGATGGAAAATGTGGTGGAGGCGATATTGGGAAGTGGTATGAAGGAGGAAGAGATTGGGAAGTCGGGGGAACGAGCTGGTTTTATCTGGCGGGGCAGGCCAGGCGGTGATTGCGGGAAGGGTTCAGTGATTCAAATAGAAAAAAATGGCGCTAGTCCTGTTTGGAAAAGGCAAGAATGAACGTCTCGTTTCAGGGGTGCGAAAGGACGACGAAGAGTTGCGCTTACTTTGGCTGCGTGGGCGATGTGAAGTTGGATGCGGCGGTTCTGATTGGTCGATCACCAAGGTGGGCGGGCTGCTGGGCTGTAAGCGAGACCTAGCGGCAGGAACATCAAAACAACAGAATCCCGTCCTTCACTTTGACACCCCTTTCAGAAGTCTTTACAAATAAGTCGGACATTTTCCATTTTTCGATATGTTGTGGCCGATGATTGTTTCTGGCGATGCCTGTCGATGCACCGAGGTGAAATCCTTTGGAGATGGTAATATTGACTTCTAAACCTTCAACGACGCGACAGCCAAGACGCGACGAGACCTTTTCCTACTGCGAATTTACCTCCACAAAGAAGATGAGGAGCGAGAGATGGAAAATGAGCTTGGCCGTTACCTATTCTCATCATTTCCGCTTGATTCGACTTTCGAAATCTGCGCCAACCACACTGCGAACGGTCTACCAGAGACGACGAGATCTTCCCTCCTTCGTCGAATTCGTTGATGGATGCATATGGGGGATTCGAAGGAGGAAGAGCTTGGATTGGTTATCCTCACCACCTCAGCTTCATATGGGGATCAAGTGCCGAAATCTGCTGCAAGTTATAAACCCTCCAACATCCAGGAGACATGACTACAACTTCCGCACATCGATTTTTCTTCCACCCGCGGTCGTCTTCCGAAATCTGTCCTACCACATCGTCAAACTCTACATTTCTTGACAAAGCTGTCATATACACCACATGTGCAAGCGACGCGTCAGTCGAGGCGGCATACCAACAGGAGGAACTGTGAGCAGGCAATACCTTTGACGTGCTTCTGTATCTGCCACAAACCTGTCTTTTCCCGAAACATACCGACTCTGCGGAACTTGCGCACTTTCACTCTGCTCGTCTGCTGGTCCAGGTGCTGTGTCGGAGTCAAGAATCTCTCGTTTTGCTACCTCATGCTCCAGCGCTGCCTTTCCTTACCTTCCCCATGCATATCTCTGACACTTCCGGCGGGCAATAGTTTGCTCCTGAATGGAAATGGAAACGAGTGGCCGTATGAAAATGCACATATATTCTTTCGAGCTTTTTACACGAAGACAAACCACTGCAAACAACGGATCTTCCAGTTTCAAATACCAGTCACGTGCTACCAGGACAGAGGTTGACACGGGGGTCAAGTCTGTCTGATCTTTGGAAAGGCGGTACAGAGGTGTTGCCAGCCGTTTCTCTTTCTCGTGAATGGATATGCATATTTCCCATCTGCTGAACCTTTATTTCTCTTAGTGAGTGGCAAGATGAGGATGTGCTCACCATCCCATTTATGTGATGCTTCGCTCTCATCTCCTCCAAGTACTCATAGATTACATCACTCAATTCCTTTATCTTTCTCTCTTATCTATCGCTTTCACATCACCATATTTTAAATATATCCTCTCCATCCTTTCCATCCCTCTCTTCTCTCATCCCTTCCCATTGCATAAAGCAACCAATCACGCACCTCAAAAACACATGACCCTCTGTTATGTCCAGATTTTTGTTGCATATCGCAGTTTCGGTAGGTCTTCGAACCGGGTTCCACCAACAGGGACGCAAGCAAGGCGGATGGAACTTGGTCGGGTGAATTCAGTGCTGGATGAATCGACCTGGTGGGGAGCGAGGTGGGTTGAAGCCACCTACCTGGTATGAAGGTGGGTTAGAATGAGGTCGATCGGGTTCTGGTCAATCGGATTCTGATCGATTGGTACACGTTGATTGCGAGCTGTAGTCAAGTGGAATATTAGTCCCCTTGAGTTTTAGTCATATATTCTTTATATATGAAGAATCATTGCATTCTTATCCATTTTCATTTGTTGATTGAAAAGTAGGTCTTGGTTCACGCTGGTTCTTTTTATTTCTTCTAAACGATTCGCACGTCACACCCCACCTACAGACGTAATCATACATCTCACTCATCCCTGGCAAGGACCGATCAAATGGACGAGCCGGTGCATTCTTTTTTGCAGTATCTAAGTTTTCGTTGGATCCAGAATGCCTATTTTAAGAAATCTCATCGCTAAATAAATCGCAATTTAGTATCCATCTATCAAGACCATGTTCCCAGATCAAGCCGGTGACATAACGACAATCCGACTTCCAACGTCCAAAACATCGCCAACCTTCACGGAAAGTTTCACGATCTCCCCAGTGACAGGCGCACAGATCCGGATTTCCATCTTCATGGCTTCGATGCATATCTGTATTATCAAATCAGCACATCTCGTTCAACTTTGAACCACGAACAGGAGAGGAAATATTTTGAAAAGGACGTACCAACTCCTTCCCCATCTCCACAACATCCCCCTCCTTAACCTCACACCTCCAACACCTCCCAGCAATCTCGGACTTGACCTCTACACCATCAGCGACTTCATCGCCCTCCTCACATCGCGCCAAAGCAGGATCAGGGGAGTAGCTCTTCGCCAACTCCTCCAGCACCCCAGTCTCCTTCATCCCCTTCAACCTCCTCTCTACCATCAGCGCTCTCTCCCCCTCAACTTCCCGCACCAACTCTTCATACTCTCCCAACTCCAAAACTCCCTCCTCAACCCTCACAAAAGCATCACCCACCCCTCCCGCCCTGGCCTCATCTAGCACCTCCTCTTCAACCTCATAAAACTTAATCCGATCAAAAACCTCAAACATCCACGCATTCGCCCTCCTATTCGCGAACCTATTCCAAATCGGTACCGTGCGTCCAACAAGCTGGTACCCACCCGGCGAATCCATGCCGTAAACACACAAATACTGGCCGCCTATCCCCACCGTTCCCTCGGGCGTGAAACTCCGTGGCGGCGAATACTTCGTCCCAAAAAGTCGATGTCGGGGATCAAGCGGCACCGCGCACGGCGCGCCGAAAAAGACGTCGCCGAGACCGAGGACGAGGAAGGTCGCGGACAGGATCGTGAGGGGGATGTCAGCGCGTGAGGGGAGTCCGTTGATCTTTTGCAGGAAGTCGATATTGTTGGGTAGGTAAGGGGCGGTGGAGCGGATGGTGCGTGAGTACCGTGTTACGGCTGCGAGGGTGGAGGTGTGTTCGAATACGATGGGGAGGTGGATTGTGCGGCTGGGTACGGAATGTGTGAGTTCTGGACCGAGGCAGAGATCAAGCGTTGTAAGGAGAGTAATGATATCGCTTTGGGGAATGGAGGGCGTGTAGGAGACGTGCAGGCAGCGAACTCCTGGGCTGAGTTCGAGAATTTGGGGAGAAGGTGTGAGGGCGAGTTGGGCGATGAGAGAGTGGATGTGGAAACTTGTTTGGAGGTCGAAGGTCTCTTCTCCAAGTTCGAGGAGTAATGCTGAGTCGCCTGCTTGTCGACAGATGATCTTACGGCCGAAATGCGAGATGTGGCCTACGACTGGATCGACGATTGTTGGGGTGAGAATGCATGATGGGAGATCGGTGAGGGTGGTCATGGAGTGCTTTAATTCTTCGCCTAGGTTTATGGCTTGTGAAGATGTGATGGGACAGAGCATAATTTCGTCACCTGGAGACATCTGTCCGACCTTCCACATCTCAGAGGTAATCACTGTAGCGAAGACAATGAATCCACCCAGACTTGGACCATCACAAGTGAGGATCACGGCTTCATCGCCAGTGAAACTGATCGAGCCGACGGAGTACGGACTGTCATGAATGTTAGATGGATGCAATCCAGCTTCTCCTCCATCTTTTCGGGCCCATTTTGGCTTAGGTCCAACAATTCTTACTCCAATCCTGTTGCTGTTGTAATGCACTTTCCATGGCTTGGAGAAGAGCAATTCGAAGTCTTCTTTGGCGAAGAAATCTGGGTAGGCATGCGGACCTGCCATGACTCCTAGAGTCCATGCCTTGCTCTGGTAGGGAAGAAGTAATGGCTTGCTGACTGGAGCTCTAACAAACTGCTCTTGGATCTCGCGAATGGGAAGAATATCGTCTTTTCGAAGCTCACGTCCACTCAGGCCACCCAAATGTCCAAGTGCGAAAGTGGCACGGCTGCTGAAGACTTTGGGTGCCTGGATTCCACCTCTCACGGCAAGGTAGGTTCGTAGACCGGATTTGGGGGCTGCAAGGGAAAGAGTCTGGCCTTGAGCGACGGTGACAATTTTTGAGAGGGAAATTGACTCTCCATCGAGCTTATGCTCAGCAGGTGGACCAACAACAGCAATCGTAGTGCTGCACAAGAATCGAAGAGTCGGCCCATTCGAAGTGCACTCCAATCCTGCGTCCTCAGGATCATTTCCTAATACCTTGTTCGCAATTCGAAATGAGTAGTTGTCCATAGGGCCCGAAGGAGGGATGCCGACCTTCCAGTATCCAACTCTTCCAGGGGAATCCTGAATTGTAGTGAGAGCTCCTTGATCCAGGACTTGTATAGCAGCTGGACAAAATTCGAAGGTGTCCAGAGTCGTAGTAGAATACTTCGCCTCGACGAACATATCACTCTTCACGATATGTCGAAGGTACTCGATATTCGTATCGACTCCCCAGATCTGTGTTGCATCAAGAGCGGTAGCTAACTTCTTGACAGCATCTGCGCGATCAATTCCAGTGACGATGATCTTCGCAAGGAGAGGGTCGAAAGATGGTGAGACTTTGGTACCGGGTTTAATCCATGTATCAACCCTCGCGTCTTTGAGGAAAGAGATATCAGAGATCTGGCCCGTCGATGGCTTGAAGTCTCTCAGCGGATTTTCGGCATAGATGCGAACTTCAAGAGCATGGCCCGATAAGACGACCACATTCTCAGGTGCTGCCGAGAATAATCGAGAAGGAGTCTTGGAGGCAACATTGATCATCTCCTCTACAAGATCATATCCTGACACGGCTTCCGTAACAGGATGTTCAACCTGCAAACGCGTATTGACCTCGAGGAAGAAGTACCGTTCTGATTTTGCATCATAGATAAACTCTACAGTCCCAACATTCCGGTATTTGAGATTCTTTGCCAGATTAACTGCAGCCTCGCACATCTGCTCATAAATATTGCCGGGAATATTCAATGGCGGAGACTCCTCAATGACTTTCTGGCGCCTTCTCTGAAGCGAACAGTCTCTCGCGCCGATATGTCGCACATTTCCTTCCCCATCGCCAATGATCTGCACTTCGATATGTCTGGCGTTCTCAACGAAGTATTCGAGGAATATCCCGTCGTCGTTGAAGTATTTCTGGCATTGTTGTTGTACGGAGGCGAAGAATGATTCCACTTCCTCAGCAGATTTGCATTTCTCCAGACCGATGCCTCCGCCTCCCGCAGTGCTTTTCATCATCAAAGGATAACCAATCCTCTTGCCTTCGGTGATGGCCTCGTCAGCACTTTTGAGTATCTTGCTTCCTGGGAGTAATGGCACGTTCGACTCCTCCGCAAGTGCTCTGGCGAGGTGTTTGAGTCCGAGTGTTCGCATCTGATGCGGTGTTGGCCCGATCCAAATCATTCCCGACTCCTCACACAACTCCGCAAAGTCTGCGTTCTCAGACAGGAAGCCATAACCAGGGATGATTGCATCTGCTCCTGCAGATCTGGCGGCGTTGGTTATCTGATTTGGAGAAAGATATGTTTCAGCGACAGTATCGCCGTCGAGGAGAATGGAAGTATCTGCATCGAGAACATGCTGACTGTTGCTGTCTTCTTTCGAGTAGACAGTAATGGCATGTATCCGAAGTCTCTTCAGAGTAGCGACAATTCGTACAGCAATTTCTCCGCGATTCGCAATCAGGACCTTGATAATTGGACGCATGGCTAAGGTTGAGGTGCTCGAGGTTGGCGATTGCCCTTTTGACTTCGAATCTTGGCTGTTGAGAAAGTTCCTCTAACCTCCGAAGTGCTTGATTTATGGCGCTCAGGTTGTCATTATCGAATGCGAAACCGTGAATGCAAATTGAATCTGCCAGTTCAATTTCGTCTATGAATAGCGGTGCTAGGATGGACCGACAGGATTTCGAGACCTCCATTGTAGGTATCTTCCAAACTTCTAGCTCAATCGAACATCCTACATTGCTCTCAGAAAATACTCTGGCAAGGCCAGGCTTCCGTATGACCACACCGGGTGGTGATACGAGCTCGAAGAGTTGAGAGGATGCTGATATTTTTGTTTTGGAAAGCAGAGTTGCTCCGATACTTGTCAATTGATGATTCAATGGAAGGCCGGACAGATGCGCAACAACCACAGCCAGTGGCGTGACTGGGAGTTGCATATCCTTGCCCGTTGATATCAAGACTTCGAAATTGGTATTGCCCAAAGGGCGAGATTGTCCCGTCAGAAATCTGCGACTGAAATTGAGGAGTTACTCCTCTTCCAACTGTGTCGATGTCAGGGTCAGGCCGAATGGTAGGGCATCCGAGCGGAATCCAGCCGGAAACGACAACGCGGACCAGTCCAAAAAGTTAACAAAGTTCGTGTACGTTCCAAGTCGAGTGTTCTCCATGACTGGCTCATCTGCAAGGTCCTGTATGGTGGGAAAGTAGGTGTAGTTGGGACCAAGACCGCATCGAACTCTTTAAAAGCAGTTTCAATTTCTCTAGACAGGTCACGGCCGAGCTATTCTGCCTCAAAGACATCTACGGAGAAAACCCCTTCCGCTTTTTTGATGATAGCTTTTTACCACAGAATCCATCTGGATCTCGGGTCTGTTGATGAAATGCTTGATGGCTGCAAATCGGTCTGCAACCCACGGCCCTTCGTATAGAAGACTTGCCAACTTGAAGAGCGAAGTGGAGTCTGTTGGTATGAGGTCCCAACCTGGCGCGCTGCATCCCTCAGGTGAAATGTTGTAAGCTGCTTGCTGTTCGGTCTTTCCGAACCATGGTGGACTGTCGCAAATTGCTAATCGAAGTTTGTCGATATTGCTGTAGGCAGGATGTGTAGGGGGTACTGGTCGTGAGAAAGCGTCCTTCTCATCGTAGACACTCGTAATCTTCAAGACCAATTCTGCATCTTCAGTTGTCAAAGCGAAGATCGACACACAGTCCAGACTTCTGCTAGCAGGCACTACACCCCTTGCACTCAAAAGTCCTCTTGTCGGCTTCAAACCAACAATGTTGTTCAACCCCGCTGGAACACGGCCTGAGCCTGCGGTATCAGTCCCCAGCGCGAATGGAACAATACCACGAGCAACGACAGATGCAGAACCAGAGCTTGATCCACCGGAAACGTAAGTCTTGTCGAATGTATTGGGCACGATCTCATACGGGGAACGAGTCCAACAAGTCCAGTAGCAAATTGGTCCAAGTTGGTCTTGCCGATGACAATCGCACCAGCGTTTCTCAACTCGGTTATGATTCTCGCATCTTCCCTTACATTGTATGCGAAATCTGGACAAGCAGCTGTAGTGACGAAGTCTTCAACATCGATGTTGTCTTTGGCTGCAAATGGAACGCCGTAGAAAGGGAGTAGGTTCCCTTGGGCTTCGAGATCTAATAACTGTTTCCATTGTGCACGCAGCTGATCTGGACTTGCAACACAGATCCAAGCCACATCTGATGTGTCAAGAGACTGCTGAAGCTAAAGCCAGCGTTCTAGTCGATCGCCTCGAGCTTGATGCACATTCCAGTCGCTAATGGTGATCGGCCGAGTTCTGTGGGAGGAGAGTCCTGCAGTGTGAATTAGCAAAGTTTCTAGCCTCATGAGAAACGAATCCTTACCTGACATTTTCTTCATCGCATGGGATCTATTCAGCTGTAATTCTCAGATTTTGTGGCGTTTTGATGACTTCCATAGAGGCAACGTTCGAATGCTCGGTCTTAAAACGAAACAACTCACGGAGACTCACCCTGTAGGCTCACATCTTGGAAGACCAAGTCGCAATGCCAATATGGCAATTTTGACCCCACTTTGCGCGAGTTCAAGAAGCTATGCAAATAAAACAAACGCGATAAGATAGGATATATGAGGATTGACATACTTGGCATGCAAAGTGCATGCCGTCGACCTCTGTCTCGTTTACTTGGATTGGGTTGTCTAGGTCTAGAGATTAGAGAAGGAGGACCGAGATAGACGACATGATCCGGTCGTTGTGACGAATCAGCGGTCCTAAAAAGACTAAACGACTCGACAAGTAAACAAAGAAGCCACTGTCTTGTGGATGTCGAGGTGTAGCTGATTGCTGTCTCGATCGTTGTGAATTGTGGGCGAAGGCGAGCGAGGGCCGGCTGAGGAAATTGGCCGAAGGCGCTCACCTCGGCACCCCCATCTTCTCCCTCTTTCACAGTTGCACGCAAGATAAGACGACTTCAACTCCTCCACGATTACCGAGCCTTTCCCCCATATCTCGAGCAAAGTCACTTCTCCGTGTGTAGATAGCTTCATGGCTTCATTCCGCAGCCCAGGGAGACTTGAACAGGCTTATCTGAGAGACGCAATTACGAAAACCAATCAGAGATAAGGATGTATCTCTCATTGGATCTCCATGCATCTACAAGGTGCAAATTGTAAGTTGGATTTGTGGTTCGGCTAAGGCCGTCATCACTTTTTCTTGTTCCTGCTGTCTTGGGTTGACTGGATGACGAGAGTAGATTTTCATGATGCATCGAGAGGGAGTGGGGATGTTGGCGTGTCAGGAACAGGCCAACAAGCAACACTGCCATTAGATTCAGCAGCCTCGACAATATCCAACTGGACTATCGATCTTCAACTGTCTACCTCCATACTTGGGACACCTGACTATCAAACCTTAAAAATATTGTACTTCAAGATGGATGCAATTGCAGGAGCCCCTGTACTCGGCTAAAGCTGTGGTCATGGAACGGTACTCGGATTGGGATTTGCGTTCGCATTTGGTAAGACTCCATAGCCAATCACAACATAGATTCACGGAAAGCCAATAATGCCATTCGCAAGGGCGACGGTAGCGAAGTCGCCGAAGCCGCAAACGTTAATATCAAGCGCGTACAGGCGCAGCAATTATCGATACTGTAACCGAAGAAGCAGAGCACAAGGACCTTATGCGAGCATCAAAAATGGCCGGCTGGACAACATTCATCATGAATTTGATTTTGCTCATTCTCTGGCCCATGCCACTCTATGGTTCCGGTTTCGTGTTCAACAAGAAGTTCTGTACTGGATGGCCGTCGTTGGTATCATGTGACTTGGTTTCAGCAGTTTCTGGTTGGTCTCTATCCTCCTGGGGGGGAGGGTAGAACTAGTATGGCTCGCACTGCTAGTGCTATCTGGAGAGATATCAACGGGCTGAGACGTATCATGATATTATCTATTCACTTAGATACTTGACTTGTTTTATTACATCTGAAGAGCGGTTCGAATAAAGCGAGACACCCCTATTCAATGTTTACTATCTCTGTGTTGAACTTGTAATACAAAAGTCGCTTACAGTCTCCTCCAATCATACTTCTAGGTCCAGAATAT
The DNA here is from genome assembly GCA_002554605.1 of Helotiales sp. F229. NCBI lineage: Eukaryota > Fungi > Ascomycota > Leotiomycetes > Helotiales > Helotiales sp. F229. The sequence continues at coordinate 2,001,463 of MXAW01000010.1, forward strand.
ATGTCCCCAAGATGCCCAAAGTCTTGCTGACTCATATCAAATTTTCGATACTGCTACTCACTCATACAGAAATGCAGCTCACCAGAAAAACTATACTCACAGTCAGAGGTAGTTCTTGGAGGAATTCATATCTAACTCTCGATATCCAAACCTAGAACCGCGGTTTCTTCTGGGTTCCGCGGTACCTGTTTCTCTCTCTCTCTCTATAAGGAAATTTATTTGTGGATGACAGGCCGAGACAACATTTTGGAGAATGTGGGGAGAGAATTATTGGATGACAACGTGGTTGGCAGGGAGGTGTTGAAGTGCTTTTGTTTATTCTGAGGGTAAGCCATACATAAATACTATGGAGGCAGGGAGATGTGGGGCTCTGGGTGGGGAACGGGAGCTTTGGGGAAGTGGACAAGTGGGCCATGTTTTGGTTGATGGGGTGAGATGAGGTTGTGTGGAGGATTGTGGGGATGGCTAGAGAAGGGGTCACTTTTCTCTGTTACGATTTGATATATAAATGCGAAGATGATATTGAGAAGCAATGACTACAAAACTTTAAAAAAGCTCAATTCACCATAAATGACAGCGAGTCCTAAGGAGTAGAGTGGAAGACGCAGCGAAAATGAACCCCTTAACTGTTTCCATGGTGTAATGAGTGCCTCAGGCATGCTTAGGTCAGCAGGGAGACCACTTACCCCTCGCACCACATAGTTATTCAGAGAATCAGACTTCTTGACAAACAAAATCGCAACCCAACGTTGTTACACATGGCCTGCTTGTCCCCGACTCCACTGAAGCCTACAAGTAGGAACCTGATGAATGGCTATCTACAGCATATGCCCAGTACGTCTCGGTTCGTCCATGCAGGGCAATGTCGCCTGCCGCATTCAGAACCGCTATTTGGCTCAGAGTTTTGTACCGATTCCAAATTGCTTCTTTTCCCATCTAGATTGTCCAAGGAAAAGTTGAGTTCTTCAAAGGAACCGTGAACAGCGCTTTAACGGAAAGTTTGTCGAATCCAGGGCCATCCGCGGGAGCCTCGAAGACGTCTTCCCATCTCTTGTGGCCTGAACGGACGTCATGAATGTCATTGCCATGGATAATTTGTTTCAGCTTGTCTTCCCACACGGTGCTAGTTTTCCACCTGCTCCCAGAATTGTCTCACGAAGTCAGCGATAATAGAGCGCAAAGGCAAGATGATTTACAATCCTCCAGATTCCATATCAGACCTATTCCTCCCCCTGACTTCAACACTCTTCGAATTTCTTGCAGTGACTCCATGTTGGCGAACCTGTGACATGGTTAGCCTAAATGGAAATAGGCACGGGCTTAGGTAAATATAGAAATTAAGGTCAGTACCAATGAAAAGCCTGAAGAGGAGTTAGTACTCTTAGGACTGACCTCGAAGTTGGAAAGGAAGTCTCGCACTTGAGCAACAACTACCGCATCCACTGCACCATTGCCAACTTCCGCCATGCTCGATGCCATTCCCAAGCAGGTTCGAACCCTAGGAAGACGTTTCTGAATAAGAACCTCCAACATGTGAGGATGTGGATCCACTGCCACAATCTCGAAGCCCTCTGTCCGCGCAGTCAATTGCTCTGTCAATTTCCCAGTGCCGGCTCCGAGATCGAGAATCTTGGCACCTGAGACATTGAAAACATTCATTGCGTTCAGCAGAGAAATGACTCAGTTCTGTGGATAGAATGGCCGATATGTATCATAGTTGAGGGCATTGGCGAACCCGGATTGAACTCGTGGGATAATTTCCGGCATGGTGAATGATCTGTGTCAAGATTTCATGTCAGCATTAGAAGACAGAGAAGACAGAGACGTCTGAGCATTGAAACGTGAGATTGGATACCAGCTAACGAACGTGCCATACCTTCGCACAGATCTTATGAGGTATGGAATCATCACCCAGGATGCAGCTACGAAGAACACGAAGTTACGCCTGCTGACCGTGCAGGAGGCTCAGCGATGTACTTTCTCAATTCACCAGTACAACGCCGTATGATGCAGTGAGAATTCTACTTCAATCAACATGCCAAACTGTACTAGTATTACGGCGTACACTCATATGAACGCTGCCAGCGAATACTGAAATCACAGACCGACCAGCTCCCTCTCATCTTTCCAACTCTCCAAGACAGATTCCATTTCTCTCCAGCAAAACCTACTCCGCTTCCTGCTAAGATGCTGCCTGGGAAAGTTCTTATCATCGGTTTGTGAAAATCACCACACTGCATCCCAATACAAGGCTTCTTACTCATTTATTTCAGGCGCTAATCGTGGCATCGGCCTCTATTTCGTGAAAATATTCACTGAGCACAAGTGGACAGTGTTTGGGAGCGTCAGGCCCGCATCAAGAAGTGATAAATCGTTTGAAGATGTGCGTACCCTTTCCTTTCCCGCAACGATGTTCATAATTCATTCTGTTTTAATGTAAAGCTTGAAGCAACTGGAGCGACAATAATCGATCTCGATTACTTGGACGAGGCCACGATCCGCGATGCTGCCAGCGCTTATGGGGACGAGGCTCTGGATGTTCTGGTCAATTGCGCAGGTCGGTCAAAGTGATACCTGTATTATTCAGCCACTGACAGCTTTCAGGCGTTGACGTTCATCCGCAGTCGTGGGATGAAAACTCTAGTGATGATCTGGTTACAAAATTTCGAGTGATGACGGTCGTAAATTTTGTTTACAACTCCATACCAAGGCTCTTTTTTCTTAAGAGCTGAAGTTCATTGTACAGGGCCCGTTTTTGGCTACGAAGCTTTCCTCCCAAAGCTCAAAAAAAGTGAGGCGGGCAAGATCGTGAATATATCCTCGGATTATGCGTCAGTCTCTGGTATGTACATCATCGCAATCGCGAACATCACAGCCCCGCTAACAAACTCCAGGCAATGATCGGGGACGATGCATCAGCTACAGAGTAGCCAAGGCCGCATTGAATCAGCAGACGGTGACTATTTCTCAGGAGCTGAGGACCGCTCAGGTCGGCATCACGCTACTCTTGCCTGATCCAGGTGATATTCCGACCAGGTTGAGCAGAGGTAACGGGAAAACGGACATTGACAAGTCGGTTCGAGGCATGGTTAGCATCATCGAAAAGGCGACCATCAGAGATTCCGGTTGTTTCTACAAATGGACAGGCGAAACATTGCCATTCTGAGGCAAGCAGGCATCCTAAATTATCTCAGCTTCAAAATGATAGTTTGTCATACAGGCGACCGCTTGATTGTTCAATCCGTGGTGCATGCACCTCTGCTTCAGGGTGCTACAGCATGCGGAACAGGCCATAGTGGCTGATCGGCCAACCTTCATGGCTAGCGCTCACGAACTGATATCGCTTGAGTGGGCCTTTTCAGTGATTCAGCTCACTTTTGAAGACTTATATTTCCATAACTAAGGATAACAACCGATTCAAATTGATTCATAGAATATTACAGTATATAATAAATAGTACTATTTAACACAGAATATCAAATCCAAACTTGTAGCTCTTTAAATATCGGATTTTAGACGATTTAAGCCTATACTACAGCCCTGCTTGTCAGCATACACTGAGACTACATCTGGGGAGTGTGTTCCTCGGGACTCCACACCCGACCTACGGTCAAAAAGGACATTGGTTCAGACTCAGTTCGATTCTACAGAGTTCATCTGCAAAATACGACAAGCTATTTTTGACACAGGCGCAGATAGAAAGAGCTACGATTGCAAATGTTTCTCTAAGCTTCGAGCAGGCTAGCATTGATGGACAAATACTCTCAGTCGTCGAGACCAAGCCAACAAAAATTCAATACGGGTTTATTCAAATCACGAAAGAAAATCGTGTGGCCCCCTGTGTCCTATTGTTTCGAGCATCGCTTATTCTGTTTACAGCTTGTTGATTCCTCTTTCGTCGAAACTCGATCGAAGAACGAAATTCTTATTGCCTTGAATTCGGACCACTACACCATTGCCAACCCTGCAGCTGGTACAGGCTTATTTCGCGAGTTGATAGCTTTGATCAACAGACCTATTCCTGTAACAATAGGGCCTGTAATCAGTGAGTCTTATTATTCTACACTGAGTGACGTACAGGAGAATGCAGGCTGATATAACACGTGACAAAGACATGACCAGGCTCAGAATAGAAGACGGTGGCATGTGGGCCAGTACTGTCAAAGCGCCGAGACTACTACACCCTAAGCGGCTTCGGAGGGGTAGGAAAGACTCAAGTTGCCTTACAATACGTATTTTCTTGTATCAAAAACGAGACTCGATGCAATATTCTGGATTCAGGCCGCAGGTAAAGAGAAGATGGCAAGCAGCTTCAAGGAGATAGCTTTGCAGCTCAAATTGATGGAATCGGCTGAAGCAACCGACTCGCCCTGTCATTGTCAGAGACATCGTGATGGAGTGGTTATCAAAGCCATCCAGAAGCATAAGTACAGACGTTGACAGTGACGGTTAGTCGAGCGATCACGCTGTTGCCCAATGGCTTATGGTATTCGACAATGCGGACACACCAGAGTTGCTCAGAGATCTCGGGTAACGGTTCGGCTTTGGTGATGACCCAAGATCCACAAGCACAGATTTATCTTCAATCAACCCGGAACATTGGTCTTCAGCCATTCAGCAACACTGAGGCATGTCGTCTGGTTCATCAACTGTCAAGAGTTCAAAACCCCACGGAGGAGGAATCAGATGCCTCTCGCATTCTGTGCGACAGGCTCGGAGGCTATCCGTTGGCTCTGGTATTGGTGTCCACGATCATGAGGCAAAAGAGCTTCACGTTTCAGGAAGCACTTGATCTATATGACAGTGAAGCTTTGTGTTTGGACCTTTACAATACACAAGTGCAAAACCTTTACGACAAATACACAAGCACTCTGTCGTCAGTCTGGACATCAGAAACATTCAACGAAAACGCGCTGCTGCTACTAGACATTTTGTCCATGATGGACCCCGATACAATATCTGAATCCACTGTGCAAGGTCAAGCTCTGTCAACCAATCCAGTTGCCCTCAGGCTAATGCACGACGAGTTCGTTGAAGCCAGAAAGGAACTAGTCAGATCCTCCTTAATTAGGCGGGATATAAGAGAAAAGGTCCTCGTCATTCATCGCGTTGTACAGTATAATATTTTGAGGCGCATGTCCATGACCCGCCGAGACTCTGTCTTTACATATCCCATGACAATGCTTCTTCAGGCTTGGGATCATGACTCCGAAGAAAAGTTCACTCATCTTCGATCCCTATGGAGCGTCGCCCAGCGCGTATCACCCCACGTTCATCGTCTACTGGAGATCTACAGACTCGAGAAGGGATTGTGGAGTCTATCAGTCGATGCGAAATTGGATTTTGCTCGTCTTCTCCAAAATAGCGGATGGTTTGTTGTCTCTGTTGATGGAAGCTTCGGTCTAGATTGCTGATGAGGTCTCCAGGCACCTATTCGAAACCGGATACTCGGATTCTTCACAGACCTTCTTCAAGCTGGCCCTGGAGCTTTGTGAGCCAAATGCTACCACGAACGAAGCAAAGGTACTTCTCTCGGATCTTTTAGTTTGTCTCTCAACCATATGTGCGGATCAGAATCAGCCTGAAGAGGCATTAGACTTCGGGACGAGACATTTCAAGGTACGCATGGATGTAGAGAGGCAGAAAGAGCAGCTAGGGCGGCATGCCGGTATTGCAATCACGGAAATGGCTTTGGCGCTTCTCCTGAGCAATCGTTTAGAGGAGTGCATACAGTACAGCCGTGACGGTAGAGCCATTCTCGTGGAGCTGGACCTTTTCAAAGCGGAAAGTATTGGCCGGACTTTGCGACCATTCACGAGGCTCTAGCCTTTAATGAGCTAGGGCGAGGCGAAGAAGCCGTTCCACTGCTCACGGAGGCGATTGCTTTTCTGGAAAAAAGATATGGCCCCATTGATACCGAATCTTTCAAGTATGTGCCTCCTCCCAACGGCGCCCCTGCTTAACACACTATATCTTCTGGTAGTCGCAAGGATTTATCATCGTAATTGAGTTTATCTGACTGTCTAGGCTCGGGTTCCATTTGCAGCTACTTGCCAACGTGTATAGCAAGAAATGAGACTGGGAGACGGCAGGACCACTATATCAAAAGTCTCTTGCAAATTACAGGGCTACTGTTGGAGATCACTACTACAGAACTAATCATGTTCGTGTCAAATTGGCCGAGTTCCATGCTTCAAAAACGCAGTTGGAAGCCGCTAAGTAAGTCCAGGGATCCTGACTATGATGGTTGTTGGTGACAAAATACACATTCGCGCCGAGCTAATTTTCCCATGCAATTATCTATTTCGATAAAGCAATAGAAAGTTTCAAGCTCCACGAATTCACCACGCCGGAGCTGGTACGAGCGATGTATCTGAAAGTAAAATTCCTCATAGAGATAGGCAATGATGAAGATGGGACGATACTCGCGGAGGAAACGAACGTGCTTTATCGTGCATGGCGTTCAGCGGGACAGTCACCCACTCTTGCAGAGTTGAATGACGAGGTTGTTGATAAAATGGTTCTAATCTGGTCAAGATAGGTTGGCGCGACGACCAACTACCGCCATTCATTCAATAATTGAGCTGAAACCAATAAACCAGATTGGAAATGCTGCCTTTTCGTCGCCTTAAACGCTCTGAGTAGCCGGGCTGTCGAGTTTCCCAGTGCTTTTTATTAACCACACCACATCTCTCGATCCCCTCTCTCCAGATACATTTTGAATCGATGGTTTCGGCGTACCCGAGGGGTTTCGGAAGTCTTGATGTACATCCCTGGACCCTGACAGTACTGCAACGCCGCAGCATCTGCCGGCTGAACTGATTGATCATCCGGTGGTCAGCAACGTCGCAACACATCCATTTATGCGTCGAAGTCCCACCCTTCAAATGATCAGTAGAGAAACATAGAAACGAAACTTCACTTTTAAATTCACCATGACCACCACAGAGCCAATCACACTCGCAATAATCGGTGCTGGCATTGGCGGCATAACACTTGCCATTGCTATTTCGAAACACAATCCAGATATGCAGCTCACGTTATTTGAATCCCGCGCGGAGTTCTCTGAGATTGGTGCAGGAGTGGGTATGTTCTTTCTAAACCCATCTGAGGTGGGAGCTGAGAGGTACAAAACTCATATCGCGCAGGTTTTGGGCCCAATGCAGTTCAAGCAATGAGGCTTATCTCCCCAGAAGTCAAAGCCGTCCACGATAAAGTCAAAACGCCAAACTTGTGGCCAGAGAAAGACGACATTTGGTACGATCTCCGCTACGGGATTGGACCTCGAGCGGGCGAAATGTTTGGTGAGATCGAGGCGAAGGGAGGATTCAGGCATTGTGGGGCTTCCAGAGCCCATTTTCTGGATGGCTTGGTGGGGCTGATTCCGAAGACTGTGAAAGTTCACTTTGGAAAGAAAGTCGTGGACGTTACTTCCAATGAGAAGGGTGGGAAAATGCGAGTTCGGTTTGAGGATGGAGAAGAGTTCACTGCTGATGCAGTTGTTGGCTGTGATGGGGTTCGGTCTGCCTGCCGGAAAATACTCCTTGGTCCAGATGATAAGAGTGCCAAAGCTGTCTATAGTGGCAAGTATGCGTATAGAAAAGTAATTGACATGAAGGATGCAGTGGCGGCCGTGGGGAGAGAAGTTGAGAATCGAACGATATATTCTGGGAGAGGTGGACACTTGTTGATGTTTCCAATCAGGGCTGGTGAAGCCTTGAACATAGTGGTGTTCAGGGATGCGGATGGTGTGCCTTGGACTCAACATCAATGGGTTGTTCCAAGCTCTCGCGAGGAACTGCTCAAGGATTTTGAAGGGTGGGGAGAAAAGCCCATGAAGATACTCGAAGTAAGTGCTCACTTTGCATTCGCGTCTCGTCTGTATCTTTGTAGAATTTTCAAAACAAACTAATAACCATGTAGCTTATGGAAAGTCCTGATAAATGGGCATTATTTGACCACCTCCCTGCCCCAACATATTCAAAAGGTAATTTCTGCCTTCTCGGAGACGCCGCCCATGCCACAACACCTCACTCTGGAGCCGGAGCAGGATTCGCCATCGAAGACGTACATCTCCTCTCAGGTCTTCTGACACCCGAGAACATCAAAAATGTGGAGGATATTCAATATGCATTCAAAGCATATGATGAAGTGAGACGACCAAGATCTCAGGAGTTGGTCACCAGATCACGGAGGCAGGGAATGATGATGGATCTACAAAAGCCGGATGGGGGAACGGTGAGCGGCGAAGAACTTAAGAGTAGCATGGAAAAGAATATGGACTGGGTTTGGGAAGTTGATTTGGGGGAAATGTTGGAGAAAGGAAAAGCTCTTTACAAGAGCTATCGCAGAACCTAGATATATCTAGGGTTTGGGGCCTCAACAATGATGTAGTACAAATGTACATGAACAGATAGGATATTCAGTCCACAGCTCGATGTGGTCTCAGCCGTCACGATTACACTCCAATATATCGGTGCCGAAGCACCCAACTAACCTAGGCAATGTTCAAGGCTGTAGTCGGGACTTTAGAGGATTGGTCGCAGAGCGCATAGACAAGTTCTCTCTACTCTCCTGGACAGCGGAAGGAACTTACTTGAAGAGCAGACCAGGTAAGAGGAAGTGGAGGCTTTGCTTAGGTTCATTTCAATTGCCTATGTAATCGGTTTCTTCAAATACAATCCATGGCTCTCAGCCTCATAAGCCTCTCTCTCTCTCTCATTTATGCATATCCCATCCATCCATACATCCCTCCATGCTTGTATGCATTCCTGAACTGAGCTAGCATGCACCCAAGCAGCAAGCACGAAAGCAAAACGGCAAACGAGCAACGACTCAGATATCAGCCTTTCCCTGAAAAACAATCGAGAAGCAAATATGCCACCCGTACCAGGGAATCTCAAAGTCTCCTTCCTCTCCAAACGCCGTAACTATGCAATACAAATAACTACACGCACACAATTGCCAACCATATTGGTCTTTCTATGCCTCCCATATGCATGTCCACCGAAGAAGATGTGACAAGCAAGATATGTTGAACAAGACCAACTATTCTCGTTCAGATTCATCAGACTTCTGCCGAGCTTTCATCATATCATCCATCATCATCCGCTCGCTCATACTTCGCGGCGTGCCAGAAAAGCTACCAACACTCGCACGGAAACTCTGCACGTTGCTCTCGTCCATACCACTTCGACCATTGACACTGCCCACGAAAGAGCTGAGAGGACCAATAGATGCGGCCTGGGCATGGACATCTGAGCTGACGACTGGCATGCTGAATGGGTGGCCTTTATAGGAACCAACAGCTCCAGCGATAGGAGTAGAATCGTGGCTCGTTTGCGAAGGTCTCACGATCGGTCGTGCTGGCGAAGTGGCATAGCCGTACTTGTTTGATGAGATTTCGAGAGGGCGGATAGGAGATTCGGTATCAAAGGAGTCGCGCTCTTCGTCGTCGAGTTCTTCTGGGGGACTCTGGGAACCGGTTAGAGGACTGCCAATTTCGAGATTTTCGTCGAAGTGGAAGAGATCATCGTCATCATCCCCCTCCTTGGTGAATGTGAGATCATCAACATTCGTGTTATTTGCTAGTCCGAAATTCTCAAATGCCTGCCAAGATTTGTTTGGTCGTGTAGCCGAGGTTGGTGACTTATTCTCAACGATGTTAGGTGGGTTGGCTGGTGAAAGCATGCTGGCAGCTTGTGGGGCACTGTGGCGTTTGAGTGGAGGCATATCAAGCATGTCTTCATCGTCGTCGGATAATGTCTCCGGGAGTTCCTGAGTGACATCGTTGTTGTCGCGTGAGCCATTCTCTGAGCTGATCTCGGCAAGGGTACCGTTTTCGTTGACAGTGTCTTCCAGACTTGACTGTGATACTCCATTGCTCGCGTACAAATCTTCACTCGAAGAGTCTTGAGAGAAAACATTTGTTGTAGCCACTGAAGCCGAACCATCAGGAGGTGCCGTAACTGTAGTCCATTGTGTACCGTCGTCCACTAGTGGAGACCGAGATAGATTTCTCAGGGCCTGTGTCGAAGAAATTCTCTTGGGTGGTGGCTTCTCAACGTCCTCAATCATCTCCGATCCTCCTTCCTCATCATCGTCTTCGTCACTAAGTAAGCTTGTTGGTCCGTCACCGCTCAATGCAGATTCTGGTTGTGGTGAAGATGTTGGGAGTACTTCCACACCTTGAAACTCAAACCGAACCCGGCGGGGACTGCCTTTTTCTCTATTCGAGGCTGTTGAGGATCTTCGAAGAGCACTGCGGCGCCGCATTCCATCACTATGATCTGATCCAATAGACCACTCATCTGTATTTCTTCGCTGTGGGGTAGGCGGACGGTTGGCTTCGGGAGTATTCATCAATGATCTGGTATCCGTACTGGCATCAACATGTAATGGTTCATCCTCTCTCTCCTTGCCTTTGAAGCCTGGTGGCGGGGACATAAGGTTATGGTCGTAGCTCGATCTGCGCTCGTTGCGACTGGTGCTGTCGAGGAGTGGGAGGTAGCTGGGCGTGAACACACCCTGAAACTCCTTCTCCCGTTCGTGTGGGCTGCGCGGACTGCCATCCATCTCTTCTTGAGGTCTTCGAAGAGGAGTGGGAATGGGAATGGGAATGGGAATGATTTGAGTTTGCGAGAACGCACCATCGTCGACGCCATTTTCGAGAATGCTGGTCTTGGTGCCTGTGCCCGTCACGCTTGACTCGGCCGAGGTAGTGTTTGCTGGATACAAAGATGGGCAGCCCTTCATCGCCTCCGCCATTGTCTTTGAGACAGTCTCAGAGACCTCTTTGGGGACATTGCGCAAGAGGTCCTCGGTGTATTTCTCAAACTCTTTCGCCATGTCCTGCCCGTATTTCCAGACCTTCAGATCGAGCTCTGACAGCTTTTGCTGTAGCTCCCCAACTAACTTGCTTGCTTCGTCCATGGTTGGCAGATCGAGGGTTGACTTGCAGGTGCAAGTCTGCGGTTGTTAATGATGGAGCATGTCCAAGGAGGAGGGGAGAACTCGAGGGGTATTTGGACGTATTCGTATTCGACGGCGATGCGTTGTGAATATGCTTTTCGCCTCACCTCTCGATTTGAATTCAGTCCGGAGATACTGCGGCTACTAGCGGTCAAAGACTGCAGCAAGAACCACTTCGACCCATATATTTTACCTGACGCGACTGACGATCAACAAGTCAAGTCTGGATTCTTTTCACGCGCGGTTGTTGCGCGTCATTGTTCTTTCTATCTGAAGTCTCGTATTCCATCAAGAGAAGTTAATTGAGCGGGATCACCAACAAGAGAGGGCGAGTGAGTGAGTGAGTTGTCATCATCGGTGAAGTCACCGCCTCGTCCAACATTGATCGTCATGCCCTCCCTGCCTTTCCTGTTCCTGTCCCACACCTCACCAACCACCGGATTTACCTCCCCTGTCAAACGGCAGTGTTGCATTTAACCGGACGTTCTAGAACTGCTTCTATTTTGATGCTGGATGCTTGATTTATATCACGTGTGGCGATCATTAATTGCTTTCATTGTTGTTTGTGTAACATTGCTTTTCCCCTGGTTGTATTATCTTGTTTCCAGATTCCTCCTACCTTTAGTGAGAAATTCTTGTCTTAGGTGAGGAAAATATGATTTATTTGGGGAGGCACCATGGAAGCAAGTTAAGGTGGCTTCCTCAAAATGCTCCTCTGTTATCAGAGTGACCATTAAGCCGGCCAGCTTATCAGTCAGCCAATCAGCTTGCTGTTTGGCATTAGTCGATTAGCTTAATATTTGGCCTCAGCCAATTAGCTATAATATTCTTAATTAATCAGTGGCTTATAAGCTAGCGTTATTTTTATAAGTAATTTTAAAGTTATTTTAATAAGGGTAATAATATGGTTTTTGTGCTTTGCTTTGGTAAATAAAGCATCTTGGGGCGAAAAAACCCTTTTTAATAGGTCAAAAAAAGGCGGTAAAAGCGGGCAAGATAATAAAAAAGCTTATGAAGCTTATTACCCATACACACTAATTCCTTAATTTTATTAATATCTTTATCAAAATTATGTCTTATTATACCTTATTTGTTGTTATTGATAAAGCTTTTTTTGAGGCCTTTAAATCATAATTTATAACCTTTATTCCTAGCATTTTTGATGCTATGATAGCCGGAACAAGCGCAATAAGGCCATCCGCTTTAATAGCTTTCACAGCTTTTCGTAATATTTGCCAAAAGCCTATTCTTATATATAATAAGTTTTATAACCCCTATCAGCTTTAAAAAAATGATCTACTTATAAACTATTTGCCATATATTATTGGTTAATTATTATTTAATAATAAAGAAGTAAACATGCGCAAGTTACCCTTAAAAAAGACTTTTGCTTTTGTAATTAAAAGATTTTAATGCTTTTGGACATAGGAATTAGGATATTGATTAATAGATTTGGCACACCTAAAAAAGCATCAGTTTTGGGCCTGCAAATGCTATAAATTGCGAAATTACTAATCGTTATTTATATGTTTAAATTAATGATATTAGGTTATTATGATTAATAATTTTTTTAGTATAAAAAGCATGTCTTTAATGCTAATAGCCTTAAAAATATTAAAAAGCACTTGCTATATACACACTTTTTAAACAAAGAAGAAGATATATGGCAAATGAAGGCTATAAAATAGCTTGCACAATCCTTTAAGTTTATAAGTGATAATTTAAATTATATTATCCCTTTTTAATAAAAAAAGTTCAAAAATGCTTTTTTAAAGTAGATTATTTTGAATGATATTAAATAGCAAAAAGCTATATTAAAACATTTTAAACAGCTATTTCAGATAGCTAATTTTAAGGTTTTAAATGCTTTTCTTTTTTTAAACTTAATTATAGGTATTTGAATTAATTAAATGTTTAAGTACTTTAAACCATAAATAATTGCAAAGGTTTAAACAGCACAATTACGAATTTTTTTTCTCTTTTAATAGCTAGGGATTAAAAAAAAAATTAGTATAATAGCTTTTATATTACATTTTATTAACGCCAAAAAAAATGGTTATAAGATTGGCTAATCTCCTAAAGCTATTAGGCCATGGAAAAATAAGAATTGATATATACCTTATTTTTAAAAATCGTTTAAGTATTAACATATTATAAAGCAAGCATTGGTTCTTTTCCCTCTTCTGCAACAATTTGGCATAACCTCTTACAACCTTAATTATTTTGTTTTTGATAATACGCCAAATAATAATACCATGCTTATAAAGCTAGCAAAAACTTTTAAATTTAACCTTAAATAAAGACAATTGCATTATATAAAATATATTTTTAACCTTATTATAAAAGCATATTTTTTTTAATTAAAATATAGCAAGCTTTAAAAAAGATTATAAAGCCGCAGGTGCTCCTGCAAAATAACAACTTTGGAGACAATGCGAAAAGCTTAGAAAGCTATATAATTTGGTAGCATATATTATGGCCTTTGGAAAGCAGTTTGAATTATTTAAAAAGCTATAAAATAAATGGAATTAAAGGAAAGCTATAAATTGGAATCTAAAGCTTATTTTTAATAAAAATATATGCTAAAATGCCTTATATTTAATGATCATTTGAGCACTCCTCCTGCGCAATGCTCTCAATATATATGCTATGAAATTAAGAATTTCCAAAAACGCCTTTAATTAAAAGACTTATAACAAAAACTATTTGATAAACAACAAATAATCAACCCTTGATCTTATCTCTAAACAGCTAAAAAAGCTCTTTTTTTTATAAAATCATTTAAAAGCAATATAAAGCTAAATAAAGGTATGGGCAAGCTATCCCATGAAGCTTTTTGAGAGGTTTTACCTGCATTTAAAGGAATATTAGCACATTTTAAAGGTTTATAATAAAAAGCAAAGAATAAAGAATTTAATAAGCGTATATAATTATTAATTACATTAGTTTGGGGAAAGGTTAAAAAGTATTATATTAAAATCAATTTTTTAATTGCGTGAAAGGCAGCTTTTATTTTTTACTTTTATTAAAAATGGGAATATTTTAAGAAAAAATGAATAAGTGCAAAGCATATTTATATCATTAATAAGAAGAGAGCTTTAAAAGCATTATAAAAAAAAGAACTATAAATCAGAGCCTATTATACGGCAGGAGTTAGTTACTTTAAAGTCTGAAAATTAAGTGAATTTCCTCAAAGCAATGCTAAATAGGCTAGCACCAGCTGAAGCTGCATTTATAATATGCATTTTAAATTGAAAAAATCAATTAATTTTATATTTTAAAAAATTAGCGTATAATACTTCACCATTTTTATATTAAAAATCCAAATAAGATTAATAGCTATAGCTTGCGCAGATGGCATTCAATTTTTTAGCTATACCAGCTATAAGCTTTAAATATAAGCGTATTTTTTCCTCTTATTTAAAACAAATTACGCCAAAGGTTTTTAAATTAATAAGAAAGCATTTTTAGCATAAGGAATGCTTAAAAAATTGGAAGCATAAAGATGTTATTAATATCATAAATTGTAATAACGCAATTTGGCTTAAAATATGATTTTTTATAACCTCATTTTTTACCCTTGCAGCTTATAAGCAGCTAATCAATTAATTAATTAAGTCAATTAGCTAGCAAATTATACGTCAATTAGTCAATTAAAGAAATCCCCCAGCTGATGATTGACTGATTGGCTTATTGATCACTCTGTCTGTTATCACGCCTCAATGCAGCAACGTTCCTACAGAAACATCACCCAGGTACATGTTCTTCAACAATGGAAAGTCTACTCCTATCAGCCAAAGGTTCAAACTCATCTCTTAAAACTCAGTGACGAGATTCTGCTCCTTATCGCCGAAGAAGTGTGGACTGGGCTTTACTTGCAAATCCTTTGGTCAACAAGAACCCCCAAAGGCACACAAAAATGCTCTGTCGATCCCTCTCGAATTGTCAAGATCTAGAGAATGTCAGTATCACGTGTCACGTCAAGTATATGCCCATCGAAAGCATCGCCAAACACACTCGTCTGAGATCTCTGGATATTCGCCATACACACGAGGAGCCAAAAAGCCACGGTGAATGTGCAAGTATATCTACTGAAGATTTGACAGTAATTAGGGATGAGGGTCCTGATATCTCGACTGATGATTTAGTCATCGTATAAGCAACCCCAAGGAGACGTCGAACGTCGCACTACATGCCTCCCTCCCCATTTGACTGATACCGTTTTAAATTAACAACCGCTAAAGCGACTTTTAAGGATCGTTGGTTGCACATCGGGATGATTATGGGTTGCTTTCTGCTTCTTCTAAAGAGTCTTCCGGTTCAAAGCAGCATATTTTAATATTAGAAAACTTTCGACTTTGGCTATAACTTACGAGGACCTAGACTTTGTTCATTGATGCGTATCAGCAGTCTGATGTAACTGTTCCTCATTACGAAGGTGGGATTCAGATCATGCACTTGAGCCTTATGACTCTCTTCGCTCATTTGAGTTATTAGGCAAGGGCGTCACTCACTTAACTTAAAAAAGTTGAGGACAACGTCAAATGCTTCGTCAATTAGAAATTCAGCCAAGCATGATGCTTCTGGAAATATTGGCCTCTTGTGGATGCCAAGAGAAAGGAAGAGGGAGAAGGTAAAATGGCTGGATAAAGAGGCACGGGAATATCATGTAGTGCATGGATACTCAAGAATCTTTGGAAAAAATGAATCCAAACCGCAAGAGAAGCCAATCTGGCCAAACATCATGTTCACCATGGTGGGGTGTTCTCTTGATCCGGGATCAGCACGGCGAGGAGAGGGAAGTGGAACAGGACTAGCAGAAGAATCATTGAATAATTGGATGTTTGGAATTGGAAGGTCAAAAGCGTACGTGCTATTGAAGATCCTATCATGTCCTTGAATCAGGTGTGTTTAGAAGTATTGGGTATCATGGATCAATTTTCCCATTCTTGTGTCCCGTATGGGGTTAGTAAGCTTGCTGCACGACGCGACGTACTCTTCCGCCTCGGTAGCAATTGTACTGCGATCGCGTCCGCTATGTCACTCACCTCAGCCACTGTTTGTTCATCAAGCTTCTACCTCGAATAAGATTTTAAGCCCTTTGAAAATGAGTTGGTATCGTCGACAGCTCTTCAAATCCTCTCGGTTTGCGAATTTAGCTCAACCGACTCCGCCTTCGTCTTCGCTTTCCCGGCAGTACACAATGACTTCGCACGAAGCCGATATTCTTCGAGACTGCGATGTGGCGCAATTTTACAAATACTCCTCAGGGCGGTGGCTCTGGAATGAGCAGTATCAGCTTGCACGCCGTTATGTTGAGTTCGACCTGCCAGGACTCTTCCATGTTTCAGCGCAAGCGATCGGAGCTCGCTCTTGCGTCAGGGTTGAGAAACTGCCTGAAGGAAACTTCAGCAAGGTATTCCTGATTACTATGGACGACGGGCGAGAATTAATCGCCAAACTCCCGAACCCGAATGCAGGACAGCCGCACTTTATGACAGCTAGTGAAGCCGCCACCATGGACTACGTCTGGTCTCCTCAAATCATTACATCTGATGGTTGCTGACTTCAAAATTATGTTGCAGGTTCGAAATGTTCTTGGTATCCCGGCACCTTGGGTATATGCGTGGAGCTCCTCGACAGACAATCCTGTGAAAGCAGAGTACATCCTGATGGAACGCAGTGGAGGTGTGGAATTGGGCAAGATATGGCATGACATGCCTTGGGATCAAAGACTAGAGGTTGTCAGAACCTTGGCTGGTTACGAAAAAGCCTTTGCTTCTGCCAATTTTCCTATGTATGGGAGCTTGTATTATGCGAAGGACCTACCTAACCCGGACCCAAATCAATTTCTTGACTCAGTCAACTTGACAGACAAAGAAGAGGCCTTCGTAGTTGGTCCGACAACTAACAGAGCGTTTTTCGACCAAGGAAGAGATTCTGTTGAAGTAAATCGAGGGCCGTGTAAGTTCCCTTACCCTCGCTGTCATGCTCGTCCCAAGCTAATTAGATGACAGGGCCATCACTCAATGAATTCGTCCATTCCCGCGCCGCCCGCGAGCTAGCGTGCATCGATAAGCTCTCATCGTATCCCGGTCAGCAAGGGTTCTTCGGCGGTCCCAACCAATATCGTCCAACCAGAGCATTGAAGGTCAGAGTCCTCCAGGATTATCTGAAAGTTGCAACCCAAATTCTGCCCAACGACATCAGTCTGTCAAAGCCGACTCTATGGCACTCCGATCTACATGGTGACAACATCTTCGTTGATCCTTCCAAGCCGACAAGAATCCTCAACATCATTGACTGGCAAGCGGTCAATGTTTCCCCCCTCTTCCTCCAAGCGCGCCATCCCTCGCTTATCGAGTTTGAAGGACCAATACCGGAAGGCTTTGCGCCGATAACACTGCCCGATGATTTTGATGCTATGAGCGAGGAGGGGCAGCACCAAGCCAAGAATCTCCGGGCTGCTCAGTCTCTCTATAAACTCTATGAAATTCTCATGCTCCAGCGATGTCCAGAGATTGCTCATGCACTGCGCTTTCGAGATACTCTGCCGGGTCAGATTACTGGATTGGCAAGCTCAATCTTCAGCGACGGAGAGCCAATCCTCCAGGGAATGCTCATCCGACTTCAGGGCGAGTGGACAACATGTGTTAACCCTGCGATACCGTGCCCCCTTTCCTTCACTCCCGAGGATAGGACGCAACAGCAAGATGGCGAGGCGAGTTGGAGCAAAGGTGTCGAGCTAATGCATGAGGTTTTGACCGAGATCGGTGCATATCAGGGATGGGATGGTTGGGTCAATCATACCAATTACCCCATTTATAGGGAGCGATTGGCCCAATGTCGCGAGAACTTTCTCAATCGCTACGCGAAAACCGAGGATGAGAGAACTCAATGGATTCAAGCATGGCCGTTTAAAGACACAACACATCCGTCAAGTTCTTTATAAGCTTAGATTTATAGAAACACATACTGTGTGTCATCCAATCCTAAAGAACGTCCCCGACCTTGTCTTGCCTGCCGATGGGCTTTACCATTAGCAGACTTGCCACCAGCGATCTTCCCTTCCTTAGCCCCGCTGATACAATTGTCTCTTACATGGCATGTATAATCCCGCTCCAACCCTTCGTAAGCCTTAGCATAACCTTTCAATTTCGCAGATGTATGAATCTCATGACGATCAACCAAAGAACAGTCATCTCATCATCTATGTATGCGCAGTGTTTGAAAGAGTTTATAACGCTGCTCGTATTGTGCAGCCAAGGTTTGTTAGAAGGACGTTAGAGGGCGCAGACGTAGCGCAGACTTAGTGGCCGTGGAACACTCGGTATAGCTTCTTACATATCGAAGTAAAAGAATCGCGAAATGCATCTGGCCTATTGCTAATAAAGTTGGGTTGTTCAACATGGCTCCTTTCCAAACATTCGAGGACCTCGCTTTTCAAACCTTCTCGATCATCACAACCACGAAAAACAAGCACGAATGGCACGATGGCGTCTCCTGGCGCATTGGAACACACAAATCCTGCTCTGAATCGTCCTGCCCTGGTCTATGATGTGTGGGTTTTAATATTCAAGGAGGTGTGATCTCTCAATATAACTCCATGGTTCATGAGCTGTGCTAATTTGTGTGCAGATCGACAAATCAAAGCCCGACCAAGCCATCGAGGAGGTAGAGGCAAAATGGCATCGACGATGGATGCAACCTCTTCGACTTGTGTCCAAGGCTTTCAACCAAATTCTTCAACCTTACGCGTACCATGTCATCATCATTTACAACACAGATCTGATGCATGCTATCATGCGCGGACAAGGTGCAGAGGAGGCTCAGTTTCAAGCATCTTTGCGCCACTATACAAAAGAGCTCGCCTTGGGTGGAGTACGGGATCGTAAAATCATCAAGGCAATAGAAAAGATGCTAGAGAATTGTAGAGTGCTGGAGACTTTCCGGTGAGGCTTTCCGCTCTTTTCCTGGAACTGAACTGATGCTCACATCTGAAAAGCTGGGAATTTCTCTCTGAAAACGGCTATGACACCCCCGACTCGAAACGACTTGTTCTATCCCAATTATGCAATGCTTTGCTCCATGGACAGAGAATTTCGGCATCATGGGTGTTCGAGGGTAGTCAACATGGGATAGTGGTGTCAATTGAACAAAAGTCCGCAGTCGAAGAGGATACAGCAATGTCCCCATGGGCAACAGATTACAGTACCAGCAATATACATATCTCTCGGGAGCTGGGAAACAACATTTTGGCAACTCTCACCATCAATAGAATTTTCACCATGCCAAAGGCATTAGTACCTTGTGGCCGAAAGTTTCCACCAATGAAGAAGTTCAGACTTGTCGAGGGGGAATGGCCATACTCAACTGTAATGTGACACATACCTGACACGTATATTTCCTATCTCGGTATCATAGACTTCATCTTTCTTTGGGAAGCTGGGATCAACACTTCTGACGAACTCAATACACAGGAAGAGATATCAAAGATGTGGGACTTTTCAAGTCTTTTCTGCTTGTGCATCAAGGCTATGGACACCAAAAGCTTCGCCAGTACTATACCTATCAAGATGTTGGCCAATCTGCGAACCATCAAGTTGTACAGCATAGCATGGCCTGCCGCGAGGGACGAGGACTTGTATCGAAGATTTGTATCATCTATACTACGAGAATGCCCACAGCTGTCAAGTTTTAAGATGGAAAATGAGGACTGGAGGCTCATTGTGGACATCGGGGAGCTGAGAAAGCCGGGAACGAGACTGAGAAAGCTGAGGTTGACTGAAAAATCGGAATCCACACCAATGCCTCTGCAGGTCTTCACAGATATCATGACGTCTTGCCCCTGCATCGTCGATCTGGCTGTGGACTTGTATGGATGCGTTGGTCGGCATACGCCGAATGGTGACCATGTGAGTACTTTCAAGTATTCCCAAGGCCAAAGGAAAAGTCTTATGCTGTTCTTGTTTTGCTGACAAATGCACAATTTAAGATCTGGGACTTCATTCGCACATTGGCTGGAGCCAGAGAGCTCCGACGCCTCATTCTCCGTGCCGCTGGGACTCTTAAGGTTGATGGAGTGCCTGCGAACAGTGTCGATCCTATACACGATGGGGCGAGCAAGATAATGAAGCGCTTGCACCAGCAAAAATTGGGCCATCCATTCACAATGGTTATGATCTGTTTCGACGATGTAAGTTCCCATTTAAACCCACATCTTGATTGGCAAATGTTTGTAGATATTATGAGAACGTGTGCTGACTCTAGCTTTGAGGACCATTATGTCGCCCAGAAGTTTGCGTCACAGAAGCTGAAGGATGGAATATGCTGTCACGATGGAGAGTATGAGCAGTGGGGTAGCCAAAGACGCGCGGGATAAATACTCTACAGATGGATCTGAACATCGATACCCGAAATCTACGGCAACTCTCACGACTCAAACGTGGCTTTCGTCTCTCGAACACGGGGGTTCAACCTAGTTTGTCTGATAGGATGAGTGGGAGTGCATACTGTTCTTTTCTGCGGCTAGCGATATTGTCGAAGGGAAGATGAAATTGTGACTGTGGACTGTAGGGACATGGAGCACCGGATTTGCAAGGAGTTGCGTCTCGTCACCCACAATGATATCAGTTTGTAGAGTACTTTGTTTGGAGCAACTCCAATACCTGACTGTTTTCCGGTTGGGTCTACAATAACACCTCGTGTAGAATGAAACATGGTGATTATCTTCCTCATGACCTCACGGACTCAAATCTGCTTTCGCTGAAGTGACCTGTCAAGACACAAACACCCAACCCGAAAGGTAGTATCGCAGAACTCCTTATGCAGATTGCTATGACCTCTCTAAAATTTTATACAGTAACTAGGGCCAGCGAAATAAAAGGAGGGAAATCGGGTGGAATACATGATCCCGTACCCGGGATCCAACCGCTAAGCCTGTTATCTAACGAAATAAGCGAGAATATGTCAACATCCACAATAACTTGCTTGCTGTTGCCGAGGAACGCAATCCCCAATCAGCAGACATTTGACTAACATGTCTAGAAATCGGCCAACGCTCAAGTGAAACCTCACATACGAGCCCTGCCAATAACCTCTTCATCCGCTGCAGCGTTTGAAGTAACTCGCGAAACCGCGAAACCTGCCAAACTGCCTAACCGCCCAACCGCCCAACCGCCAAAACCGCCCGATCAGCTTCACAGCAAAGATCAACAAAGTCGCCTCTTCAACCTTCGCGTCCTCTTCATTGAGTAAACGCATAAATCTCTAGTGGCGCATGAAATTGCGTCCCCTTCATTGGGTCAACGCTACGACTTCGCCCTCGCCAGGGCCAAATAAGAACCATTAGGTAAGAAATCCTCTTTCCTCTCAAGCATCCCTATTCTTCGGCGACAGCCAGCAAAATCATTTTTTTCTCTTTGGGCGATCTGGTTTTTTGTTGTTATTGAAGATATACGGTATTTTTAGATCATGTTTAGCTTTCTTGAAGCCAAAGGATAAAATTGCCATGTCGGCTGTCTGCCAAAGCTGAAAGAGAATGAGGCTTCTGTCTTAAGGTACCTCAGGATATTTCCAAGCAAAACAAAGCGACTGACTGAAAGAGATGTACACAGAAAAAAGAGGCGAAGGGCGCCTTGACTCTAAGTTTCAAGCATTGATTACGATTAATATGACGACAGTTATGCCTTGGAATCTTTGGCTTCTTGAGTAGCAACTTTGAGAGCTTTTAAGGCTTATCAAGAGGGCAGTTTCAACTTGTATCAGTCTCTTGATATCTCAGAAAATTCCTCTGTCACCCGCACACCAGGTTGTGAAAAACCGCTATCAAAACTATGCGGTAGAGACATCTCGCGACTGGTCTTCAGTCAAGAACCAAAGAGATCATGGGATATCTTGAGCAGAATCCTCTCCCCTTAAAAAAAAGCTTGGAAGCAATTTTTTTCTTTTTTACAAATGAACAGAGAAGTGATTGACCTTAAATAAAAGCTTTCGTACTCTCGCCATCGGGACTTCGTACTTCACGAATACGTATACCCAGTAAGGGCTGGGAGCAGGCAAACCAAATTCGAGCTTTCCCATGATTTCAAAGACGCTTTTCGATATATGGAAGAATAAGATGTAAGCTGTATACGATCATTGAAGCAATTCGTTGCGCAAGAAAGTCCAAGAAGCGTACCAACCAGATAACTTGCCTGCCTTAGTAAGCAGGGGTAGTATTCATTGCTAGAAATGGGCCAAGTTCTTCGTAAATTAACTAGATCTATCTGTAGCACTTTTTCAGATGCTCTAAAAGGTGATAAAACTGGCGTGGGGAATGTTCCTGATCAAGTCCATTGTTGCATGTGGCCCACCAAAAAGGGCGCTAGCACAAAGCCAAGCCCTGTCGAGCAAAGTCCGCTGGACGTCATAGGAAGAGGACCCAGTCCGCTTGACAATTGAAGAAACCCATCTCGTCTCTCTCGACCATCACGAAGCATCGATACAGCCTCATGGAGTCGGATCTGTCAGGCCTATAATCTCCGAGGAACTTTGCTTTTCCAATTGATTCGCAATGGCTTCCACAAGTACGACAGAGAGTACCCCTCTTCTTCCCTCTGCTGGAGCAGCTCCCAGCTTCCCGGATGCACAACGAAAAGGCCGAAATGTTACCTTCAACCCGAATCCATCTGTTATTTCGATCGACAACAACACGACATCTGTCCCACGATCTGCTGCAGCTACTCCGTCCTCTATCCTCCCTATCCATGGCTCCGTTCAATCCTCGCAGCAGCCCATGCTCTCTGCGTTAAACAGCAGACTTCGCCGCAGAAACAGCTCTGGCTCTCCTCTTATGCCCATGTCCACTGCGCCAGTCTCCAAAATTGGACCTCAGAGGACAACGAAAAATACCCAGAAGCTCAAGCTGCTTCCCAATCCAGACTTTGGTGATGACGGCCCAGACGAGGAGAGCGGACGGGATGTCTATTCTCAGTATACGCGGATCAAAGACCCTACAGCACGACGAGATGCAGCTCGGCTGGGGAAAGCGGACCGGGATCGATTGCCACGAGTCACAGCATACTGCACGGCGAATAAGTACCAATTAGACAACCTGATGCGTTTCTTGAAGGGAAGAGGGAAAGCGAAAGGTGCGAATCCGAAGCAGTTCGACGAGTGCATTTATACTCCATATCATTATGGCCGGATGTCAGAACGGGCAACAACTCGGATGATGGAGGTGCATTCCATGCCGGCACAGATGCGAGAGAGGAGACACTCAGACAGTGCCATCGAGGTGGAGGACAACAACAAGCAGCGAAGAGAGGACCTGATTGACTTGCACACCGAAGGAGGGGATACAACATTAAGTAACGGCGAAACCGAGATCCCGAGTCTACACTCCTCAGCCGTGGAAAGGCAAGTACGAGACGAGAACATTGCCAGTGCAAGCAACTTGGACTTCGACACACAAGTGCACACGCCCGAGGTCTTCCTTTTCGATTACGGGGTTGTGGTTATCTGGGGCATGTCATTACAGCATGAGCAGCGATTCCTAAAAGAAATTGCCAAGTTCGAGAGCGAGAAGTTGGCCGCGGACGACGTGGAGACGGAGTGCTTTAATTTTTACTATACCCGGGAGTACCAGGCGCGGATCTACAATGATTTCATTACGTTGCGAGAGAAGGGGAATTACATGACCAAGCTTGCCATTTCGCATGCCTTGGCTCAGAGTGTGAAGGCAAGCTCTTCTATAATTTCTTGTTTGTGCAAGCAAGGCACAGTACTAACGAGAATCCAGACGTCTCTGTTCGAAGAGCTCGTCGACAATACAATCGAAACCTGCAAAGACATTCCCACCCAAATTGCCACCACGGGCAAAATCGCCCTCAACCGCAAGCAAATCAACATGCAAATCGGCGAACTCTTC
Organism: Helotiales sp. F229; assembly: GCA_002554605.1. Lineage (NCBI taxonomy): Eukaryota > Fungi > Ascomycota > Leotiomycetes > Helotiales > Helotiales sp. F229. Next base: position 2,025,344 of record MXAW01000010.1, read on the forward strand.
ATCCTGCGCATTAACATCCACCTCAACGGTTCTGTCCTCGACACACCAGAACTCTTCTGGGTGGAACCGCAATTAGAGCCGGTGTATCAAGCTGTGAGAAGTTATCTGGAGATGGATCAGAGAGTCAGTTTGTTGACAGAGAGACTGGATGTTATTGCGGATCTTTTGGCGGTTTTGAAGGATCAGTTGAGTCATGGACATGGCGAGATGCTGGAGTGGATTGGTAAGTTTTCCCCTCCTTTCTCCTCATGCCCAATTCAGTGCAACGAATCCCAGAACTGAAAACGCGACAGTCATCGTCCTCATCGCAGCCGAGATCGCGGTAGCATTTGTAAATATTCTGGTGGATGTGTATGCTGGCGTCGACTAAGCAAATCCAACCTCGATTGATTCCTCATCTTTTTGACTTGTGAGGGGCTTTGTAATCGTACTTTGTACGCATGGCGTCCAGGTTTTCTTTTTGAGCCACTTGCATCGATCGAATTTGGATACTAAGAAGTGCCTTGTAAATAAAAATGTAAGGAAATGGGCTCGCTGTCTAGACAGTTAGAAAAGCAGTGGAGTCATGCATGTAAGACGGGAATCATGTTGGGAAATTGTTATTCGATTTTCATGGGCATTCCACCCTTTCTCTGTCTACGCAATTATCCATGCAAAATCCATGTGTTCTGCTTCAGTGACTTTTGCGAACCCAGAAACCGACCAGCAAAGCTATTTATTGTACACCATTTACCGCCCAGCCAAAGCCTTGCTCCCGTTACGCCCAGATCCGTGAACACCACAGCATTGTCAGAATACGCACATCAAAAGCTATTCCTGCCTATGCCTGTAAAGTTCCCCAACGCCAGAACCGACTATAAAGAAACTAGTTGCGATTAACAGCAGTAAAGCCTCCAGTTTCAGCACCGGCTCCGGCTCCTGGAGTACCAGTATCATCAGCCATTTCAGTATCTTCATCAGCCTCTTCAGCAGGTTGAGCTTCACCGTCCACAGCAGTTGGTACTGCGGCTCCGGCAGGAACACTAGCCTCCTTCTCCAGATCAGCTGCTCTCTTCATCTGGTCGAGGCGCTCGGTGAGCTGCTCCTTCTTGTCACTCTCAAGAGATTGCCAATCCTTAGCTAGAACGCCTTCGATGTCAAAACTACCTTCTGCGATCTCCTTCTGATGTTCGTTCTCCAGGATGGGTCTCGTTTCGTTGCAGTATAGTTCGAAGGCGTTCTTAGGGCGACGGGCTTGAGGTGGAACCGAGCTTGAAGTGGAGCCAGCTGGATAGGTGCCATTGGTTGGGAAGGGTCGCTTGGATGCGATACTCTGGGCTTGTGGAGTGGAATTTCGTAGAGGATCAGGGTGGGTGTGAGTTGCGTGTGTGTGAGAGTGGGAGAATGCCTCGGAAGCTGGAGACAGAGTTGCGGGTCCTTGTTGCATGAAGTGGCTTCCAGGTCTGCCCTCACCCATCTCTGAAGCAAATAGATCGGGCTTTCGGTGGCCACGCTTGGTTCTGAGTGGCTTCTCTTTTGGCTGAAGTTTGTCGTTAGCTTGTCTATCACAATCAATAATTGGAACAGTTGCGAAGGCAAATACGTACAGTTGGGGGAGGACTAGGGCTTCCTTCCGAATCCTCGACATTTGTGCTTGTCCGCTTGGCTAGTTGTTCCAGCAAGAATGCGCGCTCAAGACGCATCTTCTGAACTGCACGACGGGCGCGTTCAATTCGTAGGCGCTGTGTATCGTTGGCCGCCTCTACCTCATTCAACCGTTGCTTCAATTCGATGCATTTTCTTCTGTAGGCCTCTTCGACGGTTGGGGGGAGTTCAGGCGGGATGGATCCTGAGAACTTCGTTAGCTTATGGGCTTAGGACATCTGTAACACAAAAAGTGACGCTGATGCTAGAGGCTCCGGTTTCATGGATGGGCTGATAGGCATCGTCGTTCTCAGGCGCTGCTGAAGCACCCCACTGAGTAGCATCATCTGCATCTAGACTTCTCTTCCGCGCACACACTTCTTCCAATGTCTAGTCGCGATCATTCGAAGTCCTCGCATCCACTCGGAAATCTCTGGGCCTCTGCAATTGAGAAAGGGACGAAGGCGCATGACAAGTGGCCGGTGGGTCATACTCGTCGTGACAACTCTAGTCGTAGCAGCTCTACTTGTAGAAATGCCTGTCGCGGCAAATCTAGTCGCAGTGCCACCAGACGTAGCAAAGGCTTCATCCCCAGGCTCGTCCACTTCCTCCTCGTCCATATCTTGCTCATTGAGCCCCATAGAGCTGACTTCATGGTCTGGTGGAGAGTAGGGGCTTGCATACGGTCCAGGATTTCCCGAGTGGAGTGGTAAAGGAGGCAGAGGAGGCCTAGGCGGTAGAACTACAATAGGCGGCGCCCACTGCCGCATCCATGCGAAGTGATGGGGATGGGGATGGGGAGGTGGAGGTGGAGGTGGAGGCGGACGAGACATGATGAGATGCCAATTGAAGATGGATCGTGGTAAAGCCGGGCATAGAGGAGGAGGAGTTTCTTGCGAACCAAAGTCGCGTTCCATCGAGACGAGGAGCTCCAATATGAAAGGAAAGGACTATGGAACATGTACTTACCAGAAGGAGGGGCCATCTTGCCAGGAAGTTGCGAAGGTGGTGATGAGGTTGGTGGAGAAGGGAGTATGTGGGTGGGTGAGAAAGGTAGATTCGTTTGATAAATGGCAGTATGGTAGTGAGATAACTGGGGTCAAAGTAAAGATATGAGGTTTGTCGCATTCTCCGTCATATGTGATTAGCCGCGCCCGCAATCGATCAATCGATCAAGAGCCGCGCTGCGCTTCGATTTCGACCCACCAGTGCCCCCCCAGCAGGCTCTCGGATAAACTATCGACCGCTCCCGAGGAGACAGGACAGGGATGGCGAGCATCAGTAAGGCACCTAAAAATTCGCGTGAGGTGTTGAATTTTGAGTAAAGACGCGACGGCGGTACTTTAAAGCTCTCAACTTCATCACTACACAACACTTGACGAAATATCACCCCCGAACACTCTGTCAAGATGTCTCTCAATATCCCTAATGCGCCGAATGCGAACCTGTTCAAGCAGGGCTACAATACGTGGGTCCTCAAAACATCTTCCTCAACAGCAGCCGCTGACCAACAATAGCTATGATTCTGAAGATGGAGCCGTTCTCCGCAATATCGATGCCTGCCGTACGATTGCTTCGACTGTACAGACTTCCCTAGGACCTTACGGCCGAAATAAGATTGTCATCAACCATCTGCAGAAGATGATTCTCACATCTGATGCCGCCACTATCCTCCGCGAACTCGATGTCGTACACCCAGCAGCAAAGCTTGTGGTTATGGCAAGTCAGCAACAAGAGGCCGAGATGGGAGATGCAACAAATTTGGTTATCGTTCTTGCGGGAGAGCTTCTCAAGAAAGCCGAGGATCTGCTGCGAATGGGTTTGAAGACTAGTGATGTTATTCGAGGATATGAACTGGCACAGACATTTGCTCTAAATGAGCTCGAGAACTTGGTCGTGGACAAGGTTGAGGACATCCGGTCACAGACGGAGCTCAGCAAAGCTATCAGAACAGTTGTTGCTAGCAAGCAGAACGGCAGCGAGCAGTTCCTAGCAGATATGGTCGCCGAGGCTGTCCTCGCAGTGCTCCCGAAGAACCCCGTCAACTTCAATGTTGATAACATCCGTGTGGTTAAGATCATGGGTGGAAGTCTCGAACAGAGCCGGGTAGTCAAGGGTATGGTCTTTGGTCGAGAACCAGACGGATCCGTCAAGAAGGCTGTCAGAGCTAAAGTCGGCGTATTCTCGTGTCCAATCGATACAAGTCAAACCGAAACGAAGGGTACTGTTCTGTTACACAATGCCAAGGAGATGATGGACTTCACCAAGGGCGAAGAGACTCAACTGGAGGCACACATCAAGGAGTTGTTTGATTCTGGACTGCGTGTGGTTGTTGCTGGGTCCACAGTTGGAGAGCTTGCTATGCACTACCTCAACCGCTTCGGTATCTTGGTCATACGTATTTTGAGCAAGTTTGAACTCCGCCGGTTATGCAGAGTTGTTGGAGCTACACCTTTAGCCCGACTCGGTGCGCCTATGCCAGACGAGATGGGAAGTGTTGATATCGTCGAGACTCTGGAAATCGGAGGTGATCGGGTCACAGTGTTCAGACAAGAGAATGAGACTACAAGAACGGCAACGCTGGTAATTCGAGGCGCCACACAAAACCACTTGGACGATATTGAGCGTGCTGTTGATGATGGAGTCAATGTCGTGAAGGCCATCACGAGAGATCCTAGATTGGTCCCTGGAGCAGGTGCTACAGAGATGCAATTAGTCGAGCGGATACAGGCTTTCGGTGATAAGACTCCTGGGCTTGCACAGTATTCCATCCGGAAGTTTGGCGAGGCATTTGAGGTCATCCCCCGGACGCTAGCCGAGAGTGCTGGTCTTGATGCTACGGAAGTTCTGAGCAGACTGTACTCGGCGCACCACAAGAAGGATGATTGGACCACAGGAGTCGATATCGAGGTAAGTGTATACAATCGAATTCCGCAATCGTTACTAAAGGCTACTAGAATGAGGACAATACCGGCATTCTCGACGCCAAGGATGAGGGAATTCTGGATCTCATGATCTCCAAAAGTTGGGCTATCAAGCTTGCGACTGAGGCTGCACGAACCGTCCTTTCCGTAGACCAGATCATTGTTGCTCGACAAGCTGGTGGACCAAAACCACCTGGACCTAACCCTGTGCGTATCTCCATAGCCTCGGCAAGACTTGACACTAACAGCCGTAGAACTGGGATGAAGATTAGATGTTACATTAAAGGCGCTAAGATGTACAATACCATGGTTCTTGACGCAAACAAAAGCTTTCTAATGAAGTCAGTTATGAAAGACATGTTACCCAGCTTGATCCCTTCTGCCCGTGAAGCTTCTGAAATTGGAAAGAGATAGAGTTTCTTGGCTTGGAAGTGGCCATATTCCTTGAATTCTGTTCAGCTACCGTCCTCTCACTGTCTTTCTCGGTGGTCGTGGGGCTGGCGCGAATATCTCAATCGCTCATGTCATCCATCGTTCATTTACCACGCACTGCATTGCAGAATTGCACTTGAAGCAAGAAAGAAAGCTTGTTAAATTTAACAGTATTCAAACTCCTATCCTTACTCCAATCAACTCCTTTTTCCAAACGTTACAAATTTGTGTCATTCATTGCCTTTTCCTTCAGCTCCTCCAAAATATCTAACCTGCCTTCATCGCGGATCCTATCCGCCGTGATCCGCTCTGGGTAATTCCGCATGAACATATCAGTAAAGTGTGTTCCGTAGTGGATCACTTCTGACTTCTCATCTTTCTCTGCATTGCTCTGAAACTCAGGCAACGTCTTGATGACGGACGAGAAGTTGGGCTCGTGGAAGTATGCAAATGCGTAGCGCTCGTCGTAGTTGAGACCAACCTTGTGCGGTGTTGAAGAGAGGTAGTCATTTGTTATAAGTTGCATCATATCACCTGGTGGAGGTTTGTCAGCTTGAGTTGGGTGGGACCTTGGTGGTGAGAGCTCACATACCTGGAAATACTGTAAGGGTATTAGGCACGGGCGGCACGAATAACCACTTATCATCGTTTTCGTTCAGTCCTGCTGCAGATGTCTGCCAATTTTTGATGCTCTCCCCCTGAATCTTTGGTCGGATGAACAGTCCACCAACATCGTCCTGGCCTGCGATGACCAGCAGTCCATAGTCGGTGTGAGAACCAATACCACGTCCCTGCTTGCCCTTCCCATTCGTCTTATCAACGTGTGGGAATCGTAGAATACGCATGTGATGCCATCCGTCCTCAGTCAAGTTGAGCAACGCATTTGGATCTTTGAGGCCCAGTCCCAAGCCCACGAGTTTCAGAAGCTTCTCGCCTGAATCGCCGAGAAGCTTCATCAGCTGGTTCATTCGGTCTTTGTACAGCTCGTTTGGCCAAGGAGTAGTGCCATGGCAAGGCCACTTCTCTTGAACACGAACATCAGTAGCTGGGAGATCTTTCGTAACAGTGAAAATCTCCGAGTAATCCGCAATGCCGTCGGTGATCTCCTCGCCGGAAGCAATGTACCCAGCAAAGCTCTGGTCATCGACATGCTTAGCTTTCTCCTCGTGAGAACCACGGAAGAACTTCGTGGAAGTCTCGAAGCACTCGGACAACATTGCTTGCTGGGTAGAAGTCATCTGGATCTGAAATATGCCTGTTTCTCGCCACTCCTTGATCATGGCTTTAGCCATGCTCATACTTTCGTCGTTGGGGTTGACTGTTTCTGGGAGGACGAATGTCCGCAGGCTCCTTGGTGTTGCTTTGTGATATGGGGGCATCTTGGGGTGTGGTGGCTCCGCCACTGTGGCCATTGAGTTTCTTTGGAGAGCAGAATGTATGGCGATTGTAGGGGGAGAAGAGACAAAATGGGTTGGTTTGAGGGTATATCTTGATCTTAAAGTGCTTGACAATCGAGGACTTGCTCGTGTGGATCTTAGAATCATTTTGGAGAGAGACATCTTGATGATTGCTTTTCTTTGAATGGGTAGAACGTGTAGTTGACATGACTACAAGATTGCCTCATGGGTATATATACGTAGCTCGAGAGTGCTCTTACCATGGGACAATTCGAACACGGTCTCCTCAGCCCTGGTTGGCCTTTCAGTCTATATTATTTACTTTCGACCTCGTAATCTTGACGCATCTTGGTTCTGCTGCGGTCCGTTCACTCTTGGAGCCAAGGATTTATCGTCTTCAATCTTGCCAGGGCACGAACCTCTGACTCCCAGAAATGAACACGGCGAGGTGGAGTGCGAAATATTTAGCGAGCTTGTCGCCAAATTGAGCTTTTCCGGAAGCGATGAGCGAGTTCACACGACTCATCGTCGCCTTGGGTCTGAACCTATTGTTGTAACGATACAGGCTCCATATCAATGGAAGACTCTCGTGAAATCCACTGTGGATGTTTGAGTCCGCCGAGACAGTGGAGTCCTCCGTGGGGAAACGGATGAGTCTCCGCAAAGTCCACATTTGCTTCGCTATCTTCGGGTTCCGAAACACCATGTCCGGTTCCTATTAAATAGTTGTTCCCCGCCCCTCAACTTCGTCTCGGCCATTCTAATGCAGTGCTTTTGTTCTTTCCAGATCTCTCACGTGACCGGATGATGCCGAACATTCCATATTTTTTTTTCAGACAACCTTCATTCCGCCTTGCTGCATCGTCATCTGTCAAACACAATCTTGCATTCTTTTTTTCTCGGATTTAACAAGCTTTTAGGCTGAGAGAGTTTCGTCGGAGCCTTTCCGAACTTTCCGTTGCTGACAAGTTGGACTTTGCTTTAGACTTTCATGTCGAGCGAACAGCCCACTTCTGGCACTGCAGTGGGTATCTTGCAAAACGGGTGTAGTCCACCCCCCAGATCAACCGGCTGGAGTATTTGTACTAGTACTTCGCCGTTCTGGATTTCGAGTTGTGTCCTCTGGAATTTGGACTTGGCCGAGTTAATTACCAGAGTGATGAGTAAGAGTTAAGTGGTTCACTTTGTTATTGTTATATTAATGCAACTCCAATAACACCAAAAGTAGCTAGCAACTACGCTGAACAGTATCTCGAGACAACAAGAGCACTGATGCTCTCTGACAAGGGTTTACGTTGTTGCACATATTTCATCGCACAAGGTGGCGGCATGCGAGTCAAGTCAACTGAGTACTTACTTGACTCTCAATATACCTGGTAATCTTGCTACATCTTTCAAACTGTCGAGTGAGCTGATGTTCTTTCTCGCTACGGGATCCGATTCCACAGCGGTAAAACAGTATCAATTGCCTTTCTTCAGGAATGAAAGTGGATTTGCTAAAGTTTACAGGGAGAAAGCTTGGCGCACCTGTCTTGTCAAAACCTTGATAGGTTCACATTTGCTTATTCGGTACATTCTACTTCGGCCCAGCTTCACTGCCGCTTGTTTCTGTGACATTTTATTGACTTTGGCTAGGTTGTAAAGCTACTTTGGTACCTCGATACTTGGGATTCAACCATGCATTGCGCTTCCTATTGACCTTTCCAGAAAGAAGTGCCGGAGAACCTTCACCCCTAAGCTACTATCCCCCCCCCCCTAAATGAATGTTAAACTGTGGATTTACTGGGGCGGAGGCTCAAAAGCCTGTTCCTGAATGGTCAGAGACCCTGGACAGAATCTAAAGCTCGAGCCAAAATCTGATCTTTTATAAAGGCAAAAGTTGCTGTAGAAGGTTCAAGAGCCTGTTCACGGCTGAAAAGCAATGGAATTATTGGTTAGACACCCCTGAGAACTACCCACACGAGCTCCGATTTTTGTTCGATTTAACATTCAGGAGGGATAGTATGTTGACGCCTTGGAAGCTTTGATGTGGAATGATACGAAGTACGCTTCCGTACCTCACAGTCGCTTGATAGGGGAGAGATTGATTGGGGATATGAGAATGAATTGTAAATTCCTGGAAAGATATGGCCAAGAATACACAGTTGACACTTCAATTGAACTGTAAGTATCACTACCGGACCGCCATGAACGGAGTAACTACAAGATGAAAAGTAAAAGGCACAAGACTGCTTCGATGAGAGACTCCCTTCCATTGCAGACTGAAAAGGTCTGTTTGTCTTCGACGTATTTGTTTGTATTTTGCAAGCCGAGCCTTGTCGTCAGAGCAGCCTGAGCTCATACGGCTGAACCCGCGCTTTGCTTGAACAACTTTCCTCCAATGCAAGTACCGTTCAAAAGCTAGCATGAAAAATCCCCCACAAATGATTAATGATACATGTGGGCCATTTGTGATTTCGTGGAAGAGGTACATACAAATGAGATTCGCCTGCAGCGCATTCCTTTCATCGATCTCAGGCCAAGGCATTCAACGATATGATGCTCTTGTATAAGCAGGATCTGGTTCTTGACAGATTTTACCGGTTGAAGCGTTTGCAAAGGGCAATAGACTGGCGAATTGCATGCTTGGTTCAAGGCATTGGTGACTTGTCTATAAGGAATCTAGTAGTGGAAGTAAGATCGTAGAGTTGGCGACACGGGATATAGAATCTGCGGAGGTCGGATCAGATTGGAGACCCTAAACAGTGGAGGCAACATTTTCGACACTTACCAATCGCAGCGAGTTCTAGTTAGCTTCGGCATGGTTCATTCGAATGAAACGGGACTAGTCGTCAAGATTAAATGCTTCCTTAACCAATCATCTCGGATATTGAAGGGTAGTACATTGAGGGCTCAATGAACTGAAATCATTCGAGATTACATTTCGTTGAAAGAACAATTTGTTGTCTAAGTACTGTCAAGTCATGGCTTAGAAGTATACTCGTGGTTAGTGCCACCGTTGCCATGATATCGATAACCAGTTCTAGTGTCATCAAATGCAAGCGCTATCAGTAGGGTTGGCAAAAGTTGAATTCCTTAAATAATTTAATCTTGGCATTAATTTTACTATTATTTAACGCTCTAAATCCCAATAAGTAATAAAGAATGGCCCTATAATAACATCAAAGCGCATTTGCACGTTACTCCTTTGGGCCAAAATGTAGCCAAAAATAGACTCAATTCATGTAATTTGATGAATCTACCACCCACCCATTATTATATTCTCATCTTCTCTAGTTTTTTCTTCGTCCTATTGTACTAAATCGTCTTTCATATTTAGTAATATATTCTCTAAAGCCACAGTTTCTTCTGCTTCTTTCTTGGTTCTCTCGTCCTTTATTACTTTTCCCCCTAACCTCACTGCCCTCGAGGAGCGAGCATTGATATATATGAAGTACAGCCTGTCCATCTTGTCGATTGAGAGTTTATTGCTGGCTTCTCATTGGCTGAAATGGCCTAACGAGCCCACCAGCATGGGTCTATGCGCTTCAAGCTCTTCACCCACATAACTAATTTTATCCCTAAATCATTAATTATGGCTTTATCAATTCCCTTACTTAATGATTGAAAGCATGATAAAAGTTATGAGATTGCGATTAAACATAAGAAGGCTATATGCCAATTGCATTGGTTTAGGAAAGTTTTTATTTGCGTATTATAGCTATAATATCGCGATTTTTTTAATAAGCCTTTTGGTAAGAGCATTATTTGCAAGATTTTTGGCTATGCAGCTTTAAAACGAGTCCGCCTAAGTTGCAAAAGGCTTGCATTTTTTTTCTTTAATTAAAAGGTTGATGAGGTTATTATATATTATATAAAGAAATAGGAAATTTATATAATAAATTGATGAAAAGTGCAAGAAGAGCTGGGGCTTGCATGCTTGGTGAATACCTTTTAATGCAAAATACATCAAAAAGGCTATTATTGCTGCGTAGCTTGCCAAAAGCCGTATTTGATAATAGCATAAGTGAAGGCTTAATATTTATAAGCAATTGCTCATATTTTTTGAATAATTAAGTAATTAAAAATCTTTTGATTTAATAAAGTTACCTTTTTGATTGATGGCTATATGAGCAAAGAAAGAGTTATAAGAAATATTAATTATGGCTAATTGAAACGGTTTTGCGATACTTGTATTCAACATTAATTTCATTAAGGTTATATAACTCTTATTAATGCATGGAGAGCAATTGATTATGGGTATAAATCGAGGCTTGTTTTTATTAATGGCCATGGGAAAAAGGGAGCTTTCTTGCAACAAGATTATTTTCATCAATTATTGAAACCGTTTATATAATCAATTCTAAAGGCCTTTGCCTTAGTTATTTATATCCTTCGCCTTTTTATAGAGCCATTATTTATAAAAAATGATAATGCATCTCATGAGCACAAATTTACAATAAATTGCTGCGCTAAATTTCGTACAAAGCATGGGATTATCCTTATGCCTTATTCTTCTATTTCACCAAATATAAACCCAATTAAAAAGTATTAATATTAAATAAAGCAAGCTTTATATAAACGTTAATACCAGCTTATAATGGTTGAGGAAATGCGCCAAGCTGTAATTGAAGAGTGGGAGGCTATACCTTAGGATTAAATTAATCAATTGATTTTAAAGCAGAAGCATTAAGTTAATGTATTTATGCAGCGCTACAAGTGATCTACTTTTAATTAAATACTTTTGATTTATATAAAATTGATGTTATTATGGGTAAATAGCCTGAAGCGCATGAACCCGTATTGGCGGGCTCGTAAGCAAGAATTAGGGATATCCTTGGCATTTAATTTATCATTTATTGCTCTATTGGTCATTAATTTATTGATAAATTTAAGGACCCCTCGTTGAATTTATTGTGCCATCCCTAGCCACCAGGATGTAAGATTCGTCCATTTCCATACCATTGCTAGTGGCCACAATAATTGCATCACCCGGTAGTCAACTCGGTCCAATTCTCGCGGCTCAAAGTGTCAATACTAAACATCCCTCCGCACCTAGCAGCGGCAAGGACATTCGTGAATTCTTCGAGAAATTATTTGGCTATAATAATCGTGCCGGTCCTATCCAGTAGGTGTGAGCACTTACAGTAAGACTATGAAAGCAACCAGGGAATAAGACTATTAAAATTGTACTGCTAACACCATGGGGACCAATTCACTACCTATCCAGGCTGGGTACCACTCTACTTCCCATGAATTCAATGACCTTGATCTCTTAGTCAATATGCCCTCCCATGAACCTTGATAATGGCTTCATTTGGGTGGACGAAGTGGTATTGGTGCTGAAGATGGGGTTTGCAGGCGGTTTGGGCTTTGTACCAGAAGGAAACATCGCGGAGGAGCCGGCTGATAGATGCTCAATGTCTGCTCCCTGGCGCTTTATCGTCAGCATCAATTTTTAGGAGCTCATTGGACTCCTATTTTGCCTAACCTCTCGCAGATTGCAGCCTCTTCTAGAAGCAGCAATCCATTCTAGCGAGAACTATGGACAAGAGACATGGTGGGGTCTGAAGCGAGAGACTGTTAGGTGTAGGTTCGAAAAGTCGGAGCCACCATCTACAGTACCCGTCAACTGATATTAAGCGAAAGGCCTTTCCCCACCAAAACTCGGCAGTAACACTTAACAATTTAAAGATATTACGAGTTGATTACAGTAAACTCCTTGAGAGGATCTCTTAATTGGATCCTTCCCTTAGTGATTTGAGATCTAGACTCGTTTCAGTAAGAAGGGGCTTATATAAAAGCGGACAGATTAGACTACACCTTGGAAAACACGCTTTTCCCCGCAAAATGTGACCCAAAAAACACACGTCAGAGTTCAAGACACTCTACCCTATAATAATGTGAATAATACTTTTAGAAAAAGAAGGGTCTTAATCTTTTTGTATCAAACAAGAAGTATCTAATAATAATTAAATATTAATAAGGTAGTTGAGTCAGAATTTGAAGTGCAAGAGAGTAAGTTTTGGTGGGGTAACAGCCATCGGTTAATATCAGTTGACTAGTACTGTAGTAGAGGCTTTCGAAATATTGAATCAAGCGTAAAATGCTCTTGAGGAATGTCTGCCACGCACATCGTGTTATGAGATAAGAGATATGCACGGCACGGTGTCATAGTAGATGACGATTTGGCGAATGTGATGTTGTCCAGTCCAAGTAAGCGAGCAAGCAACATGTATCATGTAAGCCCGGGGCTTCAGAAGGTGTATGGTAGGTACGTAGGTAGGTATATATCTAGAGGCACTGTATGACGCGGGGCACATGCCCTGGACGTAAGCGACTGGAGGATAAGCGCATTTCAAGCCCAAACAGATTTTTCTTAGAGGAAGCCCAGTTCACACACCGATTTACGTCAGTATCAGCTGAGGTCCTCGGCGGTAATACCCAAGGGTACGATCAAAAACAACCTCAATGACTCTTGAGGACAAATTACGGCAAAAGAATATCATCTCCACCAATCGCATGAATCTTTGGTTGCAAGCCCAATTCACTAGATTACATCGACACTATCACGGGTACACTTTCCACACTTCAATCATCTTCTTGCACCTGCATCAACTAGAATGCCTTGGCGAGACGAATGGCCTTCAATATCGAAAGACGTCCAGTATGATAACAAAAATCTGCTTGACCTAGGGAGTCCATTTCTTCTCGCATGAGACGTCAAACTTCTCCTACAGGAAGTCGAAGAAAAGCTGAAGACGCGAGTAGTTGACACTCTAGCCATCCATAAATGCTCCAACAACTATATGAGTGGAAAACCATATATGACTTTCTGATTGTGTGCGCGTTCAAAGTTGACCAGTCTCCAATTCTCAGAGAATCCACATGAAGCTCTCGAATCGACCTGATATCGTTGTTCTTTTGGCCCGTGGCGATGTCAACATGCCCGACTTTGACGGGTTTGCTATCGAGAAGCAAGCTCCAGAAGCCCAATTTGAAGCTGCAGTGTATCAGCTGTTGCGTTCAGAGCCTGACATACGAGCATCTCACCTTTTGCTTCACCGTGTAGCTCGGAAGAACTCGCCCCAGAAGCTCATAATCCCAGAAGTCCTCACCGGGCGCAGATTGTTTGTCTTTGAGAAAGCAGAAGGGGTGAGTAATGTATGGGAGAGTCTTGGACCGGGGAACAAGGTAAGTCTCGTGAAGCTTGATGACTTTTTTGTTCATCGTCACGATCAATGTGAGACCTCGGGCTAATGAATTCTACCAAAGCTTGCTCTCTTAGACCAAATGGCACCTATGTGTGCGTCACTTTTTTGCTACAACCCTCGAGTTGGATCCGCCGAGCAATGGCTTCACGAACGATTGTTTGATTTCAAGCCAAGTTCGTTTACCATGCCTATCTCACCCACCCGAGAATTCTAGATGTACGTTCTTGCGTCCAAGATCAAAGCCACAATTCGAAATGAGGGGGGCATGATTGTGTGGGAGGACGATGAGGAGACTTTGACCTTAAAGCCCATTGCGCTCGCCGCTAAGAAATCTCTCTTGCATGCTATTCCCTCCATCATGCCTCCAGAAAAGTCGACTCTTTCTCTCTACCGATTTGTTCTCGAACATGGTCACAACAATCGCCATCGAGTCCCACAGAGCACCACTGGTTATGTCGCTGTTTCATTAGGAGACTGCTTGGGTCAGACCTGTATTGTTGTCTGATCCTTTGGTAGCTGCTGGTCCTGTCGACCTGATAAGTGACGAAATGAGCAAGCCTGCTGTGACTAGATTGCCTGAGAACTCGTCAGCACTCTACACTAAAACATTCGCCAAGTGGTCTCAACATTATATCGAGGCACGGCCCTTCCCTTTATTCCAATGTGAGACTTGTATCTAGCTACTATATGACTGATATTTTTGCTTTCGCGTAGAAACTGTATGAGGAGGCTCCTGAATATGAGCTTGCAATAACCGCTGGAAATGACATGCGTTATCTCTGGTTTGCGTTGCGGGACTGGCACGGGGGTGATTCCGAGGAATTCTTTGGTAAACTAGGAGCTTGGGCTAAGGAACGAGTGAAGGAACTTGGTGCATAATGTGGTATCGGATGGTGAGTGGTCTTCTGGTCGGGTCTCCTTTTTGTCCAGCTATAGATTGCAGTATTTCACGGTTTTCTCACGTCTCCATCCCTGTACACATTGAAATGGAGATGACGACTCTTCCCATCCGCCGCCCAGATTTTCTGCCAGGTACCTTTGGCTAGGTTTGGGATCTTCAATCAAGCATAAGCATTGGTAAGGGGTCATTGGTCAAGTATTATGGCATTCATTTCAAAGCGGTTTCACCTCGACTCCCACAGCATCAATGTACTGCCTTCCTCACCACCATGACCACGAACAGTGCCTAAGGTTCTGAAGCAAAGTTTCTTGTAGACCTTCTCCCCTCTTTCTGTAGCCTCTAGCGTGACTGGAACTCCTTCATTTGATGCTCTGCTCATGACAACACCCATCGGTCCCATCAAGTGGGACGCGATGCCCTGCCTGCACCACTGGGGATGAACCACCACGCTTTCAACATGCCACCGTTCAGAGTACGGTGCCCAGGCAGCCTCCACAATGCCTTCCTCTATCCTGTCATCTCCGACAACCCAGCTGACAAGACTCATCCACACATACCACAGGTACGCAAAAAAGACCCAGCCGATTGTCATCTCAGCTTGGGAGTGAGCCCGTCCTTCTCCACCTCTCGAGAATATGGCATAACCGACAACATGTTCTGGCTTAGAGATCGGAGTTGCGACTACGATCAACGATTTGTTTTTAGGGAGGGGTTCTGGATGCGCACAGCGTAGGATCGGTCCTCAAGGGGCGGCAGGAGGATATTGTAGAGTCGAAGCTTTGGATCTGTGGGTGTCCTGTGGGCCGCAATAAGGTGCATTTCGTAGGCATCGGTAAACCTTGCTTGACGCAGGCTGAAATGGGAAACTGAGCACATCCTGTCGGTGTTTCGGTGGGGACAGATCAAGACTCCTTTCGTGGCGAGATGACAAGGTTATATCAAGGTAAGCCTTAAAGGTAGAGTTCGTGGTCAAGGTAAAGCTTTGTTCGTGAATGGTACTTCGTAAATAGTGTTCTGAATAGTACTTGTAGTGTCAATTATACCCCTTACTATAGTTAGGCTGGCCAATAAGTTAGTCAGTCAGTTATTAGTTAAAGATATTTCCTTAATTAACTGACTAACATAAATTGAGACGTAATTTATAATTAACTAATAGAAAATTTAGGGACTAATAAGTTAGTTCTAAAAATAGAATATATTAGAGATTAAGTAAGACTGTTTTATAAGCTCTTGTAAAGTTAATTGTTTTTTTATTTATTTAGTTTTTTAAGTATTTTTAGTGTTAAAGAGTCGTGTTAAATAACTGAGAACTCTCTGTAGTAGTTTGTTTTGTGTAGGAAGAGAATATCCGCTTGTACTTAAAGCTTATAACGGGAATGGCCAGGAAATCGAAAGTTATAATAATAAGTTTTGGCTATTCTTTTTCTTTTTCTTTTTAATATTATAAAGCATTGATTTTATTAACTGGTCCTTTTTATAAGTACTAATAATATTAATCCTTATGATTAGATATTATTAGCGTAACTCGTTTTAGTATTAGTTTGGCGTTAATAATGATATTTCTTAATAAAGATCATGGCGGAAGAGCTTATATAGGTTTAAAGGAAAGAGTGGCACGTATAATACTTAGTGATTTGTACTTGTCTTCTTATAATCTCTTGAAGTTAGCTTTTTTAGTAGTTATAAAACTAGATATATTATTAGTCCAGTTTTTTTTAAAGAATAACCATTTAAAGCCGGGGTAGAGCATTATGGAGGCTTGTTAGGTAATAGAATTATCAGTTTTTTTATATTATTTGAGTGTTGTTTCTTAAGTTAGTGTAATGGACTGTTATATGTCTTTGTGCTTGTTGAATTCGCCGCGTTTGGCTCGGATTTTTAACTCTTTAAAGTGACTTAATATATGCTTTAAATAAAGTAAAGTTTCTTAAAGAGTTTTATATAATAGTAAATTTATATTTTCTTATAAATTTGTGTTATTCTCAAAGTCTTTAATTAATTAAAACAAAGGTTTTAATTATATTAAGATAATTTTTAAGCTTTTTTATTTTAATAGGGAAAGGTAATTATTATTAAAGATCTCTTAATTAAGAGGCTTTATAAAAACACGTAGTTTAAAGGCGTATTAATTAAAAGCTTTGTGTAACTTAAGATTATAGCGAATCATAGAGTATGTGGCATTCTAACGCATTCTTTTATTAATAATTAGTTTTTATTCTTTCCTTTTTACCACGTTAGTATTAAGACCTTTTTATAAATCTGTGAATAATTCCGTCTTTTTCTTAGAGGCTAAAACATACTAAACTAAGTTATATAGTTTTCTAACTTTTTTTTAATGCCTTTAAAGTTTACGTCAATCTTTTGGATTAGCTTCTTTATATTTATTATTAAATAAACCCTTATTTTGGTTAAATAAGTACGTGCTAGTGATTAAATTAAACATATGTCTTATATAACGTAGTCTTTTATCTTTAGGGTTAAACCCTTATCTCTGACTAAGTTCTTAAAGCATAGTATTATTATTAATAACATTGTTTAAAATGAAATAACTAAAGTTGTATTTATTAATTTTAAATCGTTTAAGGAAAGGTAGGAAGATTAAACATTACTCTAAATAAGTTAATAAAAGTAAGAGGGAAACTCAAGAAATTATATATATATTAATACCGGTTTTACTATGGCTAAGTAGTTTAGGTAGGCTAATTAGTCGTGTTATGCTTTTATATTTACTATTGATAAAATGAATAATAATATTAAGTACACTAATCTTTTTTCTTTTTAAACCTTAACTATTAAAAATAATAGAAATCTTTAATTTAACGTTGCGTATTTTATTGATAATCTCTGGTTTAAAGTGTTTAAAGTAATTATAGAGTTAATTCTTAACTATTGAATAGGAAGCAAGTATAGCTTTAAAGGCGTTTATGTTAGTGATTTTAAAATAACGAATTAGACGTTTTAACGTAACTTTGTAATGTTTAATATTATTATAAATGATTTATTCTATAAAAGCATTAATAAACTCTTATTAACGAAATGGGATAACTTAATTATAAGTATTATTAATAATTCTAAAGGCTTGCGCACGCTTTTGAATACTCTTTTGTCTTTATATATTTCTTCCTTTATTTAATAAGTATTTATTATAAAGATACCGCTTTGTGTTATTAAGAGTATTTGCATTGAAGTAAAAGTCGAGATTTTTATTAAAAGCCTTATTATAATGGCTTTTTAAGTTAACTCTTAATTTTGTAGATTTGGGTAAACATTATATATAAAGCTTATAGCACTAATACGTAGGATTTCTAGCTTTTTTAATATTTAAGAGTATATAACCTAGTTTTTAAACCTAAAAAGTTTTAGCTTTTTTTAATGTTTTTACTAGTATTATTCCTTTTAAAAACTTCTACGAGTATGGCTTCTGATTATTAAAAAGTGGCTTATTGAAATCGTAGGGAGAGTAGTTTGATTTAGTGTTTTCGTTATAAGGCTTAAAAGGGTTGTAAAACTCGTTATATTAAGGTTTTAGTTGTTTATAATAATCTTATAATATCTTTAGCTTTATAGCCTTTTTAGTCGTTGGCTTGGCCATTATCGTTGTTAGTACGTTAAGGATAACTCTTATAAGCGTAAGAGGTATAGTAGGTGCTCTCTTATTATTGTCGTCGTTTAAATCGATAGGGGATGCGTAGGAAGAAGTCATTTTGATGAAGTTATTGTGATAATTATAAGAGATGTAAAGATTTAGATTAGATCCAGGGAATCTGGACTCTTAAAAAAGGTGTTGAGTCATGATATTAGTCAATTAGAAGCCTTTATTTTAGTTAAGTGAGGCGGCTGCCCTTATTAAAATGTATTTAGGGGCTTTATGGGCTTTTAAATCAAGGTAATTTTAGTATTTTATGGTATTAAAACTCACTTTATTATTAAGAATTTTTAATATTTGAACTTATAAGTAACTGATTAACTTATTATTAATTAATTGACTTATTTAATAATTTGTCTTAATTGATTGACTGACGTGGAAGAGGGTGGCTTATTTAGTTGGCTTAATTTAACTGACTTATTGGCCAGCTTGATTATAGTGTTATGGGATTTTCTGAAAAATATTAAGTGATATGAGATCGTTCTTAAAAATACGGAGTAACATAAGCCTCGAATCACGATACTAAATATCACTATACCGTATACTAAAATACAGATTACGGGGTAATTACGGGGTAAATGAGGCTTCGGAAATAGGGTTATACCTCACTACCCTTGAAACAAGTCATATTTTAGGGTTAACGCAGTATTCTTTAGTGTATTAGTATATTGGCGTACAAATATAATAACTTCATTACCCCTAATAATACGTACAGTTTCAAAAATACTGTACGACGTACGTATAAACAACCTGAATACTGAGCTAGAATACAGAACGTACACTATTCGGAATACTGTTCGTAGATATTTGCTGAAGAGAAAGCGTAAGCTCAGATTTAGATTGTATCCCTGTGGTGAATGATGAATAAGGCTGGAACAGAGTATGCTTTCCACGCACTAAATTGACGACGAGAATGGCAACGGCACGACATGAGAATATACGACAACATTGTAATTAAGTATTGCGAAAGGTTCTGGCTAACCGAAGACCTGCGTAGAGAAGGCCTGCAGTGAAGCTTTGAGATCCTGATATCAACCTGAATGCCCTTTCTCTCAGGATAACGACTATTGACATTGATCATACCAAATAGGATCGAAGCGACATGATGAGCAATCATAGTTTTCCACTCCTTTTCAAACCCTCGTACAGCGCACATGCTGCCAAAGCCTTCGCATCTCGAGCACCCTCAAGCCATAAATCCTCCAAATTAACGAGTTTCAGGGTGATCTATTGTAATTTGTTAGTACTTGATTTATAATTGGGGAGGTATGAGTTGCCATTCGTGAGTGGTAGAAAGGAGGACATGGTGACGCATCTCATGGGATAGGTACTGACCTTTTCACCTTCACTTCTCAACCCTGTCAATTTTCCAGTCCACTCTTTCAATTGTTCTCTGGGAACCCTTTTCTCATGCAGGAATATTGGAATGTATTCGTCGCATCCACCGACACTCGGGAACATGGCTCTGGGACACTGCTCTTCTTCCGAATGGCAGACAGGGATGGCCATCTCGCTCAAGTTGATGAGCTGGTTCTCTGGTATTTCCAAACCGATCTCTTCTTGAATTTCCTTTGCTGCGGCTCCAGCGAATGTTCCATTGTCTACCATTCCAGCCGGCAGTTCAACAAATTGCAGACCGCCAGCAGCGACGCGACTTTGTACCGTCAGAATCACGTGTTTCTCCTCCTGGCTACCGGCGGGCAGGTCATCAGGTTGAAGAAGGACAAGCATTCCAACGCTGGCACCTCGTAGAAATATAGCGCCAGGTAGGGACTCTCCCTCAGAGTTGGTGATGTTGGCCACGATCTTCATGAATCCGATGCGCTTGCCGAAGCGGTCGATGGCTTGGATCTTGATGTCTCGTAGGATATATGGAGACTGGTGATAGACGTGCTTGGGATTACTTTGGCGTGCCATATTCGATTGCAAAGTTGCGATCCAGTTCTGAGATGGTAAGTATCAGGTACAATAGAAGGAAGGCTGGGCTCACTTTAAAAGCTGGGAAAGCCAACACTTCTTCTTGGGAGAGACCATCGACCAGACTGACAGGTACATCGGTACCGGAAAGGCGGAAAGTAGCCATTCTAGTCATACGAGGATTCTTGGAAGCAGGTATGATGGATTTGGCAAAGCGCAAGGTTCTCTGCATCTGGTATCGAGAAACAATCCGTTCATTCGCCTTCTGTGCTCGTCGAAAGATAATGTTGCCAAACTTAGATACCACGTTTCTCGTAATAGAAGCTGATGCGCATAGGGGATCGTACGCTGCTTGAAAGGGAGTCATGTTTTATAAAGTCACAAGGGGCTGTCCCGCTTGCTTTGACGAGGCTGCCATAGGATGCTTGGCAACACGCCGTGGCTTTCGGTGGCTCGAAGCATCAGCAAAACAAATTAAAATATTTAATTGAAGAATTAATAGACGCATTTTCTGGGTATCATTTACCTTCATCATGATGCCACCAAAACCATTCTTGAAGCAGGTACCTTAGGCTGGAAGATATATTGGTCACATGACACGAAGCAATTCTCTTCAGATTGGTAGACCTGGGTAGAATGATGTCTCAAAACTGAAGCGTTTCTTGTCAAATACAGAGCTGCCACCGAGGAAAACTTAACAGCCCCTTTGATAAGCTATGAAATAACTGTAGGTACGTTCGTCCAATTGGTGAGCATGATGGTCAACAGCTCACTCGACTACATTCATTTTCGTATATCTGGCAGAACCTAGAATGCGCTGCGGCCTGCGGCCTGCGGTCTGTAGAAAGCCAAAGTAATCAAGGTATTAGTAATCTCAGAGTCCATCTTCTGCTGTACTCATTCAGGCCAATGCCCAGGTCTGAATCTCCAGATCCAGCATACAATACTTTTAGGTCAAGGCTCCTGGATCCCCAATCCATCAAAGGCTTGAAAGAGCGATATTTTGCCATTTTGGCAGTAATCTGTGCTAAAGACGATAATTTGAAGATCACATTACTTATGTGGAGTCACTCCTTGAAATCTTCAGTGGCAACAGTCGAAAATCACCGAATGCTACTGCCGTATTGACACAGGTGGATCCTGCCGGAAAGGAGGGGCTGTTGAGCGAGATCCTACAATCTCACATTCCCTAGTCATTCCTACCCAATTTAACTCGAATCCGAACTCCAACTGCATGATCCTGAAGTAGAACTCTGCGACTTTGATCGCTTTCAGAATCCACAACCAAGTTCTGCTCGCTTCACCACTCTCACATCGACCATGCCTCGTCTAACTTGTCTGTCGATAATTGTTGTAACGGCACTGGTTCTAGTCCTTCATGGCGAGCTCGCCCAGACTTACACTCTCGTCCATAACTACAACTACACCAATTGGTACTCTAGTTTCACCTTTGAAGATGTAAGGGGCCATCTTGAATCGCTGGCTTTCTAGCTAATTGCCTCAAGCTTCCAGACCCCACCAAAGGATTTGTCGACTATCAGTCTCTCAACGATTCCCTGTCTCTCGGTCTGACGAAAATCATTGGCACGCAAATTTACATGACAGTAGACAATACTTCAGTCATATCCACGACATCGACGGGACGCAAAAGCATTTGGCTTGAAAGCAAGAATGCATTCCAGCACGGCCTGCTGATCGGAGACTTTGAACACATGCCTGGCAGCGACTGCGGAATCTGGCCATCTTTGTATGTGCTCTGCTCTTGATTGTAGATTTGCTTACGCAGCGCAGCTGGACGTTTCACAACTATGACTCACCTGGAGTGTATGGCGAGATCGACATTCTCGAGGGCTTCAATGATATTACGCGGAACTACATCTCACTCCACACAAGCGGCAACTGCACCTTCAAATCCCCACCCGACGAACAAAGTGGAATTCCAAACAATGACAACTATGACTGCAACTTGTCTGCTGGGGCAGGTTGCAGTATCCAGGCCCCAGAAGGAAGCTATGGCGCATCGTTCAACAAACAAGGTGGCGGCATGTACGTACTGCAGTGGGCCAGTCGCTTCATCAAGATATTTTTCTTCCCAAGAAAATCGATTCCGGCAGATATCATTGCAGGCAAGCCAAATCCAGGGAAGTGGGGCCTACCAACAGCGAATTTTGACAGTCGGCACGGTCACTGCGATTTGGACGAAAGTTTCCAGCCCCAAACGATAGTAAGTACCAAGCACAGTAATTTGAGGTAACCCCGAGCTGACTGTTCGGCCACAGTTCTTTGATTCAACTTTCTGTGGAGCTGCTGCAGGTGGCAAAGCATGGACATCGTGGACTGATTGCTTAGTGAAGACGGGTTACTCTACTGTATGTAGGCTCTTATACCTGATTTCTTCTGATCTTGCTCTTCTGATGATTTGGCAAGCAGTGCTAACTTAACGGAAGTGCGAGCAGTATGTGGCCGAGAACCCTCATGCATACGACGATGCATATGTAGGTGATGATGAGTTTGAGTCCCGGACCGTTCTAGAGACTTCAAATATATACTGACCTTGGAGCTCTTTAGTGGTTGATCAATTCGGTGAAGATATACCAACGAAGTGAAGACATGTGATGCATAGAAAGGCTGGGCTTGGAGGGGAAGAACTGTCAATCTGCAGACAATTTTTGAGGATTGGCTGGTTTTTATCGATGGAATGGTAGCATTCTTTATCAGGCTGTTATTCGACTCCATAATATTCAATAAAATGCGTGAAATCGTCCTGAAGCTTACGTCAAGGTCTTGTCGCTGGAAGTCTACCTTCAAGAACTGAGAACTGTTGCTTTTCCAAGTCAGCAAGGCCTGAACATCCTACTGCAGCCCAAATCCACCTTTTGGCATGCAAAAAACGTATCAAATGCTGCACAAGGAAGGACTGGCGCTGATTCCTCTGCCGCGATTTGCAGATAATTCTTCTCATGTCGATGTACTGTCACTTAAGCATTGTTATTCATTCAGCGGTAACGTGGACAGAAATTCTTCACAGAAGTCATCTCTGAGGGGTTTAATATCACTGACACGTATTCGTTTATATTAGACGACAACTGGAATGAGGTTGAAGGACAGGTCCATGGCATGGCAGGACGGTCCCACCACTGCCATCATTTCCCCTTATTTTGAGAAATTTGTGATGTGAATATTGAACTATCTTTACGTTGACAAGGCAGGATTGTATTATATCCCTATTTTTGGTCTGTTTTGAAGAAAAATATGCTGCAACTGGATCGGCTATCTCACTTTGTAACCCATAGGTCATTCGCCAGTTCGTTTGCGGTCACGTGCACCAATAAATCGGCGCAGCTCGTAATCCCATGCGTGTCAGCCTTGTGTTAATTACCCAGGGTTCTGGAGGAACATGCCTTCATCAATAACATCGAGCAATTCTTCACTCATTGAAGGTGGATCTAAACCTTCTTTGTATAAGGAATCCACCATGTCCGAGATGTTGAAGAAGCGAGCACGGAAGCCAAAAACGAAGACTGGATGCATAACGTGCAAGTGAGGAGCTCCAGGCGGCCATCCTAGCTCCTTGAAGTTATGGAGAATTCTGTTAGAACTAACGCTATATACAGGATCCGACGGGTGAAATGCGATGAAGGAAAGCCATCGTGGTCCGTATTGTTCCCCCCTTAACTTCTTCTTGATGTCGGGAGCCGGGATCAATTTCTTTGTTCTTGGTCCCGATCCTGATCCTAGATCTTAAATTAAAATATTTGAAAAAGACACATACTGACTCCATGATCAGCAATAGATGTACAAGCACAGGCAGGAAATGTGACGGTTACGAAAACAGAGGCACAGAGCTTCCCAAAACCGATGCATGCACTCAGAATGAAAACTTGCTCCCAACCCGAAACATCGCAAGAGCAATGGCAGGAGGTATTCTCGGAGATGTTCAAGAGGAGAGAGCCTTCGAGTATTTTCTCTGTAGAACAGCCGGTGAGATGTCCGGGTTCTTCCCGTCAGAATTCTGGGACGGACTTCTCCTCCAAGCAAGTCATTCCGAGCCGGCAATCCTTCACGCTGTAGTTGCACTGGGCTCATTACACGAATTGTATCGAGAAGGTCGATCGGCGTTATTGGGAGATGCAGAAATGTCATCAAAGCGACAATTCGCGTTACAGCAAAGTAACAAGGCGATCGGATATTTAACAAAACCTTCAACAACTTCTACGCCCCGCTCTGGAGAAGCAATCCTTATGTCTTGCCTGATTTTTGTCTGTTTGGAAACTTTTCAGGGAAACCATAACGGTGCGCTCGCGCATTTAGAGAGTGGACTCAAGATCCTGCGGTCACTAGGCTTCAGCAAACCAGACGTCGATACAGGTTTGATGTCTGCAAGGGGAAATAGATTGGACCACCACACTTTGATACCCCTATTCTATCGCCTAGATATGCAAGCGACGACATACTTTCCCAGACGCCAACTGTATTGCGATTCGCTTTTAGAAGACCAAGACATTGCGGCTGGGCCACCTGTCCCAAAGGAGTTTTCGTCTATCGTCGAAGCAAACAACAGCCTACAGTCTCAGTAGGTATTAGGGAGCCCATTTTCTCCTATCCTCAATGTTACACAATTTCCTAGAGACATGTCTTATCCTGTTATTTAAATAGTTCCGAAGAGACAGTTGCTAACCTCCCCATTACCTACAGAGTCTATGCCGTGGTGCGATACACTCAGCTAGTCCGACAGTATCACGAATCAGCTCAACTAGACCCAACCACGAGCGTTATGGGCCAACTACCTAGGAAGTTTCTTGTTGCGCAGATAGAACACACGAAACAACTTGGGCGCTGGCTCACTACCATGAATGGATTTTTGAAGAATCCCAAGATAGCGTTGACACCGCAAGATCTTCGCTGCGCCGTGCTGCTGAAAATGCAGCAGATCACAATAAATATCATGCTCGCTTCGACGATATTCAACGACCAGACTGAATACGATGACCTCACGGCCGAGTTCGAAAGAGTGACTGTGCTAGCTGCGAGTCTCCTCAAAGCCCCACCCTCCTCAGAAGTCACCCAGAGACCATACTACTCCTTCGATATGGCTGTCATTCCGTCACTTTACAATGCTGCTTGTCGTTGCAGGGATCCTGTTATTCGACGAAAAGCTATCGCCCTGCTCTCGAACTCGGCGAGACGGGAGGGGATTTGGGACTCTGATGTATCGGCAGCCATCGCACAGCGCATCATGGAGATTGAGGAAGAGGGGTTGGGGTCGATATCGAGTGCACAGAGTGTGCCGATGGAATCACGTATTCACATCCTTGACAAATCATTCGTGTCTGGACAACGGAAGTGCTTTGTGAGGTTGCAGAAGGGGAAATCAGTATTGACTGAAGAGTGGATAAAGTGGTAATGGGGACCTTCGCACTGCGGCATGGTATGCTCGATGCTTCCAGAAACGATGGCTTTCATTTTGAAGGTACTTGTATTGTGTTAGAGAGGACATGATTCAGCGTTGGAGTTGGTGGATGATATCTGAGCAATGATCTAGTGAGAACCGGAACAAAATACAGAAATGAGGTATATTGTCTCTTAAATACTGTGCTCCCAGGTGCTGATTTGTGCAGACGATTACGGTCAGGGCATGAACTTGTTTGAGAAAGTAGTTCGTAGATATTAAGATGTTTAAGGCAGAAAATTATTATCCGAAGTGCAATTACAAAAGACGGAAAGGAATCTGGATGCAATTGCGCAGGTCGAAGTTGGAGCACTCTGAAGATGACTCGGAAATCCAGAGTCCACCAAAACGGAACCAAGTCTCTGCATCTTTTGGCTGCCAATGCTTCTCACTAAAAATATTGGTAATCTCCAGCTAAGCATCACTCCGAAGAGAAACTGAGACCGAAACAGTTACCAGATACGTCATTCCATGTGAAGCTGTCGTAAAGACAGCTCATGAGCAATCGATGGATCCTGAATTGATGGCTTCGAGTGTAACAACTGCATCCCACCAAATCAGCAACAATGACGCAGAAGTTTACAGGCCGCAGACTCACGTCGACTGCCAGGAAACCCCGTCATGGGATCAAAACAATTAGCCGAAACCTAGACCACCCCCCTATTTCAACTCCTCCATCTCGCTTTTATAATGCAACCCCTCTAGATTGGGCATCAACTATACACCAATCGCCACAACCTACAATACACCTCTTCAGTCGCGACAAAGCCAAGACGAAACTCGGCCCAGTACGCCCCAACCTGTCTATCTTTCGCCGAGGGTACGGGAATGAGGCAAAAAGTGATCTATTATTTTGATATCCGGTAGGGAGAGACATGCTTGGTGGAAAACCCAACGAATAATCATATGCCATGAGGATCTTTTCTGGTCAACCGCAACACCCACGGAGATGCTCGTTTTCTCGTTAAATCTTGTTTTGCAAAACCTTCTTTGGCAGACGCCACGTCTTGATGATCAGAACGGCGTTGAGGACATATGATGGGAATGGCGCTCAACGATCTGCGGCGCGTAAAGGGTTAGTGGCAGCCTCTGGCGTCGGGTTAGCACCCAAGCTGCTTCTTAGTTAGCTGCTGGCTAGCTATTTTGGAGACATCCATTAGTTCACTCTATCTGGACCCTTCAAAGACGGCTTCGTGATCGACAAAACCGCGATGTGAAGGTACATAAAGTGCAGTGTTTATCGAGGACCCCTCCTTCTTGGGTTGGGTGCGAAGAAGATGTTCGTAGTCGCTTAAGTGGGGATGGCTAAGCGACAACCTGAAGATAGAGGGGGTGAACTCGTCCGCTTCTGGCAACAGAAACGAGCTTTCTGTGGGAGATCACAGAGACCACCAAGCCTTGAGGTAAATGGCTGACGGAAATGAAGTTTCGTGGCTTATTTCCTCTCTCGGAGTCTGCTTATGCGAAGTGAAGTCACTGTCCGACCTGAGCCATCTTTTCGATCGCCGTTAACTTTACCTATCATTCGTGTCAGATAGCATATCCTGGCAGATTACACGACTTATGCATAGATATTACAAACGCTGCAGATGCTGTGAAACACCAGTATAGCCGTGGTCTCGGAAATTCACCATGCAGCTGTCAGTCTGAAGTAGCACAACAACACTCTCTCCTTTCCTAGCCTTCTTCAACCGACACCGAGGGCAGAAGACGAGTACAGTAGCACAACAAAGATAAAGCCAAAGACAACAATACCCCCATCTCGCAACATCGTCCCAATCAAGACAGCGCGCCCCCACCACCCTAAGATTATCAACCGGAAATATATATGTTTCACCACCTCCCGTCTCACAACATCGAAGTGTCAAGGTTGACAGCTACAACAACAACCACTCAATCTTGGGATAATAGGTAATGGTCTTCGAAATCATGCGAAGGACAAGTGCCGTGTCCAGGCACACCTTACAGTGTACGACGTTCCACGTGAGAGACACCTGATATATTAACATGCCGCCACCTCGTGATACCCCTCTTTTTACCCCACATTTCACTCTCGCACGACAGATGCAGTGCACAGCAGCGAGAGTTGAAACCCCGCATTCTTGAAAGATCCAGACAAGTGGAGGTGAGACGAAACGAAACTCTCCGTCCAGACGAAACGATCTGCAGTATGCGGTGAGACTCACATATGGCTTTCTGGCATTTACACCTCTTCCCTCTGTAATTGCGGGGAAACAACTCCGTAAGCATGCAGATGGCGCACTGCACCCATTACTCAGACAAGATGAAGGCGGCTTCTAGATTAGGTCTCTAGATTAGAAATTAGCATTTTTGGTTTCGGGGTTTGGAGGACTCCGAGTTGCTGAAGTGTATCTTCACTGACCCTTCAGCTCCACAGCTAGAATCACAGGTCCTGATGGGAGGCTGAAAGAAGCCTCGATCTCCCTGCGATAAACCTAGAAGAAACCAAACCTTTCTTTCTTGCTTCCCCGCAAAAAGCTAGGACAGCAAAGCTGCGATGTTGTGCAGCTCCCCACCAACGTCAAACCTCCCAAGTATCCAAAGCTCTAGCTTCGTCCTCACCGCTTCTACATTACTCGCTCCCGTTCTTGTTTACAGTAACCGACTCTTACGGCGAAAGTATCTACGCGATGTCACGTTGAAGACGATCTCCAATGATTCAGCTGCAAAGTGCAATTCCTGCATCCGGATTCTATCTACTCTACCCCATCTTTATTGTTGATATCGAATCAGCCACAGTAAGTGAGACATGCAGGATTGTGTACCAGGAGGGGTAGACTTTCACATGTCAAAACTCGCTTGTCTCTCCCGCCAAGGATGGATCCTACGCACGTCGCGACCCCGGAAGCAGCAAGGCTGCTACTGTATCAAAAGCCTCAACAGAAAAAAGGGAGCCACGGCATGGAATATTTGAATGAGGGAATGTATGAATACGAAGCTTTAATACTTTTGAGTTCAGCGAGGGTTCCTCTTTCATCATTGCGTGCAGGAGCCAAGCCGAGGAAATATCTTCGGTCCGCACGGGTCGGTGCGATGGACTACATGTCCCGAGTTGCGGATGGAATGGCAGCGTGAAGCAACCTTCTTATTGTTCTTCTCTTCTGTCTCTCAGAGGGCGATCGTGAAGGCTGTAAAGATAAACTGTTGTCGCCATGGCTGGCTTTGTTGACAATTCAAGCACTGACAATCGTGCCATATCGACATATTTCCGTTCTACCAAACCACATCCGATTGCTTTCTGCATGCTGACTGGCCCAGCACCCCGATCACATATTAACTGCATGTTGGTGATATAGACGGAAGGCTGTGAGACAGCCTTTGTGTGTCGTGTTGTGTTGTACTGGCAGGCTGGCCAGCCCTGTGTTGTGGTGGGTTGCGACCTTTTCATAGCTCCTCGCTTCATATTCAGGGGTAGGCGATGGTGGGTGGCAGGGGAACAGATAGGGTTCGCCATTGATCAGATGGACGTTGGCTTGAAAGGGAGGTACTTCTAATAGAAGTATCTTTCCATTGTACGTACAGGTACAAACACATCAAGCTCTCATTTTCATCCATATGCGAACCTTGACGCCTCATCTGCAAGCACGCATTAGCAGAGATTGAAGATGCAACCCTTCAGGCGCTTCAAGACCCTTCTTTCTTTCTGAGCCGTCTTTTCAAACGTTCAAATATATCTTGCTCCACTCACCCATGGCGATCCGTGATCCTCATTTTCAATAGATTCGGAGAATTGGCGCTGCGTATTTGTGGGTACTCCTGGACATGGTATGAGGAAACGAAGGCTCTTCGCAATGATGGGGTGTTCGTTGTGTGGCAAGTTGCTCAACAGTTTCGTTGGTGGTGTGCTGCTTACTACTCGAGCTACTTAAACTTTATGATGTGGTGGTGGCTGGTATCCGTCGTTCCCCAAACCCACGACCCCTCCACTCCTCCTGTCAGATGTGAAGGGTTCAGGGAATGTTCAGGGCGTCTAAACCCCTCCACACCACCCAAAAGGCAAAAGCCAAGGCGAGAAAACCCTGAACTGAGCAGAGAAAAGTCTAAAATAGTGCCCGTTGCGGGACGCGAGGAATAATCAGCGGAGATCCTTTCACAAACCCTCATACAAGTACCCTGCCCTCTCCTCATACCCTGGCGGCCCGAATCATCTCAACCAGGCTCAGAAAGGAAGGGCCTAGCCAGCCCTTTCAAGTCTCAGATTAGATCGGAGATGTGAAGAGTTTTTTTTTTTTGGTGGTTGTGCTGCTTTGTTCGTGTTGGGACTGTTTGAGGATATAATTGGTCAGAGGGCGAGAAATTCAGCGATGCGATGGGATGCGATTTCGCTCCCTGCCCGTCCCGACCTTCGGCTTGGAGCGGTGAAGGAGATAAGAGACAGATTTCTTTCCTACCTACCTTCCCGTCTCATCGGGCTTCGATATCGGAAGAAAAGAGGAAGGAGGGCTTGATGTCGGGATTTTCTGCAAAGGCAAATTTGTTCGCTTGGTGGATGCAGCCCTGACGGAAATGGAAGCGAGGTTGTTATTTTGGTTGAAGATGAGGTTGGTCGGGTTTGAGGCGGGTTTGAGATTGTGGTACAGCAGCTGTAAATCCTACATGCAGCTTCTTCTAGGAACATACTTGTAATACGTGCCGCACACACCCTCCAGTTGTTTTTTCCCGGGTCGGAATGTTGGATGAAGGAGAAATACTCCGTAGCAAAGTACCAGCTAGAGAGAGTCAGGGTCGATCGAGGTTGAAGGAGGATTATGGGTTCTGCATATGCACCCCTCTTCTTCCTCCTCTCGACAAATGCTTGATAGGATAGGATAGCTACCCCTCGAAATGAAACAAACCTTAAAGGCGGGGAAGCTGGGAATTGATCATCATGACTTCTCATGTCCTCTCATCTCGTCTCGTCTGAGGCTTCTGGGGGATATCCAGGTCAATATCTGCAATATCAATCTCCCAGATCAGAGAAAGCAGCTGCATGATGCAATCATCAATCTAGCCGACGCAACCAGTGCTGGTTGAGATGTGGTAACACAACAACATCATTGCATACAGTGGCTTCAAGCCTTCAAATATGTCTTGATTCGTCTTGGAGAGCAGATGAGGGGTTGCTTGGTGGTGTTTTCAGCCTTCATTCAGCCTTCAGGCAGGTCAAGAAAACATGGGAGGCGGGGTCGTCGGACTTGGGAACACCGTAATTTAAATTCGAAATCAAAAATTTACGCAGCCCCTGCCTGCCTGCTGAGGTACAGGTGGTCTGTGAGCCTATGCCGGAAGTATCGTGACATCTGTCGACCAGAAAAAGAAACTTGATTGATCGTCGTCTGGCTTCCGAGACGAGTCGACAAACTTTATTTGTACCACATGGCATCGCGAGGCTTTGTTTTACGATCGTCTTTTGACATATATCATCTCATGGAATTGAATTGTTTCCTCTTTCGCAAAGAACAATGATTTTGAGTTATTTCTAAATATCAATCAATAGGGAAGATTCAGATGGCGCGATTACTGAAAGTTTTTAGTCGCCTCACTCGTATGATGATTGCCTTATCTTTCCCTTTGCCCAGCCTGAAGCAAGGCTGGACCACCTCTTCCTCTCTGTCCGTGAAAAGAAGCTCTCTTATCTCCCATCTCATCACGCACACTTGCAAAATTCTCTTCCGTCTAGCACGTACGAACAAAAATGCCCATTCATCCATGATTCACAATCACCTCTTCCTCTCCATCTCCTGATCCTCTCCCGAATCATCAATCTTTCCCCGCTCTCATTACTCACCAAAAACCCAGAACGCTGACATGCATTGCATTATTTCTTGAATGAGATTTTCCTCCTCGTCCCGTCCCCTGCAGCTCTCGGCAGCACCATCTGCTGTTGCAGCGTCGTACGATGCCGATGTTCGCTTTTTCGGGCCAGAAATGGACCCGCTTGCCTGCTTGCTCTTTCACATGCTGAGCTGTATTGAGCAGAACATCACAGGGTATGGGTACAGACATGCATTCTGAGCCGCTCTTACGACATGAGGGAGTGATGGGTGGATGGATGGCGAACGATTGCGAATTTATGTCCTTGTCCGTCTTTATTGCGGGACTGAATGGATAGATTATAAAGAATGGAGAGAAGAAAGGAGGGACATCTGTGCGGTCATTGATTCGCACTGCCTACCGTAGTTCCGGCATTCGAATAGCTGAGAGCTGATCCTCATCTCATCGTCGATGCTCCTCCTTCTAATCCTCCCCACTTTGTTCACAAGCGCAAACCTCCATACTTCCGGCATATGCAGGGTCTTTCCTCATCTAATGTAATGGAGGGAGCCAATTTGGACCCTTGGATGGAAGGGAAAGTGACGGGGGTTGAGTTGTGCTGATGTTGAATTGATACGCTGAAGTGAAGCTCCACAAAGGACCAGTCCCCGAATCTATGACTTTGTAGTGCAGTAATAATAACTTTTCGCCTCCTCTTCTATCACTTCAGTGATGAAAGATGCTTGCTTAGCGTACTTCTTGCCCGTTCCGTAAGACGCTTCTGCACGAATGCATGGAGAATATTGGGTCTTGAGGGAAGGTGAAGCGATGTTAATGTGGAATATTGATGAACGGGCGTGAAAAGACTGCTGTGTAGATTAGCTGAGTGGTAGTGATATCATTACTAGTCCCAAGCCATATCACCAATTTAAAACTAAAGAGCTTGTGCCCGTACGTCTCCCCTATAAAATCAAGAAATAAACAAACAAACAAACAAATCGTTCTCACTTAAGGAGGGTGAGTTCCACGACACTCATTGCGCAAAGGACAACCAGAATTTCAGAACAAGTATACAGCAACCGATGTGAAGTTTGCAACCACTACCGTAAAGGGATAAGATACAGTAACACAGTAAGAGAGTACAAAGACTATCAGAACACGAGCATCGGAGCCCGCCGACATCCAAGAAGCCTAACCGTAAGCTGAGAGTTCCTCTTGTATAAGCTCACATAGACCGAAGTCGAGAACGTGCTTTGACGTGCATAGCGGCCGCGAAGACTAACGTTAGGAGGAGGGAACTTGACAGGTTTGAGCCGCGCGGGTGGGTTGTCAGGAGCTTCTAGACCTCGAGGCTTGAGCGGTAGTGCTCAGTTCTCGAATGACTAACTGTAACAGAGACGCTGACGGTCTGTTTGAAGATAGGAAGTAATTCACTTCCACTGACCTTCTTGCTCTTCTTTCTATTCTCCCTAGAGTATAGAAGTGTAACGAAGGATAAAAACGGCCTCGAAACGAGGCAGGACTTACATTGACTTCATCTCGTCGTGCGAGGCGAGGGTAAACAAATCCATTTGCCGGGCGGTTGCCACCCCCTCTCCCGTCCCCACCTCCTCGATAGCCGGAGTCTATCTCGTCGCGAAGGACTGTCATGGCTCCGGCTCGGGGGGGGGGTTCGTTTCTCACTTGTTGACAAGCAGCATAGCTTGACTTACTCGAGCATTGTGCGGCCTCGCACAGTAGGTAGTGAGGGCTAACCAGCTTCATCTGTATCCATCTGCACCTAAATCCATTAACCAACCAGTCTTCTCGCTACTCCTTCTCTGCTGTCGTCTGCTTCTGCCAGCAACCCCAAACGAATAGCCAGGTCCAGCCCAACTCATGCACCCCGTCCCATCCCATCCCGTCCCTTCTCCGTCTCTGCATCGCGATCATCAGCCCGATATTCCAATCACAGATGCGATCACCACGAGAAGAAAACTTGGCTTTGAGAAGATGGTGTGTGGGAGTCTGGAGAGATTGCCGGATGGGGGAAGAGATCGGTGGGTGGGTTGGACCCTGATTATCGTTGTGGACGGTAGGGTTGGGATTATTTGACAGGGCTTTAAAAAAATTTAGTTGGTTGGTTCTTGTGAATAACTTCAAAGTTGAAGATTTGATATTTTGAGCGCTGTATTTTGAAAGGGTGCTGAGATGACACGGCCAAGGGACGAGTGTCAGATTCGCATGGTCGGCTAAAAAAGCAAGACATGATGTCGTCACTGCACTTTAATATTCTCGGCGGGGTACAGTATGTACGTATGGACCTAAAATGACTGGCTGGCCTTGCAGGAGCGATATAGTACCGTGATATAGATATGTACAGTAACTACCGGTATGTATGTGTCCACGAAACCAACCATTCAAACGATAAACCTGGAGCAGGATATCAACTCCTGTGTCTCCAGATGTGGAGTTACGTTTGAAATGTATGCAGACGGAGATGCTGGAGATGTTTGATCCGCGTCAAGGCCAGGATGTGGTGTGGTGTGTTGAGTTTGAGTTTTTTCTTTCAACAAAGCTGTGGGTAAAGTATGATTGGGTGATTGGATGGAAGGAGCCAAGAGGTTGCCGGAGCCGGTGGTGGTGTGTGCAAGCTCTTGTCCTTGATGGAAAGTATATTTAGGATCTTAGACCTGGATGCCTGCATAGTGGATGGGATGGTCTGATCTCGAGGTGGCGGATAACCGCGCGGCGGAGTGCGAATATGTTTTGAAAGATGCTTGCTTGCTATTGTACTGCATGTTAATGTCGATCGGTATGAATCTTATCAAATTACATCTTTATCAGATAAAATCTGCTGTGGCTTGCGTCGGGGCCTTCATCCTGAACAGGAATATTTTGAAGGTTTGCAGTGTCTTCTTCAGGGGGGCGTACAGTTGAACGATCGATGTCTCAGCGCTCAAATTCCAAGGTGTGGCGTAGGCGTAGACTTGGTCTTTTCGAGCTTGTCGCATCCCAGAGGTTTGATTGGTTGTTGTGCTAGTGGGCTCGCGTAGACATTCCAAGGATCATGACTATTGTACTTTCGTACAATGCAGTAGCATGCTTTTGGAAAACGGCATGGGAAAAAGTCAGAAGTGCATATCTTTGTGTAGCGAGGACATGGGTCAGGTGAGGATTAGGACCAGGGTTCGGGGAGGGTTTGCAAGGGTTGAAGGGAGGAGGGCACGGATCGTGTGGTGAGCTGTGATGCCATGAATATGGGCGGAGCGGAGTGGAGTGGAGCGGGGCGGGGTGGGGAGGAGCATAAAGAGAATAAAGGTTTGGAATGAAAACATGGATGGAGCTGCTGGAGGATGAGTTTATTTTTTCATGGAGCGGCTGGCTGGCGATATATCCATCTCCCTAGAAATGAAACGAAGATCTCTGGTTGGACGAGATGCAGCAGACGGAGGTGTCGCCGTTGATGTTTTCATCAGATCTCACTGGATGGTGCGACTTCACCGCTATCTTGTTGCTGTGATTATGTGATGGTGGAAACAATCTCGCATGAGAGAGCGAGATGGCTTTTAAGTTTGTGCCTTTGCTGATCTTTTGGTTGAGCGATTCGAGTGCCGTTGCATGTTTGCCGTCGGCCGGTTGGTGTCTGACTCCGAGGAGATGTGTGAGATTTTGTAAAGATATGAAGATATCAAAGGTCCTTCCTTCTCCCAGCCCTAAAACAGGACTCCGTAAGATTTCTTGATCGCTCTCCCCGTGCCGTGCGCCAAGCGCTTATTTGTTTATAAAATTACGAAGGAACTCTTCACGACGATGAGATCGAGGCTGAAGTTGAAATTTTCTTTGTCTCAATCTAGTCTGCGATCCGTTTTCGATTGGTGAAGTGTCACATCCACATCTACGCCTGTCTCTCCGCCCGCATCATCCATGCCATCACGAGGGGCACAGCTTTGTGGGGAGTACTTGTCTCAGTCACGACTTGCGCTGCCTTGGAACCGGAGATTAGGGGATTGGCTACCACGAGCAGGTGTGAGGTCATCGAAGCAAGCCATGTCTCTCACCGCGAAAAAGGCAAATAATGTAAAACGGTCGCGCAGCAGCGTAACCTTATCTTATGATTTGATATGGTGTGATAATTGCGTGGTGGCCGAGGCTCATCAGATTTAAGTGAGATGGGCGCACCAGGCGTGGGTGTTGTGAGATGAAGATCCGGCTTCCACCTACCTTACCGGCGCGGGTCGGGCCAAGTGTCGTGTTGATCAGGTACATGGCCGATCTCTCTATTTTGCCGGATGCGAAAGTACCGTTCTTAAACATCGTGAAGTGGGATGGGGCGGATGCGGAATTGAAAAATCCTGCATTGTGAAAAATCACGATGTTTGCTTGAGAGTGGGGGTGGAGGATGAGTGGGTGGCGACTCCAAGCGCAAGGATGAGCTCTGGGATTATGGCCCCCACTCACTCACTTTTTTCAGTAGATGTCCGAGCTTTTTGTTTGGGGTGCCTTTGGCTTGCTTGCATTTGGTGGTTTTGCGGTGGGCCAAGTACAAGTACAAGTATCCACGATGTTTTGCTTTGCGTTGTTTGACTGGCTGTTCCATGTTGATTGTTGTGGAGGCTCATGAGGTGAGACTGGTCAGACCTGCCAGGCTAAGAATGCTCCGTCCGGAGTGCTCGGGACTCACTCAGTCAGGGTCAGGGGTAGATTGATGGTAATGACATGTTTTGACGACGACGACGTCGATGACAATAATCGTGGAGTTATTGATTTATATTCATGCCTTGCTTGCTTGTAGGTAGTGGTCAGGTGGTTGTGATTTGGTGATATTTCGAATTGAGACGTGGCATGGAAGAACCAAGAGAATGAAGGTTGGAATGTTGGCCGAGAGGATTCGGGACGGAATTTGTACGTATAGTATTTGTTTTGTTTTCGGAGCGGGATGATGAGTAGATGTACATTATACATTCTCTTGATAGGCGCCGCGTTCCATGTCATTTCGTTTCATTTCATTCTCGTGTTATCTTGTCATTCCCTCGATACCTAGGAGTGCATCCCATCCAATCTCAAGGCCTGCGTCCAAGGCAACCGATATCCGGCTTTTGGATTCTCGAGTTGGGGATCTGAACCAACGGTGAGGGACCGCTTGATCACCTCGCAGATACAGGCTGAGGATGGCGTGTCCTGATACATCTCATTGGTATCCGATGCCGCATTTGGCTGTAGACCCTGACCGAATCTGCAGAATATCTGCAGTCTGTCGGTCAGGGTCTGCTTACTTCGGAAAGAGGAATAAGAGATGGGGTATTTCTCTATATGATAAGGGTACTTGCCTTCTACTCGCTCGTTTTAAGTTTAGACGCACGAGTCTTTGGACGGGAAGAAGGAGGGGAAGAGCAGGAAGAGACATGCCACTTTTTGACGATCCCCCTCGTTTTCTGGGTGTTTGACCAATGGATGATGAAGCGGAGGATAAGCCCACAGATAGGGTTCCGAATATACCGAACCTTCTGTCTGTCTACCGTTGGTATCTGTTGATTCGCCTCGTGGACATCCCCGTGGGAGGAGGGGGATGGGAAGAGCAGTTGTGATACGGAAGCTTTGTGGATGGGGGTACAGGTACAGAAAGAAGTGACTGTTGACTGACAACTCTAAAATGACCATGTAATTTCTAATCTGGATGGATCATAATCTTTCGTCGTGACACGGGTTTTCTCGAAATTCGCTCTCACCTTATTCGGCGGGAATTATGCCCGATGCTGTATTACTCTTTGTGAGACTGTGATACAAGACGAAAACTTTCCCAGCCACACCGGACTGGTTGTTATCAATCTACGCGCCACCAAGAGATGGGGATGTGATGTTAAGGGAAGGTTATTAATAATAGATGGGTCCCCGAGATAGGAGAGAGAGGCTTGGTAATGGAATGGAATACTGGTACCCGTGGGACTTGTGTTTTGATACCGTACTCAATTGGAAGGAAGAAGAAGTGTTTCTAGAATGTGCACATGCCTTGTGGTTGGACCTCTTGGTGAGTCTGTACCCTCACTCAGAGGTCTCGTTTTATCTGGGGGTGGCTTTCTTCAGAGATGCTGGTAGCCAGCCAGAGAGATAGGAAGAGAGGACTTCGTAGGGAAGTACTGGTTTGGTGAAGCGGTGGATGGATCGGTGGTGAGTAAGTGGTGGATATCCTCTCCGTATATCCTATGCACTCGTGCTGGCTGCATTGCATGACTGACTGTATATGAGTGTGCCCTTGAATCAGAATCCTTCTCTTCTCATTATCCATGACTTGCCTGCATCTGCACTCATCTGTAGATATATGATCATATCGTCCTTATCCAGTAGCAACCAGTAAGCGGACTCAACCAGAATTATGAAGTTTTCCAACGCTTGGCTGGCTGCAAGCTGCAGTCACTCTTGCGTGTGGTGTTGAGAGACTGGTGAGAGGTGAGTGGTTGTCAATTCGATGGATGGGATGCCGACTTTTCCATGGTGTTGCCCCTTCCCTGTCCCTGACCTTACCCTTGTCCACTTCTGCCATGGCTGGCCCGTTCGCTCAAACTCAAGCCAAGCCTCGACCCATGGCACAGACCGATGCAGGCATGGATAGACCCCTGATCCCTCCTGCTGGTTGCATGGCCGATGGATTTTAGCGCGCCATGGCTTCTCTTGGCATGAAACCGGCAGCACCAACTTTTTCCAAGTTCCTTCTCCCCACTTTGGCGCGTAGCGAATCACCGGTTGCAGACATCCTTGCACACAACACCATCGATCATGGAATCTGCTGGGATCCGGAGCCTCTCGGGAGTCTAGCCACATATCGCCGGCCCCAGCCAATTCGAATGATGGATGGTTGCGATAACAGAATTTTGGAGTAGAGTAAAGTGAGTCGAGTTGAGTGAGGTTTACCCCAAAGCAGCTCATCTCATCATCATCTCATCATCATCTCATCATCATCTCATCATCATCTCACTCTCGCTTGGAGCACGGAATACGCACGCATGCACGGCATGAGTTTTATCTTATCATGGGTGTGCCAATTTACAGTACGCACACGAATAGGTAATATATATGCAGGATTCGGATTCGGCCTCGGGATACTTCTCTCTCTCTCTCTGCTTGCGGCACGGTGCCGTGTCTGTCTGTCTGTCTGTCTGTTTCTGACCTGTTGAAGCCGGACACAGCCGGTTATGAACAGTCTCTGAAGCAGTGGGCAAGCAGCGCAGAGCAGCAGTCCAGAACAGGCTGCAAAGTGTAATACAAACTAAAGTATACCTCCAAACCTAGTTGAGCTCGGGGACATGACAACCGTTGAATAGCTCGGAGCTGGGCTCCGAGCTATTGTAGATCTCCGGAGTCAGGTCAGTTGGCTGTTGATAAAGGTTCAAAGTTTCAATTTTGGATTCTGGCGTGGGAAGAGAAAGTTTGAGTTGATAGACGGTGGGGTGGAGGATGCGATTGAGGAGAGAGAGTATGAAAAGATACGCAGTAGTACCTCCGCAGAGTAGGTGAGGAGGAGAGGAGGAGGATGTGGATGTGGATGTGGATGTGGATGAGAGCGGCCCCTGCTGATGTTTTTGTGTCTTGTCTTGTCCCTTTGCAGCCAGTCCTGCCCTGTCCTGCTAGCCCCTCCCCCCTGTCAACTGTTGAGTTGACCAAGACCCACCCTGTTTGGCAGATCAAGGCCGGCCTCATACGACCCATGTAAAAGTAGTTTATGCCCCCCAGTTTCCGCCATACCTTGCCTTGCCTTGCCTTGCCATGACTTTTGATGCAGCTTTGCTTTGCTTTGCCTCTGCATTTGCCTCCTTCTGGCCTCCTTCTGCCCTGGCCTGTTTATGCCTGCGCACTACTCATCCATTTCGCGCTTCAACCTCAACCTAATCCTAATCCCGCCCTGGTCGACTCGATTCGATTCGATTCAATTGCCTGCCTGCACCATCTTTCAACTGTTCCCCACTCCCCGTTCGCTCTAACCCCATCCTCCCATCTTATCCTCACCTCACTCACCTCACTTCCCACTCGCCTAACCCCACCCCGGCACCTCCAAGGACCAGGGCCAGGACCAGAGCCCGTCCATCCATCCATCCTTATTCTCTTACCTCCCACCACATCCTTCCTCTCCTCTCCTCCTTCACCACCGCACATCTAGGCCTGAGCCAGCCTTTCATCAACATTAATTCCTCCTTCGTTCCATTCCATTGTTGTGCCGTTGGACTCTCCATCGAAGTTGCAATTGACGACGGGTTCGACACGGAATCAACGTTGATCAATCATTGGTTCCTCGCTCGCTCGCATAATCCAGCAAGACGTCATTTAATTGCTTCGCGAGGCAATAAAGACTCTTCCTCGCCCGCCCACAACTACCCAGGCAGGCCGCACATCACACAATCACCCAACGCCCGGAAACAGAAGGAACAGGTAGAGAAGCCAACAATAGTTTTGGCTTTGTCCTGGTACCATCTTTTCCATCTCATCCCACGAGATCCCGAGCCTCGCTGTCCAGTCGTCTATTCCCCTCGACTTGACTCGACTCGACCTACTCGATTGTTCCTTCCGACGCCGAAGAGTATCATACCACGATAGCTGGAATACGCCGTGTTTTGACCTTCCTCGAGCCTCATCTCCCGCCCGTTCTTCGCAGGAGACTCATTGCATCCACCTCTCGTAAGTCTGAGTAATTGCATGCGCTCCGATGTAGCCTCCCCCTTCGACCTATGAGCGCCACCTACACATTACCTACACATTTCTTCTCACTTTCTTTTTTTCCCTCCTTGCCTTGCAGCAACAGACACACAGACAAAACAAAGGACGAGACTAACCTTATCCTCCCGTCGAAGACTAGTGCAGCATCTTTTACGTTTCTACCAGAGAGTCGAGGAATTCAATGCTCAGCAGGAATTGAGGCTGCTTCTTCGACAACTCCCACTTGTCGAGCTGCTATACTTACTTTTATACCCCAACACACCCCATATCTAGGCATCGACCGTACGAATGCCTTATACTCCTCCCTCCCAGCGTTCTCCAGCTGTGTCCGCTCCTCACTCTCCCGCCCTCAGCCGTCGATCTTCCTCCTCATATCAGTCTGGTCAGACGTTCGGGCCTCCAGCATCAAATCGACCCGAGTTACCACGGTCAACCTCATACCTCACCAGACATCGACGGACGACTTCAGTCAAGACTGCATCATTCGCACCCTCCCTCGAGCCCTCACCACCTGGAACAGCCGACAAGGAGAACAATGAGACAAACAGTTTGACTGCCTCTGGCAGCGTCAGACAATCACCGCCTCCTGTGACGGACGACACTCAGATACCTGCTGGTGCAGTCATCTCGCCACCCGACTCGGCACAAAACTCGAGCGATGACGAGGATACGAAAGAGTCAAGAGGTCGAGAGCTGGAAAACTTGGCAGAGCTGCAAGCGGCCATCAGGATTATCGAGCAACATAGGGAGAGTTCGCCCAACAGGAAAGCGGAAGACATTGGAAAGGCCAACCAGGCTTTAACCCTCATCATGCCAGCTTCAAAATCGGACGACAAGCCAACGGCTACCCACATCGAGGAGACGACCGTCAACGCTCTCCGAAAGCTTGGTCACAACAGATCGAATACCGACTCGTCTGTTTTCATGGGCATGAGGCAAAGTCAACCCGAAACACCCCTCACTGGATCTGACGAGGACTCAATTACCGACGATGAAGAGCCGGACCGCTCTCGACGGAAGCCTCCTATGCTTAGAAAGAAGTCTGGTGAGCTTGTTAGACCCGCGTTGAGACCCTCATCGGCGAGGAGGCGACCTTCAAGCATGCCAGGTACTCCGACGTTCTCCAAGGCTGTCCATTTCGACTCTCACCTTGAGCACGTCCGACACTTTCTCCAGGTTGACAGACCTTTAGCAGTCAGTGCAGGCTCATCTCCAGTCGAACAATATGACAGCGATACCGAGTTCCCCTTCAGCGATGATGGAGCAAGAAGTCCGCCATTTGAGTGGGAGATTGTTGTCGCTAATTTCCCCAGCCAGCCCACGCCGTTACACATCTCGCAAGGGGTAAAGGTTGAGAGGGTTTTCTTGTCCTCGGACAACAAGACTCTGGTGGGTAGTGTCGTGGTCGCTAATTGGGGATTTCAAAAGACTGTCGTGGCACGCTTCACACTTGATTACTGGAAGACCACGTCAGAGGTCGTCGCCGAATTCAACCATGACGTGCGTCAACCAAAGCGTGATGGTTATGATCGATTCAACTTCAACATCAAGCTCGCCGACCAGGCCAACCTTGAGGCCAAGACCATGTTCTTCTGTGTGAAATATACCGTCAACGGCCGGGACTACTGGGACAACAATGAGTCAACCAACTACCAAGTTGACTTCCGGAAGAAGGCAAAGCCACAGAATGGAAAGAAGGGTATGCCTGGCGCCGCATCACGACCAGCCAGCTCGTTGCCCAGAAGCAACAAGAAGTCGTCTCCTACCAGCGCCAGACCCAAGTCTATGCCTGTTGCTTTTGATGACTTTGCTGATGGCTTCGATGCCAAATACAAATTCGATGACTTCAAGCAACCCGTCAAGGACTACATGGGCGAGTCAGGAACTTCTGTTCGTCTGAAAGGTGTGAAGTCTGCGGTCAGCCTGAGTACCGATACCCTCACTCGACGTGCACCACAACCCAACGGACAGGCTTTTGGGAACCGATATGACTTTGGTGCATCATTGTCTGCTGCCATTCAAGCTGCCAATACCGTCCTCGGTGACAAGTCTGGCTTGACCATGAAGTCGACTACCAAGAAGCAGGCACCCAAGAAGTTCATCGTGGACGCCGATGATGACGACTCTTCGCCCATCACCATGGCAAGCAAGCGACCTGTGCACAAG
Organism: Helotiales sp. F229; assembly: GCA_002554605.1. NCBI lineage: Eukaryota > Fungi > Ascomycota > Leotiomycetes > Helotiales > Helotiales sp. F229. Next base: position 2,067,431 of record MXAW01000010.1, read on the forward strand.
GCAGCGCCAGTTGGTAAACCTGTCCCCGCCCAAGGCTCTGCCTCCACAACAGATTCACCTCGCCCTGCCGGCACCGACAAGCCCGCTCTGGCTTCCCAGTCTTATAACGAGTTGTTGGACAAATACTGCTTTGTACGTACCAACGACCGTCACTGGACCGGACAGGACAGAAGCTAATCTCAAGTATAGTTTGGATCGTCCAAAACTTCTCCCCAGCTGAAGGATGGAACCATGCGATCTGGTAAATACGACGGTACCAACGATGATGGCTACGTTCTTGGATCGGTTGACTCAACCGCGGAAAGCTCGCCCTTGATGATGGAAAGGATCTCAGCACCGCAATCTCATAAAGCAAGCACGCAGGCGTCTCGCTCTGCTTCGCCAGCCCCGATGACGGGCTTCGTTTCGGTTACGTCTCCGATGTACCACAACTTCCATGCTGGTTTTCCGTTTCACGACACTCATACAGCAACAGCTATTCGGGGTTGAATTTGAATAATCTTCGACTGATTCCCGGCGATATTTCACGAAACGACGATACGAATAATTCTTTTCGGCACGATGAGAGGGCAACGTCTGATCAAAGTGGTGATCTGGGGCTCCCAGATCACAGGAATTGTTTCGATTACCTCTTAGCTGAGTGTGATCATCAAAATTTTGAAGGGTTTAGTCGCGAATCTGCTACGGATTCGGATCACAACCATTGGTTCTCGGATGTCTTCTTCGGAAGCGTCCTTAATGCATTTCTGCGCGGGGACATCAATCATGATTGCTTGGCTCGGAGTTTCTATTCTTTCTTGTACTTTTGAGCGTTCCTGCATGTTCTTTATCCGGCTGGATTCTTCCGCCAGCGGTTTCTCACCTCCTTCGTACATAGACTGGGTTTTTTAATATTTTATGGATCCAAACCCTTCCAAGTTGGGGGAGGAATCGGTGGTCGCGAGGCTTCTTATACGGCCTTCGACTTTGCGAAATTGAGATTGCGAGGTTGAGTGTTTTTTGGATTTGGGAAAAAAGTTTGCGCTGGATTTTGGAAGGGCTTGAGAAGGAAGTATGGAAGTGGTGACGGACCAAAATCCCATGGGTACATACGAGAAAATGGGATTAATTGGACTTCGGGGGTGGGTGGGCAATTGAGTGGGATAGAAATGGATACCGGGTCGGAATGGAATGGAATGAAATGGTCGGAACGGACAAGCCAACCAACCAGACAAACAAACACTTGATACGATAAAGATGCAGAGAGCTAGCTACTTGAGCGAGATGGAGAAGAGGAGAGGAATGAATTCATTCAAGTTTTGAGATATTATTTTGCCTTGTCTGATCTGAACTCTTGACTATTCTGTTTGCTCGCTTGTCTCCCAACCCGCTTGCGCTGGATGGATGAAGGAATGGGTCGTAGTTTGCGGCAGCTCCGGACCTGATAGCTAAAAACTACTTTGGAATGACAGGCAGTTGATTGATGATTCTTGATTCTCCATAATGCACTTTGAATATGGCTTGTGACCACTGACAATGAAATAATGCTGTGATGACGATCTGTTGGAACTACTACTGGGAGCTACGATGAATCAATCGTGTTACAACAACTGTTCCTGACTCGCTTGAAAGCGTAAAGTGTTCAGATGACAATGACGATCTGTCGTATTAGGACACGGTAGTTTCAAAAGTACAGACAGACAGGTTAGAGGGGAGGGGAGGAATCAAGGGGCCGGGGACATGAATCATGGGTGCAGATTCGTGCTTGTGAGAGGTAGATGGTTGGTAGGTACTGTACATCTCGCTGGGCTTACAACTTACACCGCTACTGCCTTGGTTTTCCATTTTCACTTGGCTGGGTTTGGTCTGGTTTGGTCTGGTTTGGTTTGGTTTGGTTTGGTTGATAGGTGTGGTGTTTTGTTAATTGTTAATAGGGCAGGGGTGTGGGTGTGTTGTGCTGTGGCTGATTCGCTGGATTGGGAACGTGGGAGCGGGAGTGGAGAAGGGATTTTTGTTTACTTGCTTTTATGTATAGTTAGTTACCTATACTGTAAGCATTTTGCTTGAGAGGCATGCTTGGGAAGACTTCAAGGTGGAAGGGAAATCAAACGTGTGATGTCATACCCCTCTAGTTCACCGTTTCTTTTTGCTCGGGACTTTGCTTAGTTCCTTTCCGTAGGTAGTCGTATCTCTTGTTTGCTTTTTCTTGGGGGCTTAGATATGTGGGTTTTGTGGGTTGTGAAGTACCTAGGTACGTGCGACTTGTGTTTTGTTGAATAGCCGGATGGTAAATACAGTTAGAGAGTTGGTGTGAGGTGGCTTGGTGTATGGATCCAGGCCCTGATGTACGTATGGCTCCACTGTATAAGCCTTGGGACGATTTCTCTGGTACGGCCGGAGTAGGTGCCGGAATGCGACTGTGTCTGGCTGCCGGTGGAGCGGTGAGGGGATCGTGAGGTGGGTTCACATGTGTGCAATGGATTCTTGCGTGCTTTATCTTTTATTCTCTATTCAGGTACGAAGTATGTCGTTATCTTGCTGATGGGTCTGCTCGATGGGTCCGGAGATACAGGATGGGCTGGGAGCCTAGAGCCGTATTTGTACGGACAGGTATGCATGTACCATGATAGGCATATGAATTGATGCTGTTTGGTAGATCTCTTGAAGTGGGTTTTAGAGGGCTGTAGGTATTTCCTGGCTTACAGGGCATTGCAAGATTGGGATGAATCATGTCTCTGGTAACGATATGTATGAAATCCTTACTGCATTCTGTATGCAGGAAAGTCCATGTGCGGCTGTGTGGACTCTGTGGATATGAGTTCCATTTCATGCTGAGTATGACGATCCTTTTATGGATCCTTTACCTTGGTTAGATTTCTTATTCTGATTTTGAGTCTGTATGGACATCGTGATCGGAAGTTTTGGCTCCGGGGGTCTGGAAAGGTGTGGATTCATGGAAGTGTTGCTCTATTGGGAAGTTGAACTTGAAAAGACGAAGAGAGTGGAGCTTATGCATGTGTGTCTGGTGAAGTCGGTGAAACTATGTGGAGAAGGGATGTGTTGTTCATGTGTTTGTTGTTCGAAATTCAGAAGGGCATATAAGGTAAGGATCCCTTTCCCGCATTCTGTTCTCGAGTCTTTGGGTTTGAAGTTGGATGGATTGATGTCATTCCCTTGCGACGATTGATGGGTGGAGGGAACGATGGAAACGAAATGGAAAGTCAACAAAGGTCATGTGACTTAGATGAGCAAGTATTAGGTAAGCGAGGCTGGCTTTGAAATTCACAGCCGAGGATAGGTTGGAGATTGAATGGGACGATATTTTCGAGCTTGGAGCTTGGACTTGGAAGTTCCACCAATTCGCCTCAATCTCAACATCAGACGACGGCAAGAAACAGTCAGCCTCACATCGACAACGACACGACTAAATAACGACGACTTGCAATCTATCCATCGTCCCAGCTCCAGCAGCAGCCACTCTCAACCTGCATCCCGAGTCCTGACATCTGAGATCATATGAGGACGGAATTGAAAGAATAGACGGCACAAGATGGATAGAGCAGCAACAGCAAGCATGCGGAGGTGTTTTAGACGTGGAAAGGCATTGAGATGTGCGACCTCAACCTCGAACTCAACAACCAGATCCCGCTGCGTCGCAACAGCAATCTGCCCTGCTCGCTCCGTCGCCACAGCGTCCACATTAAAATCAACATCTCTTTCCAAAACCCGCCATCAACCTACCTTCCTCCTCGCCCAATCCCAATCGCAAAACAGCCCTCTCCTCCGCAGAGAATACAGCACGCCCTCCTCTTCCTCGCCCTCGCCATCCACACCCCAAGGCACGATAGGATCCGGCTCCGCAGGCGTAGCAGATGAAGCGGCGCGCGAATCCGAGATCTTGCAAGCGCCTGAACATTTGAATGATAAGGAACGCCAGATCTGGGAGATGCTGATGCGGGAACTGCAGTGTACGAGTTTGGAAGTGCAGGATATTAGTGGGGGGTGTGGGAGTATGTATGGGATTGATGTGGTTAGTGAGAGGTTTAGGGGGTTAGGCATGTTGAAGCAGCAGAGGTTGGTTAATGAGGTGCTTGGGGAGGAGATTAAGGGGTGGCATGGCGTGCAGTTGAAGACTAGGGCGCCGGATGTGTAGGGAGAGGTGAAGGATGGGGAATGAAGGGAGGAGACAGGAAGGGGAAAAGTTGGACTCGACTTGTGGATGTTGGGGGAATAATATTAGTGTCATGGATGGAATGGGAATTGTATATTTGGTTGGATGTACATTAGGACTAAGAAATGTATGAGAAGGAAATGGGATATCATAATACGAATTATCTACTCAGTATCGCAACCATCCAGCCAGCATTCAACAACCAGACGCCTTACCCACACCATGGTCGTCAAAACAAGGTTCTGTCACATTCCACATACATTTAACGACTTCTCGTCGTCGAAATAAGCTTATTTTTCATCCGAGATAGATCATGTAGAAACCCCGGACCAGGGAGTTCAACTTCATCCCACCCTGTAGAAGGTGCGTTGTTTGTTCCATTACATACTCGGTGGTCGGTCACGAATGCACGATGCCAAGCTCGGAGCTGGAGGTTGGTCCCCCCAAGTCGCCTGCGGGAGACCCCGCGCTTCTGGGCATGTGTGTGCTTGTGGGACGTTCGGTTATGTTTGGAAGAAGTTTTGAAGTTTTGTTGAGAGGTTGTTAGTTTGGATCTGATTTGGAAGAGTGGAGATTGGGCTTGCTTGCTTGGACGTTTTGCTCCTCCTGCAGTCATGTTGACTTCCATTCTTTTTGACATTATTTCGTTTACAGATATTAGGAGAAAGTTGTGTCACTTCTTAAACCTGTAACTTGTATCTATGATATATGGATTCATCATCTCAATGTAGGTAGAATGAAGGAGGAGTTCTTTGTATACTGTCCTCAGGGACCTCACCTTTTACTGTTCCGATTATGTAGAACACATGGATCATATCAGGGAGAGTAGAGTATTTCATCACCACAGGCTTTCTATATACATCAATGTTCCTTCAATTATGTTTTGTTTTGCCTCGTCGGAAAAAGGGGCACTCGGCTAACCTTCCCCCGACTTTAGCGGGGTAAATGGTGGGGTAAAATCGACGACACCCCACTTTCCGATGGTTGATCGCCTTGTCGACAACAGCCTGAATGCGAAGTCTCTGGCTTTCCAATACTTCAATCTCCATTTCTCTAGTTGTGTCTTTTTTCTCATAGCTCTATACGAGATTTGACGGGATCCGGGCCTGTTACACAAACGAAATGGCGTCAATGAAGGACAATAAAGCAGTTAAGATGTTGAAGGCGGCGGAGGAGGGGGTTATGGAGTTATTGGCGTTGTATCTGTATGTTTCACTTTGCGAAATTGATACTTTCTTGATCTTTGTTAATAGCTTTCAAAAGTACAACCTCGAAACCATCACCGCCGTCGTTAGGGCCGCCGAGAAGAAGCGCTCCCCAGCACAAATCCTCCTCTTCCCATGGGCCCTCCACTACTCCCCGCTCCTCATCCACCTCGCTGCTGCCGCCTGCTCAACGGCCAAAGTCCCCATCGTCCTACACATGGACCACGCACAATCCGAAGAAGAGATCATTGCTGCGTCTGAGTATCCTTTCGACAGTATCATGGTCGACATGTCGCATTACGAGAAGGAAGACAATCTTGAGAAGACGGAACGCATCACCAAGATGCTACATTCGAAGGGTATTGCTACTGAAGCTGAACCGGGTAGGATCAATGGTGGCGAGGATGGCGTGGCTGATACGGGGGATTTGGAGGGGTTGCTGACGGATGAGGTTGAGGCGAAGAGGTTTGTGGATACTGGGATTGACTTTTTGGCGCCGGCTTTTGGGAATGTGCATGGGAACTATGGGGGTGTAGAGAATATTAAGTTGGATTTTGAGAGGTGAGTTGAGGCTATTTTTTTTTTACGGTTTGGAGTGAGCCGTATTTTGGCCTGGGGATTGTACTTTGATGAGTTCTGGAAGTGCCCTTTCCAGTGTTCCTGGTCCAAAGATGCGAGAGGATTTCGGAGGTCGGAGGTCGGAGGTTCTGTTCAGAAATGAGAATTTTGGAGGAGTCCCAGTTAGAGCTTTGATTGAAGGAGCCCACTAATCTTCCTCTTCTAGGCTCGATAAAATCCGCGAGGCAATCAAAGGGAAAGCAACTCTCGTCCTCCACGGGACCAACACTTTCCCCGACGACACAATGCGAGGATGTATCAAAGGTGGAATGACGAGGTGCAATGTGAATGAACTAGTTCTATCGAAATACAACAAGTATGTTGCGGAGAATACGGGAAAGGTGCCGTTGACGGAGTTGATGGGCAAGGGAACGGACTTGATACAGGAGTTGATTGAGTATCAAATGGATGTTATGGGGTCTACGGGGAAGGCTTGACCACCTGCTGTGGTATGTTGGTGAGAGATGTATGCTTTGGATAAACAAGGCTAGTGTACAAATTGGAAATTCAAAGCCACGGCTGGTTCTGAGATACAGCTTCAGACGAGGAGTTCTCTATCAAGCAAGTTGATTGCAACTTTGCAAGTGGAAGAATGCGTAAGCCAAAGTCGGCGTGCCAATTTCCGAGACATAATGATGAGCGTCTGCTATCTGTGCTGCTGCCCAACTTGCCAGTGAGACACACGGATGCCGATCATGTAAGCAGCCGCATCTAAGACATCTCCAAACAATAAGAGCTCAAACCCTTTCACTATCTGAATCCTCTCAGGACGACATAGAGTGAAATAAACAGAAGCCTGTCACCAATACCTCAAACTCAGCTGCTGGACCCATCAATCATTCAACCCACTCATGCCTCTCCACATTTCAACATTCAACTAACATCCTTCCAGAACTCAGAAACCAGAGAACCGGTGCGGCAAGAGCACGACTTGGGAACTCTTATCCAGGAACGCAAATTACGAGAATCGCCAAACAACTTTAATTAGCGACGAGAATCCTGACTGTGGGACAAGTGTCCTTCGTCAAAGAGCCTCCTCGCAAGTCGCTTAAAAAGAATCACTGAATCAAACCCCCAAAAACTTGGAAACCAAAAAGGTAGCCAAGAAAATATCAAACATAAAAGCAAAAAAGTGAGTTGGATTCCAATTTCAGTTGATGGGTTGAGCAGCTTCCTTTTTGACTTTCTTGTTTATGCTCATCAGCTACGCACAGGTATGTTCGCTTCGATCATTTATCAGGACAAAGGCGAAGGGGAGTTTCATCAGTAACAGTAGAGAAGTAGAGCCGTATCAGCACAAGCATCAGTGGTGTTAAGTGGCGAAATAGGGGGGCGATATTTGGCCATAGAATCAATAAACTCAGGGAGCTGCCAGGCCGCTATTTGTTTGGTATCTAGATAAGCCTGTAACCAAAAAGTCTACAGAAAATACTTCAGGCGCGATATTCGATGGATCGCCTATCCAGGATGATTTATCATTGTTCAGACCAGCAGCAAAGCAGCTTAGAGAGGGGGGTTGATCAAGAACCTCTCTAGCGCAAGTTCACCAGTCCCCAACCAGAAATGAAACACAGATCACTTCAGCAAGAAGTGTGAAAATACAATCAACCCAAAAGTGAGCTTATATTTCAGTTTTTTTTTTTTTTCTAAAAGGAAGGCCTGGCAGCCCAAGGATTATATTTTGCTTATTGTTTATATAAATAAACAGTTCTCGCGTAGATAAAAGAGAACAGTCTTGATTCAGAGCTGAGTCAAAATGAAAGTCGCTAAAAAAAGATAATGAATCATTCAACACAATAAACGGAATCCTAATCATAACACTTATGCAAAATTCAATCACCAGGCTTCTCATTTAAGATCTTAAACTAACAGCACGCATAAATGCCATTTAGAGTCGATAATTCAAATAAATTAAAAAAAAAGTCTCACCCAGCATCATTCAGGGCGGCCAGTCGGAGTGCTCGAGGCTTAGGCAGGCTCTAAGACAATCTCAAACGCGGAACCTGGCCAGTTTTGGCAAGCACAACCTATTGGAACAAAACCAAATCCAAGAATACAGATCAACCTGGCGAGGCAAGTGTTGAAACCTTAAAACATCAAAAAGCGAGTAAACATTCCCAAGCTCAAATTTCAAGCCTGGTAGCTTGAGCACATTCTTCTTGGCTTTTCATTCTTAGTAGGATCGCTTAGTGTCTCTCTTAAGACTCTAAAAAATACTATCAGCCTTATATTAATCAAACCCGTATTATTTCAATAATTGTCAACAGAGTCATTTTATGTCGAGGATTTGTCGAATATTTAAAGGCGATTCATCTCGCTTAATTGCCAAGTAAGCAAACAAACACAATCCTGCCACTTTCGCGCCTTGTATAAAATCCTCAAGCGTGATCTCCCCGTTCAGACAGTAACTCAGCATGAATTAAAGCTGACAAGACCCAAAGATCCTGATCACACTCCCACGCGAAGAGACGCGGAGAGATGTTTGAGCAAAAAAGGATGTATGTTCACAACACGCTACGACCACCAATTCTCCTCTATGCATTCTCACTTCATGCTTCTTCAAATATACATGACACTCACAATGGAAGGCTTTGTATCAATTACTTCTGCTATTTTACAGAAAATCTTGCAAGCTAGAACTGCCTATCATAGTATTACTCCCCCATACAGATATCGTCCGCGCCAACAGTGTGGTGACCATACGCTTACAGCGCCATGAAGAGAGCTCCGAGTCCTCCAAGTGCAAGCTGGATCATGCCAGAGCCAAGTTTCTGTGCGGCGTTTGTGACTTGGATGGGTGGCGCAGTGGAGGTCGACGAAGCATCTGGGGTAGCTGCTGATGAAGATGAAGACGAAGTGCTGCTGGATGTCTCCTCTGTGGAGCTGCTGGAAGAAGTGGATGTGGTGGAAGGTGTAGATGTTGTTGGCTCCGTAGTTGTGGTCACTACTGCGGAGGATGTAGGAGCTGTGGTTGGGACAGGAGCGGCAGTGGTTGCGGCAGGAGGTAAAATGACGCTCAAGGAGATCGTGGCGCCGCAGTCTGCGAGAGGCGTGCCATCAGGACAGCAACCCGCATCAGTGCAGTACGATCCAGCAGGGCAGTATTCTACTCAAATTAGTTTCCATTCGATTGACTGATGTTGGAAAGAGTCAACCTACTTCCATTGGAGCAGCAGCTTTCACCAGCGCTTGGGTTGTAGCATGTAGGAAAACGGATGCACTCGATGTTTCCAGGACCACAGGATCTCTCGCAAGTTGCTGGTGCTGTGACTGGTACGCAGATGTCTATCTGGCGCTCGAAGACGCTTCTGATTGCCATCATCGAGAGACGTTGGCCAGAAGTTGCAGCAGCAACTGCAGAGGCAGCGCCGAGGAACAGGATGCTGGAGGAGAAGTGCATCTTAAGGATTTGACTTGGAAGTAGAAGGTGGACGAAGGTACTGAGTGAGTGACAATAATCTGGAACGATGACTGAAAGCCCGGGAGATACAGGAACTTGCTGAGAGCAGATGCTCGGCCTTTTGTATTCTTTTCAAGGAGAGGAGACTTAAATTTAAGATCAACAACTTTCAGCCACATTCCCCTTTTTAAATTCAGGTTCCTGAAGGATTGCATGAAGCTAGGAGAACGTTTCCCATTGTGGATACTCTCACCAATAGCTTTGAACCGAAGAAATTTGATTTGCAGCCACAAACGCCAAACTTCTCGACATGCCCAATAGCGAAAATCCATAAAGTGGGATTGAGCCTCTGGGCTATTCATAGAGGCGCTGTAGGCCCTTGAGCCTCTTCAGGTCGGAAGCAAGTCATCGGGTTTAATTTTGAACCTAGGCTACTCCCGCCCACAAGACGGGACAACTCACAGGGCGAAACTTGGTTGGTGATGTCGGGTTAAAGTTGTGGCGGCTTTCCCCAGGTCTTACATCCTCTGTCGTACCTGAAACGGAGGAGATTGGCATCTGCAAGCCACCTTTTTCAGCTGAGTATTTAGTGTCGTGTAAAGGAAAATGGCTTCTTGGCAAAAGAGACAAAACAGCCCATGATCGGCAGTCTGACAGCCAAAGCTGCCCTTGTCAACTGAGGAGATATTTGTTTGGATTCAGAAATAATGAAGGGCTGAAAGTCGAGGGGGCCAGGAGGAAAATATGTATTGGCCAGCAAGTTGCGGCTTCCCCTTGGAATTAGCCGAGGCTTTGTTTAACAATTGGATGGCACGAAGGAATATCCACCATTATTTCTGAAGCAATGATATCCTCCCTTTCTTGCAGCTTGAAATGGACAATCTTATTGTCTAAATTCCTGTTACAAAATCGATGGGGCCTTTTTCTCCTTAAAGTAGACATGTTTTTGGACGACGTCGCCCACACAGAAGCACCCACGATATTTTAGCATTAATTAACCTGGAAATGCATCATTATCAAGACCGATCATGCCAAAACAATCAGTTTTATCCGTGCTATTGACAGGATAAGTAGCTCGAAGTATTCCAATGTGCGTGATATCGTACAAACTGTTTGCACCCCTGGCTACGCTCCTCTTCCGATCTCAGTCGTAATACTTTGCAGTAACTCCTTTGATAATCTCCTGTTCGCCGTTCTCTTTGGTAGAATCACCAGCTCTGCTCACATTCTTTGCGACGCGTGCCCTTACCCATTCTCCAGCCGTCAACACTGGTCCGTTCGCCTGCTTATCGAGTCCCAACCGTTGGAGCAGTGGACTTGGAATTGTTTTCAACTCCAAACCATCTCCGGGTCGGACGAAATACAATACTCCAAGCCGATCCAAATGGGCTTGATCTGGTGGCGGGGCAACAACCCGATGGATGCTGCTTTTCAGATAACCGTTGGTGAGGAAGGACAAAGAATCTGCAATGTTGACCGTGATGCTACCGGGAAATGGCTTGACGTATTTCCAGGTTTCTTGTGGAGTCCGTACCTGGAGTGCTGCAACTGGCTGACGGAAGAGTAATGTCAAACTGCCGAAGTCGGTATGACCTTTCACCCAGACGTTGTTGATGGCTTTATTTACTTCCGGGGTTCTTGCATGGTATTTCATGTAGCGAAGATGGCAGTCGCTTTTCTCAGTATAGCGATGCGACTTTAAGAAGAAGTCTTCAGGCAGCTCTACGATGATGGCGAATAGAACCAAGAGTTTAGACACGATCTCCTCGTGAATATATTTGCCGAATTTGGATATCTCAGACCAATTGTCCTTTATCAATGATGGATGTGGGAGCTCATATTGGGGTATGAATTTAGGTATGTTATAAATCTCCGTGTTATCGAAGTGGCCTTGATGGTATTAGCGATAACTATGGTATGAATGTCTCAGACTTGGTGGATTCTGCTCACCAGGTGCGATTTCCCGAATTCCAAGTGGTTTGTATCCGTTGTACCCTCCATTCTCCAGATCCGCACGATACTTCAACTTTTCCTCAGTATCCAAGTTGAAAAATTCTTTGCCAATGGCAAATTGCCAATCAACATCAGTCTGATCTAGACCAAAGTTTGTGATGTAGAAGAATCCTGCACTGCGTCAGTTTGTTAGTCTTGTGGTAAACGAGCTAGCCAGCATACCAATTTGCTCGATGGCTCTTTCGAGCTGTGATGCTAATTCTTGCTTGCCACCAGGTGCATCGAATGTTGACAGATCGAGTGTGGCAAGATCGGCCCAATCCAATTCATGACTTGTCTCTGGTACTTGAGTATATATCGGGATGCTGTTTGTCGTTGAAGTCTTAACTTGAGTTTGAGACATGATTCTAGATGGACTCGTTCGTCCACGTATTGAAGAAAGAATCTGTAAAGTCACAACTGATATGATGGATATTGAGATTGGGTTTTGAGAGCGTCATCTTCCCTGGAAGTCCTTCATTCCTATTCTAGCCTCTCACTAGCAAGCGGGGTAACGTGAAGAGGATGCATGATACAAAACTATCCCTAGGCTTAATCGAGACGATCCGAATTGCTCGGAAGTACTCTTCCATCCAATCTTCTCGAACCTCAATGTCAAATTTGCCAGCGGATTATATATGTCGTGATCGCGGGGTCATATTGCGAATCGCGTACGGGTCATTCTTTCCACCAAATCAACGTAGATGTCGTGCTTTACAAATTCGTAACCAAACCTGGCATCTCTCTATCAATACAGCCCAATTTTTCTCCCATCTGAATTGGGGTACTGTGACAATGCTGTTTTCTTATCTCCAAAGCTGTGGAAGCTCGTCAGGTTTTGTTCTTGGCTAGTGCCATATTGTACATAAATCAATATATTTTGCGACTTTTCAATGCTTCTCGAAATTCTGTAACTGAGCCGACTGTCGCTTGAACAAAATTCCTACTTCCAAAGTAGACGAACTTTCTCCTACTAGCCCAGAAGTTGATAACTTGTCTTCCTCGTCCTCTAATATCCACAAAGAAGGTATGACAGTCACGAATGAGATATTGAATGGGGAGAAGGGAAAACTTCATCACGTCCGCGGTGGTCAGGAAGTTGCAGACAAGAACACGGACCGTGTGCTGATAACCGACAAACTTCAGATTCCCTACATCATTGCAGAAGCTCCATCCGACCTCTTCATAAAGAGCATGTCACCATCTACGTGGCAGTGCAGGATCATGGTTACCTGGGGTATTGTCCTTTGCTCTCATTCTGCAGTCAAGAACAAGGACGGTCTCTACGCGGCACGATTCTCCTTGGGACTTTTCGAAGTAGGTCTGTTCCCTGGTGTTATTTTGCAGTCGTGCTACTGGTACAGACCCGATGAGATGTCTCGACGACTTCTTTATTTTTACATACTCGGAATCTTCAGTACTGTCATCAGCGAAGTCTTGGCATTTGCCCTGATGGAGTTTCTGGAAAAGGAGGACACTCGGGTTGGCAATGGTGAGCTTTATAGATACTGTCTGCAAGTTGACAAAAAATTAAGAATCTTGGAATAAGGCTTTTCGTCGTTGAAGGTTTGGCAAATATTGTCTCTGGAGTAATGATGTTCTTCGGTCTTCAGGATTGTAAGTACCGAGTATAGGGAATCCTGGGGATGACATCTGTAGAGGTCATCGTTCAACTGCTAAGTAACATCTCAGATCCTCCGACAGCGAAATGGCTATCGGCAAAAGAAAAGGCCTTCAATACCTTTCAATCAAAGCACGCTGCTCCGCAGAACGCAATTTTGAATTCCGCGAGATCCTCAATTCGTTGCAAGATGCCAAAGTGTGGCTCTTCATCCTCTGTTGGGCTACCTTCACTGTCGGTACTTTCGGAACCACGTTCTTCTAGCCTACTGTCATCGCGAATATGTGATTCACGTAACCTTTATCTGCCCTTGAACTTCCGACCAGCCACCGTCCTCTCCGCCATCCGCAACATCGCCGACTGGCCAAAATGGAGTATCTGCTGCCCCTTCAGCGCCGTATCACCAAAATCTCCTCCCCCGGGCCCTTTCTCATTGCCTCAACAGACACCCCCACCGGTCACTGTTCTGATTAAGAGCGACGGGGCTTTTGAGCCGTTTAATGATGGGGGCTGTGAGTATCTTTGCTGGGAGACGCTCGGGGGATGATGGCGGGGTGGCGAGGACGAAGGTCGGTGATGTTCTGGAGGAGAGATTTGGTGATTATGTGAGTGATTTGAAAGATTTTGCGGAGTGGAAGTGATGGCTCGAAACTATTGCAGGGTGGTGTCATTATTGACAGAGATAGAAATACAGAAAACACAAAATTGTTTTTGGGAAACTATTGGAAGCTATCATCAGTATTGATGGTCATCATCGTCACAAACCTCTAATTTCTGTATATCAATCGATGATAGATTCTTGCAGGTAAATTAACCGCCTTCGGGAACTCTTTGTTGACACGTTCAGGGGACCGCGTAAGATGCTGTAGACAACTAGGCTCCCTACAACAAAGCATGTAGAGCAAAAAAATAGTTTCAAGGCCGTGGCCAGGGACTCGAACCCTTTTGCGCATGCATCACAACAAAGCTCTTCGCTAACGAAGATTCGAACCCCTGAAATTTTAGCGAGTGAACGCCCCATAATTTAATCCAGCGATCAACAATCGTTCTAAACACAGGCGTCTCACTCTCTGACAAGTGACCCTGTTTCACAACTCACAATACCCGGATTCCAAAGCAAACCCTATTTAAGTCCTCTCAACCTCATTTCCCTCGACTCAATCTCTGCCTAAACTAGGTAAACTTCGCATTCGTTCCCCCAATCTACTCAATTACCTCGAGCATGTGACTCGGGCACCAATTACGCCGCTATACGCTTGTCGAGTATTACCGCTCATTGGTTGTCAACACGCAAGATCAGGTCTCTCATTGGTTGATTTCTACGAGGGAGCGTAGTGCGGCCAAAGCATGTCCCGTCATGAAGCTATTCACTTGTCAGGGGGATTGATGCATGGTTGATATGATTCATGACGATGTGACATTTTGAGGGTGAGGGGATGAGAGGATGAGAGGGGTGTATAAGTAGGTAGGAGGTGTGGGAGGTTGTATCGCCACTTCCCTCCACAAGCACAGAACAGGAAGTAAAGGAAGGATTCGAAGATTCCACCTACTTGATATATCGATCAAAACCAACGCTCAGATTCAGTCCTGCTCTAGTAATTCTATACTCAAAAGTCACAAAAAGGAACCGAAATAGACAATAACTCTTCACTCAAATTCAAGTCCGCCTCCTCGAGATCCCCAAAATGACAATCGTCTCCTCATCAACCATCATCGCGGCTCCTCCATCCCTCGTCCGTGCCACAGTAAGTCACTTTCCACTACACCCCTCTCCCTCACCTCCCCCCTATCCCCCAGCCACTCTCCTCTTCAACACCTCCTCTAACGTAACCCACTCTAACACACCACCAGTTCCTCGACTGGCCCTCCCTCACACACTGGGACAAGCATTACATGAAAACGCTCACCCCACTCCACCCCACCACTGGTCTCCCCGATCCCTCTAATACTACCGGGCTCACCGTCCTCCCGGGCGACAAAGTACACGGCACGTTCTGGGGCGGGGAAGCTCATCTTGAGATATTAGAGAATGGCGAGAGTAGGATGCGGTGGAGGGGTGTATGGCATGGGATGAGCGCCGTGAGGAGCTTTGAGTATGTGGAGGTGGAGGTTGATGGTCAGGGTGAGTATGAGGGAGGAAAGGGAAAGGGAAAGAGGATAGGAACGAAGTTTACGCAGAGTGAAGAGGCGACGGGGTTTATGGGTGGGGTGCTGGTTGTTGACGGATGGTTGGGTGGAAATTTGAGGAAGAAGTTTGAGGTTTTTAATGGGGATTTGAAGGGGCGGTGTGAGGAGTTGGAGAGGAAGAGATAGAGGTAGATTGTGAGAGGGTTGGAGGGTTTGGAGTTAGGGGAAAGAAGGGTTTAGGCGCTCCAAGGATTTGGGAGGACTGGCATTCAGGCAGACCTTTTTAGACGGGCTGAATGGAGCTGAGATGGTGCGAGAGTGGTGATGTATAGTTATGTAGTGCTAGGCACTAATAAAGGCAGAAGCGAAAGGCTAATAGCCAGTTCTCTTCCTCTGGACTCGGGGACTCGCTTATCACACAACCTTGATCGTCACACGTGGAGAAGACGGCATATAGTGATGATCCATCATAGGCATTGTGGCCTCAGAAAGTTGATCTTCACCGGGCGGCAGCCATGTCTCTATTTCTGCCCTTGAAAGACAACACGAACTCCTCTTAGTGTTGATGAAATGACCTGTAACGCCTGTGAAGCGTCTTGGGCTGTAAGATTGAGTCTTATGTCAACCACTGAAAGCATTCCTCAACCGACTCAAAATCTCCTTGGAAGCCTCCCAAGCCCTCGACTTCCTCCTCTCAGTTGTCACCACATTCGGCCTCACTAAAACCCTCCTAACCTTCGCAATCTCATCATCCGTCAACCCACACATAGTCTTAACATACCTCTCCGCACCGCCCCATTTCCTCTCCACCATTTCCAGCATAGCCAACATACTCTCCGGTCGAGCCCCTACCATCCTCTCAGCACGCTCCCTTCCACCACCTCCCGATTGAGCAAAGACTGGGCTTTTCATGAGGCGATTTACGACGCCTTCTCGAATGGGTTGGAGGCCGATGTCTGAGAGTTTGTATTCTTCGGCGATGAGGCCTGGTTTGACCCCGAGGAGGGAGAGGATGATTCCGACGAAGACTCCCGATCGGTTGTTGCCGGTTGTGCAGTGGATGTAACATGCTGTGGGGGACTCGGGGGACATAGAGGCAATGTGTAAGAGCATGGTTCGACAAGCGGGTGCGCCGTGAGTGAGGATCTCGGTGAATGCTTCAACGATGCCCTGCGTAGATTGTGAGAAGTGCAAATTGAGTGGCAGAAATTAGGACGACGGAAAAAGACCACATTGGACTTCGAGTAAACAAGGGACCGAGATACAAAATCTGCACCTACCTCTGTTCCATCGCTTGCATAAAGCACATATCTTGCAGCCGCCTTTTCTGGAGAGTATTCCCCATCTGGAAACGCAGGACACCAAACTCTTTGGATCCCCTCAAGATCTCTGGACCCACCCGCCTTTTCTATCTGCCCTTTCGACCGCAGATCAAAATCTGTAGTGACCCCCAAACTTCTCAGCTTCACCACACCATCATCGGTCACGGTGGTGGTGTCCGGACCCCTGTAAAAGACACCCTTCCGAACCGTACCCGTCACGATACCCTTCCCATCCTCGATCGGCCACCCTCCTATATCTCGAAAATTCGCAAGGCCAGGGATGTCCACGAAGGGAGGCTGGATTTCCGACTTATCGGTCATGGGAGCGTCACGTGGAATGCCCTCCCAGCACCACTCGTTGCACGGTTTTAGTCGAGGCTCGCCAAGATCAACAAAGAGTGCTCGAGAACTGGTAACCGTGGAACCGCAATATCATTCGGCCTAATCAGGAACAACACAATGCTGTCAGTCGACCCAATGTCCAAGATAACGCTGATGCTTTATCCGGCGTCTTCTGATTTGGTCTAGCGGATGCCGTCCCTCGTGATCATGCATGAGGATCTGCTTCGGGGTTGGAGCGCCTTGACTGTCTTGACTTTGGAGAGAAAAGTGTTTTGTTGCACATCTACATGCATTGATGATGCAAGGGATTGACTGGCTGTCAGTCGCCCATGCAAGACGTGCAGTTGAAGCCCGCAGTCATTCGACCAACGGCTGCGGCTGCTGGTGGTGGTGGTGCTGTTGGTGTTGTTGGTGCTGCAAGTTGGTGTAGGCTAGAAACTAGTTCGCCGTCATCGGATGGTGGATGGTTTGTCTGAGTGGTCGAGTGATCAGGCAACTGAGTCACTTGGTTTTGTTGCACGTCGTATCTGAACCCCTATCCCTTGTTGTATGCAGAAAGGAGAGAGGCGGGGTGTGGGGGATGACTCGATGGTCGTGTTGATGAATGATGAGGAGTGAGGTGAGACATGGATGAAAAGGCTGGAAGTTGCGGGGGTGGGGTTTGGATTGCTCGCTACATATGAATTTAGCGAGAAGGCCGTTCCTTTCCCTTCTCTCAGGGACCTTGAGAAGCGATCTGTAAAGTTATTGTTTGTGGATATGCAGAGATCAATGTTTCTGTGGTCTAGATTTGCATCAATACTTTTGGTGCGAGTTCGAGCTTGGAATTAGACACTCGAATCCACATCGTATGTCAGTGATCCAAGCGACCAGAAAGCCAAACAAATAAAACAACATTGTGCCTCAACCTTATGCCAAATTCAAATTCGGATGAACTCATCTATTCTGACCCAGTATCTCCGAGCTCTGTCAATGCCATCCCCTCAACCTTGTATATCTGTTATCTAACAACCAGACACAACCTTCGCATCAATCACAGCACTCGTCCCATTCTTAACCGACTCAACCGCCCTCTTCAAAACATCCTCCAAATTTGAAACATTCTCCACCTTCTCGGCAAACAAATTACCACCCGCAGAAGCTTTCGCAATACCGGCGTAGTCGGGCGAGGGACTGAAGTCAATATTGAGTTCTGCGTTGGTCGCTTTTGAGCCGAGACCGTCGGGATGTACAAGGAGCATGGATCGTCTGGGGGCGTTCCATCCTAGATCGCAAGTCAGTTCGGCTCTTTCTTGTTTCTTGGGAAAGAATTGAATTGTGACTTACCTTTGTTGTTGAGCACGATCGTGAGAACGGGAATGTTGTAACGATGTGAGATCCAGTAGACAGACCCAGGGACAGAGAACAAGAACGTCCCATCTCCCACGATCACAACCACGAACTTGCCCTTCCCAGTACCATTCTCAAACTCAGAAGCAAGCTTAATACCCAAAGCTCCACCACCAGACCAACCAAGTCCACCACCTCCACAATTAATCCACGATCCAGGAAGAGTAGCTTGGATATTGTCCGCAACAAACAAGGTATTCGTCACGGCTTCGATAGCGAAAATACTATCTTGAGGGACGAGTTTGCGGACAGTGCGACATAGATAGCCTGTGCCGAAAGTACCGTCGGGTTTGAGTTCGGTTGCTTTCTCGATGTCGGCGAGCTTTCTGCTATGGGATTCAGCAAGGGCGGACCAGCGCTGGGTGTAGGTCTCTGAGTCGAGTGTGGTGGAGTGGGAGGAGGTGATGTAGTTGGTGAGTTGGGTTAGTGAGGTGTAACTGTCGGCTCGGTATCTACTGAGAGCGTTCAGGTAGAAGATGGGCATTTGACTGATTTGTGTTAGGAAAGCTCCGAGAAAGTTGGCCATTGCTTACTTCTTGAGAGGGTCAATGTCGATATGGTAGATCTTAGCTCCTTCTTTCGGGTGACACTGTGTATTGATCCAGGGAACATCTAGAGAAATGGTGAGCGCGAAATATTTGACATACCATGAGATACTTACCACAGTCAATCACAAGAATAACATCCGCAGTTCTGATAGCCTCATCAATTCCATACCTCAAGCCCAGCCAAGCTCGATGATCCGCAGGGAAGCACATATCACTTCCGCCCGTATCTAGAACTCTCAATCCCTTTACCGAGTCGGCAAGTTTGACAAGAGCCCCAACAGAAGCATGATTACGTCCCGTATAACCAGCAATAACAAGGGGTTCTTTAGCTTGAACCAGAGCTTCGGCAATGACTTTCACCGCACTATCCGTCAAAGCCGCCGGTTCCACCGGATTCCAAAACGCACGATCCAGCTTATACGGCGTCAGATCCTCCTCCATAACCTCTCTCGCACCCGTCAGATATACGGGACCAGCGGGTGCACTACACGCGAACTGCAATGCTCTGTTGACAATCTGCTTGACATTCTTGCCTGTTTTGATCTCAGCGCTGTATCTGCAATACTGCCCTACAATGAGTTTCTGGTCTGGTACGTCTTGGATCCAATGGATGTATTCGGTACGTGAACCTCTCATCTCGCCTTCGATTGTGAAGGGTGAGAGGCCTGCGAAGATGAGGACAGGGGCTCGTCCGCATGAGGCGTTGTGAACTGCTGCTCCCAGACCTTGCGTTCCTACGTCAACGTGTACGAGTACACATTGGGGTTTTCCGGTGAGGCGGGCATAGCCGTCTGCCATTGATAATGCAACCATCTGTCGATATGAGTCAGTGTCGATGGGGGGAAAGTAGGGGGAAGACGAACTTCGTTTGGGCATGTTATGATCTTGGGGAATTGGCCTTGTTTTTCGTTTTGGCCTTTGACGATAGCTTCCATGATAGAGGGGTGATCAGATCCCAAGTTCACGAAGCAATGGGTAACCCCCGCCTGTATATCATCAATTCCATAACTCTTAAGTAACTTCAAGTCTGAGCAGAAACTTACCTCCCATAGGGCCTCGAAGAAGGCAAATGAAGCTGTATACATCTTGGCGGTACTCGTTTCTCAATAAATCTCAGAATGTTTGTCTAAAAGAAATGGAAGCAGTCAACAATAATGAAACTCTTCCTCCCACCTTTCCCCAGGTATTTTCATGCTCAAGTGGGGCAAAGATGGCGGGGTAAGTCCCGCGCAGCTTCGGGATTTTGAACGGCACGTCAGCGACTGGAGCAGCGTTTCTCTTGTCTTGGGGGGTGACAAAGATATCCTATGCAATGTCACGAAGCAGCCGTGTCTTCCAGAGGGACAAATCTCGTCCGAAGTCCAATTGTGTAGGGGGTACAGGGGAGGTTGGCGCCACGGCCAATGTGGCTGGGAATAAACATCAGCCACAGCGGAATGGAGTCGCCTGACAGCTGAAATGTTCCGCTGAGCGACCAGACATGAAATCTTGTAGCGTCCGACAACCCCTCACCACTCGAAGTCTTTGTCCGGCTTGTCAGGCCATGCCATGCCATTGGAATCTTGTTCCTGAATCCGCCCCTCTCGCCTTTTGGCCGAGACGAAGTCGAGGTGGCGTGAGGGGTTGAGCATCATATCTCGTGCTACCCCTTCGTATTCTTGCTAACATTAGACCACCACAAGTACCTATCTACCTATATAAGGAGCTGGCCCCTATTGCTATACTTCCTATCTTTCCGAGTAACAACATAGCAACAGAACAAACTACAAAATGCGAGCAGCAAGATACTACGGCGCTGAGGATATTAGAGTTGAGGAGATCGAAGAGCCAAAGTGTGGAGAGGGCCAGATCAAAGTCAAGCCTGCTTTCGTTGGAATCTGTGGGACTGGTAAGTCTCCATGCCTACATACCTCCATCCCAACCTCATATCCACCTCCAATCTCCACCTATTAACCCCCCCTCTCCAGATCTCCACGAATTCCTCGGTGGTCCAACCTTCGCTCCACAAACCCCACACCCCGTAACCAAAGAGACAATCCCTATAACCTTCGGCCACGAATTCAGCGGTACAATCGTCGAAGTCGGACCAGGCGTAACCAGCATCGCAGTCGGACAGCGCGTTGCCGTCCAACCCAACATTTA
The DNA here is from genome assembly GCA_002554605.1 of Helotiales sp. F229. Classification (NCBI taxonomy): domain Eukaryota; kingdom Fungi; phylum Ascomycota; class Leotiomycetes; order Helotiales; species Helotiales sp. F229. Next base: position 2,088,287 of record MXAW01000010.1, read on the forward strand.
CGACGGCACATGCGGAGCCTGCAAACGAAATCTGCAAAACGTCTGCTATAACGGCGGCTTCGTAGGCCTCTCGGGCTGGGGCGGCGGTCTTAGTGATGCATGTGTTGTACCAGCGGATTACGCCCTGCCCATTCCAGACAATATCCCACTGGATGTAGCAGCATTGGTTGAGCCTCTTTCCGTAGGCTGGCATGCCGTTTCCCAGAGCCCATTGAAAGATGACAGCGACATCCTAATTCTAGGCGGCGGGCCCATCGGCATAGCCGTCATTTTGGCACTCCGCGCCCGCGGTTGCGGCAAGATAATCGTCTCTGAACCCTCGTCTCAACGCCAGAAATTCGATACGCATTTCGGCGCAGATGTGGTTCTTGACCCGAGGAAAGACGATATTGTGAAGAAGGCACAGGAGTTGACGGGAGGTGAGGGAGTTGACATTGTGTTTGATTGTGCGGGTGTGGCGGTCGGACTGGAGGCGGCTTGTAAGGCGATCAAGGTTAAAGGAACGGTGGTTAACGTTGCGATTTGGGAAAAAGCGGTGCCGTTTCAGCCGAATGATTTGGTGTTTAGGGAGGGCAGGTATATCTGCTGTTTGGGATATGTGAAGCAGGATTTTAAGGATGTTATCAAGGCTCTGGGGATGGTGAGTCTCGTCTTTTCTTCTTCTCTATCGTCCCTTCTATGTGGTGGTTTCATTTTCCATTATCTGATCGAGGACATCGGATGATGTCGAGGTGAGACGATTCGTTTCGTCCAATCGACCTCGCGCTAATGGTTGATACTTGGCAATAACATAACTGACGACATGCAATAACAGGACATATGAAACCCGCCGATATGATAACGAGTAAAGTTCCACTGGAACGTGTGGTCGAAGATGGTATCAGGGAGCTGATCAATAACAAGGAGAAACATGTCAAAGTGCTTGTGCAGATCTAAGTTTCTGTCTGACATGGGTAACCTTGTGGAGCGTGATGGTTGGTTGGACGTCACTTCATCACTTAGTCGCAATGTAAAATCAAAGTCATTTTGATCACAATGTCAAGGGTCAAGGCAGAAAAGTGTTTGAGATGAAGCAATTCAATTGTAATCTGACTAGTTGCCAAAAGCGCATACCCAGAACCGATCCAATCAATCCATTTCCAAGAAGAAAATCAATGCGATCTAGACGCACCCATTTCCTCCCCTTGTCTCGCTAAAAAGCAAACAAATACAAAACAAACAAGACAGAAGAAGCTCACTCCCATCTGTAAACCCCATCGTCGTACAGAACACGATGTCTCCTATTGCCCGGCCCAACCGAGAATCTCCGTCTCGGCATCTGCCTCTCCCTCAACCTCGCCTTCAACTGTTCCTCCTCTCTCTCCACCAATCTCAATCTAGCAACTCTATCTCTCTCCTCCATTCTCCTCCTCATCTCACTCTCGCTAATCAGCGCTCTTTCACCAGCCAAGGCCCGATCATCTCTAATCGCCAACCCCTCCAGCATCCCATGTAACCCCACACTCTGATCAACCACCGGTCTCAGGAACTGCCTCTCGCGTAGTGGTTGAGGCGGAATCGGCACCGCTGGCCGACGTCTGATTTCTTCGTCCTGTTCACGAATTCGCTGTTCGCGACGACGCTCTGCTTCGAGGGCTGCGACGCGCTGTTCTCGCTCGGCTGTGATGCGTCGCTCGTGTTCTTCTGCTTCGCGACGTGCTCGCGAGTCGAAGGATGTGTGGGATGTGGAAGGCGATTCCCAAGCCCCGTTTCGGGATTGAGAGCGTGCGCGACGGGGGATAAGTCGTTCGCCTACGGTGGCGCCGATGGATGGGACGCGTGGGTGACGGAGTAAAGGGCGCTCGTCGACGATGATGGGGCGGCCTCTTTCGCGCTGTTCACGATCACGGGGTAGAGGCGAAGAGCCGGGGGTGAGGAAGGGTGGGGAGGCGGGTGAGGAGGGTGCGGTGAAGGTGTGGAAGGTTTGGGGTGGTGTTCTGGGGGTTGGGGGAGAGTCGACGATGATGATGCGTTCTTTGCGGTGGGTGCGTGTTGGTCTTAAAGCTGGGACTTCACTGCGTCGCTTGGATTTGCGGCGGTGGAGACGGCCATCTTCTGAGGAGTAGTCGCCTGAGTGGCGGTGGTGAGATCCGCCTGAGGAGCGGGGTGGTGTTTGGGGGAATGTTCGTTGGTGCGCGGTCATCATGTATTCGGTTGTTGGTTCACCGAATTGGATCTTGCGAACTGGGTTCTCGAGTGTGGAAAGCTTCTGGCATGGACGGCCGAGCTGGCTGTACTGGCAGAGGGAGGTTTGACGGAACTCGATGTCCTTGCCGTCTGGGTAACGGTCGACATAGACGTTGGTGACGCACATTGTGACGGTGGAAACGTAGGTATTGCCTGGTGGCTTTGGTGTCTTGGTGTTGGTATGCCGAGTTGATGTCGGTCTTAGTACCTGTTGAATGGTTTGCGGTTGGGAGACGGTGGTCTCAAGAAAGTGTTCTCGTTTTCTTTGCGAGTGGTGTCTCTTATATGGATATTCCAATGGATGCTTGGAAGGTTTGAAGTCTGTTGGGGGGTTCGACGAGCTCTTTATACAGAGGACTCAAAGATTCGATGGGTATGTCAGTCTCCGAAATCAGGCACAAATAATAGTCGCACTTCTGGTTCGATCCGATGGACTAGAGACATGAAGACGACATGTATAGCAGATGTCGTGTCTTTGTATATTGGAGAGGGGTGAAGTACTGATTTGGAGAGTGGAAGGCGATGTCAGAGGAATCCTGATTTGGGAAGCCGGTCTCTGGATCTGGCAGTCTGAGTAATGCGAGTGAGCAAGGCTGTAAACAAACAGTAGGCTTGTCCAGCTGAGTAGGATCTGATTTGCCTGCGGTTGGTGACTTGAATTGGGAAGTGATGATAGGAGGCAAGAGAGAAGAGTGCCTGAGTGGTGGGATAGGCAGAGTCTTTATGTATTCTGTGTGCGTGTATGTATGTCTGTCTGTCTGTCTGTGTCTTGGGGTTAACCAGTCATTCGGCCATAACTAGGCAGACAGTCACACATTTATGTGAGTGGAGCGGAGTGAAGTGGAGTCGAGTTTGGGGGGAGGGGGGGGGGGCCTGGGGGCTTCTCGAGATGCGAACCAGCTGCTGCAGGGTTTGAGGGGCAGGGGTTGGAGTTGGGGTTGGAGTGGTGGAGTGGTGGAGGTCGCATGCACCAAAAGGGGTCTGGCGGGGAGATATTTGGATGGCTTCACCACTCACAGCCCGGACAGCCCTCGAGGCTGAGCGATCAGCCACAGAAAGCACCCTGGCCAGTCGAGCTTGACTTGAGCTTTTGGTGCAATTGCAAGCTTGCAATGCATCATGAGAGAGGCCCACGCCCACTACTACTGCTAGTTGCTAGTACCTGGTGCCAGTAGTAAAGCACTGTGGTTAACTGTACAGGCTCACAGAGATGCCTGTCAGGAAAAGGCACAGTAATCTGGTCTGGTCTGGTCTGGTCGTTTTAGTTTGGCCACCAGGCACCAGGCCACCTTCTGGTCGACGTTGCAGCCGCCCAAACCTCGTATAGATAGATACATACCGAAACATTCCTGTTTCTTCAGTACTGTACCATACTCTGTCTGCTATGGATGGGTCATCATGCGACGGCCCAAGGGTTGTCTCGGGCTTCGCGGGGGGAGCAAGGCATGGGATGGGGATAAGAGTGAAAAGCCGGAACGAGGAGGATCAAAAAGTCTGGAAGCGAAGGGCGGGCAGGCATTGTGGGAATTTGATCGCCCGCTTGGCGGGTTCTGTGGGACACCAGAATAGAAACTCTCGACTAACTAACATCATCAAACTCGAAACCCGTGATCCAACTCGACGACCCCTTGCTTCGCTCCTTCGCTGCTCGGGTCGGCGCGAAGTGAGTGTTTGTTTCCACGTCCTTCCCTCCATTCAGCGAACGAGGGTTCGGGTCCTAGGTAGCCAACTCGTGGCCACTTCTCTTACATCGCCCTCACCTCTCACCTCTCACCTCACACACCAACAGACTGGCCTGGCCTGGCCTGGTTGTGCATGTTTCGCGTTGTGGTTGGAAAGCAACTTGGGATGGATTTAGAATTCTCGGTAACTGAAGACGGCCAAAAGCATTCGTCACCAATCGATCCTTCTGGTTACGAATATCTGCAACAGCTCTGTCAGGATGCCGCCACTGATCTAGGTATGCATGTCATGTCAGTTCTGTCGGAGGACACTTGCATGGCATTGTTGCTTCTATGATTCGTGCTTCGAGAGTCCTGGACAATACCTTAGCCACTTTACGAGCCCACCAACCGCGCCATTGCTCGATAATCCAAATTCAAGTCTCCATCACATCACGGCTCTCCCGCAGAGTCGCACTCTGTGAGATCCTCCCCTCAGCCCTCTGAGGCGCTGATTAGTCCGAACCCACAGCAATCTCCGTCAAGATGCAGCAAACACCATTGCACGGTTCATCTGAATGACGGAGCTTTGCAGACCTTCTGCGGGAGAGCATCACGACAGCGGGTCGTTCGTTGGTTGGCCTGGAGTGGACTTGGTGGAGTGGCTTGGATCTGCGGGCAGGCTGTGCACCCAACCCTACGGGGCTTGCTCCCCCTTGGAGATTCAGGCTGTGCTCGACAGATCTCACGACAAACTTCACAATCGTCGTTTTATGAACCATACAGAGGACTCTTCCTCCGCCACGGTACAGTTCGTGCCAACATCTGTGTGCAGTAGTGCCCGCGATCATGATGCATCGATGCATCGATGCATCGTGATGTTTCTGCAAAGGTCCGCATGCCAGCCCATTGGATCTGGTGATGACCAGCAGCCGGGCACACCTCCAGACAAGACATCTCACACGCAGGTACCCACCCCCAGAGATCCAACATCTTCACAGACGGACCAACGGCGTTTAATGGTCACTCCAACATCCAGCGTGTACGGAAACACGGTCGCGTGTAAGTCCGTCTTGTTTCTAAGGTCCAACGGCGCATATCAAAGTCCTCGGTCGCGTGTAAGCCCGTCTTGTTTCTAAGTTCCAACGGCGCATATCAAAGTCCTTAGTGATCGAAATAGACTCAGAAGAGAAGTCTGCCTTGACGCCTATTCGGTAGGTTCCAAAGCAGAAATACCTTAAGGGATGACTCAACGGATGTTTCACTGCTTGCTAACCACCTGCTATTTTGTAGGACTGTCAGGAATTTGGCATGGGCCGAATATCGGACGACAGGTGAATTCCCAAACCAGTCATCCGGGGTGGTGGAAAACCTGGTCCAGCTGGACTTTGCTGACTGCAGTCAGCCTCACAAGGCATACTTGGGATCTGGACATCATGCTTCTGGCCTTTTTCATCCCACGCCAAGAAGTATTGTGGTTACCTAATTCGTTCTTGTTCTTCCATTGGGTCATCGTCTGTTGGTTGCCTTTTTTCTCGTGGAATCTTTGTTAGACTCGCGGGATGGTCAAATCAAGCCATCGTTCATGGAAACGGACGAAGGGCAGAAGTCGCCGGGAGACATTTTTATGTCAGAACGGATGGCGCCGTTGGTAGTGTATCCATGGCTTAACCGTATGGTTAGGAAAGCCTCACATGCTCTATTCCACGAAGGAGAATAGCTCTTCAAGCTGGAGGTTCTTTTTTGGGTACCGATCACGTGCCAAGACTGTTCACATTCATTGTCTTGACACGGATCTCAAAAGGCTGGTTTCCACGTCAAGAACTGTTGGTTAATGTTTTTGAATCATTCTTTTTGTTTCTACTGCGAACACAAAGCAGTATTCTGCTCTCCCAAAGTCAACCCCTAGGATGTCACGTGAGCTTCCACCGACTCTTACACGAAGCTCCTGGTCTTGACTGCGGACATTTTAGTCGTTGCGGTCAAATCATAGACTTCTATCTTTGATGTGTATCTGCCTCTGCCGTGATGGCGTACGTTCGCGAATACCCCTTGAACCTTGGTATCGGCACTGATGCAAGGGGTAACATCAACATCTTCGCTCAGGAAGATAACCCATCATTGGCGTCTCTTTAGTACCTCTTATCTCTTCGAGATGTCTCAATTATATAGAGCTCCTTACCTCGTCACCACTTGGTGCCAGATTTCAACATTCCAATGTCTTCTCGTCTGCATTTTGGAACTCTGCATTGCATTCTCTTGAACTTTCATGCGCGAAATGCAGCTATCATAGGCCATGACCATGCATCACAACATATCCCCCCATGACGTCCTCAACATGACCCCTCTCATTCTCATGCTCCGCGGTCGATTCACGAACCTCCCCCGCGCATCCCGCATGATCCTTATATCTGCCTGCATAGCCTTCACCATAGTCTGCATGTACAGCACGCACGAGATCCACGACCTACCGCAAGAACTAGTCGAGCAGCACGTCATCAAAGAAGATGGCGGCGTCTACCGAATCCTGAAAGGGCCGATGCCCAGTGTGAATCTCGTCGTGGCGGCGACGTCCAAGGAGGATTATTCCTGGGTCAAAGAGTTGAAAGTACCAGGTATGGTGGTGGTGCCGTATCTTGCGGATGATTTGAATGCTACGCACCATGCAGTCAAAAATAAAGGGCATGAGGCGATGATGTATCATCAGTATTTTTATGATTTCTATGATGATTTGCCCGATATATCGATTTTGATACATTCACAACAGATGTCGTGGCATGTGGAGCAATTGCTTGACCAGAGGTACTCCTCCCCCCTTGTGCATTGAAACATCCCAAAATTAACGATGGCAACACAGTATGATCTTCTCCCTCAACCACCTCGACCTCCGCGAAGTCCAACGCCGCGACTTCCTCAACCTCCGCGTCACCTGGGGTGTAGGCTGCTCCACCGGCTCCATAAACACCACTCGCGTGAACGAAGAATCCGGAACCTCCCCCGAGCAAAAAGAAATGCAAGAAGCTTTCCGCGCCAACTTCAACCTCTACGACATCCCCGAGATCCTCGCAACGCCCTGCTGTTCCCAGATAGCCGTGACCAAAGAACGCATCCGCAGCGTACCCCGTGAGCAGTATCGCCATCACGTCGAATGGCTACTCAGCACCAAACTGTCCGATGGAATCAGTGGCAGAACATGGGAACATATGTGGCAATACCTATTCCTACAAAAATCTATCGATTGTCCACTAGAACACAAGGCGTATTGCCGACTCTACCACATCTGTTTCGGCGGACGCGAAGAATACGAAGAATGGATTGAGCTCAACCAAGGCCGTCAAAAACTGGAGAAAGAACTCAACAAGTTGCTCAAAGGCCCAGAGCAACTGTCTTCAGTAAAGAAAGGCAAGGATGGGAAAGAGGTGGTGGTCAAAGAGAAGCCGAAGGAAATGAGCCCGTCGGAGAAGAAGGCGAGAGTTACCATGAAGTACTGGTTAGAGGGTGAACTGAGGACGGTGAGGGAGGCGATTAGGGTCAGGAAGGAGGTTGCTATTGTGAGGGGGAGTGTGGAGGCTAATAGGGTGGCGGAGGGGGCGAATCTTTATGCGGATGAGGGGGAGCCTGGGGTGGAGGTTGAGATTTTCCCGCAGGAGGTGTCGAGCGTGGTTGTTAGTAGTACGACGGCTTTGCCGTGAGTGATGTTACGATGGAGTTGTGTAACTTGTGTTCGACATTGTTAGCGAAAGTTGCGAGGTTGGGTTGTTAGCCCATTAAATGTTTATTACTGCGAGGATAGTTTCTGATGACCCGTTTATCCAGACTACCGAATAATAGCAGCAATAATGCAGATTATTCAGTGGCTGGTTATCTGAAAATCGCAATGTTGCTATTGCGGGTTGGTCGTTACTTGAACGGTGGATGGAGCAAGGCAACAAGGCTGGCTGACCAGCTCTTTCGCTGGGGCTTCCCCGGCAGAGTCTTCCAGAAGTGCATCTTGATAGTCGGAGCCTTACCATATCCAACACCCAAAGATACAAATAGTAACTGTCATTGATTGTCACTCCCCGGTCGTACACTCGTGGGCATTCACGGTCGCAGAACGCTCGTCTTCCAGTTTTGAAAGCCTCATGTCGTCAAGCATTAGTCGGCGATATGGCTTCCACATTGAGTTAGGAAGGCTGGTGGCACTGTTGTCAATGTGAAGGCATGACTATTTCAACATGGTATCAAGGTTTATGTTCTGACTGTGTGCTTTGCGCTGAGTGTTGGTGCTCTACACGCTTCGTTGGACATGGTTTGGCAGTGGGTGTTTACTCTGGCCTCGCTAAATTCTTAGGGGAGCAGCAGACTGACGTGTGTGACCAAAAGTTGAACCCTCCATATCGTAAGCTGTAAAACCATTTGCTACATTTGCTATGCCAATGCGATTGTCACTCTGCTACTAACCAGTACAAGTAAAGATTCATCTTAAAGTCAGCTTGCTACTCTATGTTCATTTCTTGAAACGGCCCTCATCCCCAAATGCTCGGCCCGAAAGTCGGAACGAGACCGGCAAACCCCCGCGGCGGGGTTGCCTCGGCTTCCAACTGACTCCAAACCTTATACTCAAACAATATATAATTTGGCCGTGTCTATCTACACTGCGCACCTGTCCCATACTCAACATACACAATTCTGCTGCGAAGATGACGGACAAGCCAAGAAGACGCCTGAGTATGTTCTTCCCCTCCCGATTGTTGTGCCAGAGCTGACGGATTGATAGATAGGCCTGCTCTTTTGTCCGTTCACCCCACCAGAGCATGGAGTGATGATGAAAAGAGGTGTGCTGATTGAAGTAGTATCTGCGATATACAAGAGAAATTCAGAGGGCCTATTTGGGAATATGAGAAATTGTGCGTGCCGTTTCCTTCCAATACCCCTCTGTCACCAGGAGAGACACAATAAATACCCCCATTGGGGCTGAACGAAACCGCACTGACAACCAATCTCTCCAAACAGAATACTCACCACCCAAAAAATGCTCTCCGCCGCCTCCATCCTCTCCATCCCCGTGTACGCAACGACGCAAAACCGCGCCCGCCTCGGCGAAACCTGCGCCGAACTCGACCTCTCGTCCGCCATCGAACACGCCGACAAAACCGCCTTCAGCATGTGGATCCCCCAGATATCCCGACACTTCAGCTCGTCCACGCCCTCGGAAATAGTCCTCGTCGGTATCGAGACACATATATGCATCACGCAAACTACATTAGATCTGCTTGCTGCGGGGCACAAAGTCTATGTGCTGGCGGATGGAGTGAGTAGTTGTAATAAAGAGGAGATAGGCATTGCGTTGGAGAGACTGAGGAGGGAGGGTGCGGTGGTTACGACGAGTGAGAGTTGGATTTATGAGTGTATGGGTGATGCGGCGATTGGCGAGTTTAGGGATGTGGCTGGGTTGGTGAAGAGGAGTAGTAAGGATACGAAGGAGATATTGGGGGTTTTGGGGGGTTTGGCGGGGAAGAGTAAGATCTAGAGAAGGGAGGGGGAGAGAGGAGAGGTGTATAAATTGCGATGGTAGAGATGGATATGGGGGGTTGGGTCGGTGCTGGTTGGGTGTTTGGAAGGTTTCTATAAGATATATGATGAACCGAAAATTAGAATATTTCGAAGTCTAATTGCCAGACACAAAGCTCCACGTCTTGCATTTAAATCACCGATGTTGTTACTGAGCTCCTTCCAGCCATATAAAGACCATATCCCTTGACCTCAAGTCAACTCACTACCCGCAGGCATCTCAATCATTCAGATCAACCATACTTCAGCTCGCAGTACAATTTCCTTGCCTCATTCCACCCCATATATTTCCCCTCTATCTCCAAAAGCTAGTAAAGGAAAGCACAAAACGAAACATTTTATTTACCGGTGTCATCTAGCGAAACAATGACATTCCCGTCATAACTGGGTGTTCAGACTCGCCGTATGAAGTCCGTCCAAACAGGAAGCCGTACCAGCCAACCCTGTCCCATCTCCCTTAGAGAGGTGGCAACGGGACGCGCTGGTTTCGTCTTTTGTCATTCCCTTCGGCTTAACTGATGGTGATCTTTTCTTCTTTCTGGCTTTATGACTATTTAGTAAACTGGTTCTTCTTCTGCTTTGTTAAAAATTGTTTACTTGGGCTGTTCCGGTCGCGTCTCGAAGTCCTTTTTGCACTTATAAATTCCTGGTGAATTAACTCCGAGAAGAAGGACAGCTCCGCTGTGAGTATACTGTACTGTATTCAATCATTGAATCTTGCGTACATACCTTGGGGGTACTACTGGGACGTTGTCAACAAGACTTTACTGCTGTTGTCGATAGGTTTGGTGGCGAACATATTGGTTTGTTTATTGCCTCGGTTTTCACCAATGTCGGAAGAGAGTCGTTCTTTCCAACCGAGTTCAATTCTGCTTGCATATCCCAGGTCTCCGCATCTATGTACTCTAATTCATTCTCCTATAATCACATTACTAACTCCAACTGACCTCCCTCAGCTAAACTCCACAGCCTCCACCTTCGCCTTCTCCAACCACTTCACATCACCCGCACTAGTGCCCTTCTGCAAATTATACAACTCATCTATCAGCGCCGGCACGAACGTCCCCGGCCCCCTAACATCCTCCCTCTGACTCGCAATCTCCGCCGCAATCTCATAGTGCAGCAACCCAGCCAGCGCAGCCAGCAACTTATCCTCTCTACAAACAGCTGCCATAACCGAGATGATCGTGCCCAAAACACAGCCACTACCCGTGATCCGCCCTAACAGCTCATGGCCATTTGAGATGATGAATGTACGCTCGCCGTCGCTGATATAATCTACTGCTCCTGTCATAACCACGATGTTTCGTTCGCGAGCTGCGAGGTCGCGGACTAGCGTAGCTTTTTCCAAGGCGGTGGATGTACTTGCTCCGCTGTCTACGCCGCGCTGTTGAACGAGTGCCCCAAAGACAGTTTTGATTTCGCCTTCGTTGCCTTTAATCACATCGAAGTATCCGGCTGCGAGAAGAGTCTTAACAGCGCCTCTACGGACAGCAGTGGCACCTCCCCCGACTGGATCAAAGACCACTGGTCCGCCTTGGAGGTTATACGCTTTCAGCGCTTTGCTGTAGTCCAGTAAGCCATCTGGAGTCACGGTGCCCATGTTAATGACCAGTGCGCCACCCAGTTGACTGAGATCCGCTGCCTCTTCTCCGTAGTTCGCCATGATTGGCGAGCCGCCGACTGCGAGCGCGACGTTGGCGGCGAAGTTTTGGACGACGAGGTTGGTCATGTTGTGCGAGAGGGGGGTTTTCTCGCCTACAGCTTTGATGACGGCAGGGACTTGCGAGATGAGGTCGGACGCTGAGATGCTCTTTGCTGTGTTGGCTAGGGAGGCGGCTGTGAAGGGTGGTGGGGTTTTGACTAGTCCGAGAAGTGAGGCGGCTGCTTGCTTGGGATCTGGAGCGGCGATGATGGCGCTCACGATGGCGACGCCGTCGAGGGATTTGGTAGGTGCGGAGGATTGGTAGAGGACTCGTTGGAGCGTTGATGCGTTGATGCCTCCGATAGAGACAGTCCGGACGTGTTTCCCTACCTCGGAAATGGCATTGAGTATTTCTTTGGTGCCTGCTGTCCCGATGATATCCTTGGTGTTTGTTTTACTGACATGGCTTCAGCACATTACAGTTCAGCATTGGAGTACGTGTGAATCACTCACGTTCCAGTTGCAAACATCGTGCCAACACCTAGATAATCCGCGCCGTCTTTACACGCTGCTACGGCTTCCTCGATGCTGGACACTGTCACGCCTATGATTGCATCTTTGCCAAGTAACTTGCGCGCAGCGGGAAGATCTGAACATAGTCAGAGCAGTTACATGCATTTGAGTTGGTGGAAAACACGTACGAAGATCGTCTTGACCGATATGGACACCTTCGCAGCCAACAGCGAGAGCAACGTCAACACGATCGTTGATCAGGAGAGGGACATTGTGCCTTTGCGTAACGGCATGCAGTTTCCGGGCTGTGGAGATCAGGAGTCCAGTGTCACTGACTTTGTCTCGGTATTGGACGAGAGTCACTCCCCCTTGGAGGGCTGCTTCTACCACTTCCACGAGATCTCGATCGCCTAGAATGGCAGGTGTGGAGTCTGTCACCAGGTACAGTGAATAGTCCACTTTCACCATCTTGGATAGAGGTTTGGAGGGCAGACGGGTGTATTGGAAACCTTCCAGTATTGCAACTCTTGGTACTTGGCACCTTTCCAGCTGGTCTTTTGGATAGGTTGACCTCAGGGCGCACTGGACACCCGACTCAGCAAAAGCAACAGAGTACTCGAATACTTTGAAGAAAAAAGGCTATTGTGATTCTCTCCGCAGCAGAGAGCAAAGAAGCTTTGACTTTGACCAGCAATCACGACTTTCCTTGCCTCTGGATCACGTCAGTCTGCCGTGCTTGGACTGTCAGAGGGCACACATGTGAAAGTGCTGTGCTGGGGTAAGAAAATGAGATACGGGCTATTGAAGATTTCAAAGAAGAATGCGTGAGGCTTACAACAACAATCGATCGGCCTGTATCAAGCGAGTCACCGTTAGCGGCATTCCACAGCCTTGAGCGGGGCCTTCGGAAACGGCAAGTGCGCCAAATGACTGGCTGGCAGGCTCGAACAGGCGTGCTGGACTTTTCTTGGTCTCCACGCAAACTCCACTCCACTCCACTCCACCAGACTTTCTTTCTTCCACATCATCCATCATCCACCATCGCCTCTTCTCGTTCTTTGACAACAACACGCTTTCAACGTCCATCATCTCACAAACAGGACTCTCACAACAGATTCTGCACAACACATCTCCCACTTCTCAGCTCTACGAATATTGCGCTCAGCTCAGCTCGAGTCGCCCAGAACACGTCTGTCCGGTCCGTCTTTGCCCTCAAAGCAGATCGAACAAAACCAAAACCACTCTCCTCTTGCCCCTCCAAAGGAAGCCATCCCCTTCCACCGCAGCCACCTCCTCTATCAACAAAGCGATCAGCTCGTCAACAGATACATCTGCGTTATATGTATCTCACACCCCACGCCAACGACCTCAGACACCAGCCGCCTCTCGAGCTGCAACCATTTCGCATACCGCGGAAACCTTGTAGCCCCTACATCAGTAGCAACGGCTAATACACAACCCCCTCGTCGAATGTCGCGTTAGCAATCTACAACCAAGCATCTCCTTCTGTGCTCTCTCGCTCCCTTCGCCGCTCCATCCTCTGCATGTCATATGTCGCATCGTCTGGTCGTTTAACGGTCCAAGTCCTACCCTGAGCATTTCACATAAAATCGTCCAACAATCACCACGCAAATCGCAATCATGGCTACTATCAATATTCGCAGCGATGTGAAGGACCCCTTCTACCGCTACAAGATGGAGAAGCTCCAGTCTAAGATCGAAGGCAAGGGCAACGGTATTAAGACCGTCATTGTCAATCTCAGCAGTGTCGCCCAATCTTTGGCACGTCCTGGAGCCTACGTAATCAAGTACTTTGGTTTCGAACTCGGTGCCCAGACCAACTCCAACCCGGCTGACGATCGATGGATCATCAATGGTGCCCACGAGGCATCCAAGCTTCAAGACTACCTTGATGGTTTCATTAACAAGTTCGTTCTCTGCAAGAAATGCAAGAACCCCGAGACCGATGTGGTTATCAAGGATGGCCATATTGTACTTGACTGCAAGGCTTGTGGTCAACGATCCGATGTTGACCTCCGCCTCAAGCTCAGTGGCTTCATCCTCAAGAACCAGCCGAAGAAAGAGAAGAAAAACAAGGCTGATAAGAAGGCTGCTCGCAAAGCCAAGCAGAATGGTAACGCCAACGGCGACGAGAATGGACACAATAGCGGAAGCGAGAACAACTCGGAGAATGGATCCAATGAGAACGGAGACGTCGATGTTGAAGCCGGTAGCGATGATGAACTTACTCGCCGCATCAATGATGGTGCTCTCGAGCTTGATGAGAACGTTGAGGTTAAGGATGATGAGTGGACTGTCGACATGTCTCCCGAAGCCGTCAGAGCTCGTCAACAGCAACTCCCGGATGACCTCAAGCAAAAGCTCGTCCTTGGAGATGATGAGGATGAAGATGGTGAGGGTGGTGGTAACTCCGCCTACGACCAACTTGGCAATTGGATCACCAGCGAGGCCGAATCCAAGGGTGGTGTCAGCAACGTCGAAGATGTCGCTATTTACTTGAAGGCTAAAGAGTTTGGTATTGAGACCAAGCACCGTACCCTCCTCGTCTTGGTCCAGACGATCTTCGATGATAAAATCGCCAAGCAGATCCCTGCCCGTGCCTCCATGCTCAAGAACGTAAGTTGACTTCTGCCCTCCCTTTTGACAAGTTCTAACAATTCAAATAGATGGTCACATCTGAGAAGCACCAGAAGGCTCTCCTCGGTGGTGTCGAACGATTCATCGGTCTTAAAGGCCAAAACGATGCCAAGTTCTACGACGAGACCCCCAAGGTCCTCATGGCTCTCTATAACGAAGATATCCTCCCGGAGGATGTCCTCACCAAATGGGGTACCAAGGCCAGCAAGAAATACATCGATCTTCCCACCAGCAAGAAAGTCCGCAAGTCCGCCGAAGTCTTCCTCAACTGGCTCGCCGAGGCCGAGAGTGACGACGATTCCGAGTAGTTGTCTGCACATTATCTTCGTCTCGATCCCTTGTCTCGCTCTCCTACCTTCGGCGTGGCAGATTGATGTTTCATACGATACAGGGTTGGCAGATCTAGCTCCTTTGCTGTTCTTTGATACTCTTGGTATCGCGGGTTGAATGCGATGGGATGATATGGTTAGATTGGGTTTGCTTGCCCTTTGGTAGATTTGACTGATTTTCATCGGTGCTTCCTTTACTGTCTATGTTGTCTCACAGCACCTCACCTACATTCGTTCCTTTTATGGTACTTGAACAGAAAAGTCTTGTTGCCTTGTGCCAATAGCAAATGCATTCCTCTCTAAAATCATGCGTATCTATGAGTGATATATTGCGTGAATACGAACACATACTGTGATTTCACGAAATTGGGAAAGGGGATGATACAATTTCTAGTAATAGCATTCGTCGCTTCTTGATACCTTCTACTTTCATACGACGACCACGCTGTCCGACCCAACAAACTCAAACCCTTCCATAACCGGCTTTTCCACCCTCCCATTCCTCCCATTAACCTGCATAACCAACCAAACAGCGTCCGCGTTAACCGCCTCCAACGCCCTCCTAACACTCTCCCTCTCCCACACCAAAGCACCCAACACATCCACAACCTCATCAAACTTCTCATCCTCAACCCTCACGTACTCCACCACCGCGCAGAACAGCCCCACAATACCCTCCCACACTTTGCTCGCCTGCGAAAACACTCCTCTGCCTCTGCCCCCCTTGTCTTTCTCAGCTGCAATCTTCGCTGATCGAGCGAGTTTAATTATAGAGGGAAATTCGTCCTTAATCCGCGAACTCATGAAATCGCCTGCGCACCTGCAGATTTCCGACACGGCTTCACAGGCTGCGATCTGCACGTACGGCTCGGGATCATACAGACGGGTAATAACAACAGGCCATATGTCGTTCACGAGAGGCAGGAAAGCGTCTTCGTTGAATGCTAGAGAGGAACAGGAGGTGCGGATTAGAGTGAGGAGCTTGGTGCGGAGGTGTGAGGAGGAGGTCGTTAGGTGGTGTTGCGAGTGTTGGGAGATGGAGCGGAGCATGGTGTAGGTTTTTGTGGGGGGTGGGGGGGCGAGTTCTTGGTTATTGTGTTCTGAGGAGTCTTCGTTGCCTCCTTCCTGTTCTTCGTCGTCGGAGGCGAGGGGGTCTTTGGGGGTGGCTTCGTCGAGCAGTGTTTTTGCGGATTTCCAGGGTTTTTGAGGGACTTCTTCGTGTGGGAATGAGATATCTTTGGAGGCGGATTTGGGTTTGAGGAGTTTGATTAGGTCGGCTATTGATGCGGGTTCGGGACGAGTCTTTCTGTGATTGATGGCGGGTGTGTCTTCGATCTGTAGTTGCCCGGATTTCGATCCTACAGACACGATTTCTGCGAGTACTGAGAAGAGCACATCGACTAGGAGTTGATATCCGTGGAAATTGTCTAAGGCGGCGAATATGGACTCCACTACGTCGTCTAGGTACAGTAAGAGGGATGGGCCAGTGAGACGGATCATCATGACGAGGACTTGTGGCGCCTGTGGCGAGATGTCGAACGTGTTCAGTCTCAATGAGATCGCGTTGACCATATAGTCAACATTTTCAACAATGAGACCGCTTGCATTGGCGTAGCCACAATATCTAGAGATGATGTTCAGACATGTGACAGCATGTTCTCGTAGTCGTGCGTTTGGAGATCCAAGTAACTGGACGATGGGATATAACGTATCCACCAGCTCCGTCTTGAAGTTTTCCTTCATCCGTTGAGCTGTACCAGCCACAACCTCTAGGGCAATGGCTTGCAAACGCCAATCCGATGTTCTCTCATCGGGGTTCGCCAGGAGAGACAGGGAATATGAGAAGAGCTCTGCATTCATAGATTCTTGCTCGTCAGACAATGTCAGAGATGATTCAAAAAACTCATCAATGTCTTTGTTACTTGATTCTGCTGATCGCAGAATTTGCGATGATAGCCAGTATGCTGAAAGGAGACTTGGTCCAGATGCACTTCGTGCATACTCCAGCATCTCGCTGGCCATGCTCAGCTGAGATTGTCTGCTACCGAGACTATTAATCAGGGTTGCCAGTTGATTTCGAGTGAGCCTTTGACTCTCCTGAGCCATTATGATCGGTTGAAACTGGGTTGACGTGGCATTGTCCGATGCCAGCGTCATTGCAGCTTGGCTATTAAGATCGAATTCTGCTTCCTGTACACCCTGGGCCACAGGTAGAGCCTCGAGGGTGAGGGTTATACTGTCCCGGAGGGAGCTTCCGAGGGCATCTTCCAGAGTGGAGGATTCAAGATTCAAGCCTGTAAGCAAACCATGGGCTTTTGACAATTGACCCAAGGCTGCATGTTTTGCAGATTCGTCATTTGATTGCATAACTCTTGGAAGACTTGAGGCCCAGTTGTAAACAGTGTTCTTGATCATGTCTCCCAAGTTCGGATGTATAGACGCAAGATCTGTGAGAGACGTCGCCCTCAAACTCGATTCTTCTTCAGCGTCAACTCCTACAAGCGTCATGCAAGTCTCGACAAGTAATGGCGCAGCTTCGGACAACGTATCGTAACACTCGTCCAATAGTGTAATGCAGAGTTGATTGAGCGCTTTCTTTACATCCAGAGACTCGTGAATACGAAGCCTAATGATATTGGAGAGAGCCAGCTTGATCTGGCCAGTGGTTGCTTTAAGCCACGACTTTGAGAGGTTCTTCTGCGTCTGATCCGCACTAGGTTTGGCCACTTCGACCAATGCATTCTCATTCCTAATATTGCGTGTCCGGATGTCACTCAAAGTAGAGATGAGGACGTGCCCAAGTACTCCCAATGCTCTAACAAGAGCTTTCCGTGACCTTCGAGAGCCCGTAGCAGGCATCAGGAATTTGGTCAAGGCAGAGATTGTACCTGGTAGAAAATTTGAGAGCGCCTCTGGGTCCTTCACGCAATGCCAAACGGAATCCAGGGCCTGGAGAGCTTGAAGTTGTGCGATCGCTGATGGTCCATCCGTTACCCCGTCCAGTATTACAGTCACGCAATGACCCAAAGCTGGTATTGTTCCCGACTCGACTATCGAGGCCGATCCTCCTGGTGTGCTTGCCAAAGCTCGAAAGAGTGCTGCAAGAGCGCCAGATGCCTCGATCATCAACTCCTCCGGAGGGGGCGCGGACTCCTTCCCGGGTACCCCGCCAGCAACAAATGTAAGGAGGATCAACAGCTGCTTCGCAAGGTCGAGGGCGATCGAATTTCTCCAACCATATTCCAACAACACCCGCATACATTTTATTATGACCTCAGATAGTCGGTCCGTATATGTCTTCTTCCTCTGAAGGATCTGGGAGAGGGGGAAGAAAGCATAGTCTGCCAATTTCTCGTCGAATGCTCCGTCCGTCCGCCGACATTTATCTTCGAGTACTGCAAGTAGCTGGGTCGCGTACTGAAATTGGGCTTTTGAAGTGCCTGTGCTGCCGTCGTCTCGGAGAACTAGCTGGCTGAGCTCGACACATTTCGGTTTGAGCTGTGCCTGTCAGAAAAGACTGCGCAAAGGAGGGGATTTCTACCTCTTGAAAGAGCTCATTTCTCGCAGAGCGAACTCCGGTGTCCATAACGATTGAGGTTGGAGCATGTTATGGATCCTGGCTTATGGATGAGGCAGTGATGTTGAATTGCGCAAGGCGATGCGAGGCTGAGATTTGGCACCGGGGCTGGGCTTGGAGTAGATCTGATTGGATGGCAGTCGGATAAACCTCGGCTAACCCAAGGAAAGCACTTCACTTCCTCATCAAAATATTTGGCGTATCATCAACATCAGAGTAAGTGCTGCATCCATGCTACAGTCCGCACTAGCGACAGAGAAGATTCATTCAGTCATCCAGGCCATGTGTCCGTCGCGGCTTTTAGCCCGCTCATCCTGCCAACTTCCAAATCAAACTTCACAAGCGTTGCGCCTTTGACGCGACGCCAGAAACTGCATTTATGAGACTCGACGGGTAGTACTCTTGAGGAGAGATTGTGATAGAGAGGCGGGAAGGAGCATGCAAGTGGAAAATACGAGCATTTGGCCCGAACTCGCGTGTTTCTTTTCTGATTTGTTGACTGATCACTTTGCAACTTCTTTTCCATGCATTTGGATTTCTGAAAACCGGCATCTACAAGAATTCATAATTCTGTCACCTGTTGCTCTACCTTTTTTGATGGTAGCGAATCTCTTCGTGTGGTGAAGTTCGGGAGGCTGGTGTACAGCGGCGCTATCAACGGATAAGATACCTTGGAATCTGAGAATGCAGCGGACTTTTTATGCCCTCCGATATCCTCGAGACTCCGGTAAGGTGCATGGCCGAGTCCACTGGGCACCTGCTTAATCCCCTGTTTCGCCAATTCCCATTGGGGGTTAACAAAGAGCCTGCAATCTAAGCCATGAGCTGTCATTTACTTTTTCTTAATGCTCCCATTCGGCACTTTGAATTTATATACTGGTCCAGTTCCACCTCAACATGTCTAACATACTTCTGAACAACTGTGGGAAATCGACGAATAATTCACAGGCGGCACAATGTCAAACTCAAGAACGAACAACGCTACCAGAGCAGCCATCAATAGAGGCACCATCTTTGCCTCAGGAGCCTTCAAGAATGTTTGGACTGGAACGTACACAGACGGCGTTAGGAATGGTCAACGATGTGTGGCGAAGGAATTTAAGACTGGCTCCGTCCTTGAAGAAAGCTACTTTGAGGAAGAAATGCGGATCATACGTGGTACGCAAGCAATCTTTGACCAATTCGCTTCTGCGGGGGTACTCGGGCCAGATCGACGGATTTTACTCAACACTCCAGACATATGGACGTATGATGACAATTCTGGCCACAAAGTTTTGATCGAACCCATGATCGACAACTTCGAGAAGTTCAACAGCAACACAGGCTGGGCTCCGGTCACAGGGACTGTGCGGAGCGATGCAATGCAAGCGCTCAGTCACTTCTCATACCACAACTCCAACTGCCACTATCTCCTGTGCGATCTACAAGGAGGTGCCTACCAGAACGGATAGTAAGTGCGCTGTACATATTCTTCCCCACCTGGAAACGGACTAACACCGTGTCTAAGTATTCTGTCGGACCCTGTCATCATGTCACAAACTCAGAACTGTGGTCCAACCGATCTTGGACCTGATGGGATCGACTCGTTCTTTTTACGACATCGATGCGGGCGCTTCTGTGGGAGAAACTGGACGAGGCCAATCATTAGCGGACCCGCGGTGGTTCCTATGCAACAAGGCACCAGCATGGTTGCTCACTTGCCTACGCGTGCCACACGCAATCCTCTGTCTCGACTACGCGAATAATCTCTGTTAATATCAGCGTATGGCGAAGGATATGTGGCTAGTATGGTAGACAAGGGGGTCTTGCTGTGTGGATGAATCAGGGGTCAGAATTGCTCACACTTCTCTGCGTTTTGCTCACTATTTCTCTGGTACATTGTCACATTGCATCCCAAGTATCAGCACTGGAACTTCGAGGAGCGAATAGTCTAATAATATCGAGGATAATGGAATGCCATGGAAGAGCTGGCTTTTGCTCTCGCTCTCAATATTGAGCGTTGTTTTGCAACTTTCCTTAGAAGTAATTCCGCTATTGGGCCAATCGAGATTGTCCTGCACCCAGCTTTGATCCTTCATTCTTCCCTCTTAGTTATCACTGCTCTTTTAAAATATCGCCAACCTTGTGAACCTCTCTTTTGTGTACTCACCCTCTTGGCGAACAGAGATACGAACGGAATGAGGATCAAGGTATGTTGATACAGTCAAGCGACCCTTGTTCACTGTTCTCGCCATGCTTCGCAAAGGGTTCATAGAAAACTTTTTTTGCCACGTTCTAATTTCTAGATTGAGAGTGAATGCAGAACGGCTCAGCGATCAGGTTCCAAGATTATTTAAGGATATATTGATATTGATATTGATTTGACAGGATGGGTGGTGACTAACCTGTTAGCCTTTGTCCTGAGCGGCTCAAATGGTGTGTATCTGACGCCTTTTTCACTTGCAGTCGCTTTCATCCCTATAGAGCAATACGACTGAGTCAACTCAGGAACAACTCACCTTACCACATCTGTACTCTTCAACAACCTTAAAGCCAAACTACAACTCCGTCCAAATCACTATCTACAAGAACCAGCCAGTTGAGCAAACCAGCCAGACACCAAAAATGCATCCATCAATGTCCAGGCTCTCGCTTCGTACATGTCTCCCAGTCCTCCTGCCTCAAGTCTCTCGCTAACTAGTCATCAGTCCTCATTTTTCTCGCCATCTTCAGCTGCTGTGTTAACGCTACCCCAACCAAACCGAAGCCAACCACTAGCGTAAAGCCATCTGCTACACCGAAGACCTATGTTCTCTCTTGCGGAAGCAGCGCTGCAACAACCGCCTGCCGTACATTCCCTCTTTACTTCTCCTGCAACACGATCGGAAAGCTGAAGTACAATCGGCTGCCAGAGGAGATCGACAAGTGCTTGAGCATTTGCAACTGTATCTGATGGACAGCGGCTTTTGAGGTGGTAAAGATGGAGAGTTGGCGTTGTTTGGACTCTGGAGGAAAAACATGGTTTCTAGGGCAATTGATTGATAAAGGGGCTATGGATGGGTACGTTATGACATATTCGCATGCCAATAGATGCTGAATAACTCGATTCGATTTGTCATTTACTCACTCCCAAGAAAATATGTGATAGTTTCGTAAAATCATTCCCTCTGAATCTGATATTCATGTGAATCACAACATTCTATCCCTCGGTATAAGAAGAAAGTCTCTCAGTGTTCCACAATCGTTGTGCAACATATAACGTCACCAACTTCTAGTAGCATCCCCAATCAGTACAGGTCAGCCCCTCACATAGGTTTCTACTGTTGTCCGAGCCAATCATCCCAACCTAAACTCCCAAGTGTTCTAAGAGTTCTTCAAGCTGCCCCTCACCAGGTTATTTTAATGCCTTTCTCTTCTCTTCATCAGGATTTGCCCCAAAAGCAAACCCAACAAGTCCTCGACATCTGCTACCTTATCAATACCTGAGATGAGCTCGATTGTTTGACGTCTATCTTCTGCGGTTCGTTTTCCCAGGCCTCTGCGATTTCCCAATCAAATTCTGAGCCATCTCGGGCTAGAAGTGGAAAAGGAAAGCGACCTGTGAGTTTTGCTTGCTGAAATAATGCGGCCTCCGTTTCAGACGACCATCCACTCAATCGACCGTCCCAAGAGGTGAAGGAGCAGAAGAACCTGTGTGCTGGGTGTTGGAAGCAAGCGAAGTCGTAGTCAAGCAGGGCTGTAATATAACCTGTGTCGGGATCGTAGAGATGATTATCGAGAGCTGTTGTTCTGTGCCAGCAGTGATAGTCCGAATGCACCGTGCATAACAAGTGTTGAGAGTAGAGATAAGAACTAGTGGGCCTACTGAAGTCATGGTGTATGATAGACATATCGTTCTTTAGCCAGATAGAAAAACCTTGAATACTGCGATCTGGTTAGGAAAATTTCATCCTACAGGTTGAGGTCTGCAGCGCAATGTACTGAGATCACTCAATACTTTCGGATTACTCATGGCAGCGTTCGCTCACAGCTATCTTCAAAACGTTGATTCAGTGCTTTCTTGACAAGAGAAGCATGTATCTTGATGGACCGCAGGAGAATCGTAGCCCCCTGAATAATTGGATTCTCAAACTGACCATCAGCAAAGCAGTGCCTAACATTGGGCCTGCCAACCATATCTTAATACAAACGTATAGATGCTTGTGGAACTTAGATTGTGAGTCCCTTCGATGTTCAGTACATGTAAACACCACTTTAGTTGGCCAGGAAGCTCTTGTTTTCCACCAAGCTGATAAGCGAGCGCGAGAGGCTTACCGCCATGAGCCCTGTAAATACAGCGACTCGAGCCTGTGATGTTGCTCGCCTAGGTCGTCTAGCAGCGCAGCCACCGCACTCAGGAGACACGCAGAACTCTCACGACTTCTCGAGACTCTGTGCTATGATTATAACAAGCTTTTACCGGTGAATTTTTCTCTTCTAACTGCTCTCTCCTTTTGCCTTGTGTTTTCCCCAACGCCGTTATCATGCCCGCCAATATATTTGGTTCCAGTGTCCCATCCTATTCCCCCCTCCACCCCGCTTCAGACATTCTGATTGGTGAACAAATTCTCGAAATTTTCATCTGATATATATTTTCAAGTGATAACATGGCCGTTATAGCACGTGGACAGATGGCCGAGCTGGTTATGGCGCCAGGTTAAGGTTATTCTTAACAAAACTATCTCCTGGTCACGAAAGTGGCGTGGGTTCGGTACGATTATATCTTCATATCTTGAAATCCAAGAATATCTTCTAACTCCCTCTCTAGAGTCCCACTCTGTTCATTAACTTTTTGTAATTTTTATCCTTTTCCTTGACCTCAGACATCTGATCCTAGATCAAAATTCACATTTCTATTTGAACCAGAAAGCTGAACGATGAAGATAAACAAACCCTTTCTCTTTTATTTTTTTCCTGAGACGATCAGTGCTCGGTTGCAGAATTGTGCTTTTTGGCGCCCAAATCATAGCCGCTGTGCACCTCATCCATGGCGCTATGGCGAGGCACAGACTCGTTTCAGCCCAAGCCCAGCCCCAGCCCTCGAGCTGACATCTAATTAAAAATACACATCAACCTCAATAATTTACAATTCCTTTTCCATAACCATTCTTCATTCTTGTCAGACTTGCAATTTCAATAGATCGACCCGACACATATCTAGAACTCCGCGGATACCCTGTTTCTTACTGTCAGCATAGCGATACGATACCAAAATGGAGGGCAGCCCTCTCAGCCGCAAGACCACCATCGATGGGAAACTCCTCTATCCCAACAAGCGTCTAATTGTTTGCTGTGATGGCACTATGAACATGGACGATCGCAAAGGACAACCTTTGACAAACGTCGCTAAAATTGCTCGATGCGTAAGTGACGAAGATACCTGGACACAACAGACCTTCATTCAGATTGTACACTATCAACCTGGTGTTGGCACTGGAACGAGTAGATGGACCAACAATCGCGATGCAGCCTTTGGCAAAGGTAAGTTCCTCATTTCCATCAGACCACAGAGGAAAAGTGCTCAGAAATTTCTAGGACTTTCGAAGTCAATCCGAGCGGCTTACAGTTTCATCTGCCTCAACTGGTCAAGCCAGAAAGACGAAATAGTGCTCATTGGATTTTCAAGGGGCGCGTTTACCGTCAGATGTGTTGCACAATTCATCAACGATGTTGGGTTGTTGACGAAGAGCGGCTTGCGGCATCTCCCCAAGCTCTTCAGTGCATGGAGTCATTTGAACATCAAGAACAGAGGCAAGGTAGACCAATTCAAAGCTTGGTGTGATGAACTCCGGGCCTGGGGTGAACTTGTGAAGGAGACCGTAGAGATCAAAGCCTGTGCCGTTTGGGATACTGTGAAGGCCGTAAGCAAATCCCACTTCCCAGCTGTCGGAGAAATCGTTCCTGGAAACGTCAAACTCGCGATCCAGGCTCTCGCACTTGGAGAAAAACGAAAGCTATTCGACCCAATGAAATGGAAATTGTCGGAGGGGTCCAAAGACCAGAGGCTCAATCAAGTCTGGTTTGCAGGAAATCACAGCGACGTCGGGGGTGGTAGTTCGGACATGACGCTCGCAAACATCACACTCGCTTGGATGATCGGGCAACTTACGAACCAGATCCATTTCAGCCACGATACGTTGTGGTCCATTACCACAACTCGTGAGTGGTCGAAGCCTTCGGCTGCCAGCGATGAGAATATTCCAGAGGAAGTGAGGAATTACTGTAAAGTTGTCGCCACAGCTCCTATTTCTTCGGACCTATGTGAGTACAAGTATAACTCAGAAGTTCGAACCATACTGACATGACTTGCAGTACGTTCTAGGGATGAGTTGAGTTCAATTCTGATGCGTATTGGTGGTTGGGGTTCGAGAGATCCGGGAGCAGACCAGATCCAGTAAGTATTGCGTGATCCTCCAATATCTTCTTTTGAATATTTCAAGACTTTCTTGCGACATGTCTTGTCCTCTTCCAAAACCATTCCCAAAGACGCCGCTAACCTCCCCGTTATCGCAGTTACAGTGTTCATATCCTCCGTTACCTTGGGATCGCAATGTACGCCAAAATCGCCCGTCTCGACGACAGCCATCTCAGTAAGGCCATACCCAAGAACGACGAGAATAAATTTGAATCAGAGATTCTCGAGAGATGGGCAAAGCATATCCTCTGTGCTCACATCAATCTTAAGCAAGCTCGCAATATGGCCGAGACGATCTCGCCGGACAGTTCGGTGTACAGAGAGCGCCTGCAGGCCCGTATGCTGGACAATGCTTCGTACAACGCAGACATTCCTATCTCTGCAATTCTTTCAGCATTCGGTCGACTCAAGCAAAACAACAAGAGCGACCAACTGAACGAGATCTTCAAGGGTTTGCAGATCCAAAGTCACAATCGTCAAGCACGGAAAAAGGCACCGTGGATTCGGCGGAAACCGAAGAAAGCAATATTCGAATTCAAGCATCATCATAATGCAGACTCCCTCGCGGGTCCGGACACCATATCTGAAGCTTCTCTCAAGGTGGAGTTCAACGAATACTCGCCGAAGCCTACCCTTGTGCTCAGCAGGACGTTCCCTCTTATATTGGGTAGATGCCACGCCTTACCATCGCCGGCTCCAGCCTCAAGAGTTGACCGATGCGTTCAATTTGTTACAAAAAGGTTCGCGGAAGAGGCTCAAGTTACACTTGCATGTGAGAAATGCGCACAGATATGGGCATCGACACCTACCGACAATACTCCAGACCCGTCACGGTGGCGAGACAAATCTCTGTCTCCCTCGGAAGACTCGAATTGAAGATTGTTATTCAACGTGCTAGCAATATCAAGAACATATGAGATGTCGAATCAAATACCACCACGAGGATGTTTGTTAACCCTTGGCCTTGCACGTACCACTGAAGCCGAAGTAGCTTTGGGTCGTGCAGACTAAAAGGATGTTTGCAAGAAACGTGTCGGAGGAGGTTGTACTAGTGTCGTAACCCAAAAAGTTCAAATACTCTGAAAGAAGGAGATCCCACAACACACTTCACTTGATAACAAAAATACAAGCTTTCCACATGTCTCATGATCACTTTTTACCATTTCGTTAATCGAAGGATAAGCATTGCCTTATGCAAGATTTGTACCCAGTTCTGATCATCTTTATGATGAATCAGCCAAATTGAGGGAGTTGCTTCGCATCAGCAAGAGCCGTAGAATACTTCATGCGGTCCTGGGTGTAGAACTCAACGCCAACAGGGTAATCTCGAACGCTGCGGTCGTCCACGCCCCCGCTCTTGATGCAAACCTGATCAGGCATGATTTCCAACTCAGTGTACAAGCTACTGCCACAATCTATACCAAGTCAGCATGCGTCCGTCCAAGCCAGAGACATCCCTGGAAATGCAAAGACAGGGCCGTACCGCCACAGAAGAAGTGGTCATTCTTCTTTCCGGAAGCACCTTTGATGGCGTAATTCTTGGGCTTTCCCTGGGTAACCTTGAAAGCCTTTCTGGCAACCACAATGTTCGAAGTATAGGCACCACCACTCCATTTCTGGCTACATCCATGTCGTTAGTCAGGTACTCAAACACCTTGATGGCATCCAATTTACCAATCCACGCAATGGCAGAGCGCGGTCACGTCAGGGTCGCCTGTCATCCATGTTAGTGAGCTGCAAAGACGGCAGGCAAGCTAACGATAATTGACGCACCCTGAAACTCATAGCGAACTGCGCTGCACATGCAAGATCCGGTAGGCATATTGAAGATGTTTGAGGATGACTTCTTTGGACTTTCTTCTGATTTTTTAGAATTTAAAGACTGTGAAGGTAGAGGGAAGAGAGAGGAAAGTGGGATGTTTATACGGAGTACTCCAGGAACTATGGGTTCACTGCGGGGGCGGGCGAAAGGACAGCCGAAGGTTCCCCTCCCCTCCTCTCCCCTCCCCCGCTTTTACGTACCAAGTACTCGTACTGGCATCGGCTGGGTATGATCTACCGTCTCATCGATGCATCTTCCACTCTTCGGAACGGTTACGTTCTCCCTAACATCAATCAGTACGACCTCGACTGCCTCCTCGGAAGAACTCGCTTGCTTGATTTTGATCATGATACCGTAACACATTTTTGAATCATCCCTGGTTCATTTTCTCTCCACCTTCTTTCCCGAGTCAAAAACTATCAAAGCAGGTAAAGCACAGTTCCAGCTTCTAGACTTACTTAAACCTTCTGAGCTATCCTTTTGCGTGCCAGCACTAGTTTCCCTTGCTCGAGAGATTGCCGAGCCGAGGTCATGATGTGTTGAGGTTCTCGCTTGTAGAAGAAAAGGACTAGAGAGAACATTTAACTTCACAGCTCAGACTTGGCAGAACTCAGAAATTTTCCCTCGTTTCGATTACAATTCACAGTTTTCTTCCCCATCCCTCTATCCGCTTTCTTTCCTTCTTTCCAAAACCCTGATATATGGATATATACATCAATCGGATGGAACTTTCTATGCAAATTCGTCAAATTTCTGAGCAACCCAACTGAAGATTATACTTCGGATTTCAATGTACCACGAGTCATGGAGTATTTTCAATGGCGAATGGATTTTACATTTGGGTCTGAATCGCAGCTCAAATGACTCTAAGTTCCAATACTTTTACACAAGCTAATCTTTTCATGCCAGCACATGTACCAACGGTCTCAGCCTCATAAAATTTGTACTATTCAACCTTCATCGTCTTGAGTTCAAGCATACTCAAAGGTTTCAATGGCATCTAAGTGAGCTTCAAAGCCTACAATCATATCGCCAGTACTCAAGAAGCATCTCATGTCGCCTGAAGAGGAAGTCAACGAAAGGAGAAAAGATCATACCTTCGCCGCCAACTACACCAAATTTGATAGTATTTACGTCACCAGGCCCAAGGAGGAGCTCAATAGTGTTTCCACTTGTGTCTTTCCAGACAGCACCTGGCACAATCCATGTTGCTGGAAGGCCACTGACAACAAGGCCAAAAATAAGCGATACTCGATAATAGCATACTGATGGATTTCTGAGGAAAAAGATGCTCTTCAAAGTCGCCGGAAATCAAGAATTACCTGTAATATATGTCGACTCGGTCTACCAATTAAGCCAGAATGGCCCGCAAAGTTCTGCCATAACAGACTGTATACTCTCGTCGTCTGACGGCAGGTTACCACTCATAGCAACTTTTGACGTCAGCCTGGTTCGGTATCTGGACTCATGAGGTTGTTATCGTAGATCAAACTACAATCAATGAAGCAATATCAAGGGTTAAGGGCGGGGGAGGCAAGGGCAGCAGCTTACAAGCAGCCAATAGATTGCGTTACCAAAGTTCACATCATTCAACCTTATTGTGCCGGTACTTGTTCGGTGTTGAAACGGTCCGGTACTTATCCCGTAACTGAGATGTTCTCGCTCCGTCCTGCCGTTACGGTAGATAGGTATGGGCCGTTGGATCGATCCGAATCCAGGAACAAGGCGCATGAAAAGGCATAATGTGTTGGCAATTATGCCACAACATACACGTGAGTAGGATGGAGTTCAGAATATGGATAATCTTGCCGGTCATGTTGATTCTGGATCAATGTTTGGGACGTGCAAGCCTGGCAAATTGGGATTGTATAGCAGAGACAACATTTTGGACGAGTAAGAAACAATCGATATGAACTTTGAAGGCAAGACCATCTATGGATTTGTGGGCTTGGGAATTCATGGTTGTGCCAACGAATTGGATGTTGAAAGACTGCTTGATGTAATCAGAATGGAAACAGATATCTCGTCGCAGTCATCAGGAAGGCGGGATAGTGCGATACAGTCCTGCGATTTTCCCTTTCAATTGATGGACAAAAAGGCGATGTGGAGCTAGCAATATCATCTTATACCACTAGCCATTTTCCTACTTGGAATACTCGGTCCAGGCGTATATCAAAAGAGTTGGTAGTTCTGGCTCTGACAATTCCAGTACATGGGAATACAGACAAAATTTGGGGAATAAATATCTCAAGATCGCCATATTGAGACCATGATGCTTGTACGATGCTAATGGAGGAACTTGTAGGAACAAATCTCAATTCGATTGCAGAAAATGACTGAACATGGCACTTGACTTTGCTCAATGTTGTCTCTTCGCTTGGTGACATTGGTTTGGACCGCCTGAGTAAACACCGATGACCCCGCCGAATCTCAACAAACCTGACCCCTCCCTTTATGAACAAACAAACAAACGCGTTAGCTCATCTCATCTCGACGGCGCTTCCAAAAACATTTCCTCCCAGACTTCGAAAACTAGCTGTATTCCTCGAGAAATATCAATCAAACATCGCTCTCACCGAACACGAGACCACCGCAGCCATGCACGCCCAAGGTAAGCAAGAGCGTCGTCCGATCTCCCTTTCGGCGTCACTCCCATGAAATAGACAGCATGACACGACGGGTGCTATGCAACAGAAAGCCATGTATGGTACATGATCTCAAAATAACGTCTGATAGCCAGCAAGAACGCGCCAAATGGCAAAGGCAACAACGCAAGGAACGGATCCAAGAAACCAAGCTCTGAAATCGCATCATTCCCTACATCCGCCAATGCCAACGCAAAGAGCCGACACAAGGGCAAAGACAAGAAGCCTGCCGTCCAGCCTAGCAAGGAGTCCAAGGCCAAGGAGAACCCAAAGGCCCAGGAGGCAAAGGCTTCCAAGGGCAAGGTAGGTTTTGGGTTTTTGATACATTGAGTGGACTTGATGGACGGACATTGGCTAACACAAGATCGGCTTTCTAGATTGGTAAGAACAAGAAAGACAAGAAGGAAAAGGCGAAAGATAAGGCAGAGTCAAAGAAGTTGAAGGATCAACACAAGACCGACAAGAAGCTGAAGAAGGACCTCGAGGAGAGGCGCAAGGCGGACCAGAAGAAGCAGAACGAGTTGCAGCAGCAGCAAAAGCGAGAGGCTGATAAGAAGAGGGCGCAAGATCTCGAAAAGAAGGCCGAGGTTTGGAACGAAGGTCGGCTTATGGTGGGAAAGAAGGTAAGGATTCTCACACGCCTTTGGGACAATTTAATCTAACCAACTCATAGAAGCAGCAACAACAACCAAAGGAATCCGACCCTCTAGCACTCAAGCCCATCAACGGCGGCATCCATAAGCAGAAGAAGTCTAAGAAGGCCAAGAAGCAAGAACATGCCGTCTTGGTCAAGAAGGAGAACCTCACCCCCGAGCCAGAAACCAGTCTTCAGCCAGAGTTGACCCCCGAGTCCGAGATCAATCTGTCCGACTATAGCTCCTCTCCCAGCGCCGAAGAGGTCCACTCCGTCCCTAAGAAGCATCGCCGCCAATACGTAGCCTACTGGGAGGAGCGCAAGAAGCTGGCTATCAACATGAAAGACTTGGTCGAGAAGTTGAAGACTCTTTCCGAGCGGGATGCACATCTTGATGCTAGGCTTGCAGATATGCGAAATGGCCGATTTGCTTTCTAGATTCTGGTCTGGATGAGTGTTTGACGTGGCTGTGGTGAATGTTCTGTTAGTGTACGATTATGGATTTGGCATTGCTTTGCTTTTCGGAATGATATGGGGGGTTATGGGAGATACATTATTGGCATGGTTACGACGACACGGTTAGGGATGATATATGGGTCGAGAGGTTGCCTTGATGGTTGCCTTCATCAGATCGCTGGTCATTGACAGACCGAGCATTGCATGGATTGCAGGACTTAAAAGAAGATAGCTCACCTACTGCAGGGCAAACAAAGCACCATCAACAATAACCCCCGGCCTCAATATCATTTGTAATTTGTGAGGTATATCTATCCACGAAACCAGGACGCCTTCATCAGTCATACTTAATATTCATGTAAAAAATCATGCGTGTACGCCATTTTCAAAGCCTACTTTCCCTACCAGGCGCCCCAAGCCCACCACTCATAAATGGCCCTGCGTCAGCTTCACCAAATAACACTCTCTCCCTTCCACCCCTCGTCCCCCACCAAGCAACACAAACAGCACTCCTCTCAACGTCCATCTCGCCACCTTCTAGCACCTCCCAAAAGCGTCTCTTACAATGCTCCTTCATCGTCGGATCCGGTATAACGTTCAGAAGGTCTGCCGCTAGTGGCAGCCAGACTTCCAGAACAGCCATTGTGACATTTGGTAACGCGTCTAGCAGAGTAAGGAGCAGCACTGCTTGCTCAGAGAGCGGAATCTCCTGGGTCTTCGCATCTGCTTCGGATATGATTGCTACGGATGGAGGAAGAGGTACTGTAGGTGCGTTGAGAGCACGGTGGTGGAGCATCTCTAGTAGAGTTTCCGCCATGAACGGATGTGAGCTTGAAAGTGGGTTTGGTGGCGTGCAGATCTGTATCAGGGCTTTAAAAGCAAACCTGAATTGTCTAGGCGAAAGGTTTCTCGGAAAACAGGCAAAGAGACTTTCAACGTAGAATGGCAAGATTCTAGCTGTCAGCTCTTCGTTTTGAGGGGCAGCGAGGACGGCTAACATGGCACTGTGTGCTGCTTCGAAGATTTCGAGAAGGTGCACATTGGCTGTTGGAGATAGATATGGCGAACATGGCGTTACGATGAGAGTTTCAACATCTGCTGGCTTAAGAGAGAGTGTGAAATGCTCGGCTGTGTTGAGGTAGAATAGATCGTGATTTCGCTGTAAGGGTTGAACGGGTATCTGTCCTGCATGAGACGGGTATATTGTGCGCAGGAAGGATAGAGAGGATGCTGGAAATCGGGTGAGAATGTCGATAGATGTCATATTGACAAAGGTGTATGCTGAAAAGGCATTGGATCCTAGCCGAGACGAGATGAAATGTATGTTGTTGAGGACCAAAAGTGACTGCGATGCAGTTACTGGAGCAAGCTGCGGAGAAGCGAGAACGGGATCGATCAAAGTTCTTCTGATTACCGCTCTAAGGATTACCACAGTGGCAAACATGGCTGTCTTCAATATCTGCCAGAGAACTGGGAAAGTGACTCGGAGAGTATCTAAACTCAAGAAGGTAGCCTCTTCCGAGGGATCTACTTCAGAAAGCTTATTCCTCTGCCATTTTTGTGCAATGCCCGTCGTAAATGCAAGTAAATGCTCTCGAGCTTGTACAACCAGAAGTGGATTCCTCACATTTTCGATGGCATGAGCAATGAGTCTTGACAAAGGACCCATCGAAGCTATCACAGGCTTTCTGGCGAGTTTCTGAAGCTGTCGGAACGAAGCTGACTTTGTGGACCAGTTAAATTTGGACCCTGACGCTTGCTTGACATCATAATCGATGGCTTCAATAAAATATCCCTCCTGGTAACCCTCGGCGGAAGTCATCGTCCTGACAGCAACCATGAGCAACGCATCGTAGTTCAGCTCACTTCTGAACCCATCGGACAGAAGCGGAAATGCATGGTTCAGAGCCAATACAAGCGATCCAGAACCGAGTATTCCTGCAGTGGAAGGGCTATCCAAAGCAAGGTTGACTGCTGTGACCATGGCATGTTCCAATGTGGTTCTCAAACCTCTCGACAGCCCTTGTCTCTCCTGCCCTTCCATCCCAATCAAAACTCCACAAATAACCAGTATATGCTGCCATCTGGGCGTCCGCTCATCCAGTCCTTTGACTACAGCTTTCGCCCAGTCGTCACAAGCTATCCCACCTCCCTGCCGCGGTTGATACGCATCGTATGGTTTGGAGTGCCCTTCAAGATGGTGTTTCCGCACTGTGATCGCCGCAGTATTGAAAATACTGATTATGCGGAGACCGGTATCTAACCCGTCTATTTTATTCCATATCGCTGGCGCAGCGAGGAGATGCGATGTGAGGAGGGTAACATTGAGCGGATTTGAGAGAGTCGTGAGGAGCGATGTTGTGCTGGAGAGAATCCTGTTGTTTTGCTCTGGATTAGGATCCCCTTGGTATGCGCGCAGCACAGTTGTGAGAAGGCGATCCGCCGGCATATTTGCGAATGATGCTCAGTGTCGCATGGAGATGTTGATGGAAGACGCGGCCAGGATTTGAGATGTTGGCGGTTCAGAGCCGAGGCATCTTCTTCAGCCTTTCGCGCCAAATCTAATTTCACTCTTCCAACCATCAACGACGTTTTGAAACAGACGAGGCTGAGGATCTCAACACCTCCCACGAGGGACATCTTGGGAACATGGCAGTCAAGTAAGTTCGCCATATCTATAGTCCTAGGCTCTGTCTAATATTTAAAACAGTGCTCGTCTCAAAAGCGCCGCTCCTTTGGACTACGCAACACCCTCATTTCCGTCCCTTTACTGGCCGTACAAAGCAAAGCCCGGCGTCGCGAATTATCTCTACGATACCTACGATATCTGGCGGTTCACACTCTTATGGACGTTGATAATATATGCCGTTTGTCATATCGTGGTTGTGGTTTTCGCGGTTTTGATGCAATTGGGAAAGGGGAAGAAAGCATGGAAATATGTCTGGACCTTCCCCATCATATATTGTGCCATTGCAGGAGTGGAAGCCCTACTAGCCGGTAGTATTGTTGGTGTCATGTCAGTATACTCTTTCACGGCCATAATATCTCTGGACAGCTCTCTCTGATATCCTTTGCATCGTGAATATCAGCTAATGGTCCGCAGCCTCGGAGCCGTTTATAATGCGGGGTACTTCAGGATGTCCACATGGTTTCCATTTATCTGGGGACTTGTCAACGTTTTGGTCTTGATCACATCTTCATTCTCTATACAGGGAGGTCTCTGAATGCTCAACGCAAGGCGAAAACTGTCTATCTACAACCGAAAGCCCGACCAAAACTCCTCAGATCCGCTCGGCCGCCGTCACTACTGCTTCCTTATCTTCAGAAGCAGCCAATGTAGGATCTGGCTCTTTGGGCTCGATCTTTTTGATGATACGAGCGGGGTTACCGGCAACCACGTGGAATGCAGGAACATCTTTGGTCACGACACTTCCAGCACCAACAGTGACACCTCGACCGATTGTGACGTTCGGACACACAGTAACATTTCCACCGAACCAGCAATCCTCACCCACTGTGATTGCACCTCCCAGTTCCGGTCCATTGATGCCGTTACGGAGAAAAGGATCGAGAGGGTGTGTGGCTGCGAAGAAGGAGCAACCTGGTCCGATGAGAGTACGAGAACCAATGGTGATCAGGGAGGTATCAAGTAATGTGCAATTGAAGTTGATGTATACACCCTTGCCGATTCTGGAGACCTGAGTACACGGCAAAGAGGGGTGTGGCTTTGGCTTACCGGAGATTGGTTCCGTAGTCCACTTTGATAGGACCATCGATATACGCATCGTCTTGGAATAGAAGAGCCTCTTCTGCATCAGTATCTCCTGGCGGTGGCATAGGGGTTTTGTCGTCGATCACACTGGTTCCACGTTAGCGTTGATTTTGGAGTACCAGCTTTGACGCTGTGCTATCGTTGCACAATTGACAATGACAGCTGATTGGATCCTTACTCTCTCCAGAGTCTCACAAGCTCTCTTCGAGACGCCTCGCCGGCTTGGTTGAACCTATGACATGCATGGTGACACCGATTTCTTTTGGCTGTAATGGTTGGCTCAAAAGCATGGTACAGTTCGCCGCGTATCATGCGAGCCTCGTTCTCCACCGCATCAATCTTGTCCATCTTTGTAGATTCCTGACCTTGGGGATGTACAGTACGCTGGTAACTTTCAGAGCAATCTTGATCACTGATTACAAAAGTGAAAAGTGTTCAGATATTAGTACTCTTGGCTGATAATAAGTCAAAGTCAGAATGCCAACCCCCACTAGTGAAGGAGCGAGTGAACTGGCCGAATTGCGAATCGCCATCACCAACCCTTGCCGAGGTTCAACCGAGCCTCCACTTCCGTCAACTCTTTGGATTGTCAGCCTCGTCTGGAATGTGACTTTGAGTTGCGCTTTATCAACCACAAAGACTGTTGACAGTCCACCTCCACCCATTCTTTATCTTCCTTTCAACCTACTGTGTTAAACGAATCTCACCCTCCATAATTCTCAACCATGATATGAGCTCCTCCTAAATAACATCTAACAATCGTTTCAACCCAAACATGACCTCAGAGAACGGTTCTGCGAATGGTCCGGTCCACCCTTCAGATCTCGAGTCCTCGACAGCCCCTCGAGCCAGCAGCATCTTCAATGATGCCGCAACTCTTATAAACCGCGGCGGGCTGGGTTCTTCCACCTATTCTCAAGCCCATACAGGTTCCCAATCCTCAACACCTTCCCAGTCTCTAGAACTCAATGCCGCCCTCGACGTCTACGAGAAGCAATTTCTCCCAGGCCAACCCAAATCCCTTTCTGGCATCGCCATCCGCTCCTTCGTTCTCGGGCTCGTCCTCTCCTCCACGCTTTTCCTCTCCGCATACCTCCTCTACACAGGGCACCCGATCTGGCGAGCACCGTTCTTCATCACCATCTTATCGCTCTTCCACTTCCTCGAATTCTATACCACTAGCCGTGCGAACACTTCTTCCGCACGGATATCCTCGTTCCTCCTCTCGAGCAATGGATCGGCATATACCATGGCACACACTGCATCCTTCGTCGAAACGCTGCTTTCGCATGGCTTCTTCCCAGCGTCTGTGCTGCCATCATACGTTCACTACCCCGTCCTCGTGCTCGGTCTCGCGTTGGTGATAATCGGACAAGTTACGCGGGCGGTAGCGATGTTGACAGCCGGTACGAATTTCAGCCACGTAGTGAAGCATACCAAAGCGCAAAGCCATCAGCTCGTCACTACAGGAATCTACAGTCTCTTCCGACACCCCAGCTATTTCGGGTTTTTCTGGTGGGGCATAGGCACGCAGCTGATATGCGGGAATGTGGTTTCTCTGTTAATATATGCAGGAGTGCTGTGGAAGTTCTTTTCGAGCAGGATTGATGGCGAGGAAGAGTTGTTGGTGAAGTTCTTTGGAGATGAGTATAGGGATTACAGGCACAGGACTCGCGTGGGGATTCCGTTCATCAAGTGAAAGTATTCCATTTTACAGAATGTTGTGTTTTGATTGACTGGAAGGCGTTATGTGGTTGGATTACGGGAATTTCTGTCATAGCGAAGGATGTACTGGCCATTAGTTGTATATGTCGGCATCAGATCGCACCTGTGCCATTTCGATTTTTGACTGCTTTTTTTCCTGTTTCGCTTTCGCGAAACACTTTGTACCAACTGCTTCGAATGACGCATTCAGCAGTGCGCTATCAAAGCTTAAATTAGGATAACACTCCGAATCCTGTTGTTTGTTCACAAATAGTTCGTTAGGCCATGAAACTAATGTTTAACTTATCAAGAAATCCACGCCTCCTTTGCGTGGATGTCTTCATGATGCCCCATTCCTTAGCTAGATGCTTAGCCTCGACAACCTAACGTCGTAAGGTAGAGGAGTTATGAAAGCCGTCGACTTTTTCTATGTATTCGACCAATGCCTACCTAGTCTGAAATTCAAAAGACCAGCAATTATTCCTCTAGAATGTGTTTTAATTGCCCTCAAGCCAGAGTAGTTCCCTGGTCAGCTCCTTACAACTGTCTAATTCCTTAAAGATTCTCATGGCATGTTCTTTGCAATCATCTAGGTCCGCCAGTATGCGGATGAAGCTGACCAGCACCCCCAGTGTTCCAGCAGAACCCATCACCAAGCCTCAGGCGTCTCCCAAATTACCGAATCACTCTTCCCAAGCGCCTTCCTCTCCTCATAACTCAGCCCTGCATCCTCTCGCAATGGCCATCAATACCACCACCATCACTAGCACAAACGCAAACACAACCTCTCTTAAACCTCTCCCTCGGCGAACCACACACAATTTTCTCCACCACCCCGCCCCCCCTCACCCAACCTCCCTCCCAGCCCTCTCGACCACAGTGTAAAGGGGCTCGCTTGCGAGTAGAGACGAGGTGAGATGGTTGTAGTGGACATATGTGCCTTGGCTCGATGTCGTATGAACGAAAGAAGGGACGAATTGCAAGTGTGAAGTCTAGCAATGAAATATAATGGATAGCGTTAATTCCTTAAAGCTGGGTTTTTTTTTAATTAAAAAAGCCCTCTATGGTAAGAGCCCATACTTCTCACATACCTTGCCTGCACCAAACAAAAGGAGGAGTGAGACCGTCA
This sequence comes from Helotiales sp. F229, assembly GCA_002554605.1. NCBI lineage: Eukaryota > Fungi > Ascomycota > Leotiomycetes > Helotiales > Helotiales sp. F229. Next base: position 2,125,044 of record MXAW01000010.1, read on the forward strand.
GAGGGGTGATGAGGGGAAGGCGGTAAGAGCGGGTGATGAGGTTGTGATTATCAGAAGCGCCTGCCCCAGCACTTATCATGTTTGCCGAGTCGGGATTGCAAAAACAATGTGCTAGAACGAAGGAATTAAAAATGCCAACTGAGTATATTCAGCCAATAACCTAAGACACACCAGCTACAACATGTATGAGACCCCAAAAACGAAGAACGCCGTACCTATGCACCAGGATCTTATGCTGAAAAAGAAGAAGAAATAATGAACATCCAACTCTGGCACACTGTTCTTGCGATGTAAAGTGTCTCCGTCCTATGCCGTACTGAAATGCAAAAATGCTGATGCTGTCGCTATGCTGGTTCGAGCCCAAAACCCCATGCTCACCTATGCCCGTCGCGCTCTTCTAATTCGCGCATGTATTTCACGAACGTTTTCTTGTGTGTCTAAGTCTCATTAGTCCCGCAGCCAAGTATCTTGAGAATGTTAACTGACCAATCCGGCGTATTTTCCGTCCCGCGTAACACAGACGTATCTCAGGCCAAGCTTGACGAAGCATTCATACACTAAATCCATTGGCGATTGGATATCCAGTGCCAGAGGTGCCTGATCAATGTTAGGTCATTGTGCCAAAGTTCTGATTTAAGTACTCACTGGATCGATGTATGACGAGAAATCAGTCGGATCAGACATCGCTTCATCGTCAGAATCATCAAAGCTCGCCACTTTTGCCATCAGACATAAGCTTTCGGCCTCGTCCTCTAGATTGTCTAAGGCATACTCCAAATCCGGGGCTGGGATGAGTCCAACGAGAACTTCATCTCTGATGATTGGGAGACCGCCATCTACTTCACCAGCTTGGTGGAGGAGTTCCAACTTCCGGCGAAGACTGCTGGCAGAAACAAGCGGCGAGCTGGTGATGTCGATGATCCTCTCTCGACGCACACGAGGTAGAATGTCTGCCAAGTCCGATGTGAAAATCGGCTTGTGTTTATTGTTCAGAAACGGATAAGAGTTTAGGTTTGTGAGTAAGTCCTGTTGGTATTAGCATGGATTTCGCTGCATTTGACAAATATTGACTTACATAGATACTTAGTGGCTCCATGAAGTCAGCGGTCCATTTCGATACTAAAATGGCCAGGGAGAATGGCAAAACATAATCGAGACTGCCTGTCAATTCGAACAGAATGACAACCAAGGTGACCGACAATCTAGTGACACCACACATTGTTGAGCCTGCCGCAATGAGTGCATAAACACCTGGCGTAATACACGATTGGCCAGTAACATGTGCAGCACAGTTCCCAAATATGGGAGACGTTGGGAATCGAAGCACAACCCATTGAATCAAGTGCCCAATAAGACGACCACCTAGACCACCTACAACCATGGATGGGACATAAATTCCAGCTGGCACTTTCTATCAAATCGTCAGTGGATGTGTGAAGGAGCATCTGGAGCATCGTGAAACCTACAATTCCGAAGGTGATAATCGTAAGGATCCCTTTGATGAAGAATGCAATTGCTAGACTCCCAACAACCGGAAATATTTCGTCCATGTCGGTCGGGCAGAGACCAAGATCATCCGGCTTGTTTATGTCACATGGGCTTGCCAAATTGAAGAGCAGCTTCGCCACAGGAACCTTCGTGTATGGATTCCAGTAGCTGACAAGACCAGTTATCAAGGCAACCAACATCACCTCGGCAAGTGGCCATTTTTTGATGATCGGGATCTTCCGAAAGGACTTGGCCCACGATCGAGATGCCTTGATGAAGCTAGCTCCAGCAGCTCCGCCTAGAATGCCGACAATGATGAATGCCGCAATCTCAAAGAACTCCCAGTCTGTCAAATAACGAACCTCGAACATCACAATTTTGTTGGTTCCATAAGGATTGAGGAATTTAAGAGTCAGTGCTGCGGTTATGCAGCAGAAGAATGTTCGAAACAAGGTTTTGGCTGGGAAAAAGTAGGCAACCTCCTCAAGACAAAAGAGAACGCCACCAATGGGAGCTCCAAAGGCTACAGCGACACCTGCTGCGGCAGCGGCTGAGAGGACTTCTCTTCGTTTCCCATCGTTGCTGTCATATTTGGAGAACAGACGGCAAGCAATGTTGCCTACACATGTGGCAATGTGAACGAACGGTCCTTCTTTACCTAAGCTGAGACCCGAGGCAACACTCAAGATCAAGGCCAAAGTTTTTATGATGAGAGTTTTGACACCCAAAAATCCGTGAAGGACGAATCCACTCAGTATGACACGAACTTCAGCTACTCCGGATCCAGCAGCCGAGTAGTAAACCATTGGAGGTGATAAGGTCTCATCGGGAGCCAGGTTTGGGCTGGCAGCTCCATCGTCCTGAGTAAGGTTTGGCCGACTCGAAGTGGCAGCCAGGTTCTCATCGAGGGTTGAGATGTGGTACGTTGATGGAACAATAGTTTTGGTTGTGAGAGTCAACAAGCACGATAGAGTCGAGAACAAGACGACCAAACAAACGAAAGTGCCATATTCCACAACTTGCTCGCTGACGCCACGGATCCGGACAAAGTTGGACCAGGATTCCCAAGCCAGGCAACGGTCTCCTTCTGGGCAGCAATTCTAGAATCCAAGTCAGTGAGTGAAGCCCTCAGATTGAGTACTGGCTGGTATGAGAGAGAGCCCCCTGAAGTTCCGACTTTGCGGTATTCGGAAAGTGTAGTTAAAGTGAGAGGGAGAGACAAGGACTGCTAATATAACAGTGTTCATGTGAAATATCCCAAATCTACAAGCTCTTGTGAACATCAAAACACCATAAAGGCTCAAGACTTACCTTCTCACTAATCAAAAACCCATTGGAACAATACCCATCCTTCCAGTCAAACACTGGAGCTTCCGAAACGTCCACTACATATGCAATGACTGCTGTGAGAAATCCAACCACAGCACTCAAAATCCAGCCTTGAGCTCCATCAAATGTTGCCTTTATCCGACCTCGTAAATCGGTTCGACTGCGTAGAGCTTTGACTCGGTAGGCATCTGCTATGCTGTCGTGAACCCAGTCCGTAGAAGTAAACTGGTCGTACCAGACTCGGTCGTCGGGGTAGAGAGAGCTTTTGGACTCTCGCATAGAGTCCTTGTGCTTCCGGTCTGATTTCAATGCAGTCACTAACCGTTGCCCCCATGACCCAGCGCGGCTGTGGTGTCGAGAGGCTCGCAGACTTCCTTTACGGCGTATGTTAGTTTCTGAAGCTCTCGGAGGTTGAAAAATTGCCATACCGTTAATACTTTGGTGGCTCGAGAGACGTGGAAGCCTCCCCGGTTCTGCTGCTGACTGAAGTCGAATCCTGGAACGTCCTGCGCTGGGTAAGAGAGCAGTTCTCTCGTCAGATACGTTACTCTGGCTGCGGCTTAAGCCAGTCCTTCGAAATGTTGGTGAGGGCGGCGAGGAGGAATCCGTAGACTCTGGGAATGCTGGGGTCATGGTCAAGTTGTCGGGAAGATGGCCAGGACGACCTGACCCGGACTGTTGAGAGCGGGACATCTTGGGCAACAAGGACTACATGCTGTGTCGCATAGACGTGGAGGTACTTGTCCTTCTTGTAAATAGAAGTGGGATCCCAAGTTGTGCTTGTGCTCGGGGCAGTGAGAGCGAGCATATTAAGCTTCAGGAAGGGACCACGGTAGAGGTGGAGGTGGAGTCAGACTTGGCCTTGAGTCCTCTCTGCCTTCCTTGCCCTGAAAGAAGTGTGGCGCCTTCCATCAAAACAAGACATATATTTATTTACCTTACCTGACTGACTGACTGACTGACTGACTGACCGCACCTACCTGACTGACCGTGCCATCCGTATTGTGAATCAAACACCGCAGAAGGGGGCGATGAGTGCGTGAAGCGTAAATGGTTCCTTGAATGGATTGTGAGGCAGCGATGCAGCGTTCTCGTTCGACAGACAGCGCTGGCTGGCCAGTTGGAATCTCTAGCGAGGGCTGCTCCAGCAGTCTTGTGCTGTGCCCAGGAGAGACCTCAACCATCCATGTGACTGCTGTGGAACATCACGAGGATGTTGTGACGGGGCTGACTCCGTTATCATCTTGGCTTTCATGCCAGAAGATGTGATGCCCCGCGCCATTCCGAGAATTTAGGGACCATAGGAAGTACAAAACTTGATTTGGCGCTGCAGCCGCGGAATGTGATGTTGGACGATTGATTGAAAACAGGATCCGAACGCTGGAGAGAACCTGGGAGAAGCCCTCAAGCTAAGGGGGGGTACCGTACTTCCGTACCGTACACGCCCGAGGCGAGACTGCCTTACTGCCTAGGTAGGTAACTGGCTTGCTTTGAAAACCCTTCGCCGCCTTTGATCTTTTGTTGTTGCATTCTTGATTGATGTCCATAGCTGTAGGATGAGTCAAATCTCAAAAATGGCAGTTTCTTATAAACAAAGAGTTTACGTGCTGAAGTTCAGCTATCAAGTTACAAGCATCAACATTGAGGTAGCTTCATCTCCAGCCACCACCTGTTCCCCATCAACACAAACAAACCTCAGGTTTTACAACACCACGCTGTGGTACGTACAACATTCGGAATCATGGCCGAAAACAAGATTCCCCAGTTCATCCTGCTCGGAGATTCAATCCTCCAATTCACAAGCTATCTCCCTCATGGTGTGTCCTTTGGAGCTGGTTTGGCGGAACGTAAGTCCATATCTCTCAGCTTACATTTCTTATTAAGCCCTCCGCACCTCCACACCCACTCCCTTCCTTGTGAGACTCAAGCTGACCATACTCTATAGATTGCATCCGAAGACTAGATGTGGTCAATCGAGGCTTAGTATTTGCAACCCTTCCATCTGCACCCCCTCATCACAGAAGACTGACAAGCAAACAAGAGTGGGTATAATACGGCGAATATACTGGTTATTCTCGAGGATCTCATCCCAACTACAGCAGCTGCCAAGGTCGAATACTTAGTAAGTCCATCAGCTTGTCTCATTCCAGCCTTGATAACATAGCCTGCATTTTAAATACTCGTTTGTGCAACTCAGGACTGTCCATTTGGATGAAGAATCTCACCAAAGCATCCTGGCATTCTCACGAGCAAGTCTAACTATCAATAGCTTGTTCTCCTCGGCTCAAACGATTCTTGTCTTCCAGATAGTCCATCCAAGCAATATGTGGCAGTAGACAAGTATCGAGAGAACCTCAAGACCATCATCACTCATCCCTCCATCACGGCTCACGCTCCGAAGATCCTTCTTGTCACCCCTCCACCTGTCAATGAGGCCCAGCTCCAACAAAACGACTTTGCAAAAGGTTACTCTGCCCTCACTCGCGTCCAGAAAGTCACTGCTCAATATGCCGACGTTGTCCGTCAGCTAGCTGCAGAGTTCAAGGACAAGAATGTTGTGCTAGTCGAGCTTTGGACCGCCTTGATGAAGGAGGGTGCCAGGCTCACTCCGGGCTATGTCGACGATGGAAAGATGATTGGAACGCTGGAGAAGGGTGACAGTCCGGGCTTGCGAGCTCTCTTGCTTGACGGATTGCACCTCACTGCTGCTGGTTACAAAGTGTTCCTGAACGAAGTTCTGCCTGTCGTTGGACCAGAGTGGGCTCAAGAATCAGAGACTGATCCGAAGTGGATCTTTCCGTAAGTCTTATGCCAAAGTAGCAAAGGCTCTTGACTAACTATACCAGTCACTGGAGTGTTGCTCCTAGAATCGACAGAAATTAGAGATATCAAGTTACTGGAAGGCCCTGTCCTGAGACAAATGAGTGGGTTGATATACCAACAACCCGAACATAAGCATTGCGTTTCTTTCAATAGAAAATCAATAGATCGTAGTCCTCATATCTTACATCAATGTTGTGATATTTATGACTTTAGAATTAGAATACTCCACTGAGAGCTCTCCACAGCTGCCGTGAGATCCCTGCATGAATTCCGGGGAGAGCGAGGCGACTGGGTTTAGGCTAGTCTCAGAGACATCACCTTGACTTCACAAGCCTGCATCAAGAACAACAGAACAACAAGGACACTCCACTCCGCTCCTCACACATCCATCTAACATTCGTGCCTCCAGCGCCCTCGCCTCCCATAAAACCAGGCCAGAACCCCGCCCTCCTTGTGCCAGATACACACCAAGCTCGCGTCCACTTCCTCTGGCACTGACCTGACCTATCTTCAAACATCCACGTAGAACATCACCCACGAACTCTTTGTTCTCCCACTTTGGTGCCGCTTCCAAACCTCCCATCATCCCTCTTGACGATTTTCCTTCTCTTCATCGATCACATAAACCGCTTGGCAGATCTCTCCCCCGCTCTCTCCATTCAGGAGACGATACCTGTCTAAGGTTCACGCCCACCGCGATTTCGTTTCCTAGCATACACATACTCGCATCTCTGCTGCCCCGAAGCATCGTAGACTCCCGCGGCCACAGAAGAGCGCAGTGACCGACGGTCGTAGGTCGATGCGGTGGGGGAGGCCGAAATCGTGAATCTCGTCTGCAAACGAGGGATAGAGTCAGGAAGGGCTATATTGGTGGCTGGGTACACGGTTGAACTTGTCTCTGCACAAGGAATTACACGAAAGTTACGGGGAATCGCATACGTCGTCAAACAGGGACCAGTTGTGGATTACAGCAAACCAAGGACCATCCCATCTTCAGTGGGGGAATACAGTGCCACACCAACAGCCAGGTTTTCGCCGGAGCAGGCAGATACAACCTTATATCTATTCGGAAAAATCACATACTCTGGTTGATATCTAACTCGGAACCTCTGTTACGACCCTGACCATCAGTACTTTCCGTGTGTCTGGCGTACAAACGGCGGTTGGGCATGGATTCGCAGTTTACCGTTACTCGAGAAGACTTATACCATGTTCAGATGGACGTCAAGCATGTCCAAGCTGTACAAATCAACCATGCCGATCGCCTTTTGAGACTAGAAAGACGACAAGCCGATGATGCTGCTCTCAAATCTGTTTGGGGTCCCAGTCCGCCCTTCCCTAGTATTCTGAGTGGCACTCCACAACAAGGTAAGTCGCTCGGCCATTTCAAATAATGCATACCTAACGTATTGGAAGGTCCTATCCACAATCCGTCAACGGATGTTTTTGACGACTTTGATGACGAGCAAGGTCAAAATCTCTTGGGGAGTCTACAATTGGAAGCAGATGAAGAGCCAGTCAGACGAGGTGCTTCTAGAGCAAACAGTGTACGGTTCGATGTCAGCGCCTTGCAAGGCTCAAACTGGGCAGCAGGTTCAAGGAATTCTGGGGAATTCGCACCAACCCGACCCAACAGCGGATTTGGAAGTCATCCAATGACGGATTTACGTTCACTATCTCACAAGTCCGATGGGAGACATAGCTCAGCGGGCCACTCAGTACACTCGATGCATTCGGCATCTGGACGAACAAGTAGCCTAGGACTAGATACCAATTTCATGATCGGGGGCCAAGATGACGATTCGCCTCTCGACGCTCCTGATCCCCCTCCAGGATTGTTCATTTTGGGATCTGTGCCCTCAATCATCCGATGTTGGCTGACCACCAATTTCTCGCATAATGCACTCCTTTACGCCGCGGTATGTACAGGCTCCCAGAGATCGATCCTTGACTACAGCCTTGTGAAAGATCTGGGACTGGCAGACCAAGTGCACAAAAGCCCAACTGGTCGGTATACAATCAAGCTTCCCGTCTACCTCCCCGAAGCGATCATCACCCATCCGACTTCAAGATCCAACAGTCCAGCTCCACAGCTCCCTGCTCTTTCGGCCGATTTTGAGATAGTCGGTTTGAATCAGCGTGGAATCTCAGACCGAAAGAACATTCGAGTTTTCCTTGGCAGCGACACCCTCCGAGCCCATAATGCAGATATTTTACTGTCTCAGAACGTCATGGTTTTGTACGGTGATGATCGAAACAAGCTCTCAGTTCCATTCGTCAGACCTGAGGACGAGAACATATTCAAAAATCTTATGACCACCAACGTCTTGCCAGAGAAGAACGAGTTGAAGGCCACCGCTCCGGCATTTACCCCTACGGAATGTAAGCCAAAGGTTGAACCCACTCCTGAGGCTGTCAGTTCTGCTTTGGCAGCTGGTGCTGAAAGTGTTGCGAGTTCAAACAGCCATAAGATTCTCACGCCAACCGAGCCCGAGTCGCCTTTCAATGCCGCTTTTGTCGCCAATGGCAATGCCCGTGAAAGGGCTTCCAGTGTGAAGTCGGCAAGTGCTGGTGTGAATGGCAATGGGACCGAATCCGAGAAGCACCGTGCGTTGGAAAGTCCCTCAGATATCACTACTTCTGATTCAAATCGGCGTGATTCTTCTGGCGGTATCTGGGGATCCTGGCGCCAGCCAGGCTCTATCAACGGTAGCGAGACCGAATCAACCAGTGGATACCAACGAGCGACAAGAGGCGGAAGAAGCATGAAGGTTCTCAAACCATCATCAAAGCCAGCAGCGATACCGCCAACAATCCCAAGCCGATCCACCTCCGCCGCACAAACAAACACAACATACGAGCCCCCAGCACCACCTCGCCCCTCCGGAGAACTGAGACGCAAGAGCCAGGCCAGCGGAACTGAGAATGTTCCCCTGCGTTGGGAGGCCAAGCGGACCAGTTCGGAAGAGCAGAAAGCCACGCGCAGCATTGCGACGGTTCCACGATCGTCGAACCCCATTGGAGGCGCGTCGGCTTTTGCATGGATGAATCCGAGTAAGCCAAAGGCGTCCGCTACGGCAGAGTAGAAAGACAGAAACAGACACAAGACTAGATCTTTATTTCTTTGAAGAAGTGCATGCAGCGCAGGCTGCTCGGCTGGGGTTTTTGGCCTGAGATTATGCGTCTATGGTTCCTTTGATGTACGCATTAGACTAGCTAGGCAATTGAAATTACAGTTAAATATTTCAAGTTGAGTTGGGTGTTGTGGTCTCCTCCGTGTGAACTTTTGTTTTTGAAAGGAGTATTAAGTGGTCGAACGCAAATAAGATAGGGGCTCAAGCGAGCATGTTTTTGAGTGAGTGACTGTTTGCTACCCAGGTAGCTCAACTGGTGGCTGCTGTCTGATCACTGGCCTATCGACACTCAGTCCTGACAGTATGTGACCTGGAACGGCTGGCACTGACTGGAATACACTCATCCATGCTTCCAAGGAACTCTATCATACTCATCGCGTTTGCAACGGATATGCAGCCCTGGTGTCTGTCGAATCGGAGTACCTTCACGAGGAAGAGAAACTACTCGACAAAGGAAACGATCTAATTTTACTAAATTGTCTAATAGATGGGCCAGTTGATCACTCCAAGAAACCAGCCAACTCAAGCCATCAAATCGGAGCATTCCTCAGTCCTGACAGTACCTAGCTTCGTGACACCACAGTCATGCACCTCACCCCGCTTAACGGAAACACAACCCACTTAAAGTAAACACAACCCACCTGCAATCATAACCCAGTCACTGCACCAACGGGACAGGGAACCAGGAAATAACTTTCCGGGCCACATGCAAACCTGACAGCAAATGACGGCGCTTGTGCATGAGTGAGCAACCCATGCATTTGATTTGTGTTGAAATGCAGAAGGAAAAGATGGTGGAAGAATTTTTGAAGAAGTGGGTGGTGTGACTGCGGGGAGGGAAGGGAACTAGTGTAAGTGTTGTGGATATGATGGGATGGGGTGGTTAGGAACGGGTAATGAACCGGAGGACCTTGTTTGTAATTCTGAAATGGGTGAGTGGTTTTGGGCAATGGTTTGATGGTGTTATGAGTAGATACTATGGACTTTAAGATGTTAGTTGATGATGGGATTTTCATTTTATTGAACATCAATACACAGGAATTACCTGTAAATACAGACGTCTTCTTGCCAAGACTGTTGTTTTCTCAGGGTTGACAAGCGAGACAGGGGGGCGTTCTGGAGTGAGGGGTGAGCGGGTCTAGCCTTATCTTATCGGCGGCATGCATGCAAGAAAAAAATCAAAGCTTTTAGAGTCACCCCTCTATCCAGCCTTGACTTTGACTTTTACATACTTCTCCTCCCTTCAACCTCACTCAATTCATTTCAATCTACACCAGTTCACCATTTCTCGACTTCAAGTTCCTCTGCGAACTTTCCCTCTTCATATAACAACACTACCCACAATCAATTCAGACAACATGGCTAAGGACAAGGTATGTTATGGTCTGGGGTTGAGTCACCGCTCTTGTTGACACAGATAGGTCTGCCTCGCATACTCCGGTGGTCTTGACACCTCTTGCATTCTGCAATGGTTGATTGAGGCTGGCTATGATGGTAGGTTCCTTCTACACCAATTCCTCACATTTCCAAAGCTAATTGATCTACAGTTGTTTGCTTCATGGCCGATGTCGGTCAAGAAGGTATGCATGTCCACACCGACCAACCTACCCTCCGAAATATACAACTCGAAACTGACGGGTTAACCACACAGAGGACTTCGAAGCAGCTAAAGCCAAAGCCCTGAAGATCGGAGCCGTCGCCTGCTACATCGAGGATCTACGCAAGGAGTTCATCGAGGAGCTCTGCTTCCCAGCCGTACAATGCAACGCCATCTACGAGAACGTCTACCTGCTCGGCACATCCCTCGCTCGTCCAGTCATCGCCCGCGCCCAGATCGCCGTCGCCCAGAAGGAGAAGTGCTTTGCTGTCAGCCATGGATGTACTGGAAAGGGTAACGACCAAGTCAGATTCGAACTGGCATTCTATGCTCTGCAGCCCAAGATCAAGGTCATTGCTCCTTGGAGAATGCCAGAGTTTTATGAGCGTTTCCCTGGTCGTGATGCGCTTTTGGACTATGCTGCTGCTACTGGGATTCCGGTTAGCAGCACTAAGAGCAAGCCTTGGTCTATGGATGAGAACTTGGCCCATTGCTCGTATGAAGCTGGTACGTTCTGGTATTTCTGGAAGTATACTTCTGGTTTCCTGGAGAGAGCTCTCAGACGGAGAGAGAAAGCAATTGGGTAATTCCAATACTAACTGGATCCTAGGTATCCTCGAGGATCCTGACACCACTGCACCTTCCGATATGTGGAAGCTCGTAAGCACACCCTCTACAATCTCGGTTCTACAGTGGAAATTAGATGCATAAGTTGGAGTCGTATTGCGGGAAACACCATCAGAACTTGCGCAGACAGAAAAACATGTGTCGGTGTAGAATGTCGCTAACATGTCGTTCGCAGACCGTCGATCCCCTAGATGCACCAGATAAGCCAGAGGATTTCACTCTCTTCTTCGCTAAGGGACTTCCAGTCAAGTTGATTATTGGCGACAAGACTATCACCGACCCAGTTGAGCTGTTCTTGGAGGTTTGTACATCGTAATACCCCGTCTTGAAGTACCGAGCTGACCTGTAATTTGTAGGTCAATGCCATTGCCCGCCGTAACGGTGTTGGACGTATTGACATCGTCGAGAACCGCTTCAGTAAGTGATTTGATTCCTAGCCAGCTGTAAGCATTCTAACACCAAGGTAGTCGGTCTTAAGTCCCGTGGATGCTACGAGACCCCAGGTCTCACCTGCCTTCGTGGCGCCCACATCGATCTCGAAGGTCTTGTCCTCGACCGTGAAGTCCGCGCTCTCCGTGATCAGTTCCTCACCTTCAACTATGCAAAGATCCTATACAGTAAGTCACACGCCCACATTTTCTCTAATGATCAAAAAGCTGATCCCATAATCAGACGGTCTCTATTTCTCCCCTGAGCGCGAGTTCCTCGAGCAGAGCATCGTCGCCTCTCAAAAGGACGTCAATGGTCAAGTCAGATGCCGAGTCTACAAGGGATCTTTCACCGTCCTCGGCCGCTCCTCAGAGACTTCCAAGCTCTACGATGCATCTGAAAGCTCCATGGATGAGATTGGTGATTTCGCTCCTTCCGAGACTGGTGGTTTCATCACTGTAAGTCTTCCCTTCTCCTACTCTGCCTTGGATTGAACCCATACTAACAATCATAGGTCCAAGCCATCCGCCTCAAGAAGTACGGCCAGGCAAAGGCAGATGCTGGTGAGCGTCTATGAGTTATACGATAGATATTTGAGAAGGAAGGAAGGAATAATGGTGGGGGTTTCTGCAAGGCGTTATCTCCTCGAATGTCTCGCCTAATGTCCCCAAATATGGGTATGACAATGAGCGTTCTGGGATCGATTTTCCAAAAGCAGTTATGACTTTTATGGCCATGATGGAAAATATAACTCTTTTCAAACGATAAATCCTCCAAATTGGAATCTTTCTATGTGCATGTGGGTCTCAACTCCCCAGACTAGGAGACAAGTGTCCGGGGAATGCCCCCGCAATCCGCTCCGGATACATGCATGACTTTCTCTTCCCGTTGTTGTTCTTGGAACTCTACTCAACCACGTATTGGTAATTGGGCCTAGTCTATAAAATCTAAACTACCTAGTGGTACATCTCTGAGTTTTCCAAACCTTCATCGTCTTGTTCAATATCAAGAAGGAAGTATCACACACCACCCCCAAGTTTATAATCCCGTCCATCTATACACCAGCCCCCACCACTGTAAGCCTACTAAACCAATAACACCAGCCATCCGCTCTAAACTGTCCAACGACAAAATCTATACAGTAACAGATCTAGTAACCGATTCTAAGATTCCAGGCCCTCAACCCCAAACCCTGATACACCAATCCCAATCCCAATCCCTCCATCCCATCTAAGTTTCTAAGCCACAACCCCAACCGTACTCTTACACCACTCAACCCAGCCCGTCCACGAACCATCCACCTCCTTCGAAAACGGCAACAGTGCTTTCACAAGCCGCCTCCCCGCATTCCTCGTAAACCACCAGTACGAAAAGATATCCAGCACGATCCCATAGTGCAGGAGCAGGAGACACGCTAGTGGGTCGTTGCGTTCTAGGAGGGTGAAGATGGAGGGAGAGATTTTGTAGGGCCACTACGCAGGGTTAGCGCTGGGGGTGTTTGGGAAGTGTGCAAGTCAATGTTAAGTTTCCCGGTTTGGATTTATGAGACATAAAAAAGAAATCCGGAAATGGGGCAAGAGATTTACCTACCGTGAGGGCCGGAGATTGACTCAATGTCGTCAGTGGCGAGAGTACATCTTGCAGTTCGCCACATGCTTTCAGGAGATCGGCTTGTTGTTTGGTGTCGCTCTCGCTCATCTGTGTTTTCAATCTGTCGAGGGACTCGAGGATATATCTCCCGTGTGTTAGCTAATGTACGCGCCCTTGAGACTTTCCTGATGGTGGAAAGGAATGAACCTACGGGCATAGTTTCTGGCCATTCAAAAGCGCGCTTCTATACACCAAGTAAGCGCTGGAGGAAGAAGGAAAGAAGGTATGTAAGTAAGTAAGGAAGCGAGTAAGTAACTAACTCTTCAGCGTCCGAACTCGCCGGCCGCGGCTCTTCTGCTTCTTTGTCGAATATGGGTGAAAAGAAATCCTTCAAAACACCATTCCTCAACACTGCTTCACTCTGATGAATAACGAGTTCCATTCCCTCAAGAAGCTTTCTTACTCCCCTCAGATCCGCCAGCGGGTTCTGCGATGCCTCATCCTCGGGATCACTGCACATGCCTGGTATTGCTTTGGAAAGTAATAGCACGAAAATAGAACACATAGCCACAGCCTCGCAATTCTCGGGGCTGATAGTCGATATGGCTTTGTTAAGTCCCGCGAGGGTTAAGTCTTGATATCGGAGAGCAGTCTGTAGCCAGGATTTCTTCGCGCCGGTCTCGAGATGTGCGAGATGGAGAGCCGAGATAGCAAGCATACCATCGAGCAGGAACGGTTGTTCGAGAGCCAAGTTCGGCACGTGGACTTGCCAGCAATTGACGTTGGCATCGTTTTTGGGGAGGAGAGTCTTGTAGGTGGAAAAAGTGAAGTGGTGTAGGAGTTTGAGCTCGAGGGTCCGCGCTGGTAGGGGACCGTGAGATCGGTCGCGGAGTCGATCGAGGGAGCCTGAGGGGTCTAGTTCGCCGTTTTCGAAGCCGGAGTTGGGCTGGAAATGGCATGCGAGTTCGCGTTTTGTACACGGTCCGCATGTCGGACGCTGTTCATCACACTGAATGGTGTTAGATTGATGTTGACATGCTACTTTGATGAAGTTGTAATAGAAAAGAAATTTGTTTCAAGACCAATGACCTATGGTTTATACAAAGTACTTCCAAGAGGTCACGATATCTGAGGTTGGATGTACAATGACGACATGAGAGTTTGACCTACCTTCACATGCCTCCTCTTACACTGTAGACATCCATTATGAGACTTCCGATGCGATCTCCGAGGTGGCATTCCTCACACATAAATAAAACGCAAGTCTGGAAATGATCAGTAAACAAACAAGTATAATGTGGTACTGTAACGTCAGGTACTAGGTAAGTATGCAATATGGGAGTGGTAAAAAGAAACACGAAAATACGACCTCTTTTTCTTACATACCTTAGGTACTTCCCGAAGCTGCCGAGCCGCCAAGACACTGCTTATGGCTAGCTCTTTCTTCTAGCTGTGGAAAGTTAGAATGCTGACTCCGTAAATACCTACTGTACCTAGTGTTGTGGCAGTGCCGACCTCGCTTGTTCGGTACAGAACTCAGGGGTATCTCGGTCTCAGTGTTGACACTTGACAGGGGGGTTCGTTAAATCTACCTATACTTTTTTGTGATAGGCGGCGGTAATGACAAGACAACATTGCTCTATGCTTTGGGGAAACGTGGTATTGGGTCGGACTTCAGAGTTGCCTTTCTTTGGAGTGCTTCGTCCTGTATTCGTGGAGGATCATACTGCCCGAGCCAGAGAGGAGGATCAATCGAAATGATAGATTTCTAGCAAAACATTAGAATTCATACCTAGGCTCTACCGCGACCGTAAAATATATTATAACGCTTTCACTTTTGACAAGCTTCGGATACAGATTTAAATCGTCAATCATTTTGCAGCCCACACCCCCAACTTTTAGAAACGATAGTCGTAACCAAGTACATAGGACTGCTCGGTCATGAGGCCTCATTCTGCACAACAGTCTCTTTAACAGCTATTCCTAGCGTCTCATCTTCATCTTGTCTCTGTATGTTGAGGTGCACTTGAAAGGTGTAGACGAGAGCTGTGAAAGGTTCGGAGCTCGTGAAAAGGTATTTGATTGAGCTCTCATACCTGTCTACCTCGAGGCTGGATGACCAGCTTTAACGAAGCGTATCCACATCATCCCATTCCAACATGCCGCGTAGAGGTTACATCCTTGCCATGTCCATCATGCACCTCCTCTGTCCTCACATTATGGAACGACTTCTGATCCTCCTCCGAATATTGTTGCTCGATTGCAACCTGACTTGGCGAAGCCGCAATCACCTTTCTTTTCCTCCTCCAGAACAATACACCAATCACCAGCATCGCACACAAGAGCACGAAAGCCATAGCTGATCCGATTCCAATCCCAATCTTCGCTCCTCTCGCTAGTCCGGAATGACGGGTTGAGTCCGATGCTCCTGTACTGCTGGGTGCTGCTGTCGAAGTGATGGCATTCGTACTCGTTGCCTCTGGCTTGGCGAAGAGAATGCCGTTGACTTGGACTCCCCATATGGAACTTGGTTCTGATATAGAAGTGCTGGTAGTTGTCCACGTGCCTGAAGTGACTGTCTGAAGATACGTGATCATCTGAGCTGGCAAAGGAGAATTGCATTGTCCCGGATTTGCCGCTGAAGCCCAGTCCACGAAATTGTAACCCCTGTACACATTAGTCACTGTGATAGATTTTGAATCTGTGGATGCTCACGAGGGGCAGCAACCAACTCTTGTACTGCTCTGGTCCAACACACTCATTGCGACGGTCTTGTAAGCCTCAGGACACACCATCTTGTATCCACCCAATTCAGTCCTGGTCGTCAAGTCCGTAGCTGTATCTTGCACCCACCAAAGTGAAGCTTGAGACGGTATACAAGCCGGTCCAGAGTTGTGTGCTGCATAGCCAGGATCGAAAGCAAACAAGCTGGCACCGCCATCAGTTGCAGGATTGACGAAAAGAGATGAGCAGCCTGCTTGGGCAGGATAGGCTGTAATGAGCGGGAGGTACGTGGTCGTGGTACCAGAGCTCGTGATCAGTATAGGAGAAAGAGACATTCTCACGAGGTCAACATCGACCCGAGGGGACGTTGAACATGAGAGACGAGAGAAGAAGATGAGATGAGATGAGATGAGATGAAGTTGAAATAGAGTGAGAGCCTTGTCCAACCTTACGTACTGGAATATCAAGAGGCGTATTGCAGCCAAGACTGTGCCTCCTCCTCCTCCAGGATGCAATGCAACCCGATGTGCAAGTTTAAGATTGCACGACTTTTCAGCCGCGTCTTCAAACAGACGAGAGGAGCGGGTGGGACTGATAGACTAACAACTCGGGAGCCAAGCCGTCTGATGCCCCGTAGCGTGCCTGACCAAAACAGGGGTGTCGAAAAAAAGATCACTGGCGACTATTGGCCCGTGACTGTCAATCAACACCAAGTACAACCACGCGTCTCCTTCATGTCTCTATCCTGATCATACGCGCCGCAACAGTCAGCGAATCTCGAAAGCAATAAATACCATACATCCCATACCGATCCGCCAAGATGTCAAAAACTACGTTAGCAATCATAGCGGCTGTGAGCGCAGCAACTGGTGCAGGAGTTACAGCAGCCATGTATTCCACGCGCTCAGAAAAGAAGATCCAAGCCGTCCAATCCTCCACCTCACTCTCCACGACATCTACAACAACATCTCCTCCAGCTCCTATACCAGGAACTCGTCCCCTCCCACCGAAATCCATCAACCCGCCCGTCGATCCAGCAGGCCTCTTCCAGTACGGCTTCCCAGGTCCAGTAGCTGACCTCGCAACCCGCAACGCCCTTGTATCCTCCTTTGACCGACGCCTACGAAACCCCTCCTGGGTAGCCGAACACATCACGCCCGCCTCTCTCGCCGCTTCACACGGTGACCGCAAACACAGCGTCTTCCTCGAAGATCCCTCTGTTCCAGAGAAGTTCAGGGGCAAGCTAAAAGACTATTTCCGCAGCGGCTACGACCGAGGCCACCAAGTGCCAGCCGCAGACGCGAAATGGAGCCAGGATGCCATGAACGATACTTTCTACCTGACGAACATGTGTCCACAGGTTGGCGAGGGCTTCAACAGAGATTACTGGGCGCACTTCGAGGATTTCTGCCGTAGACTCACGCAGCGATATCCATCTGTCAGGATTGTCACTGGGCCGTTATACCTCCCTAAACGAGACGCCGTGGATGGGAAATGGAGAGTCTCATACGAAGTCATCGGCAACCCACCAAACATCGCCGTACCAACACATTTCTACAAGGTTATTTTCGCGGAAGATGGCACGACGTCTGGACCTGTTGCTGTAGGGGCTTTTGTGCTTCCCAATGCGCCGATTCCGAATGAGAAGCCGATTACGGATTTTGAGGTCCCGATTGAGGCTGTAGAGAGGGCGAGTGGATTGGAGTTTGCGACGAAGTTGCCGGTGCAGAGGCGGAAGAGGCTTTGTGCTGATACGGTGTGTAGTTTGGTTATCAGGGAGTATGCGGCTAGGCAGAAGGCGTTTGGGAAGGGTGATGGGCCTACCGTGGAGAGGAGGACGAGCCCCAGGAATTTGTCGGCTCCTGGAGGCAATTAGAGCGGAGGAAATTAAAGTGTTGATTTTTCGTTATGCCTGGATTTGCTGGGTAGAGAAATGGGCTCGCGAGAGCAGAGATTCGCATTTACATGGGATAGTTGCTTCAGGTGAAGGGCTAGAGAGGGGCATTTGCATTGCATACCAGCATGGCGTTTTTTGTCGTTTTCAGCATTTGTATTTATTGATTGTATTTCACACTGTCATAACTAGCCTACTCAATACCCAATTAATACATCAAACCTTATTTGAAGGCCGGGCCTCATCGCGGTGACATAGGTAATATGGCTTGACCAGGACTTGTTTACACTCGCACATCGAACTGTGTATCTAGCTCGGCTAGAATGTCATCTTTGATATGAATTCAACGAATGGATTATCAGTTCTGACTGACTGTTTGGATGTCACACAGGGTATCCATACTTGCTTGTACTTTTTCTTGCTGCAAAACTCCAAGGCCGACACAAGTAGAAATCCCGACATAATGAGCACTTAGAAATCTAAGTCCGATATCGAATTTTCGAGTCTGCATCTAACGACAGTTCCATAGGTCACCAAATGAGCTTTCAAATGACCTTAATCTGCAAACGCCAGAGTATTTTTTCTGTTATACAAATCCACCAGCGATTGGCCTTAAAGCCAGGCAAAGTTCACCTATCTGGCGCGAGTAAATTTCCCCCTCCTCATCTCATTCTGCAAACTCTCCTCCTGACTCGGTAATGGCCCTCTCCTCCTCACACTCCCCGCCCCTCCCGCCTGTTCACTGCCCTGTCTCTCCTCGCCACCCATCCCAGGAATCGGGAAAGGAGGCTGCTGTCCCATACCAGGCGGCGGCGGTGGGAACCCAGGCGGCATGCCAAATCCAGGAGGTGGCGGCATGCCTGGAATCATCATACCTGGAGGAGGTGGTGGAAGCTGTCCGGGTAATGGAGGTGGTAGGCCGGCTTTTTGCATCATTTCCGCTAGTGCAGCGAAGTCAGGCGGGTTATTGAGATCCATTCCTGGTGGAGGTGGTGGTACCCCTGCGCCGTATGGCATCTGAGGCGGCGGTTGATACTGCGAGATTGATGGCGGAGGAGCATTGCCCATACCAGGAATGATTGGTTGCGCACCGCCTGGCAGGGGAAGTCCTGGAATGCCTGGGAAGCCGGGGAGTTTGGCAGGCATTTTCTGGTCCACGAGACCTTCTGTTTCGTCTTCCATTTCCTGTTCTTCTTCTTCCTGACGTTGACGGCGGCCACCACGGCGATCCCAGGTTCCTTGAGCTTCGGCAGCGGCTTCACCGATGTGGTGTCTGTCGTTGGAGATTTCTGTGTCGCCTGGTCGGGCCCGTGTCCAGAATTTGGTGGTGCGGTCGTTGGATCCTGATGCGAGGATGTGGCCGAGTGGATGCCAGTCCATAGACCAGATTGGGAACTCGTGGGCGTGCTTGATCTTGTGTGCTGGGTGGATGGTTTGAGCTACAGCGGTAGAGGGAGATGGGCTGTCCCATGGTGCTAGGGTGGGGACTGTTCCTGGTGGATTGTTGGGCTCGTCGAGTAGGTAGTGGAATATGGCTCCGTCTCCTCCGCCAGTGCTGATCATGTTGGAATGGATCGGATGCCATGTCAGCGTAGAGATTTCCTTCTCGTGCCCTTTCAAAAGGACGATATCACGCATCATTCGGAGATCGAAAACACGTGCTATCTGGTCTCGTGCTGAGGTTGCTAGACAGTCGCCTCTGACTCGTTCGAAGAGTGTCTTGGTGAGAGTGTTTTTGTGGCCATGTAGCGTTGTTAACACTCGACTTGTCCGAGGATCCCATAGTTTCACCAAATGATCTTTTGATCCAGATACGATAAGACCTTTGGTAGGATGCCAGTCGACACTCTTAACGTCCCAACCATGCCCTTCAAGAATGGATTCTTCTGTGCCCAATGCGAAATCGAATATCTTTAACTTCGAATCATCGGCGGCGGTGATGAATTTAGAGTCATTAGGACTAAATGCAATATCTCTGATTGCATCACTGTGTCCTTGGATGACTTTGACGTTGTTGAAGTTAGGCTGCCAGTACTTGATCATTCCGTCGTGATCAGCTGATAGCAACCAGTCATTATTGTGAGAATAAGACAGAGCTCGGATAGCAACATCATGTGCTTGCATAATAGTCTCGAAGTTGAAACCAGTGCCATTCCATAGCGTGAATTCGCCACTGCTTGAGCCTGTGAGTAATCTTCGGCCGTCTGGTGTCCATCGAACGACATTGACGGGATGTTTGTTTTTGTTTAGAGAGGTGTGAAGATGGCGAGCCGGGATCGTATCAGCAGGTTCAGTTACTCTTGCTAAAGGCGGAATCATCTGCTGCGGTTAGGAAGAGAAGATGCAAATCCTGAGGACAACTCACATCCACAATATAGCTTGCACTTGGTCTCTCCATTTCTCCTTGATATCCGCCTTTGAATCTAGGTTGCCGATTCCGCATCCAGTGCACCATAGTTGAACCATAATCAGTGACCGGCCCTATAGAACACCATTAGTATTTTGTACCAAACGTAGGCAGCTTTCGGATAGGAACATATATCGAAAGGGAAATGGCCATCCAATCACGTGATGGCTATCCTGCCCTCAACAAGCTCTTCTGCAACTGAGCACACAGATTATACTCCTCCAAATAGCGAGATTCATTCCGAGCGATCTCATCTCCAACATCGTACAGCCGTTTTCTCTTGATCCGACTTGGCTCAAACATTCAGGTTCTCTCCCTGCGCTCACCCAGCCTGAACACTCTCATCACAAGTCCAACTTACTTCGACCTCTTCCCCGAATGAAGACCCCTTCATAACCTCCGCCGCCCCCTCCACCCCCTTGACCTCCATAGTCGCGCTCGCCGCGTTGTTCGTATGCCATGGTCACTACCGGGTCATTCTCGAGGTTTGTGCACTGTCAGATGAGGCTCTGTCGCTGAAATGACCAGATACGGTTCGGAATAGCGATAGGCGAAGTCCAAGATAAGTCACACGAGTGCGGATGTCGCGAGTCGTCCACAGGTGACTGTCATCTGCCCAAAGATCACGTTTCTGATACTGAAAGCTTCCGTTCCTTGAGCTCCCATCCAGCTTTCAAGGGTTGTGGATCCGCAGCATTCGCGATCGGACTGGAATATTGTTTCGCCTAGCGTTGAGATGCTCCCTGGATTTCTCTCGGTCCTCAACACTGACGCAGGCCAATTCAACCAGTCCAAAGGCAAAATGATCCCACCCAATTGAATCGACAGGACAAGGCAGCTCGCCTCTCTACGAATACCAGAGTATATCTTCCATATTTCTTCTTCTCGCATGTCGTTCCAATTCACATTCCAAGCTTTCCCCAGGCCATTTCATCCTTCTTTCCGTTCGCGTACAGGACCTACCAAGCTTGGTGGTCCAGCCCCACCACAGTCGTCCCGCTTTTGGCTCTGTCGCATTGATTCCTATTCCTGTTATTATTCTTCCTCTTCAACCCCTTTGCTCGAGAATCTTTCTCAAGTCGAGTACATCCTCGAGGGGATCCAACTTTTATTTCCACATTTCTATATCATAAGTTAACTTCGAACAATGGCAACTTCTATCAATACTGCTACCGTCACTGGCTCAGAGCTCTCCACAAATACATCACCTGCCAAACGAACGGCCCATTCACATGTCAATCCCAAACTCAATGGATTTTCCACGCCACAACCTCTTGCACCTCTTGCACCCCTCCGTCTGAAAAGGAAATACAGACATGTCGCAGCTGTACATTCGAATCCTCGGACTTCATGTCTTAGTCATGATTCCGAATCCACTCCAAGTTTTCTTGGGTTTAGGAACTTGATGGTCATTGTGCTCAGTTAGTTACAAAACATTCGTATTTTGGACAGAGCTGACTCGATTAGTTGTCGGGAATCTGCGTTTGATGATTGAAAACTTCAAGAAGGTATGGAGCTCCTCGTTCTGCTAAAAACAAAATCTAATTGCCTACAGTATGGAGTCCTCATTTGCATACGATGCCACGATTACAGACAGCAAGACTTGATCTTAGGGGCCGCCTTGTGTTTTATCATACCGTGTCACCTCTTCCTTGCATATGTCGTCGAATTAGTCGCAGCCCAACAAGCAAGAAGATCACTCCGCGGGGGTAAGAAGAGGTCCGGAACGGCTACACCAGGAGGATCTTATATTGCATCTGACGAGGAAATGTCGAAGTTCCAATCGACTTGGAAACTGATTGCATGGGTGCATGGAATAAACGTTTCCCTCTGCCTCCTCATCACCTCCGTCATTGTATACTTCTTTATCCACCATCCATTGATTGGTACGCTCTGCGAGGTACACGCCATTATCGTTTGGCTGAAGACCTATTCATATGCATTCACCAATCGGGACCTCCGACATGCATATTTACATCCGTCGAAACGAGAAGAAGATGCCCTTCCGGAGATATATCAACAATGTCCATATCCTCAGAACATCACTCTCAGCAACCTCACGTACTTTTGGTGGGCTCCAACTCTGGTATACCAGCCGGTATATCCTAGAACGAACAAAATTCGATGGGTATTCGTGGGGAAAAGAATGGCAGAGGTTTTTGGGTTGAGCGCCTTCATGTGGATTGCAAGCGCTCAATACGCTGCGCCAGTTTTGAGAAACTCCCTGGAGGAGATCGCCAACCTCAATCTTGTTTCTATACTTGAACGCCTCATGAAGCTGTCAACTATCAGCTTGGTCATCTGGCTCGCTGGGTTCTTTGCCCTATTTCAATCATTCCTGAACGCTTTGGCCGAGGTGATGAAGTTTGGAGATAGAGAGTTCTATACCGATTGGTGGAACAGTCCGAGTGTAGGAGTCTACTGGCGGACATGGAACAAGCCAGTCTACCAATTTATGAAAAGACATGTTTTCTCGCCTCTGATTGGCAGAGGGTGGAGTTCTGGTTCTGCAAGTATTGCTGTATTTGTGTTCTCAGGCGTATTGCACGAGATTCTTGTGGGCATCCCGACACATAACATCATCGGTAAGAGGAATCCTCGCGTCAGTCTGTTACTTACTAACAAATATAGGTGTTGCTTTCATAGGCATGATTGCTCAGCTACCACTCATTGCTATCACAGCACCACTAGAGAAAATGCAAGGGATCAATGGTCGGATCATTGGGAACTGCATCTTCTGGGTCTCTTTCACACTCATTGGACAACCATTGGCGGCCTTGCTCTACTTCTTCGCATGG
The DNA here is from genome assembly GCA_002554605.1 of Helotiales sp. F229. NCBI lineage: Eukaryota > Fungi > Ascomycota > Leotiomycetes > Helotiales > Helotiales sp. F229. Next base: position 2,147,884 of record MXAW01000010.1, read on the forward strand.
CAAGCAAAGTACGGCACTGTTAGCAAAGGTCTTGGGAGAGTTTAGTTACTAGTCACATATAGCGGTTAGACAAAATGCGGTATTACTTTCATAACCTTCATTATTCATGATACTCTATCGTTCTCAGCGCTGAGTTCGGCCATCATACCCCCCTGGTCTCTCTTCTTCGCATCCTCCTCTAGCCTCCTCGTAATGAATTTTGACATCTCCTTGACCTTGACGGCTGCAACCTCCACACAGTTCAGCAATGTCAACGCATGAACCGAAACACCTCCCAGCTTAGCAATCTGACAAACCTCTCCGTGCCTATTCATCCCCACTGTCACAGACCCGTCCCTCAACTGCTCCTCCAACAACCCCGCATCAAGCAAAACCTTCTCCTTCTCGCCCTCCCCATCCCTCCCCAACGTTGCCTCTCCATAAAAGCTAAACGTCACGCAAAGCGGGAAATGCAACAAGCTCAACTTCACCGGCTCCCTTTCCGCACTACTATACACCACCACCTCCTCGCCCCTCGTCTCCGTATCCGGCTTCCTGAAATGCTGCAGCGCCGCAATAACACCTATACACGCAGCATCCACCAGATTCCCGTCATGGCTTATGACATGTACGTCTGCGCGTATGGACCAGACTTTCGAGCTGGCGATTAGACAAAGGGATTCGGTGTCCAAAGCGCCGGAGCGTCTGATTGTCTTTTCGAGAAGTCGCGAGAGGAGGGTCTCGGTTTCGGTGGGCCTGGAGGAGGATTCGATGGAGGGGGATAGCATGGGCGAGAGTTCGGTGGTGATGGTGAAGAGGCCGTCGATGGGGCGGTCGGGGAGGGGTGTTACGACTTGGGCGGAGATGTGGGTGTGTACTCTGTGGAGGGGTTAGTAAGAGGTTGACTTGAGTGAGTTCCATCTCGAACGATAAAAATCATGGTAAAATGGCACCCAGCACTCAGGGAAGAGTATAGAAAGCAGGCAATGGAGCAGGACATACCTCGTCTTCCCTAACCTAACATCTACCACCCCCAACTCATCTCCAAAATCCAACTCCAAAGCTCGATACTGGTCGAAACTCCTTCCATCCAAGCGTATATTTTCCTGCAGCGCCTTGGCAAAGAAATGCCTCTCGTTCAGCGATGGTTCGACTTCTCGCGGCATCGTGATATTTGTGCAATCGTCGCTTGTTTACAGCAGTTGTGGAAAAGTCGAAAGCTGGATGGGAAATTCAATCGCGGTCGCTTAATACGGGGGCGGTGAGGAGCTAGCGCACGGAGATTCCCGGTCGACCTTCAAAATCTCCAGATTGGGAGGCTGAAGTTGAAGAGGGCGGAGACAACCGCGACTTTATCGACTTTCACAGATTGCATAGCAAAGATGACGACTGGTATGTATTACTCTGATTGTTTGAAGGCAAAGGCTAATTCGAAATAGCACACAGACCTACATTCGATCCCGTACGTATCTCTACAAATGTACCGAACAACAGCGACTGACATCTCACCAGGCTCGGGGAAAAGATGCGCAAAGAGGCCCTGCATACCATCAACGTCTACTACCAGCTCACACACAACTAAAAGTCCGGTACGCGACCCCAAACCTATAAAACACATGGAGAAGTGCTGACCGAAGCACAGACAGCCAGGACAAGGCGGCGATGCAGACCACGAAGTTCGCGACCTCCGCGCAGAATTACTCGCAGCTGAAGCAGCACACTTTGCTAAAGTTAAGGGTGGCCCGACTCCTGCGCCTTCGGTCGCGGAGTCGGAGGTGCAGGTTAATACGGCGAAGAGACAGCTGGAGAATGGGGATGAGGAGGATGTCGATGCTAAGCGGAGGAGGATATTAGAGGAGACAAGGGACATTGATGCCGATTCAGAGAATGATGAGGAGGATGATAGTAGTGATGATGATAGGTGGGTTATTTTCTACTTTGGATGTTGGGTTGGGGGATGCTTTTGCCTGGGCTGGGCTAATACGTTACAGTGACGATGAAGACGAGACTGCGGAACTACAGAGGGAGTTAGAGAAGATCAAGCGGGAGAGAGCCGAGAAGAGAGAGCAAGAGGTAGGTTGAGACAAGCTTTTGGAGTAACCCCATTTGAGAACCCATTCGGGAGAGGGAAAGGTTATGTTTGGCATGACTGACAGGACCCTGCAGGAACGAGAGAAGGCAGCTGAAGAAGAGGCTGCACGGGAACATGATATTGCTCTTGGCAACCCTCTCTTGAACCCCAAAGCCGACTTCAACGTGAAGCGCAGGTAAGTTCACATATCCAATTCTGACCCTGATTCACATGCTGACTGGACTGTAGATGGGATGACGATGTAATCTTCAAGAACCAAGCTCGTGGGACGGAGGATAAGGGAAAGAAGAAGGAATTCGTCAATGTGAGTACTCTTTCTAGGAATGATCTGTGATATCGCAGTTACTAAACAATACTAGGATCTTCTTCGGTCGGATTTCCACAAACGCTTCATGAGGTGTGTAAAATCAAGCTTTTTGGTACCGAGATTGGCGGCTAACCTTTTTTCAGCAAATATGTGAGATGACGAGGGCCTCGCGTTCATCTTGTAGGCCGGATTTGTGGAGCAATGGGAATGCCTCAGCTCGCACTTGTGACTTTGTATGATTTGGAGGAGAGGCCGAGAAGACGGAGGGACAGGAATAAGTGTCTCCGTAAAAATGAAGACTTCCATGAGTTCCATGAGCTTCATAGTCCACACTAGTCTAGCTGAGAGATGCTGCAAGCACCTCATGGGACATCTGATAATGCAATTTCCCACATCAGGCCTTTCAGCTGTAACACCTCGAACTCGTCCAGTTCGGGAATGACGTTAAAAGCTTCGATGCAGGCAAATCACTTATGTCTCGAACGATTGGTCAATGCTGGAGCCACACTGTGCCACGATCGCGGACAAGGGTCAAGCTGACGGACTCGCCGATCATGACGACCGAAACTCAAAGCTCGGGTTTTAGGAGGGGCAGCTTGCATTTCGTAGCGGCCGAATGAAAGTGCAGCTATCCAACACGCGGCACAGCACAGCTTCTGGACTCTGGGCCAGACTTCATCTAATCAACTCCAATAGATATAATGATAACGCAAAAGTAAGAAAGCGGGGTTGTCGGCATGCATGCAGCTCAAGCTGCAAGCGAGCAAGCAAAGCCTCACCCGACGAACTGAAAACTGTACTCGACTGTACTCGGCTCTCGTATAGTCTGGTCTGGTATGGTATGGTATGGTCTGGTATGGCTTGAGTCTGGTCTGGCCAGAGTCTTTCTCGCATCCAATCCAATCCACCATGCAGGAGCCCACTCGAAATCCATGAGCAGCGGATGCCAAGTTACACTCCAGATCTGTCACACCAGCGAACGACCAACCAAGCTGAATGAGTGGCTTGCGGGATTTACCTAGCCTCCAATGGCCAGCGTTAGTGCGGGGTCAAATTGCACCCCGATCGAAGACATCGAACGCATCGCTCCACTTTTCCTGTTTATCAAGATCTTGTTTTGTGGTGCCTTGCTTTTTGGGGAGGGAGAGGGGGATGGTCTTACTTCTGTCAAAGGGCATGCCGTACCTTGTTTCACGGACTTGCTCTAATTCTAGTCAAGCCATGGGATGGAAGAGGAAGGCGTGATGTCTGCTCTGCCAATGAGATGAGGGCTTGTTGAACGATACGGCAGTAAGTTGAGGTGAACATGGGTACAGATGACGCAACGGTCTTTCGAGCTGGGCGACGACAGCAAGGTGGATGGATGTCTTGATGAAGACTCGTTTGCTAGGATCAGCCATGTTGGGAAGCACCAGCAGCAGCAGAGACATCACAGCCAGCCACCACTAGCTGTCAACTAATAGAGGGGTAAAGTATAGCTCTGCGTAGTGTAGGTAGAATGCGAGAGGGGCACAGAATGGCATCATGGGGCTTTCCAGGACTGATATATAGCATTTCCCCTCCCTCTCCATAAGTTTTCCCTCGTTATCAATTCATCTCATCTCATTCTCATCGACCCACTCAATCCAATTCAAAACTCATACCAACTCTTCAAACGAAGTTCCAAATCAGCAATCATGTCTAGCTACGACAACGACAACAACAACTCTGTAAGTGCCTAACATGTTATTCGCAAAGCCAGCTCTTCATGGTTCCTTTCCTCTGACAGACTTCCTTTCCAGGGCTCATACGGCAGCGGAAACAATGACTCGTACGGCAGCAGTGGCCGCAATAACGATGATTCTTATGGAGTAAGCATACTGAGTACACACAGCCATGCTGAGGTGTAGCATCGTATTTCATTGGGTATTAATTTTCCTTTCAGTCCTCTGGCAGAGGAAATGATAGCTACGGCGTAAGCTCATCTCAATTGGATACCCGCTAGCCATGCTGTGCTGGGTAGCTAGTTTCGTTCGGATGCTGATATGTTTCTTTCCCAGTCCTCTGATCGTCAGGGAGGTAACAGCTACGGAGTAAGATACCTATAGCACAAGCCATGCTTGTACCATGCATACCCTGCCCTCAATCTCCTTTCCTGCAGGATACCATACCAGAGGAGTTTTAATCAACAGCTAACCTTATCTCACAGTCCCGTAACACCGGCTCCGATTCCTATGGATCTTCAGACCGCACTGGAGGCTCTGGCCTCGACAGCAACGACAACACCAGCTCATCCGACAACTATGGCTCCTCGGGACGGGGAAACAATGATTCATCTGACACATACGGCTCCTCGGGCCGCGACAACACATCAGGCGGCTATGGAGGTTCGTCGAATGATGCTACTCTAGGCTCGTCGGGACGCAACACAGATACCTATGGAAGTGGCAACACTGGATCTGATTCTTACGGATCTGGCAACAAGACATCCAGCTCGGACAATTATGGATCTTCGAACACCGACTCATACGGCTCCGGAAACAAGTCGAGCTCCGACAACTACGGCTCCTCAAACACTAACACTGGTTCTGATTCATACGGCTCTGGTAACAAGACTTCTGGCTCGGACAACTACGGCTCTTCAAACACTAACACTGGTTCTGATTCTTACGGATCTGGCAACAAGACTTCCAGCTCTGACAACTATGGATCTTCGAACGCCGACTCATATGGCTCCGGAAACAAGTCGAGCTCCGACAACTACGGCTCCTCGAACACCAACACCGGTTCCGATTCCTATGGATCCGGCAATAAGAGCTCCGACACCTATGGCTCATCCAACACCAACACGGATTCTTACGGCACCTCCAAGAACGACAGCTACGGCAGCTCCAACACCGACCACAACTCCAAGTCTGGCGACTCCACGTCTGGCAAGATCCTCGAGAAGGTTGGCGGTATGCTGAAGAACGATAACATGCAGGAGAAGGGAGCGGCGAAGCGTGCTGCGGCGGGTAATGATGATAGCTACGGAAGTGGGAACAACAATAACAACAACAATGATTATTAGACCGGGGTTGTGGGGTGTAGGATGGATGATGGAAGGAAGGGAGAAAGGGAGGCGGTGTTTGGACTGTGCTGATGAGCTATGAATGAATGGATGAAATTCTTGAAACCATCATCTGATATCTTCTGTCAATTTAACTGTTGAAAGGTTAGTTGTGGAATCCTAAACGAAACATAAATATTCCTCAAGGTCCTCCTTCGGACGTACATGACAGGAAAACTCAAAGAGAAAGACCGAAGATTGCTCAATGCCCGCACCATACGTTTCTCACTAGGAGCTCATCCTTGTCGACTGAACGTCACTCTGCAGCGCCAGGCAGCTTATTTCGCAGCATGGTTCAGGGGTAGAAAAGATGAGGGGGAGATAGCCGAGGGGAATTGTTGATTTCTGATTTATTGTCGTGCTCAACAATACATGCTCAACACAAGGTAAGAACCAATCTTCCCCAATAAAACAACATTCAGTCTATAAATATATGGGACCATCGTTACAGGTGGTAAAACCATCCTCTCGCAGATCTCCAAGGGTTTCAGACACAGTAGTAAGTTCGGAGTACTCGTGACTGTCTCAAAGATGCATTCCATCAATAATGAGGTGTATCAATCTGGTCTCGGGTAGAGTCCACGGTTCGAAATCCTCAATGTTTCTTTCCTTCTTTCTAACGCCGACATCAAGCTCCAGTTCTCCTGTTTTTTAAAAAATCCCATTCCACCGATTTTCCGATAAGTCTCCCCTCCCCTGACCTCGCACCCAAACGCAATCGGAAGAAATTCAGTCCAATCTTTCTTCAAGTTTCTTGGCTCGGAGCTGGTGTGAGGATTCCTGGAATAGCCTGCTTAGAGGATTTTTGTAGGGAATGTATTTAATGGCAGCCTAGTCCTCCTGGTCACATCTTTCGACTCGAGCCTACATATCGACATTGCGTGGTTAGTTCGCGGCAATTTTCCAGGTCACTTCTCTGAGCTTGAAAGGGAGTTCGGGGAAACAGGTGAAGATCGAGCATGCCTCAAGATCAGGAGAAGTAGAAATATCAACCGGAGCAGAGCTGGCGGGGAATGAGATGCTCTCCATGCTGAGAACCCGAGCATGGCTCTACGATTATGTCTTGGTGGCCCATCGTCGTTATATGATTTTGGCTGGGCAAATATCGGCAAGTATTGCGGGCGGTTAATGCGACTCGTGCAAGTTTTAGGTATCCGTGGCGATGATTTGTTGTATAGGAATTTGGAAGGAAGCTTGGGGGAGCCATGAATGCTCGTGGGTTTCACGGATTTTAATTTCTGCGCTAACTTGACTATGGCAAACACGGCTGGATTCCCGAATTTTGGGAATCGAGGCTTTATAGTAACTGTTAGACTTCTCGAATTAAGTCTTTTTGATAGTCCCCATTTGATTGGGGGGAGTAGGCGGTGGGGGTGGGGGTTGTTTCCCTAAACCATCATGAAGTTGGTTAATCTCCAACAAAGATTTCCTTTTCCAATTAGGCGAGTTTGTTTACTTTGTGACGAACCATTGTCTTGCGAATATGATATGGGATTAAGAGCAGATGTGAGCTTACATCAATTGCCACGTGTTGCTTCCTGAATGAAAAACTTCTTAGACCTCTTTCAAAGTCTGCTACTCAACTGTAGATGTTTCTACAAGGGAGCCTCATGGCCCACCTGCCAATGCACCTGCATGCACTCGCCTAAGCCTGCACCTCACTCCACACCGCTCAGGCACATTTATGGAGAATTTCCTTAACGTATTCACGTAACCAAATAAGCAGATCGATTTCAACCAGCTGAGCAACACGTTCACACAAAGGCACTTTGGCGGAGGTTAGTCACCCACCCACCAACCAACCTCATGTGATCAATCACTAATGACAAATAGTGGTTAACGCGATGTGAGATCTCTCTATCCAGCAATCTTGACCTGTATCTAATGAACTATCCAGGGCCTGCTATTACGCAAGTAAAGACAGCCAGTAAGTTTATCTGATCATACATACATCCCACCTTCAAATCTAACAGCCAATCAGTTTCCTTCGGGAGCGAGTGTTCGAATCACTCAGGTGTCGCGACTCAATATTTTTTGGCCTTTGCTTTTGTTGCTCTTATTACCATTTGCATCCAAAGTAGTATCCATGGTTCGAACCCTGTTTTATTCTTTTCCCTATCGTGACCAGGTAGCCGGCTTCGTCCCTTGCATATTCTCCAATTGACTCTTGGTGCGACCCGATATCGGGGATGAAGCGAGCTCCACAGCTGAGATCAAGTGACTCTAAGGCTAAGTAAGATCTTTGTAAACTTTTTGAGCTCGTGTGTTAAACATACTGTGATGTTAAGAAGAAGTCACTAGTCGAGTCTCAGGTTTGTGCGGTGCGGCAAATGAGGATCTCTGTTGCCGACTTCTGACACTCGGAAGTCACGCTTGGAGCTGTTGAGACCTATTCACTCTTGCGAGGAAATTGAGGTCACGATATATAGTTGAATGATTAATTCAACATGCATAAGCTAACATGCACCTGTAATCTTTTGCCACGAGAAGGCTTGGAGACATACTCTCAAGGCGAATCTCGTTTGTTGACCTTGCTTATTCTCCCACAACTGCCAACCTGACTTCCAGCCCCGCAATACCTTAGCATATTTGGTTCATCTATACTTTCTTACATGAGACATCTTATTACAGTGAAAGTAACGGCGGAATTCAATCACAGTTGTATTAAGATACGTTGATATATTTTGCTGTTTCACTGCCGATATGCAGTAGCCAAGGGCTTCGGATTTTCAGGCACGTCTCAACTGGAACACCAATGATCAATAAAAGAATGTACAAGTATCGAGCTCTTATATACAAGTTTGATCCGGGCCCTTTCACTTGAAGAACAGTTGTAGTCTCCCTATGGAATCCATTCAAATTCACACAAGAATAATCTCGCTTCGCGGCAAATGACGACTTTGCTTCCGAGCCGCATCCATACAAGTATCGAGATAAGCATAAAGCTTCCAAAATACCTGCCATTATAGCCAAGCCATCGAGCGACATCACATTTGAAAACCTCTCGAATTTCAAAGCTAACACTTCATAGAAACAAACAACAAGGGTAGATTGGCAAGCAGTGCAGGTTCTGGCTCCAATGCCAAAGTATCCGCAGTGGTATTGGAGAGAGCAGGACTTGAAGTAGCCCAAGATGGTGCCAGGAGGATTCCTGAGAAGATTGAAGCCTTGAATACCGTCACACAGACATCTACTCTAGTATGACGTTGGTGAGACAGTTTCACGTGCCATAGAAGGCGAGATTCGGTGGGCAGCTAGGAGACGTCTCGGAAAGAAGCTGTTTCTTGCAAGTTCAACAAACAAACAATCGGAAAGAAAATCAAAAACAATTCAACGGGAGCTCTGAACAAAAACAAAAAAAAGTAATTCACCTCCTCCTTCTCTTAATGCAGCTTGGCAGCTTGGTCGTTTTTTCTTCTTGGACAACGATGCTACCAGAGCCTTGCGAAGCACTTCGTTTTGTTGGATCAGTGATTAAAGAGAGAACGTTGCTAAGTCGAACACCGGGTGCCAAGCTTATGGAGTAGGCAGAAGTCCTGATTGTATGAGCAGTCATGACTGTTCGGAACTGGTGTTAACGAACACCATGAACTGGGGTTGAGTTGGATGAAAGCATCCAGGTAGCAAGTTGAGCGACCCTTGCGAGACTTCTTTGACAACTTGCATTCCTTGCAGATTTCACACCGATGGAGTCCGAAAGAAAGTAGAAAAGGAAGAAATTTAATGGGGGCATCATATATGGAAATGTAGAAAGTAGAGGTCGATCCCCATCCCCTCATGACCCCGTCAGGGCTTCACCATGGCGGCACAGTGTCTTTTCTGTACACCTTTGCTACTAATACTGACCTTACAAAGGCGTAGAAATAGAAATCTTGCCGCCCTTGTCGAGACTGCACACTTTTGAAGATGCTTACAAAGCTGGTTGTTAATGAAGGTAACTATAGGAATTTGGGAACGGCAGTTGCTATATATTGCCAAGCACGCGGAAATCCGTACCAAACCACTCAAACTCAAGCTGTCGGAATTGCTTGATGGCTTCTATACTTTCACAACCAAAACTATCAACGATTCAGAACCGCAAAACCCGAAGATAAATAGGCATCCATACGGAATGTCTGATGCAGCTAAACCGCAATTAATGAATGTGGGGACACCACGAATCCGTCCCGAGCAACCGGTTCAAAAATGGGTTCGACCTTCTTGCTTTGATTGCAAGTGCGACAACAATTCAATACAAAATGTGAGTATTTCTGATCCCTCACTTGACAAGGATTTCAGCAGTTTGAGATTGAGAATGGGGGGTTTTTTTTGGCTCACTGTTCTCCTCATAAGACATTCTTAAAGTCACCCAAAAAGGTTCTCTGACCTCATTGCCAGTAAATCCGAGCAAAAATCCGGCAACTGCAATTCACTACATGTTGTGCAGAATCAGGTTCTCGCTTAGGACAGCAACCCCTATTCGCATATATCTTCAGTTGTACAGGAGCTCTCTCCTCCTTTAGAATCAGACGCTTTTGCCACCACCTTCAGAGCCTTCAGTACAGCACCATTCGAGCTTTTGCACGACACTAAATCTAATTGAGCAAGCTAAATTCACCCACCAAACTACTTAGACTCAGCTGACGGAGCTTCATCGTTTCTCTTCATTCATGGCCAAAACTAACAACTTCTCAGAAGTCAACACAAGCAATGCAAAATCAGCTCCAAAGTATCCACTGACGACCTGGCAAAATCTCAAAAGAGAGATGTGCTGTCAAGTGTAGTAGCGAGGACTGTCCCATGCAAATGGATGGACCCTGCACTTTGACAGTCTCTCGGAAAATCTGAGAGTAGTTGGAATATCCGTAAGGGTGGAACCTGCTTCTTGAAGGAATCTAGCAAGTTCTTTGAACTTGTAAGTCTCTTGACTCAAAACAATTCAGAACCAAAACCAAAAAACAAGGCGAACGCGAAAATCCACAGAATCAGAAATCAACAAAACAGCATTGGAAAGTAAGCCTTCCCTGAATGCCTCTGAAGCTTCGACAGCTTGAGTATTATTTTTCTTCGTTCCTTTTTTGCGATTACTTCCAAATGATTTGTGTAATGTCAAATAAGCTTTTGCCTGCCCTATCTTCAAATCCCAGCCCAAACAAACCCAACCAATGACCGTCTCCGAGCACTCGCCAAATTTTAGTCAGCCTCCAACGCCGACCTCGGCATCTTCCATATGCACATCGCCCTAGCGCAATAATAGATCTCAACATCAGGAGCTTCACATGAATCATCATCGCAGACCCACAACAGCCCCAAAGAAAATACGATTTCTCGCGCGGCAAAGACAAGGTGAGACGAAGATTGGGTCAGGTACGGAAAAGGCTTGCCGCGAAGCCTCGGCTTGTGCGTGCTTTCTGCTGCGCGAACCTCGTTCCGTCTCTTTCTCGACATGATGTCTACTATTTCTTAAGTCGCCTCTTTACTCTCTTTGGCTCTCTCTTTTACTTTTGGTTCTAGATGATATATTTCTCGTTGGTTAGAGCTGCTTATTAGATTTCTTTGATGCTTCGCAGAGAGAGAAAGACAGGATGAGCAAAATGGGGGATTTCGCAGCTGTCCGAAAGGATATTGCAAAGCTTCTTCATCAGCCTGAGTATGATGATGGCAGCGCAGGACCTGTGCTTGTACGCCTTGCATGGTATTTGCTACTCCCCTTTCATCTCAAGTGCATCATCTAAGAGCTCGAAGGCACTCGGCTGGAACCTACGATGCAGACACAGATACGGGTGGATCGAATGGAGCCGGCATGCGGTATGAGGCAGAGGGTGGCGATCCCGCAAACGCAGGTCTTCAACACGCGCGCGTCTTCCTCGAACCAGTCAAGGCCAAGCATCCTTGGATCACGTACGCAGACCTCTGGACACTCGCCGGTGTGGTGGCTATCAAGGAGATGGGTGGACCTTCGATACCGTGGCAGGGTGGCCGAACCGATTATGTCGATGATAGCAAGCTGCCACCTCGAGGCCGACTACCTGATGCTACACAAGGATACGATCATTTGAGACGGATATTCTACCGCATGGGCTTCAATGACCAGGAGATCGTGGCTTTGTCAGGGGCGCATAACCTTGGACGTTGTCACTCCGATCGATCTGGGTTCGAGGGAGCTTGGGTCAACAATCCAACGAGGTTCTCGAACCAATATTTCCTTCTCCTGCTCTCACTACAGTGGAAGAAGAAGACCCTCGAGAACGGCATCGAACAATTCGTACACTACGACGACGACTCGGAGACTGAGCTCATGATGCTTCCCACGGATATGGCCTTGAGACAGGACAGGATCTTCCTCAAGTATGTAGAGCAATATGCTACCAACAAGGATCGTTTCTTTGTGGATTTCACAAGGGTGTTTGCCAAGCTGTTGGAGTTGGGTATTCAAAGAGATGAAGAGGGTAAGATCACCAATTCTGATAACGAAAAGGGTGGTTATCTTTCTGCTCCTAAGAAGAAGGGTACGCCTGGGACTGCTGAGAGTACGGATGATAAGCTTGGATCGAGTGAGGGAGAGCCGTTGATGGAAGAGAACAAGGCTTTCAGGGCGAGGTTGTGAGATGGGGCGGAGCTCTGTAATATATTGATTTAGCGACATAGACTTAGATTTGGGGCATAGTATAGAATAGATTCCACTTTAGACGGCGAGTTTAAATGCCAACAGGTTCAGAAATAGATATGACCTCCCAAACCCGATTCCAGCGTTCTTGGTTATTTTGCCAAGAATAACCATGCCACTTAGTGATCAGAGCCGAAAGACCATGGCGATTGGCGATCCTGGGTGAGCCAGGCTCGGAGGTCCGTTGATTGGCTCTATGGCGGAGTCCAATAACATTCTCGTGTGTTTCCCCGTGCTTGTCTGAACCGCGTGGGTGTTCCAGCCACCAAAACATCAATAATCCCCGTTTGACCAGTTGACCAGTTAATCATTGGACACTTCACGTTTTGCGGAGAGAGGGGTGATGATACATCTACAATCCCATCTTCCATGGCAGTCTGAATAAAGTCGTGTGTAGCTTCATGGCGCCGCTGGGCTGAGTGGGTGGCTTTCTGCCGCATCAAGATCAATACGAGTGCCGTGGCTGTCAATGAGTCGTGGAGCATGGCCTGGTCTGGGCTTGGATGGTTCATAGTGGGGGCCGACGAGACGAAATGAGACTCAACGAGACTCGACTCCAAGAGAGAGGAAGTTGCATGATACTCCTTGTAACGTTCAATTGATGATGCCAATTGCTCTTGTAGGATCAATATAAACTCGTATTGTCCAAATAATATTACTTTGAGGCATATAATACATCACAGTAGTGGGCGGCTATTTTTGCAATCAAACAATTGCATTGCATGTACATTTACGGCTTTCATGCTTGGCGCTCGAAATTAAGCTCCTTGTCTAGTCACTAGTAAGTAACGTCGTCAAGCCTCGCCGCAGTGGGATCCTCCTACGTTACTCGTTACTCGTTACTCCCCATCCTTCGACTCAACACCCTCCGAACGTCACCTCACTTTCACGCCGACTACGAACCCCTTCCTATTTCCACTTCATGTGTCACTGCAGCAGAACCCGTCCATCTCGTCTTCTATTGACGAGGTAGACTAGCTGCACCCCATCGCCGGCGTCATATATATCTACGATAGATCCCTAGAGCTCCACCCGAGACTTTTGTCATCACCGAACCCCCCACCATGTCAAACTTAGATCCCAAGACGCCCAGCTCGCGCTCGCAGGAGAGGAACGATGTCGCGTCGCCGGAAGAGTGGAGGAATGCTACAGCTATGAACGAGCAGAGCGCAATACAGAACTCCGAGATCTCAGTGTCATTCCCCGCCGACCAGCCACAAGACTCTGGCTCCCTATTCAGATCCACGACGATTGCCCCCTCACCTCCTCCTGGCGCATCCACCCCTTCCGAGAACGAAAACCCCCTTTCTCGTCTCGATACAACGTCCCGTCTCCTTCCAATAGATATACATCAGTCGAGTCCGAGTCCGTTGAGTGCGGGTCTGCGAATTCAAACCGATATCATCCCGGGATACATAGTCACGGCTGCGAGTACAAGTAACACGGCGAGGAGTTCCAGTGAATCGACGAGGATCCCGTCCAAGTCATCGAGTACAACATTAGCGAGGACACCCAGCGTCAAGAACGTTTTTGCGAGCAGTTTTGCGAGCAGCATAGGCAGCAACTCGAACTTCGGTTCTGCACCAAACTCTGCATTGTCCTCGCCCATGTTGAGCGCGATGGCAGATGTCACTCCCCTCCCATCACCACTTATGACTGGAGATTCGCCTGGACCTTGGAAGAAACTCACAGCGCGCCCCCAATCGCGCGACCTCATGGTTCCTTCTACAGCGGACTCGGCGCTCGTGACTGCAAACGGAGAATCGATATCTGCAGCTATTGCAAACCAATCGAAACGACGCGCTTACCATGGGTTATCGAATCCAAATGCGTCTGGATTATCCAATGCAGAGAACCAAGAGAAGAATGCCGAGGGTCATATAAGGAACAGGAGTCTAAGCGAGTATGTGCCCGAGTCTGTTCAACTACCAAAATCTCGGCACATCACTGTCTCAGGTTCACACGCAATAGTTCTCGACGTGACTCCTACGGAATCTACAGCAGATACGCATATGCGAAGAGAGCCGCATTTGGCGGTACAAAGAGGATTGGCACCAGTCCCAACACCACCAACCCCACCTTCGAGTAGAACCGGAGGAGAGGGTAGTGACAGTGATTCTTCATTGACAACCGCAGACCTACCTCGACCTAACAAGAAACCTCGCTATGAGTATTTTGATGCCTACACAAGGGAGGACTCGAAGCGAAGGAGATGGAGAGCGTTGAAGATTTTAGGCCAAGGCACCTTCAGTAAAGTGATGCTAGCAACAAGTCAAGTCCCTGATGCAGAAAATCGCATAGACGAAGATGATGTGTTCGGATCCCAGATGGACGGGATCGTGACCTCTGTTCCAGAGGCAAAAATTGACCGGAAAAAGCTTGTTGCAGTCAAGATCTGCGAACATGGACCCAAAGGAGGTGCATCCGAGGAGCGCGTAGAGATGTCTCTGAAGCGAGAGCTGGAGATCATGAAATCGATACACCACCCTTCGCTTGTTCATCTCAAAGCGTGGAGCATCGAGGAAACACGAGCGATTCTAGTACTCAGTTACTGCCCAGGCGGGGACCTTTTCGAAGTTGCAAGCGAGCACCGAGATTTGCTTGTGCCCAGTTTGCTGAGGAGAATGTTCTCTGAGCTTGTGGCTGCAGTGCAATACTTACACGATAGACATATTGTGCACCGGGATATCAAGCTTGAGAGTATGTCTTTTTGACTATTTGATATTGTGTGGTGCTGATCACATCTAGATGTTCTCGTCAACCTTCCCCAACACGAGCTCCGCAGAACTCAGAACTGGGCTACATATCCCAACTCTATCATCACCCTCACAGATCTGGGCTTGTCACGTCGTGTGGCTGATGATGAGAAACTCACTACTCGTTGCGGGTCTGATGACTATGCTGCCCCTGAAGTGATCATGGGACAACCCTACGATGGCCGAGCAACAGATGCTTGGTCACTGGGCGTTCTTCTCTACGCTCTTCTCGAGAGCCGATTACCATTCGATCCCAACCCGGGGATGTCCGAAGGTCACAAGCAACGCAGTCGTACCAGTCACCGCATTGCAAGGGTAGAGTGGAGATGGATAGAATACGCAGGCGACGAAGGGGATCACGAAGGCGATCCCGAGAAGTTCAAGGAGCGAGGACTCCTTGGAGCAATGACCGTCACTGAGGGTCTTCTGAAGCGAGCCCGAAGTCGATGGACCATGGCACAAGTTGCCAAAGATGAGTGGGTGAAAGGCGGTGTTGAGGTCGAGAACGGCATCAAGTTCCTTGAAGAGGATGTCCCTGAGGAAGTTCCTAACAACGGTCTGGGGATCCAGTCACCGTTATGACACCCATAACCTCTCCCATAATTTCCTTTTGTCTCGGGATTATTCATGCGGGCGTTCGACCAGACATAAAGCAACTCTTTTCCCATACATCCCCAGCTTCGCGAGAACCACTTTCCTTTGTCACTATTCTTCTACAGACCGAGAAATAGGGAGACGGCAGGGCAGGAGGGAAAGGAATGGCGGCTGGCTGGACTGGACAAAGATGGTACCTACAATTAGATAGATAGCGATTTGGAATTGATATTGATTCCCTGCTGGCGCGAGCGAGCGAATCAGCGAATGGATGGGTCTTGGGCTGGGCGTGCGTGGCGTGGCGTTTTTATGTCTGTTCTCGGTTTTGTTTTCCTCTCGTCATTTCTTGTAGGAATGAATGGATGGATTGCCGGATGTAGGGAGTCGTCGCTTCTTTGTTTGATAGCTTTTGTGCTTTGACCTGGGTTCAGGATTTGTGTGTAACTGGTGGTTGAGGTGTGAGGAAACGGGTGTATGAGATGGGACGGGTGGGACGAGAAGAAGTGGTTGTGGGCGCCGGATGCGGGATGTTGGTCGTTAGCTGGGCTTAGGTAGTAGAGAATGTGTGGATATCATGTATATTAGGGTCGAATGGCGTGTATAAGAACGGGTGAGAGAACGAGAGGAGGCAAGTAGTGTAGAGGTGTGTGACGGGATCGAGAGGATCTATAAGGTGTGGAGGAAGAGTACAAATACAAAAGAAAAGAAAAAGAAACAATGCAGAAACGTTGCTAAAGCCGTTTTCAAATGAACATATGGTGGTTCTGTGACCATTTGCACCTGGCTAAACCCCAGAACCACCAAGTAGTGTCCATTCATATTCCATAGCCAACAGATGATTATCATCCAAATGCAAGCGCGATTGATAGCCAGCCATCGTCGCAGGGAGGGGAAACCCGGAAAACTCGCGCGATTGGCGCATAATGTACAGGATAAGAGTGAGTGAGATGAGATGAGAATCAAGCAGAACGTCTTCTTGTTCATCTGCTATTCAATTGAAGCTGAGGCTTCAGCTTCAGCTTTAGCCAGACCACAAAGTTTACAGTATTCTGATCTCCTCGCCACCCCGAACTGCATGCATGCATCTTCTTCCGCTACTTTGCTGGAAAACAAGTATCTCAATCTCGACTACAACCCTGGCTCCGCCTATAAGCTGAGATAAATAAAAAAAACACACACTTAGGACTGGTCGACGCGATGTGCAGAAACACGTCCGAATGATTGTCAAAAATAGAATTGTCATTGTTCCGGTAGCTGGTTATGACTAACCTCACTGTCAATTCGATTATGGAGGGCACATGGCTGAGAGCTCAGAGTGCAATTTCATAACTCGTACATGCATACATACAGATGGGATATCAAAACGAAGAACGTAAGCCTAAGCAAGCAGCCAGCCCATCATCATCCTTCCATCCCTCGGGTCCTCATTTGGAAGCAGGACAAACAAACCTAACAAAAGAAAGTGTCGAAGAAGCAAAAGCACGAAACACAAAAATGCGATTCAAGTGAAAAGAACCATTTGTGTACTGTAATTTGGAGCATCGCTGGATATCGACGATGCGGTGCGCTGCTGCTTGCTGCAAAATGAGGAAAATGTGTACAATCATACAAGGGTGTTGCCAATCGATCATCTCCCTCCCCCCCTCATTCATTGATCTTCGCTCCATTTTTTTTCATCTTCTCCCATCCGTTCCATTTCTCATTCAAATCCATTCCGTCCTTTCCATCCGTCATCTCGTCTCATCAAATTATCATTATTGTTCATAGCTCGTCGTGGGAAGTAGCAGAGCTGATAGCACTGCTTACACTGCTTGCGAAATCTTCAACGCCTTCGCTGGCTTGGCGGATAGCCTCATTTGCGCCTTCTCCCGCAGAGCTAGCGTACTCAGCGAGCTTGACGCGGGCGCTCTCGACAGCGGCTGTCAAGCGGGATTGTGCGCTCTCGATGGCACCCTTCTCGGGACCGTAGATTGCCTCACTGGCCTGTGCCGTGGCTGATGCATATGCCTCGGCCATTGCGGCTGTTGCTTTCTCGTAGGTGCCGGTCTCGGTACCGTAGATGGCGTCCGAGATAGCTTTTTGGGCAGACAGTGCAGCATCAGAGATGGAGCTTTGGGCGGCTTCGACGTATCCGGTGGTTGTTCCGTAGATCTTCTCAGATGCGACACTTTGAGCTGAGCTGTAGGCCGAAGCGGCGGCCGAGGTTGCTCCTTCGTATGTTCCCTTCTGACTGCCGTAGAACTGAATACTCGCAGCCTCCACAGCTTCGTTGACACGTAGCGACGCCGAGTCGAGAATTCCCTCGAGAGCTGGCGGCGGGGTGAAGACAGAGGTGACGACAGAGCTAGCAGAGGCATATGCCTCGCTGGCATAAGAAGATGCGGACGAGGCAGCTTCTCCGGCACCTGTGTAGTATGCGGAACTAAGTCGGCCATAGACAGACTCGGTGAAGTCTGGCTCCTTTCCTGAGACAAGCTCTCCGATCAAGGACTGAACAGCGGCGTATTGAGATATAGCTCCATCAGTGGCCTGGGCAGCGTACTCTTTGACCTCAGAAAGTAGTCTTCTAGTTACGAAGTAGGGAGTTGGTGCTCCGTATACCTGTTCGCTTGCCTTTGTGATGAGTGCTTCCCAGTTCTCGCTTGCAGCCGAGGCGACAGACTCAGTCCAGGGAGTTTCGGTTCCATACACGGCAGAAGAGACTGAGGAAGATCCAAGCTCCAACTTTTCCGAAATGACGGCATTGATTGAGGCGAAAGACTTGGATGCCTGAGACATTGCGGCGCTGTACTGTGCAGAGGCTGCAGAGACCAAGGTGACTGTGGGGACGTGTTCAGTATTCTCGCTGCCAAGGCTAGAAATCGACGCGATAAGTTGATCGAATTTGGAAGATGCTGCTCCAACAGCCTCAGAGTAATGCGCAGAAGCGGTGTTCAATGCTGCCTGGAAGCGGTGGGTAGGAGTGCCAGCAATCTTAGCACTCGCCCCAGAGTAGATACTCTCATAAACAGGTGTCTTGGTGGGCATGACAGCAGAAGAGGCCGAATCCAAAAACTCGGAATAGCGGGCATGAGCCATACCAATACCAGCATAGTACTGTTCCTGCATTTGTACAAGGAGCTTCTGTTTGGCTGGGGCACCTGTATTGATTGCGGCCACATAGTCCTTCCCATCTTTGTATTGAGCAGAGGCTCGGTTGAGGCCTTCCGAAAGCTTTACTTGGGCCACAGAGGAGATGGATGACAAGACGGATTGATATGCAGGCGTAGGCGTTCCATACACGGCAGTGGAGGCAGCTCCAAGAGCAGACTGTAATCTTGAACTTGCTACAGCCTTGGAGTCTGAGAATGCAGCCTCCACCGAGGAGTACATCTCTTCATGGGCTGGCTTTGGTTCTCCCGAAATCTGTGCAGACACGAGCGATCGGGCTTGAGAGTAATGCTCATTTGCTCTAGATATTGCTGCATTGTATGCATCTGTAGCTTGCGCTGCGATGGAATCTGTGATCGGCATTGGTGTGCCGTAAATGATAGCACTAGCACTAAAATGCTGGTTAGAAATTGGACACAGATATCGGAACAATGGGAACTTACGCAGCAACGGCTTCGTCGTATTTGCTCGCAACAACGCTCGAGATGCTCTCCGCAGTACCTAACCCGGTTCCATAAAGAGCAACACTCGCAGCAGACAGGGCACTTGAGTACTTTTCGGCGGCGAGTTTAGTAACTGGTGAGCTCTCAGTACTGGTTGCCTTCAATAATGCTTCGCTGACAGCTTTAGTCATGTCTGCATAGCGATCACCAGCTTCGCTTGCCATGCTCTGTAGCTTTTCGCTGTAGCTTGAGTCATCTGAGTCGTCGACAATGTCATCAAAGATGATCTTTCTGGCTTCAACATGTTGGGCCATTGCTCCACCCCATACTTTCTTGGACGCCGTGCTTGAAGCCGAAGAGGCCGCTGAACTGACTGAGCTAGAAGTGTCGGTAGCACTCTTGGAAAGTGAGCTTGCAATGGAAGAAGTAGCCGAGCTGAGTGAGTTGGAGGCTTTCGAAGCACCCTTCGAGACTTCGCTCCCACCAGATGAGATCGATGAGCTTGCGGCATCGGAGAGACTTGAAGCAGATTCTGAGATGACAGAAGCCGCAGATTTAATGCTTTCCGACGCCTGTTCCAGGACACCTGGCTCTTTGCCCACAACAGACGATGAAGCCTTGGCAGAAAGACTGCTGGCACTCTGGCTGGCAACGGAGGCAACACTCCCCACGCTTCCTTGTGATGTGCCGATGATAGAGCTCGATGCCTGATCCACGATACTGCTAGCAGATGCCTTCGCAACGGAGGCGAGGCTTTCAGCGCTTCCTGGCTGTGTCCCAATGACCGAGCTGGATACTTGGTCCGCAATGCTGGTTGCTGATGCTTTTGCGACAGAAGCGACACTTTCAACACTACCTTGCTGCTTGCCAATAACTGAGCTCGAAGCTTGGTCAACCACACTGCTAGCTGATGCTTTGGCAATTGATGCAATGCTCTCGACAGTGCCTTGTTGAGTACCGATGATGGAGCTCGAGGCTTGGTCTGCAAGGCTGCTTGCGCTTGCACTTCCAACGGAGATCACGCTCTCCACAGTCCCTTGAGATGAAGGAGCCACGGCTTCGCTCAACTCGCTGGCCTTCTTAGCGACATTTTGGACGACAACTGCTGCTGGGGCGGGCATAATCTTCGTGCTGAAATCCTCGCTGGAATCGGCGGCCTGGATCTTCCAACGCCCAGTCTCCTTTAGACGTGACAGTTCCTTTGCAGTGTCCTCAGCGATACCCATAGCCTTGCTTTCGATTTCATTAGAAGCAGCGCGAGCCTTGTCGAGACCTGGGTGACCCGCCACAACGTTCTCAACATCGACTCGCCACTCGTCAAACTTGGTCTTCAATTGATGATACTTCGCCCAGTCCTTATGGGTGATACCATCGGTCCAGGCCCATCTCATGCCTATTTCCTGCAATCCCAGATCTCTGATGTGGTCGAGAATCTCGAAGGTATCCTGAGCCGACAGACTTATAAGCTCGTTGGTTTCGCGGTCATAGTTTTGTTTCCAGCTTCGAACAGCTTGTGCCTTTTCCTTGATTGCGATACCAGCTTTGCGAACTGCGGTGCTCAGAGCATCCTCGGATTCTTCGGTGCCCTTGGAGTCCTTGACGATAGAGATGATGGCGTTCTTCAGCTTTTTGAGGCTGGAATTTACAGTCTCCTCGAGTTGGATGATGTGTGCTTTGCCGACTTCCTCTGCTTGGCTCTGCACCATTCGGTCGGTAATCTCAGTGATTCTCTCCCCAAGGTCGTCCGAGCCCTCATCTGCTGCCTTAGCGAACTTCTCTTGCCATTCTTTGAGATCATGACCAACAATCTTCTGGGCCTTCTCGCGAATCTCCCTCTCTGACTCTGGCGTAGCTACAGGTGCTTCGGATGATTCAACAGTAGTTTCGGTAGAGGTAGTTTCCGGAGTAGGTGTGGCATGTGCAGATGAAACCGAGGATGCGATAGATGACAGTGTCTGGGAGGCAGCTGAGGCCGAAGAAGAGCTATCGATGTCCTCAACAACTGCCTTCAGTTTCTTGCCATCACGATATCTTCCGAGACGCTCTCCAATTCTGACCAATTGAGGCTCAACATTCTCGCCGTACAGAATTCGAATTTGGGGCCAGACAGTACGGTCCAGGAATACAACGCCAGCAGTCCAAGCCCACTTTGAGTAAGGAAGGGCGGTATTGACCGCGAAATCGTTGGCAAGACCATATCCTTGTAGCGCGTATGGCTGAACGGCAGTGTAGGTTGGAAGGATTTGTTCGTAATAAGTTTGCTGGGCACTGGTCTTCGCAATTTCGTAGTATGGGCTGGCTCCTGTCACAGCTTTGTCGACGTGTGGACCTAGGGTCTGATCGTACTTCTCCTTCAGAATAGTTTGGTACTTCTGAACTTGCGGCTGTACGCTCTTATCCCACTGAGCTTGACCAAAAGCTTGTGCCTGTGCTACACGGGGCGCTCCATATTTCTTCCCAAATGCCGCTGCAGGAGAGATCACTCTCTTGTCCAAGGTAGCATAGTATGGTCTGGCGGAATCCACATATGGAGCCCCGTAGGTATTGTAGTAGGGTTCGAGATGTGGAGCTATTACAGACCGTACTTGGAAGTATGGCTTGCAAATCTTGGGGGAGGTGCTCGTGAGGAGGTCGACCGTTGAAGGACATCGAAAGAGGACGGTGATGATTGAGTACCATGTCAGAATTCTGCAGAGCATTAGATTTTGCCGTCTCGAGAAGGAATAGAATGCTCCCATACCTGGACACGCTACTGAAGAGACTAAAGCCCTTCTTTGTTTTGGGAGCTGGCTTTGATCTGGGAGCTTTGGGTTTGGCATGGCCGTTCATCCCCTTCTGACCAGGCTCAACCACCCGTCCATTACTTTCAACCGCCATCTTCTACAGCAGCATGTAGTTTGTGAAGAACAGTCCCAACTTCAAGGGTTGTGCGTGAATGTGTTGTGAATTCGAATCAAGAGGTTTGCCAACCTGAACTCGACGTTGTGAGGTGAGCGTCAGCGTGAGCTTTGCTTTGCTTTGCTTTGCTTTGCTTTGCTTTGCTTTGCTTTGCTTTGCTTTGCCGAGTGAGCTGATAGGTAGTTTTGGCCTAGGTTGATCGACACGGACCCGATGCTTGAGGTGAGGCGAGGAGTAACTCCTTGGTTTCGCAGTCAGACAATAAATACCGAACTGGTGGATTGTTTTAGAAGACAGGATATCAAAAGAGAGAAGAGCGGAAATGTCTCAGGAAAATGTCCTGCCTAAGAAATTGATGGCTAATATCCTGTTCGGAGTATCTTGTCCTTGCCTGCTCTACCTAAGAAAGCAAGGTTAGCGCAAACGGGGGCGGGATGCTGTCCTGTCCTGTCCTGTCCTGTCCTGTCCTGTGCAAAACGTCATTGCAACCTGGGATGTCCGACCTTCCTGCAGCTCTCTGCGAATCGATTGACGAGTGAGAAGGCTGTGGCTTGCGAATATCAAGAAACACCTACTTTACCTACTTTGCACAGATGACCGAACAGATACGCTACGGTAATATCAAATTCAACAATGAGATGCCTCTTTCATCCTGATTTTGATTCTAGTCTTTGCCAGCTTGGATTTCCTTTTCTATTTTTTACTGGATGTTTGGAGCCAGCCATGCACATGCATTGAGCGAGTGATTGAGTGACATTGTTTCACGTTCATCCATGCAAACTGCAGAAACAGCACCGAGATGTACTCTGCCAGGTGATAAGATGCCTCATCATAAATGCAATAGTGAACTGAGAGTATTTAGGTACCACCAGGAACCAGCTGAGAAGATGGGAGCGCAGCCCTTGCTGGTGACCAGAATATCGGGCCAAGTTCTTCCGTCCCGACCTCCGGCGGCCGACTCGATCTGGACATGACGCTCGATTGACAATTCGATTCAACATTCCCAGACAGAACAGAACAGAACAGAACACCCACACCCATACCCACCCCACCAAAAGCCTCCACCGCAAATATCTGGCACAACATTTCACCGCTGGGAGCCGATCTCTGAACTCCCTTTGAATTCACAAAGTCCGTCAAACCGATCAAGAAACTGCACCGCTGGTTGACATATCAGCGTCGAAGAACACCCGTCGGAGGGCTGAGGAATACAGCGTACTCCTGCAGATGGTCCAACGGCATCGATGAAAGCTGGGCTCTCCCCATTCGCCTCGTTCCTATATCTTTTGGTGCCTCGTTCCATTGCAAATCCCCCATTGTCTTGATCAATCTCCATCATGGCGGACACTCAAGATGGCCAGGCGCCAGCCCCGGATATCATGAACGATCCTCAATATGCGACCAACTTTGACGACGCAGACGATGGATCTGGAGACGCAGATACATGCAGAATATGCAGAGCAGAGGGTAGTGATACAGAACCTCTGTTCCATCCTTGCAAATGCAGTGGCAGTATTAAGTTCGTCCATCAGGACTGCTTGATGGAGTGGCTGTCACATTCGCAGAAGAAGCACTGCGAGCTTTGCAAAACCCCTTTCAGATTTACAAAACTGTACTCTCCAAATATGCCCAAGTCGCTCCCTCTACCAGTACTTGTCCGACACGTTGTCATACACTCCGTCAAAAACATTGCAACATGGCTGAGATTCTGTGTCGTGGTAGCAGTTTGGCTAGGCTGTCTTCCCTTCGTCATTCGACAGGTATGGCGCCTGTTATTCTGGTTTAGTGACGGGGGATGGCCATCAAGTTACCTGCCAGCCAACTCGACCAACAACTCTTCATCAGTACAAGCAATGGAGATGGCACGAGAGATACAGAAGCTCACAAAGATAGCTGGAAACGGAACATCCCCAGTCACCCCGCTACAGGACAACCAGACCACGTCTGCCAGTATGGGAGGTCTGGTGGAAAAGCTCATGGGAGTATTGATGCCAATCTCTCAGACACTGAATGTCAGTGACTCGGATCCTTTACTTGCCGGCTTAATGAAGACGGTATATTACGGTTTGGGAATTCAAAATGTGGTCATTCCAGAAGGGACAAATGTCAATGCAAGCGCACCACTAAATGTTATAAGCCCACTCACTGGATCTCGTCACTCGTCACTTCTGAGTGATGTTTCATTCTTGAGGAACTTGACAAGGAACTCGTATATCAACCTAATGGTTATCACAATAGCCGAAGGATACATCATCACAATCCTCGTTGTTGTATGCTTCATTCTCGTGTTTCTCATTCGAGAATGGGTTGTACAACAGCAGCCGGGAATCAACATAGGTGCAGGCTTCAACGCAGAATTTGCGGCTCCCGACCGGGCAAGGGATCAACAACCAAACCGAGAACTAGGCCAAGATATCGGACCACCAGCAGATGGTGACAATCTTCTCGAGAACGCCCAGGACCCTAGAGATATTGGAAGACGCCCGATGGCACGGCCACGTCGAAGAAACAACCAATTAGATGATTTGATCGAGTTTCCCCGAAACGATGAGCTTCCAGAGGATATGCGCAATAGGAACGATGAGCTCCGAGATGGCATACACCATCTAGAAGAGGGTCCTGCTTCACTGCATCGGCCTGCGCCGATTCGGGACGCTCTTACTCCAGCAGCCGAAATACAACGAGTTATTACCGAAGAACCAAGGATGACAGAAGAATTCCTTGCTATTTGGCGGCGAGCAGATAATGATCCATCAGAAGTTTTGCGCATCATTGAGAGAGAGGACAAGAGTGATCAGATGCGGTATTGGGTCAATGCTATGAAGTCGCTTACCAAGCAAGAAGCTCAAGCCTCTGGGCTCCATGATCCTACTGTTCCGCCTCCAAACCTCGCCACTCAATCAGATGCAAGTGTGAGTGGTGGTGAGTCTATCTCGCCCTTCCTGGAACCCGACCGTATGGGCCACGGTACCACAAGATCAGCAGGAGCCCTTGCGGGTAGTGGTCGAAGTAGAGCCAGTTCTGAGAGTTGGGAGGACGTCGAGCCGCTTAACCTCCATCAACAGAGACATGCCCCAGATGACTCAGAAAACGATGCAGATACCGAAGACCAAGCTCCATCCAAGGGCAAAGGGAAGGCCATTGAAGAACCAATCGAAGAAGAGACTCTCAATACCAGTCTTCAGGAGAGAGTAGAAAAGGGTAGTTCACCGAGACTGAAAGGCCGAGGGGGACGCAATCATATCCTCGAACAAAACATTGGGTCTACGGAGTTCTCTGGCCTCCCGTGGTTGCACTCGGGAATCAATGCACCCCCTCAAAGTACCTCCAGACCCCGTGCGGTGTCAGATGGACCTCAATTACGCGATACCATATCCCCACTTGCCCACAACAACTGGAGCTTCTCGAATTTGGGTGGCACCGAAGAGCAGGACGACAACAGCGCCCCGCAAAGCTCCAAGAGTAACAAGAGCAACAGGCTTCCTGTTGACCGTGAGGTGCAAACAGTTTCGAGGACACGCAACGCAGAGCATGAGAATAGCAAAGCAGCATCATCCGAACAAACAACTCAAGCTTGGAAGGCTGCACAAGATCTTCGAGTTCAGCAGGCCATCGAAAAGGCTCGCGAGGCTCAGAAATTGAAAGTGGAACGTCAAGCTCATGGCCCCGTACCTTCCACCCCCCAAACATTTGAACATGAAGCTATACTTCAAATTGTCGGCCCAGATGGTATCACACGAGCCCTTCAAAATCGGGATGGAGTGTTCGACGCGAATCCAGTTAATTCGGACTCCGAATCGGATGCTGTTCCGGACGCAAACGCAGCTCCTTCTGAACTCGATGCTCCTCTTCCTGAAAACCGAGTATTATTGGTACCGCTCCTGGTTGAGCCTCAAGGTGTCATGGGACGTGTTGCGGACTTTCTTTGGGGAGGTGTCGGCGAAGATAGACGCCAGGAAGATCTAGGTGCGAATGATGAGCACATCGTGCACGACCTGGCGGCCGAAGCTCCGTTTGTTCCTGTCGCTCACCATGACCTCTTTCAGGACGAGGATGAGTTTGCAGAACCCGACCAAGATGTTATGGATGCTGCAATTGCTGCAGGCTTAGATCCAAATGATCCCGATGCAATGGAAGATGCTGAAGACTTTGAAGGCATCATGGAACTTGTCGGAATGCGTGGGCCGCTCTTCAGCCTTGTTCAAAATGCCCTCTTTAGTGCATTTTTGTTGGCCTTGACAGTTGCGATCGGTGTTTGGGTCCCTTACAACATCGGCAGAGTTTCTCTTCTTCTGACTGCTAATCCTGGGCCGGCGATCAAATTACCTTTACGACTAATATTCGTGTGTGCGGCATTCCTTCAGGATCTTGCTTTGTCTGTACTAGGCGTGATGTCGTATGCCACACTCTGGCTTGTCTCTGCCCCATTTTCGCTCCTGTCATCATACGCTCCCGCCGTCAATAATACGATCGCTACGAAAGGTTTGGCTCTGGGTTCCACTGCCATCAATCTTTCTCAAGATGCTGTTGATCGGATTTTGAATGGGACTCAAAGCAGCCTTACTCATATATTCGATTCCGAGATCTTCGTATTCTCGGCTGCATCGCATGAATCCTTGATCTCGTTGAGGTCACTCGTCCTCGACACTCTTGCTAGCATTGGAAGCACTGTCATTTATATTTTCACGGGCGACTACCATCTGACATTGGGAGGTGTATGGGGTGTCCTCGCTGGGGCAGCTAAATACTGTTGGAGTCTACTCGTAGGACTGCCCACACTTCTGGCCAAGCCTGATTCTTGGGTGATCAGCCTTGAAGTTGGAAAGCGAGCAGCTCCCCTGGACCCTGAGCTTAGCGTCTGGGATGGTACGGACCGATTTTGGGCCATTTTTGCGGGCTACACAGCCCTATGCCTTCTTGGGGCCCTTTACGTGAGAAAGGGATCTCCATTTTCAACAAGTCAAGTCGGCCGTGAGTGGGAAGCCACGATCATTGATCTACTCAACCAAGCAGGCGGCGTCATGAAAGTGATTCTGATAATCAGCATTGAGATGCTGGTATTTCCACTCTACTGCGGACTTCTCCTCGACGCCGCTCTTCTTCCTCTATTCGAGAACACAACCATTATGTCTCGTCTCCTCTTCACGATCAAATCTCCACTTACCTCCATTTTTGTACACTGGTTCGTAGGGACATGTTATATGTTCCATTTTGCCCTCTTCGTGTCGATGTGTCGGAAGATCATGCGGAAAGGTGTATTATGTAAGTTGGGTTCCCAACACCTGTTTCGAATGTTTACTGACCTACCCAGACTTCATCCGCGATCCTGATGACCCAACATTCCATCCTGTACGAGATGTCTTGGAGCGAAATGTAGCAACACAACTTCGAAAGATTCTCTTTAGTGCCCTTGTTTACGGCGGACTGGTCGTCATCTGTTTGGGCGGCGTTGTTTGGGGATTGGCATCTGCATTCAAGGGCGTTCTTCCTATTCACTGGTCATCAAACGAGCCAGTACTGGAGTTTCCGATCGATTTGCTTTTCTATAATTTCTTGATGCCCTTGGCGGTCAAGTTCTTTAAGCCATCGGATGGCTTGCATGCGATGTATAGTTGGTGGTTCCGCCAGTGCGCGAGAATGCTTCGACTTACCTGGTTCATGTTCGATGAGAGGAAACAAGATGAGGAGGGTTATCAAGTTCGCCGGACATGGAAGGACATCTTCAAAGGCGCCACTGCCGACCCTCCGAAGAAGATCAAAACCGATGATGTTGCAAAGCCTTTTGTTGAAGACCCAGAACTGAAGGTCTACTTCCGCATGGATGGTCGCTACGTCAGAGCGCCTGCATCAGACCAGGTCAGAATACCAAAAGGCGTGGCAACATTTCTCGAGGTCGATGAGTCAAATGAGCGAGTCGATGGCAAAAAGGAACGTGATGGTGTTCATGGCAAGTCATCCACCCACTTCAAGCAGGTCTACATCCCTCCTTGGTTTCGCACACGGATATTCCTGTTCATCGTCTCTATTTGGCTGTTTGCGGCTCTCACTGGAGTTTCAATTACCATCATTCCCCTGGTTCTAGGTCGACAAATCTTCGCCAAGATCATCCCAACACACGTTCGCAAGAATGATGTCTATGCCTTTTCAATCGGCATCTATATCCTCGGATCAGCCCTGTACGCCATTCTACATGCTCAGCAGTTTTTCTCTTACATCAAGAACACAATCAACGTCAACGCGGAGACCCCGCAAAACGTTCGTCGCCGCATTACCAGCGTTGCATCTCGGGTTGGACGCATCGCCTGGACTTACACAGCGTTCCTCTTCGTCTTGCCCACTCTCTTCTCCTTCCTCGTCGAGTTCTACTTGATTGTACCACTTCACACATATTTCGCAATCGAAGAGCGACATGTCATGCATTTCGTTCAAAGTTGGACTCTTGGCCTGCTTTACGTAAAGCTCACCACCCGAATCATCTTGTGGCATGAGGAATCTCGCCCCGCGGAATCTCTACGCGCAATCACACGCAACGGATATCTGGATCCAGATGCGCGCCTCGCAACTCGTGGCTTCATCCTACCCGTTGCATTCAGTCTGTGCTTCGCACTCGCATCCCCATGGGCATGTGCAACACTAACAACAATGACTGTCCTGAGAGATCGCCCAGAGAAGCATCTCGTGGCATACAGGTACGCATACCCGATGTGCTTCTGTTTCTGCTGCATAATCTACGCTCTCTACATCCTACTCAGCTGGGTCAAGGACTGGAGAATGAAGATCCGAGACGAGGTTTACTTGATCGGCGAGCGGCTCCACAATTTCGGAGATAGGAAAGCAAGTGCCAATGGTGTCAGTGTCCCAAATGTGCGAAGGATTGAGACTTGATGTGAAACAAACGGAGGGCAGTTTAGTTAAAGAAGACGAATACATGACTTTACGGCATGGAGATTGGGAGGACATATGAGGCGTTGGGGATTATACCATGCTTGACAGCGGGTTTTTGCTTATTGTTGTTGTGTTCATTTGTAGAAACCAAGAATTGAAATTGGATGTGACTTCACTTTTATACATTCAAACCTGTGACTTGCTAGTTGTGGCTCCCTTTAGAGTCAATACCTAGAACGCGAAGAAGAAGAAAACATCTAAGACGTTAGAAGTGGCGTCGAGAGTCTTGGGTTCTAAGTGAGCTCGTTGTTGACTTTGCAAAAACGTTATAAAAATGGAACTCAAGCTCCGAAGCCTTTCATACTAGGAATCAGGAATAAACTTACCACCAATAACTTATGTTTAAACCCAAAAAATATATAAATAGCTACTCTCAAGCTGCTGAGATGTTTCACAGGAGGGAATATGGGACATAATTACTACTTTGTGGTATTGTGTGGTTTTTCTTTTGCCCGTCAGGGGTTGTTTGTTGTTGAACTGTATATTTACTGATGTTGAATCGTTGTGCTACAATCAACTAGCAGATGATATAAATAATGATAGGCCTTTAGCTATCATCAAAGCCGCACGAATGAGACCGTGACAATAGTTAATGGCGGCTGCCCTTCCCGCACTCACACCATTACTAATTATTGAGGCGTTATGAACGAGGTGTCGCAAGAGTCTGGATGGATTGGCCTAGCGACTTTCTAAAAACTGATACTTTTCGCTTGAAGTGGATGAGATTTTGATATTTCGACAGCTTGGGAAAAGCGGAACTTCCCTTGTTTGGTTAGAAGGTCAAAATAAAAATTTCAGGCTCCCTGGGTTTGTGTAGGGGACTAGATTACATCGCTGGGGTGATGCCGAGATGTTTACTTTTCGCTTGGCTGTTAGGGCAAGTTTTCCTACATATGTCGGACATTGAAAGGCAGATTCTTTCTTTACACCAGCTAGACAACGTATCAACAACCTTAGAAGTTTCCATTTACTCATACTGCTTGCGGCACTGGTAAAGTGACGAAGACGAATACCCGCCACCTTGCTATTTATATCCCCTCTGTGCTGTGGGTGGCATTTCTTCCCTGAGCTGTCACTTAGAAGAGATTTGCAATTCTATATTTCATTCAGAATCAATTGCGAGTTGAGATGTGCAGATTAGGACGTGCGCTTCTTCCGGCGCTTTGGATGTTACCAAGATACAGTTGAGGCAAAGAATTTGATAATCTTTGATTTGATGAAGTCATGTAGTTGTCTGGACGATGTCTCCACTCTGACTTGCGTTGGTGCTGTCTGAGAGTTGTTAGTTGGCGTTTGAAGCAATTGAGTTGACGTCGTCTTAGATGAATGGAAATCAATTGATCAAGGCTGAATCCAGCGTTATTTGTTGCTACATGGCCGACAATTGAGTGCAGAAAAGTGGGTCGGTTGGTCAGGGTAAGAGTCATTCACAAACAATTTTGGTTCAAGATGAAACGATACAGGCGTGGCGTCATAACTGAATCTCGTAGTATGTCTCTCTCAAGACGAAGTGATTGTCTGATCTGAGCTTGAAGTCAAGGAAATTCATGGTCTTGTGTCCGTGGAAAACGAAAAATGGATTGAAAACCATTGCCTGTTGGGCAGTTTTCAAAAACTGAAATGTGTCGAAATCCATATGTGGAAGAGGATGCGCTGTAATCCCAGCATTTGCACGTTGAAGGCAATGCTCAAGACGCTTGGTGGAGCGAAACCTTGGGTGCCATCTCTAAGGTAGCTGAAATCTGGCCAACATTGGGCTGAGTTGCAAGGCTTCAGTAACTTTCCCGTTCATTCATCATGTTTGATATTCATTACGTTGCATTAATTGATATCGAAAACTCCAGCCATGGCACCAGCGGCTTCGCCCACACGACATCGTCACCATACTCATCGTCCATAATCAGTCACCAGTCGATCTATGATATATGCGATTCCCTCCGCTCTGTAAGTATCTGGCTCTTCATAGGCCAAATTCGTCACGTTTGCATCAAAGACGATATTCTTCGGATTATCAAGAGTGTATTTCGGCCAATTGACGCAGCCCGCTACATTTATCACAAGTCAGCCAATCTTCAGATATCATGACAGAGATGTAAACGAGAAGAAAACAGAGGGGGACTCACCGCCAGCAGCATTGTTTGGATCGAGATCCACAATGAAGCTTGCCCACATCCTCGACATGACCTTAGCGAGTTGTTTGTATGTATCTGGCTTACCCTCGAATGGATTTGTCGCCACTTCATTCATGTACCCAAGTTCATTGTTCATCATGAAAGCAACTTCAACAAAATGACCTACACCAGTCGTGGCATCGAAGCCGGCAGTGAAGACGTTGAAATGGTAAGAGTAGGCTGTAGAATTATACTCCGCCCATTTCTGAGCCTGGAACCTACGGGAAGCGTGTTGTCTCAGATCTCCAATGTAGGAAGCTGCACGCTTCCACTGCACTCCTAAAGCAGCTTGAGATGGTGGTGGACGACCAACAAGCGTACCTGGAATTCCAATCTCCGGGATATCTGGATAAAGTGCTGCGATTGTGAGAGCGGTGGCGTTGTCTGGGCCGGCTGATTGGACGAGTTCAAGAAACTCTTCAGTGGTGTTGATTCCCGATGGAGCGAAAGAACTGCCTTCATCGTGGTTTCGGCCGAGGAGAAACGGGACTTTGACGAACTTTCCATCCGCAACGAGTTTGGTGGCTGAGTCTTGTAGGAAATCACCGTCGATTTGAGGGCCCCAAGTGGCATTGGCTGTGGCGGTGCTATTCAAGACATTGCTGAGAATATCTCTGTCGATTGTGCGGAGGCATGCAAGAGTATCGGCTGCTGAGGTACAATTTGTTGCATTGACAATGCTATCGTAATTGGGCTGCCATTTTCCTGGAGTCAGATATCTAATGGATGGAGTGGGGCCTCCACTCTCTGCTATTGCTCCTCTGAACAATCTATCGTCACGACCTCCGTACGCAACCAATTGCATTCCAACTCCACCGGCACCAGCACTCTCACCCCAGATCGTGACCTTCGTAGGGTCACCTCCGAAGGCAGCAATATTCTCCTGGATCCAACGCAACGCCAAACGCTGATCTCGAACTCCCATGTTAGCCGAGCCCGCTTCCATTATCTCTTTGCCGAAGAGATATCCCCATGCTTGGAGTCGATAGTTGATGCTGACTCCGATGAATGGTGCTTTCGCATAGACTGACTGCTCGACGATGAAGGACAGGTTGTATCTAGGATCGCTACTTCCTCCTTGAGTGTTTCCGCCTCCGTGGATCCAGACTCCGACAGGGAGGTTCTCAGCGCCAGCTGGACGGATGACATTGAGAGTCAAACAGTCCTCGGAAATGATGTTCCCCAAGACCCATTGATCGCTTCCGTATCCCATACATTGGGGTGAGTATTCTGTGGCATTTCGAGTTTCGTTGAAAGTTGTGTTCAATGGTTGTGCTTGACGAAAGCGAAGATCACCAATAGGTGGCTGGGCAAATGGAATACCGAGGAAGTAATCCTGGTTATACGTAGAGCTGTGAATGCCAGAGTAGGTGCCGTTCAGTACTTTGACCGTTGGAGGGACATCTTGAGCAAACAATGCTGTACTGAAGACACATATGCTCAGTGGCAGCGCTTTGAGGAAGGACGGTAGGCCAAACATTATGCGATGAGGGTGATTAAGTAACCGAGGCTCATCCGAAGTCAAGTCAACAAAGAGTTGAGATGGAACGAACCATGGTAATAGGAGCAGCAAACCCAAGTATTTGTATGTCAAAGTCAAGACCTGCTAGGATGGTTTTCTCCGCTCCCCACAGCTCGCTTCAAGAGCAAGCATCTCCACGATCTAAAGACGCTGGCAGTTCAGATCGGCTTCGGTTCGCTTATCCAGCAAGGTTAGCAAGGTTAGCAATTCATTTCGAGTCATTTGACAACGAAAAATCCGTCCGGAAAGCTATCGAAGCTCTCAAGACGATACCGTCCGAGATGTAGCCGCTCACACAACGTCACAATTTCTCTTGGCAGCGATGAAAAGGCCCGAGACATGTCTTGGTGTTTTCTGTACTTCTGCTAAAACTTCGGGATCGAAGATTTCCCGCTCATAAGCTTCCCTGTTCTTTGCGTTCCTGGAAATTGGGCAAGATGTGCAACTTGACTCTTGAGCGGCAGTGTGGAGTTACGAAGCGGGGAATGGCGGGGTTCGCGAGTGTGGGGGAAAACATCTGATGGCCGAGGTTTCAGCGTCATGGCTTCCTCCCTGGGGGAAATGAATTCTCTTCTGGAAGGTGACTTATGTATCCAATTAATGAACTTTCTCTTTCTCTTCTCTTTTTGAAGAAGAGGCTTGATCTAAGTGATAGAAAACGGCCACGGCTTAAAGAAAATGAACAACCTCTGCCCGCTAGGGGAAAGGATGCTATGGCTCCTACGAAAGTGGGATGATACATGTTTGGTGCAGTAGCATCCAGCGGATGACTGTAGCCGTGCCAATATCTGTCAATCAAATTATGTTTGAGGGGAGGTGGATGTTGAGAAATAGAGTCTGAAGAACGCTTCCAAGAGATTTCGTGGGAAGAATGGGGGGGTATTTGATCATCGACCTGTCCTTTCTTCCCTTTCAAGTTACCATTGTGTTGAGCATTCAGTTCTCCATGTCAAATACTGCATGTGTGGTTCCGAGGATAGAGATTACTTTGAAGTCAGAGTTCCGACCACAGAGTCACAGAATCCGAGTTGGTTATTTTTTGCAGGTTTGACACTTGTGCAAATCAATTATGAGCATTTAATGCTCCCGATAAATTCATTACAAAGCGGCTGCTCTCTTGTGCTCTGGATTCTGCCCGTGCCAATTGGAATTTCTAGGCTACGGATGTCGGCTCCCGTCCACAAAGACGAAGTCCGTCAATATCTTTTTGTTAGGCAATTTCATTTAGAGGATGTACGCATTTTATCTGACGCCATGGCCCTCTCAATGTTTCTCTCCACCAACCTGAATACTTCATAGAATATCTGTACGTAGCAGAAACAGGTTGTATTATCTACCTCGTTACGTCTCCTTTATCCCCTTAACTGCCATTATCCAACACACCTGAAGAGCCACTGGAAGACCCTGTAAATTAAGCGAGGAACACCAAAATTCAGGCTTTACATTACAAAATCGGCTTTTCAGGTACAAATTTCAAGATTTTTTATGATACAATTGAAAGCAAATGTTCCCTTCACAAAGAGGGACGTCACACTGTTTACATCCAAAGACTATAGCCTTCCTGCGCCTTTTTATAATGTCTGGGCTGTAGTACTGAATGAAGAGGGAGATCGGGTCCTTTGGTAAACAATCTTCTGGCATATGCACTTCGTAGTCGAAATCGTCGAGTTTCATAGGCTGGAAATGCGTCCCTGCCTTTGGCAAGACCTTCAATTTAGGTCGGAAAGTACCTGCATCGGTGGGATCTGGCGCTGACATCGTCAATTCATTCAGGAATCTTGATTTTGGGTAGTAAGCAAAGGTTTGTTGATGTTTTGATAATGCCCCGCACAGCCCTTAAGTTCCCCACTAAATGGCGGCCGCTTCAGTGGTCTGAGCTTTCCACCATGTGTTTCTGGCAGTTAAGGGGATAGTCTAAGCTATCTTTTTTTAGCCCACAGCTCTTGGTCATGTTGACTTATTTGACTTGTTAGCGAGGCTCGCTTGGGGTTGGAGGCATCTGAAGCCGACAGGAAGGTTGCATTCCTATGATGTTGCTTCGAAAAATACCGAGCCACCATTTGCAGCACCAGAAGTGCCAAAAGAGAAAATCCGGGGCAGTTGTTGTCCTACCAGGGAAAGCGAGGAGTATTCTTACGAGAAAGAACACTATTTCTTGAAGAACTGAGTTCTTCATTTGAAGGCAGCGCACTCTAATTTGCGATAGTCTATTTGTTAGCCCAAGAACAATTGTTGGCCGCAGGTCGCATCATCTTGAATCAAGTCGATGAGGGAATTACCTTATTTACAATTTGAACTACAAATGGTGACTTCCTGACTACTTCTGTATCCCATGCTTTTGTCAGGTATGATGCAAAGAGTAGAAAGCAAGCCCGATACATGCATTCAACCTCAAAGCCAATCAGAAAATATGTTCTCATAAGGTTAAGCGCAGGTCTTTCCGCAAAGCCACCGGAAAGTGCTGGTGGTCCTCATCAGCCTCGCCTGAACTGGTCTTCCCCATGCCCAATCTTATTTGATACTATCATTCGTTCCATTTACCTTCAAACGATCATGTTCAACTCAGTAATATGCTGCAATTTACGAACAGCTTTGAGTTACGCTCCTGCACCAGGCTCACGGCACCTCGCCCGCCAAATTTCTCCACATGGTTCTGAGACTGTCCAAAGCACAGGCTTCGTGCTTCGACACTCAAGTCGATCACGTGTAGAGTCCTGAGGCGACCTGTGATGGAAACAAAGATTGGAGTAAGCTGGTGTGCCTGTCAAGATGTCATGCTTGCTTCATGGTGGGTGGTTGGACTTGTCGAGAAAACCACCCTGCTTGCGAATCCACACCTCGTCAATTAATAAATTTTCAGTCGAGGCGATTCCGTGCATGCGAAACCATACCTCGTCAATCATTGAATACCCAATCACTAACCGTTCTAGCTAAGCCACACAATGGACCAGCCTACCACAGCCTGACCTGGCGACTCAGCAATCCGCTAACTCACCTGCCAGCCTACATCAATCTTCTTTCCAGATAATAGCTCCCTTCCTACAGTCAAGATTTTTGAGCTTGATACGGCTCAAACAACTTCTGAAAGATATGGGTAAGTGTTGGTGTTTAAATTTCAACTCAATCTTCCGACATAATTCGTTGCATTTACAGATGATTGCTGAAACAATCTAGCCATGTCTGCCGAGCTCATCTCTATAGCCTTCGGGCTCGCTGGAATAACAATTGCACTCGCAACGTACTGGATAACAAAGCGCAACACCGCAAGACGAGGTACGTTCCACGCCGAATGAAGTATTGAATTGTGGCAACCTTTACCTTCAAAGGTATCTTGGAACAAGAACCAAAAGCTGATTCGATTTTCCATGTCCTAGTATCTGACCAAGAACTTGGAGTTATCGCTCCAGAAACCCGTACATCTCCACCCACTACTCAACACGAAGTCGACATTGCAACGGCATCACCACTCATACCTGCAGTTTAACACAACGTCCAGTTACATCAAGTCATTGGCGATGCACTAGAAGTCTTTTCGAGGCATCTTCGCGGGCATAATTGATAAGTGCGCCAGTAGTGGGATACAGGAACATACTCCAGCTGTTGGTCTTAGCGTTGAATAAGTTGTACGGGCGGTTGCTGCTGCGTGCTTCTTGACCAACGCCGTACAGAACACGCTGCTGGAGCTCACATGGGTACGGGAAAGATACTAAGAAAGGAGTTAGGAGAAATGAAAGGTTGCAAATCGATGAATGGACATGCGGGAGTTGGGGAATGAGCCTTAAATGCTTTAGATACGATCCGACAGCAATGAAAGCAATGTGCGCTATAATATAAACTTCGATCCCAAGCCGCACTTTGGAGCATTGAGGTTGAACCTTTGACTGAAATGCAAGCAAGGGTCCGTGCAAAACCTTATATTGCCCTGCAATGGTTGTATTGAAGTGGATCAGTGATCCAAATGCACACCCTTCCTCCACGGTTGCTTTTCCTTGCGTGAGTTGAAATTGGATGGGGGACCCAAATACCCCCCCGCCTTTCCTTTCTCGGTACATGCGTATGCCAGTGTTTTGATCTGGAGAATAGGTAATCATGATATCTGGTTAATCTGCACTTGCAAAAATTGTATCGTCACAAACCAAGGCAAACGGGAGAAAGACAAAAGAGTGCCACCAGCGAGATGATAGTTGCTGCTTCTTGAAAATGTTTTGCTCGCTCAAAATTGCGAAAGCTTTGAAAATGGGTATTACCGTATATACGCCGATGCCCGCCTCCCAATTCCATATACCGGTGCTTCATGACCGTCCCATAACTGCATTTGTTGCCAGAATCTCAATGCGTCTTGCATAAAGCTTCATCATATGGCAAACCGGATCCCCCCAAATGACACTCCTCAAGAGCTCATCGGTAACTATCTGCGCCACCACACCCTCATTCATCCTCTCCATGATAGGCTTCTTCTTCGTCGACCGATTTTCATATTTCTCTACGCTTCTCAAAAGCACAATCCTCCCCGCGTTGCTCAACGTAGCTTCTGGGACTGGCCAGTATGGTGCCACCTCTTTGGCTGGGAGACTTTTCGATTTCTTGGGTGCTGGTCTCATTTTGTTGAGTGTGAGAGAGCTGGACTGCGCTTTGAGGTTCGAGACTAGTGGTTGAAGCTTCTGAGGTGTGATTGCACAAACTTGGCCGGGTGCTGGTGTCGAATAGAGATCCAGTAATGAGCGCACATATGCCTTGTCTGCTCTTGGGACTGGATCGCCTTCATTGACGAAGGACAGAAAGATGGATTTCCGTAGAGCTGGATTGGATGGCCTCGAAAGTGGAAGAAGAGACACAGGTGGAGCACCAAAGCTAACACAATGGATGCGTTTGAAGCAGCCGGTAAGTATGTTGAGTTCAGACTCGGCCTGAGAAGCGGTCGCGAGCATATGACAATAGAGGAGTGAAGCTACCGCGCCGCCCGCCGAATGACCAGTTATCAAGAGCGAACATTTGGATCTGCTCGGGTCTTCTTGAAGAAGGTGGCGAAGTCTGGCTGCTACTGGCTTTATCATCTTCTTAGCAACTGTAAGGAATCCTGCATGGCAAAAGTTTCCTGGGTCATCCTAAAATGGTCAGCAATGTTTGATCACATGATGATGTGTTGTGCTCACAAGAAATCCTTCTGGAGACGCTGGAGCTGAATTTAGGTTCACTGCCCAATCCATAAATGTTTGAGTCCCTCTGATAGCAAAAACAATAGTATTCATATCGTCCATGGGTACAGACTTTATGACCATGGCCTTGGTGCCTAGCCGCCAGTCGGCATCGAGATGTACTTCTTTCTCTTGACCGGAAGGCTTCGTGTATACTCGTTCTGAATACTGGGCAGCTAGGCATAGGAGAGGAAATGTGGGCATGTACCTAACCATCATTAGAATTATCCTTGAGTGAAGTACGACAGCACTTACAGTTTGAGAGGAGGTAGGATCGGCGGGAGCCTTGAGTTAGCATAGAGGTGGACTTTGGCGAAGTAGTTGGTACTTGTGAGTGCTGTAGAGACTGAGTTATTGACCATGCCCTTCGACTTTCCTTTTCCAAGTGCGCGATCACTATGTCCGGTCTCTTCTTGCTGTTGCTGCCACATGGGCTGAGGCGAAGAAAGAACAGTCAATTCCCTCTCATCTCCACTGAATTGTTCCCCATCGATGAGTGTGATAATATTGTCGAACTTCGAGGCTATCACGTCACAAAGAGCGGCGCTTTGATTGAGATACTGCGTCCCCTGCATGTATAAAGGGGAAACCCCATTTTGTATGATCTTGGCTCCGCCTTCCTGCACATTCGATGCTAGAAGGTTGGACATCGAAGACAAATTGAACTTGCTTATATTCCCACCAGTCTTCTGTGGTCTTTGAGGAAGTGGAGGTAGCGGATCCTGGTGTACTAAGACTGGTTGGTATTGCGGGGGTACTGGAGCAATCAGCCAGCCTGGGTTCTGTGCGAGAGGTCCATGGAATGTATGAGGCCTCTGCTCGATGTATGTCCAGCTCGGTTGATACGGATTCGGTTGCTGTGCTGGCTGTTGGTTCACAGTAAGTATTGACTGAGGTTGAGGTTGAGGTCGAGGAGGTGTTGTTGGCGCAAGTTTGCCTTTCTTGGATCGAGTGAAGATCGGCATCGCTTAAGGAAGGCTTCGGAATTCTGTGATCCTTGCAAAATCGTGGTCCGCCCAGCGGTTGTCAACAATGTCTCATCATCGCAGAGCAATTACAACTCCGCAAAATTGTCGAGGGAAGGAAAAATTGGAGTGAGAAAGAGAAGTGAATAACGAAGGCGAGCGATAATCAATCAATCGTGGGTTTCATATGTCAAGGGCGAACCTAGCGGGCAGACTTTGGGTATGCCCAGGCTTTAAAAGTTGTGAATGATGTCGTGCGATTCGTCAACGACTCCGCCCCGTTTCTATTTACAGGGCGCTTTCCGACGGACATCTGCAGGTCTTTAGCGAACAGGAGGCGAATACTGTGTGCTATGTAAGCCAAGTCTGGAGACTGACTGGACTGGTTCGCCAGGTACATATGCACGACCGAGGAAACCTTCTTCTATTGGCACAAACTGTTGAAAGCTGCATGAAGCTTGTGTGTAAGAGACCAATACCGAGGTCGAGTGGCTCGGCAGAGACCTTCTTTCATCCGGACGCTCGTACTTTTGATACTTGTCAGATTTCATAGGGCTTATATTTCCCAACGCCACCTCTGGGGCAAGACGCGATGAACTAGAACTCACGCGAAATGATCAACACTTCAATAATTCGGTAGGAATTGTTTCCGAACTGCTGAGGCAACACCTTCAGCACTAACCAACAAAGTCCCTTCCTCGCTCGACCCGTCATTGAAAAATGGCTTAACGCCAATTCAACTTGTTTTGTACATTGCGAACGACTTGCCGTGCTTTACGTGATCTTCCAATCCCAGCGTCAGCAGCGATCGAAGAGGCTCCATGTCCACGACATAGACAGGCTTGAAATTGCGGTCTGATTTCAAATCGGCCTTGCCCCAAACACGCTGTGCAAGCGCTGCTTGACCTGGGCCAGGTCCCAGACCTGGCATCACTTGCCCCTATAGACTTGTGGCATCGTGAGCACTCAATTCTGTGGGTCCAGGTTCGCTCGAAGAGACTCCAATGCTCTTTGCTGAGACATTCGTGCAGAGCTACTGCGCAATTTTCCGGCCAAGTGAATGCGGTATCCTTAAGCGCGAGTTTCAGAGAGGGGTCTCTTTCGAAGACTGTAAATGGAATGTTGTGTCTTTGCAGTCCTGGGCGAGAGCTAAACCACCGATGCCACCACCCGCTCTCAGGATTCGAGGAGGCGACATGGTACCAGTTGTTTGTTTGAAAGTTTCACTAGTAGTGGAAAGGCGTTTCAAATGCAGAAGCTCAAATATAAAATACGCAACTTTGTGGGAAGAGAAGGATTATCAGATTATAGACTTGGAAGTCACTATGGGGGATAACGCTTTATATAGATTAAGGATATTAGGTGGAAGTTCAGTCGTCTTACTTTGGCGATTATTTCAGACTTGCTAGTTACTGAGCCTGTCACATTTTTTCGAAATTTATTTTATTGGAGGCTGATAGATTCAACAGGAAGGGTACGGGCTGCCTGTTCTCATTTCCTCGCTTCCGCCCCTTTTCCAGCCAGCGGCTCGCTACAATACAGCAACGAGCTACTCGGCTGAAAATAATAGCCCCCGGTTATTTGAACCAGCTGAGAATAGTTGACCTAGGCTTGTTAACCGTATACTACAGCAATCTAAGGGGATCTTTGGCACATGGGACCGTTGTTTAGTCTCGTTCGGCTGATCACTAGCGACGTTTGCCAATTAAAAATGGCATTTAAGAAATTAAGAATCATATACAATTTGAGTTCCACCATCCAAAAGCTCTACTTTACATAATCTAGATCTTTATCATATCAAGGAGGGCCACCTGAAAGCAGCGAAGACCATCTGAATACCCTCGAACGCAGTAAAATCTCGTCCCACGGTGGCGTCCAGTCCCTATTCCGACTTCTCACATCTCTTATTTTCTTCTCCGTAACGCAGTCCCGAAAAATGACTTTTTGAGGAACTTCTTTGAATTTTGGCTGCTCTGTATAATCCTCAAGAAACATCGT
This sequence comes from Helotiales sp. F229, assembly GCA_002554605.1. NCBI lineage: Eukaryota > Fungi > Ascomycota > Leotiomycetes > Helotiales > Helotiales sp. F229. The sequence continues at coordinate 2,188,633 of MXAW01000010.1, forward strand.
GCTGTGAATTAAAACGACGGTATTTAGCGAGATCTCGAACGCTCTGGAAGCTCGAGATCGGAATGTCGTTTCTATCGGAGCATACACCTTCCAATCATATGTCGTGATCGCCAAAACTGCCTTGGTTATCTAGTTTGCTTAATTTCCTGCGCAGCTCAACCAGGCGTAGTTGATGTCGAGTCTGTCCAGGAGCTCGGCGAAAGTTGGTCGGCGGGCACCATCAGAGACCTGATGTGTAGTATCGTAACGAAGTAAGTATCGATACAGGCGTGGAATGGCCTTACGATATCTAGTCCGAACGGTTTGAGGACTCGAAAGCACGGCTTGAGACTGTGACCAACGAGAACTACCTTGCGACCAGACCTGTGGCATCCAGTGACCATGAGAGCAAGTCTTTGGACTCTATCCCATGCATTCGTAACTTCCCGAAGTGGAAGTCTTGAGTGGCTCTGGCGACATAGTTTTGCGAAGTGCCGACAATATTATAACCTTGAACAGCATCATTTGCTGACTGTTCTGGAATGCGCTTGATATCGAGAATTGAGACGCCAAGTTGGAAATCGCATGTTCCCTATGTCGACCTTGAGAAGAATTTAAGAGAGGCCAGTGTTGTTTTTGATACTTATCTGTGAAGCTTCAATTTATTGCTGTTCAAGAGGAAGCGAATATTCTAGGAAAGAGGAAGAGATGGACAGTGGAAGTAAAAAAAACATACCGAGACAAATACATAGTCCCCATAAGACTTTTGCGAGGGCTCCGATATCTGAAGACAGTCTTGTAGAAACGTGATGCCGCCCTTGGGTGGCAGCAGAGATACTGGAGGTGGAGACCGTTGGGGTCTCCAGCCTGCGGGCGGCGATTGGCAAACTAGGTTTGGAGACATTTCTCCGAGAATTGATCGAGACATGCTGGATATCTGATGTAGTGGGAAGGTTTGTAGATATGAATGGATTGGGCATTTGGGGTGGTAGGGGCTCAATACATAGGAGGCTATTGCTAGTTGAACTGGCGATTGCAATGTGAACTTGGCCCCGAAGCGAGAAGCTTCAGTAACCAGCCCAGCTAGCACTCCAGTACCAGTTTATTACAGGTACTCAACTTGGGCTACGACATAGGACTTTTTTTCAAGCTGAATTAGCTTCATAGCTCAGAATACTCATGTGCAAATTCCGACGCGCTTGCACTTTCATGTCAGTCCACATATGGACTGCGATCAAATTTTCCACGCAGCCTAGTCGAGAGCGAAGCATGCGGGAAAGGTAGCCGATTTTCCCCTCTCATTCATGATAGAGACACGGTTCTCATCTAGTTGTGATTATGATGACAGTTGTTACACCTGATAGGAATCCTCCACCAAATCCCAGAATCAAGGGTCAAAACCGGAACGAACTCAAGCACATCATGGAGAGCAATCCCATCCCGGGAAGAGAGACTCACACAGGGGGCGAGCTTAAGGAGAAAATGAGAGGATCAGTTGCTATATGCTGCTTCTCACTTCAAATTGCATGGCGTCAAATTCCTCCAAGAATCCCTGCTTTGGCCGATCCTCCTCGCACCATCGAGAAATCAAGCCTGGCTATGCGATATGAATTGGCTATTATATGATGGCATCGAACTAAAGGCCATGCCGATACTATCCTCCCACTCTTCTGATGAGATTGTTTCCATTGCGATAGACTTCGAAGGGTTCCCACATCCTACTGAGTTGGGTATCTCCAAATTAAAGCGACAGGAACTTCAGCATGGACTGGAGAAAGTCAAAGGGTTCGATACATTACACTACCAATGCATCGATGTGAAGCGCAAACGTGAACACAAAGCATTCCGTTTCGGAGAGACCGAGCATCGGAACTTAGAAGAGCTTAGAAGAGCTTCCTTCTATTCTAGAAGGAATACTTCAGACCAATAGGACCAGTACTCATGGCCCTGCAACGAATATAGTTCTAGTAGGCCATGGGATGAGAGCCGAACTGTATATTCTGGCCAGTATGAGAATCAACCTCGAAATGGCTGATTCTATGGTGGGAATTTTCAACACGAAGCAACTTGCATTTGAGATTATCGGGTTTGGAAAACTTGAGAATAGTTCATCTTTGGAAGATATCTATCAACTACTCATATACGAAAGACCTGGGGGTTTCCACAATGTTGGTAATGATGCAGAATACACGCTGCGGGTACTGCTCATGCTTGCCCTTGAGAGCATCAATGTGTGTCTGATGTACAGTATATCCCCACAACCCAATGACTTTGCAAAGGCAAGTACGAGCAGAATGTCCAGGGTATTTCAAAAACTACCATAAATGTATCAAGGCGGGTGTTTGACATTACGAAGTAGGTACCATAGACAGTTTCTTTGCTTGGCTCGCTTGGACCACCAAAACAATACTTGCTCACGTCGCGTAGATCTCGAGCTTCTCGACGCGTTTCCGCCCACCACACCTTCATCATCACACCAACTCAACACGGAACACGCCAGGATGCGATAGTTGCGGGAAGAGGAAGAATCGTCCGTCTCTCTAAACTACAACACATCCGCCCCAACAATGCCTCGACCAAAACGCACGAAAGTCGCGCCTTCTGCGCCAGGCCCGCACGTCAGGAAATCTGCAAAGACAGCCCCTCCAGTCGCAGCTGTTCCAGAACCACCTAAGGCGCCTTTCGATGACTTATACGACGTGAGTGATGCTGAAAATGCGGTGGCAACAAGTGCGCGGGGTGCGAAGGGAGGGAAAGGAAAGGGGAAAGCTGCAACTGTATCGTCGTCGCGAGGGCTTGCAGGAGGCATGAATTCTCGCGACTCGGTGGATAGGGAAGGCGAGACATTGGAGCGCAGGTTGGAAACGGACCGCATGCCCTTGGAGGACCAATCAGAAGAATCTTCATTACCAGATATCCACCTGGACTCGAGCAGCCCTTCAATTGAGACTGGTAGGAAAGAACAGCGAACCCCGGCTATGGAAAGCTCTATGCTTGCGATAGGGAACTTCAAAAGGCGACCGCGACAACCAAGTATTCTTGGCAGGGGCCCTGGACGGGCGAGATCGAGCAGTATCGAATCGAATCTGGCCGAGGACAATGGTCTTATGAGTGTGGGACGGAACAACACTTCAGCAATTGGAATTGGCAACTTCAAGAGGAGACCTCGGGAACGTAGCATCATGGGACGAAATGCTGCTCCTGTTGCGCCTAGCAGTATGGCACTGGATATGGACAGGGGCACACCGGCGAATGTTCGATCGGCGATGAAGATAGGCACGTTTAAGCGCAGAGAAAGGGAACCTAGCATCTTACGGACTGCTCAGAAGGCGCGACAGGAAGAAACTTTGGACTACGATGATGACGAGGACGATTTCAGTCCCGATGATGAGTCGACACCTCTCAATTTGTCGAAGACTAGAACTTTGACCAGTTCGTCTGGCGGTCCATCCTCCTTAAGTTCGAGAAAGCGAAAACTCTCAGCCGTTCAGGTGCCGCGATCTAGCCCAAGTTTACCTTCTCCCAGAGCAGACGAGGCAGATGAGACGATACCAGCGACAAACCCTCTCAGTGACGAGCAAGAAGAGGTGGACGAGGAAGCTGAGCCTTCACCGCGCCTCTTACCCTCGATTGAGGCCCGATCCGATACACCTGAACCTCTGAGCGAAACTATGGCACCACCTCAAAGTAGCAGTCCCCTTCCTTCAAGTCCTGAGCTACCCCCAAGAACGCGAAGAGCACCATCTAGAGGCCGACGTCCCTTACGAGGAAGGACCCCTCCACCAAGAACACAGGATTCTCCAATCTCCTCTCCACCATCCCTTACACACTCTCCAAACAGACCGGTCCATGCCGCTGCCACGGTACGCAAGCCACAGCGACAAATTCATCCGCCAAGTACATTCTCCACAGCTCAGCTCCAGGCTCTTCTGCCACGCAGACGGCAACGTGCAACTGCTAGAGATCCATTCGATGTCCCTAGCTCAGGCGACGAAGTTGATGTCTCTGCCCTTGCACCAGATGATGATGAGCTCTCACACTTGAACGTCCAGGCCAGATCTCGAAGACATAGGAGTGTTCGAGCCCGAACTCCAGCACCTCTCAAACGGGGAGGAAAGGCCAACAAGCCAGTACCAAGGCCGAAGGCTTCAACCGTGAAACGTACTTATGGGTCTCGAGCCAATGCTGTGTCAGACAAGGAGAACACCATCGAGGTTGATCCTGATGATAGTTTGGCACCACTTCCAGATGATGAAGCCAACGATGATCCGGAGAATAGCCAGGAGTTGGAGGAGAGAGTTGGTAAGGAGCTGAAGAGGGCAGCAAAGAAATTCCAGGAGGTTGATAAGTGGGAGTTGGAATTTGAAGAGGTTACTGCGAGTAGTTCCTCGCCGAGAGGTGCTCGGTGAATTTTGTTCTTCGCCCTGAGTCCGATGTTATTTGATTTCGGAATTGCAACAATTCAATTGCAGGATAAGGGATCAGGGTATGATTGTACGTCTTCGGTGGGCTGGAGTTTCAAGGGCCAGATGGGTTACCAATTGCATGGAGTGAGGTTGCACGATTGGCTTGCTGGACTGGCTTACGAGAAGCTCCATTGTTGAAGAGTCTGCGATTAGGAAGCGAGAAGAAACAACATGTCAAACTATCCTTTTTTCTATGACTGACTTTTTAACAATACTCCGAGCAACTCCACCACGGTCTCCAAACGCCAATGCCCTCGAACGCGCCCACCAGTAACAGCATCTATCTGAGCTCCAGACTCGGAGTAACCGGTCTACTCTCCCTCACAAAGAAAGATATATTCTCCCTCAGCGCAACGTACTCACTCTCTGCATACCCCAGCAGCCCCTGAATCTCGCTACTCCTGACTCCTTTAATCCGCATGATTTCAGCCGCGCTGTAATTGACCAGTGCTCTCCCAACCTCCATCCCAGGTCCCTCCCATAACTTCGGCGCCAGCCCGCCAGCTTGAAGCGCAGCTTTGGGGATCCTATCAACGACGACGAGACGCACGGCTTCTTGCTGCGCGAATGTACCTTCCACGTCCACGACGCCTACTGGAAGAAGTCCAGCCTTGTCTGCAAGAGCTCTGTGTGCTCCAGCATCGATATATATCGTTCCGTGAGGAGCAAGTCCATGCAGAAGCCAGAAATACCGATCACGGATTGGTTGTGGCGAGGGGACGAAGCGCGTATGTAACGGAGCTACAATAACAGGTTCTAGAGAAGCAGTTGATCGAGCAACTGGTTCTTCGAATGATGAAGAAGCCGCTTGCATGATTTTTCCTGGTGGAGGGGTGGATGGCAGAGAGCCCGATGCACTCTTGAGGTTTTGGACGTAGCGCACTATGTTGACTATGTTGCCGGGGTTGGAGGAGCGTGTTATTACTGTTGTTACGCCAGCTGAGGTTGCGAGGCGGGCGGCGACGATTTTGGTAGACATTCCGCCTGTGCCTAGGGCGGAGCCTGCGCTGGATACTACGGGTTTGTTAGATATGAAGTACGGTATTGATCTGACATTGGATCTGGCTATGGAGAGTAGGGACTTACCATCTGCTTGCAGGGCACCGATATCTTCTACAACCTCGATGGCTTGAGCATCGGCATTGGTTCTAGGATTCTTGTCATAGAGACAATCGACATCTGTCATGAGGAAGAGGTAATCTGCATGGACCATTGCTGCTGTAATGGCTGACAATGTGTCGTTGTCTCCGAACTTGATTTCAGTGACGGCGATGGTGTCGTTCTCGTTGACGATGGGGATGACGCCCATCTCGAGGAGCTCCGCGAATGTGTTTTGAGCATTAAGATATTGTGTACGCTGGTTTCTGTTAGATTTGAATGATTGGCAATAATAGAGTTCACTTACATCCGCAATATCGTTTCTAGTGAGCAAGATTTGGGCAATTGGTTGACGAAGATGACCGAACAAGCTATCCCAGAGACTTATGAGTCGACATTGACCAATAGCTGCTAAAGCCTGAATGATTTGTCAATACAGATATCCTGAACAACAAGAAGAAGGACGTACTTGAATTCTTGGAAGATGCTTTGGTCTCTTTTCAATATCCATTCTCCGCAAACCCACTCCAATAGCCCCGGAAGAAACAATGATGACTTTGTGGCCATCTTTGTGCAGCTTGACGGCTGTCTCAACAATGAGAGTCAAGATAGAAAGTAGAGGCTCATGGGTCTTTTCGTCCACAATCGAACTTGTCCCTACAAACCTCTATCAGTATATGTATGTGAGATAAGATTTTGAAGTCCGACTCAGAAATACTCACCGAGTTTTATGACAATCGTCAATGGTTTAGGAGCCTTCATCTTGAGCTGCATTACTTATCTCGTATCCACTCAAAATGGTGAGTATTCAGAGAGATCATGAGAACAGACAAAGAGAGCGGTCTTGAATTTTATGTATGTATGAGTCGTCAGGTCCTCCTCACTCTTTTTCCCTGGGCCGTGTTTTTGCCGATTTCGCAGCCTTGTCATCATCCTCTCCTGATTGGCCAAAGCTTCAACCTCATCCCCAGAAAAGTCAACAGCAACGCCTCCGACGCCCTTTTCACAACACCACGCCCAACCTACGCCCGAATCCTCCCTCTCACATATCTCAGCTAGCCTTGCAACCGTCACAATGGCCGACGATGCCCCCAAAGCCCCCGCCACAACCACGAATGCATCCACGAACGATCCCGCACGAACAGGCTACGACCCAACCGCCAGATGGAGCAACTACTGGAACATACTCACGGGGCGCATGACCGCAGAAGGGCAGCACGAGTTCCGCGAAGCAGCATACATCCGCAACGAGGCCGCGGATTGCAAGAGGTGCGACGAGTGGCGCGATTGGTGCTTCCAGTACTCGCCGACGGTCATCTTCATGAAGAAGAACATCGAGGCGCTGAATGGGGATCTACATTCCGCAAATGTCATTTGTAGGAGATGTCCGACGAGAAAGGATGAGAGTGGGAATTGGGTTAGGCAGGGAGGAGGATTTAGTCCCGAGCATGGAATTTTGATCTGCGCGAATGAGATGAGGGATAAGAAGCATTTGGAGGATACGCTGGCGCATGAGATGGTACATGCGTGGGATCACTTGAGGTGGAAGGTTGATTGGGCGGATTTGAGGCATGCGGCTTGTACGGAGGTGAATTTGTTCTGCTATTGTCAATTGGGAGGACTGGGCTAATGGAACGTAGATTCGAGCTTCGAGTTTGAGCGGAGAGTGTAGGTGGATGAGAGAGTTCTGGACGAGGAATAACTGGACCCTTACACAACAACATCAGAGCTGTGTGAGATCAAGGGCGGTAAGATCGGTGATGAACAGACCATCCTGCAAGGACGATGTCCAAGCCGTGAAGGTGGTTAATGAGGTATGGGATTCCTGCTTTGCGGATACCCGGCCATTCGATGGCATTTACAGATAGATCTGGGATAGAGGGTTGTATCAATATGTAGAAACACCAGAGGCAGGTTATGCTGTCATGGTTATATTGTTCAGCGTAGGCGTACATGAATATAATGATCTGACTCCAAAATGATGCCCTCACGTCATACCCCGAACCCCTAAAACGCCAGCCTCATGTCATTAATTCGTTATTTCAATCATCGCGCTCACTGGCTTTATTTCCAGTTGACTTCGAGTCCCGCATGCTCGCCCGTTCGCCCTTGACACAGTGTTTGATGATCCAAGGGTGCTTCTGAACTTGGTCCAGAGGAATTCTCTTTTCAGGGTCTAGGACAAGAAGCTGTATTTGGTTAGTGAAGACCTTTAAAGTTCAGTGGCATTACTTACTCTCTTGATCAAATCTCTTGCCTCTGGGCTCACAAAACTGGGCACACTCATTTCTCCCCTCGCAATCCTCCTCTGTGTCATCACTGGAGTATCCTCAAAAGGTGCTTCTCCAACCAAGAACTCATACGTCAAGACGCCCAAACTCCAGAGGTCAACTTTCTCTGTGTAGTAGTTGTCCTGGCTTCCTGGCTTGATCATCTCGGGAGGCAGGTAGTCCAGAGTTCCACACATGGTGTTTCTCCTGTTATTTGGTGCGTGAACACTCCATCCAAAATCAGAGATCTTGATCTCGCCATGGATGCCAACAAGAATGTTTTCTGGCTTGATGTCTCGATGCATTACATGCTTCTTGTGCAGAAACCTCAGTGCCGCAGCCATCTGTGCAATGTACTGTGCCGCCTTCCATTCTGGGAATCGGTTTTCCCTACGAAGATGTTTGTACAATTCCCCCTTTGCGGCGAACTCGAGAATCAGGAATATTCTCTTGCTATCATGAAAGTGTCCGTATAATTGAAGGATGTTGGGATGTCGGAGATTGCTTTGAATCTCAATTTCTCTCCGAACCTGCTTCTCGACCTTTCCTTGCTGAATCTCGTTCTTGTGCAGTACTTTCAGAGCACAAACGTAACCAGAGCTGCGTTCCCTTGCAAGGTATACACGTCCGAACTTCCCCTTGCCCAAAGGCCGGCCAATTTCGAACATGCCAAGATGGAACTGTTTCGGTGGTGCAGGTTGCTCATACATCGGGTTGGACTTGCGCTCGATTCTGATCACTTCCTCCGATCCTCTCGAGGAACCTCCTTTCCTTGGCGGCGAGGCGTTCTGCATGTTGGAGGCCCGCCATTGTGCAGCCTGGGAAGGAACTGTGACTATTGTGCTAGTTGTGTTTTGATTCTGAAGGGCGATTTTGAGAAGGTTGGCGCGACTCGCATTTTGAGATAATTGGGAGGATGAGGTTGTAGATGTTGTCATCTTTTGGATGTTAGCTGAGTAAAGAAAGGGGGAGTCATGGTCAAGCACCTTTGACTTTTGGTATTTGCTTCCATCACCAGGATCGTTCTCGTCGTTCACTGACATGCGCTCGAAGCGCGACTCGAGGGCGCGGGTAGTCATTGAGGAGGAGGTCAAGTCAATAGAGACAGGAACAATGACTGTATTGAAGTATACGATCGGTCAATGGGTAGATCTTGGGCGTGCTGTTTAATCAGTATGAAGTTGGACTTGGTTCTTCTGGATCTGATCTCGTTGTTGACGAGCCGCTAGCTGGCTGGCAGGACAACGCCTTGAAACTGGGTCTTGGTGAGACCCCGCGCTTCAAGCTCCAGCTCCAGCTTGTGTGTGCCCCACCAAGATCAACCTCAATTAGAGGTCTCACGCAACTTGAAGCTAAGGCCCTCAACTCTGGCTTCCAGAGCTCGATCGCGAGTCCCTAGAAAACATCTACCCAGAACCTACACTTCAGGATCAAAGCACATCATGTCGTTCAACGGCCCCATCAACGAATCGTACCCAACGCCCGACGCGAAAGAAAGTGCCACCGTATCGCACACTCAAAAAGGCTTCAAGATCAGTGCACGAAAGCTTCCGATCTCGAAGTCCGGACCCATCGATGATATGTCGAAGAAGTTGAACATCCCAGTGCCGGAAATGATATTTGGCGACAACTTGGTCTCAATCGAGCATATGGCGAGTGGATGGCGGCTGGAGTTCAATGCGTATGACGCTCTGGATCGGGTGGATAAGACTGACAAGAATATGCTGAAGGTTGCATACTCACAAGAGTGGTCAAGTAGCAGGTATGTGGAAGCTTCAAATATGCCGAAAATTCTCTTACATGTCGCAGAGAAAAGACACATGAAGGTATCAAGGAGGTGGTGAAGCCATTTGACTGGTCGTACACAACAGATTACAAGGGCACAATAACCAACGGAAAGCAATTCGAACTGCAGAAGGATGATGCAGATCCAATTCCAATTGAGCTTTTGAAAAGGCCTGATCCAATTCTCTTCTTCGAGGAAGTTGTGCTCTATGAAAGCGAACTGGATGACAACGGCATTTCTATCGTCTCCTGCAAATTGCGGGTCATGCCAGATCGCATGCTGCTACTCTGTCGACTATTCATGAGGCTCGATCAAGTTCTGGTCCGAATTCGGGACACAAGAATCTACGTGGATTTTAATACCGGCAAGGTTATCAGAGACTACACGGAGAAAGAGGAAAAGTTTGAGAAAGTCAAACAGGTAAATTCTGATACTTCTTACACGTTTCTGCCATTTTGAACCTACAATGTGTTTGTCGGAATTGTCCTCTACCTTTCCTGCTCTCAGAAACTAAGATTCCAAACGCTGATATCAAATCCAGGGCCTAGTTGCATCGGGTCGGCTGCCCAGCGACATCACAACCGCCCTTCGTGATCCCAACCAAATAGGTCATCTCGTGCCAGAGGTTACTCACACTCTGGGAAGTCTGACGGTCTCCTGATCAATTTCATTTGAATCGATTCTTTGCATGGCGCTGGAGTTTGGGAGATGAGCATTTCATGGAGTTAAAGAACGGATTGGGTGCCTGCTCTCCGAAGAAGTCATTCTCATATAGGCAGGAATTCAAGCAGATCATTATCTCAAAGCTATAATACCCGTTTTATTACGGAACCGGAATCACCCACATCGGTCGAGTCTTCCTAACTCTTCTTACAATCGGATCCCAGGTCGCTTCAGTTTTGAGGATGTGAAAAGTATGATAAGCTCGTCTCAAGTGTTGATGCCAATCGTTTTGTCTTAATGGTATTTCATACGAGAAACTTACAAGAAGTGACTTTGAGTGGTCACAATTCATCTCAAGATGATATGTTTGAAGCCTTTTGAACGCCTCCATGGAGGCACCTTCCCCAGATCCGAGGCTCGGGTTGGTGCATTGCATAAGGGAGCCTTGATCCTCGCTAGTGGTTTTGAATCTTTCCATGAAGAGTCAAAACGAAACACACCAGCGCAATTGTCCGCACCCATTATTCCGCGATCTGCATCTCTTCCCCCGCAAGACGAGAAGAAATTTACCGCAAGCTGCCAACTCTCCAGCAAGCTCGTTCGACTTTATCCATCTTGTCCCAAGCACGATTAAATATATTTTGTTACTTGTGTACGCACCGTATACCTCTTGTTCCAAGATTCGATGTAGTTGCTGAAACCTAAAAAAAATGGCAGAGAGATGCTTCTAGCATTAGCGAAGAAATAAGTGAGCTCACAGTTCCGCATCCCCGAGATCTACTATCTTCAACAACAGGCATTGGGTGGACACGCGATTTAGCATTATGGGTCCTGACTTTCTGGAGTACAAGTTATTTGAGCATTTGTTTCAACCTTCCGCCAACCTAGAGGCCGCCAATTCGGCTCTGCGGGCCTACAAAATATCATTTAATGTATAAAGTGGGTAGTTGTGTTTTCGATGGAATGAAGGGGGGAGGGCATCAAGAAACAATCCTGGGGTTGTAGGGAGCCCCGTGTTGTGTTAGCCGAGAGAAGGGAGCATGTTTATTCCACCACTTGACAGTCATGAGCCCCCCCAGACGGCGATTTTTCTGGAGATGATCGTTTGCAGATAAAGTGTGTTGATGTCAAAGAGAAACGAAAGTATGATTGATCGGATGACCAGATCTCCATGGCAGGACCTGGGACGAACTATATATTGAGATATGAAAGACTCCCTCTCGTCCTTTCTTCTCTCTATCCTCACTCATTGCCATACAAGCCAGCTTGTTCCTTCTCGCTCTTTTCCAAACACACTCTTTTCAGACATCGTAGTCATCATGATTACCGCAGCAGCAGCGCTCGCTTTTTCGTCCTTCTTTGCCAGAGCAGGAGCTCAGCAGGTCGGTACCCTCAAACCGGAAACTCATCCCGCCTTGAGCATCTCAACTTGTAATAGCACTGGCTGCATTACGAAAGCTGATCAAGTCGTCCTGGATGCCAACTGGAGATGGGCTCATTCCACTTCCGGCTCGACAAACTGCTACACTGGCAATACCTGGGATGCAACTCTCTGCCCGGACTCCGCTACTTGTGTAGCTAACTGTGCTGTTGATGGTGCTGACTATTCCGGCACATATGGCATCACTACCGCTGGAGATGCTCTCACTTTGAAGTTCAAGACTGGCAGTAATGTTGGATCTCGCACATATCTGATGGACTCGGAGACTACGTACAGAAAGTTCGAGCTGCTTGGCCAGGAATTCCCATTCGATGTGGATGTCTCTCAACTTCCTTGTGGGCTGAACGGTGCGTTGTACTTTGTGCCTATGGCTGCTGATGGTGGCATGTCCGCAACCAACAAGGCTGGTGCTAAGTATGGAACCGGTTACTGCGACGCTCAATGCGCAAGAGACCTGAAGTTCATCGAGGGCTCGGTAAGCCGAAATGTCCCATTTAATAGCAAGCATAAACTCACCGTATTCAGGCGAACTCTGAAGGCTGGGTCCCAGACTCCAACAGTGCCAACTCCGGCAAAGGAAACAATGGTAGCTGTTGCTCGGAGATGGACATCTGGGAAGCCAACTCCATGGCCAACGCCGTGACACCTCACTCTTGCAGAGCCAACGAGCTGACAGTGTGCGCTGGCGATGACTGCACTCGCAACACCGGTTTCTGCGATGCTGACGGCTGTGACTTTAACCCATACCGCATGGGCAACACATCGTTCTACGGCATCGGCAAGACAGTCGATACCAGCAAACCCGTCACAGTCGTGACTCAATTCATCACTGCCGATGGGACCACCACCGGCACCCTCTCAGAAATCAAGCGCTTCTACGTCCAAAACGGCATCACCTACGCCCAGCCCGACTCAGACATCGCAGGCGTAACCGGCAACAGCATCACCGACGCTTTCTGCACTGCTCAAAAGACTACCTTCGGAGACACCAACTATTTCGGTACCAACGGCGGCATGGCTAAGATGGGCGAGGCACTCGCAAGCGGCATGGTTCTCGTCATGAGTATCTGGGACGACTATGCTGCCAACATGCTTTGGCTCGACAGCAACTATCCTCTTGACAAGGATCCGTCGACACCGGGCGTTGCGCGTGGTGCTTGTCCTACGACTTCGGGCGTCCCAGCTGAGGTTGAGGTTTCGGCTGCGAACTCGCAGGTCATCTTCTCCAATATTAAGGTTGGGCCGATTGGATCGACGTTCTCTGCTCCTGCTTAGAGAGTCATCGGATGGGCTTGCTGGGAGTTGAACACTGGATAGAAGGGGTTAAAGGCGTGGGTTGTTTTGGATTGCATGCTGCTGGACTTCCCGCTGGAAGATGTGTAGCCTGGTGCTTCGGACTCTTTTCTTGTTCATAGATTTTTGGAATTTTCAAGTTTCACCTGCATTTGCTTCGCTTAAGACTGAGTGTGGTTTTCTGTTGCTTCAATCCTTTGTAAGATCTTACTTCTTGCATTGGTGGCTGCCATTGTGAGACTTATCATCGCTAATGAGAGTAACGAACCGCACGAAAGCGTAAGGTAGCCATGAGGAGAACCTTCGGCATTAAGCAAGCTGTCCCTGACTGACTGAGGATCAAAAGAAACAAAGTATGTCGGTTCATTAGAGCATACATTCGGTAAATGCTTAACCTCATGACTTCATGACACTGGAAATTGTCTTGGACTTGTTGTATTTGAGATATGATCAATGCTGGTATCTGTTAGTACAACCTAGTCTTATATCTGGAAGGTTTGCACATCAGTGGAGATGAAGTCTTTGATACATCAGCGGACTGGATCTAATGGCAATGAGTAGCCAAAGGTGGAAATTTCCAAAGATCGGAGCATGGGTCCTCGAGGTGGTCTGAAAAGGAAGGCTATGTTGTGAAGACCTAGCAGATTCTCATATATGAAAAACAGATCCAGATGGATTCTAGTGCTAGAAGTAAGAAGAGATGTGTAATAGCTCTAGATTATCATAACGACAGCGAGTATTTTTGCAATAGACCAAGAACCCTTAAAGGATCAAGCAACGGGACACTGAATAGTCTTGAAGATCTAGAGAACGAGGGGAAGGCACATAGAACTAATCCCGTCAACAACATGAAATTTGACAATACCTCTCTCGCCGTACAGGAAAACGAACCTGCATGAGGAGATGTAGATAGTACAGCAGGTAAACCTGAAGACTAGATCTCGCAGCAACAAGCCAAGCAAGCCAGCTTGAGCTGACTACTCAGTTAGTCCATCAAACATCGCAAGCCCAATAATCGTACCGCCAGAAACGCAAGTTAAAAGAAAAAACGAAAGCTGGTACACTAATGTCAGAAAGAAAGGTCAAATCCGTCAAAGATATGCGCGGATACGTGGAAGAAATAAAGAGATCGGTACGCTACCGGTAGTGCCTCACTGAAGCGAGGGGAAAAGTACCATCCCATCCTTCCCGCAGTCAAGAAGAATAATGGGGGTCATAAACCTTGTCAAATTGGCCGGGCGTATCGAGCAACTCGAGCTTCCAAATCTGTGACAACACATCCTAGTCTTCGTCATGGACCTGGCTGAGATCAGACACCTAAAAATTCCAATAGCCGTGCTCTCGCCTGGAATTGGGATGATGGGATGGGCAGAACCGCAGACCTGGAGCCTTCCAGGCTGGCTTCCAGAAGGATCCCATTGAGCCGTCAGATTTGAGTCGTGCCGCCCTCCTTGTCCTGACCTGACACAAGGGCATCGAAAGTATGCAACACTGGTGGCCGAAGGTTAGCAACCACGAGTTCTGAACAACACTGGCACTTGTGGGTGCCGAGATATAACTAGAAAGGTAGAAAGGAGAAAAACAATAGGGGACAGAGTGGAGAAAACATTGCACCAACTGCAATGCAAGTCCAGGCTGGAGGTGCAGATGTTCATGGCATCATGCATGTCCACGTCGCTTCGATGGTGAGCTGCCAGGCTGCCTTGTAATGACATACCATATCCCGCCCGGTTCGATGCCCGGAGAATTACGAGATTTGTAACAAGCTCTCCTTATCAGATAAACTATTGCCTCGCCCATCAGGAACAGCAAAAAACATGCAATTCTTCCAATTGTCTTTCAGGTACTCTGCTCGGCTATAATGGTTTGTGATACTGGCTTCGGCTCGCCGATCCAAACAAATAGCCCACTACGTACCTAAGGTGCAGTAGGTAGGTACCCATGTCCTCGCATTCGCAAGCACCAGGGTACTTATTTGCTTCCAGTACTGTTAAGTACTCCAATAACATTTTGACCCGAAATATTATTAGCGCCCGTTTGATCTGGCATCTCATCTCATATCTCTCATCTTCCTATGCGGGCAAGATGCGTTACCCAGATGATCCAGATGCCTGGTCCACCGTCTTATTTATTATTGAGCATGTTATAAAAGAATGTCCGTAATGCTCCATGTGCCATGCCCCTCCTCTTCCCTCCACTCGCCCGTGTTGAGCTTTGAAACCCGTTTGCCCCGAATCCCTCTCCTCGCGGTCTGGCTGTCTTCATCTCTGCAACCGCCTCCCACACCCACCCACCACAGCGGCACCCGAGTCTCGGGCATTTGTATTACAGTATATTGCCCAGGTTGCGTGTTATCAACAGGGAGGGTTTCATGTAACTCGCGTCGCACTCATAATTTCTTCATAAATTTACATGACTTGCTGCTCCCCACGCACTTCACCGTTCGTTCCTCTCATTGCTATGCCTCATTTGCTGCTCTCCTCCTCCTCTCCGCTCCGCTGCCTGCCCTACCTGCCTTCTCTTCCGTCTGTTGAGTCTTGACCCATCCATGATCCATTCATCACTCACTCACTCTCTGCCTCACCTGCCAATTGTGCTGGCTGCCATTGGCCATCGCGTGTGCTCTATCAACAGCTGTTGAACGACGCGAACGAGGAGGGACGGACGCTTCACTGCTCCCTGGCTCTGCACAACACAACACAATACAACACAATACACTACAACACAACACATAGTTTGCCGCAACGTTTCACTTCTGGGCAACTGCTGTGCCGCTGGAGTCTGTGAGTAATTCGAGTTCGGGAAGTCGATAGTTGAATTAAGTCCCGTCCAGTCCAGTCCAGTCCAGTCGGGTTGGTTGAGATTGGGTTGGGCCGAGTCGAGTCCACCCGCGCGGTCTACCAAGTCATACAACACCCCGGAGCCCGGGTACTTCACCTCACCTCACCTCTCACTTCACCTCACCCTCTTACCCTGCCTGCCCTTCAGCCCTTGCCATCTCTTCCCTTCCCTTGCCTTCCATTCAACCTGCCTGTCGATCGATCCTTGCTCGATGACCGGATCTGGGGTCGTCTCCTGCATAGAATTCCCTGCGACCTATCGTTGTCTAGCCACTGCCTTCGCCTGCTCTTCTTCACAACTCGTGCAACTCCAAGGGCAACAACACCAACTCCTCCCACGGTCTCTGCGTCCGCGTCCGCGTCTACATCTACATTTGCATCTACATCTACATCTACATCTGCGTCTGCACCATTCACAGGCTTCCACTAAGTTGGTTCATCCGACGCACTCCTCCTCCTCCTCCTCCTCCTCCTCCTGCACCTCACTCCCGCCTTCCGTCTTCGCACAGACCTCGTCGCCATCTGTCCCATCCCAGCTCTTCACCCGCCCCTTCCACTCGTCGTCCACCAAGGAATCTCAGCGGCAGATAACTCTCAAGCTAGGCGGGATTCACCTCTCAAGACTGTTCACTCGACCTTCAGCTACTTCTTCAGCAGCATATCTTCGCCGTCCTTCTATCCTCACATCTTTGTTGTCAAGCTGCGGCTCTTCGTTGTCAAAAACGGCCACCATGTCAACTCTATCTCAACCACAAACCCCGGCCGCGCTCGATAGTCCCTTGAGGGAGCACAGACATCGACCAGTCGAGAGGCTCACGGACAGCCTGGAGACCCCATCTCTCGATAACCGCAGCTATAGGGTTGTGCGTCTGCCGAATCAGCTGGAGGTACTCCTGGTCCACGATGCTGAAACCGACAAGGCTTCTGCCGCCATGGACGTCAATGTTGGCAACTTCAGCGACGAGGATGATTTTCCGGGCATGGCCCACGCAGTAGAGAATGAGTCCCTTGCCTATTCCCTTGGAGCTGAGAGCTAATACTTCTGCAGACATCTGCTATTCATGGGAACTAAGAAGGTACGCAATCATATTACAGTTCCTCGACTGGGGCATTTACATGGATTCCTGAGCCCTTGCAAGCTTCTCGAGCCTCACAGAGAGCCGAATTGGTCTTCCACGGAACAACTGCTAATCTTTTCACAGTACCCTGTCGAAAATGCATACTCCCAATACCTCTCTTCCCACTCTGGAAGCTCGAATGCATACACCGGAGCTACATCTACAAACTACTATTTCGAAGTCGCGGCAAAGAAGGCAGAAGATGCAGAGGCAGATGATTCGTCACCGTTGTATGGAGCGTTGGACCGATTCGCACAATTCTTCATCGACCCCCTCTTCCTTTCTTCCACCCTAGACCGAGAATTACGAGCAGTGGATTCCGAAAACAAGAAGAACCTTCAGAGCGACCAATGGCGTCTGCACCAGCTGGAGAAGTCTCTTTCAAACCCGAAACATCCATACTGCCACTTTTCTACTGGGAATTTCGAGGTCCTGAAGACAAACCCAGAGGCACGCGGAGTGGATGTCAGACAGAAGTTCATGGATTTCCATGCCAAGCACTACTCGGCGAATAGAATGAAGTTGGTTGTGCTAGGCCGAGAATCTTTGGACGTTTTGGAAGGCTGGACTGCAGATTTGTTCGCTGGAGTGAGGAACAAAGACTTGGCACAAAACCGCTGGGAAGACGAACAGCCCTTTGGGGAGCAGGATCTCTTAACTCAATGTTTTGCAAAGCCAGTAATGGATTCCAGGCAATTGGACCTCTCATTCCCGTTCATAGACGAAGAACTGCTGTTTGAATCACAGCCAAGCCGGTACATCAGTCATTTAATTGGCCATGAAGGACCCGGAAGCATCATGTCTTTCATCAAGTCGAAAGGATGGGCCAATGGGCTCAGTGCAGGTACGTCAAATTTTGCCAGCTGATTTTTTTCTCAATCGAAACTCCTCGGGCTTTGTAATATCGAGGTATTCATTATAAAGCCCTTACAGCGAACCTTTGTGGATCTTCAGATAAGCTAATTCAATCCGCATAGGGGCATACCCAGTCTGTCCTGGTACACCAGGAATATTCAACTGCCAAATTAGGCTGACGGAAGATGGATTGAAGAATTACAAGGAGATCGTGAAGGTTTTCTTTCAATATGTATCCCTTTTGCGGGAGACACCGCCTCAGCAATGGATCTTCGAGGAGCAGAAGGGCTTGGCCGACGTGGATTTTAAGTTCAAGCAAAAAACACCAGCCAGTCGGTTCACAAGCAAGATAAGCGCAGTCATGCAGACACCACTGCCTCGAGAGTGGCTCCTCAGCGGACACAGCAGGTGAGTCTCACTTCCACGTGGGCGGAACACTCGATTATGCAGAGCACTGACTCGTGGGTAGACTTCGGAAGTTCGATTCTGCAAGGATCCAAGAGGGGCTTGCATGTCTGAGACCAGATAACTTTCGCATGAGCGTCGTATCGCAGAACTTCCCCGGATCCTGGAAGGAAAAAGAAAAGTGGTATGGAACCGAGTACACTTATGAAAAGATACCCGCAGATTTCTTAGCCGAGATCAAGCTTGCCGCCACCAGCACTTCCAAGAATCGCTTTGCTGAACTGCACTTGCCCCACGAGAACCAATTTATTCCCACCAAACTTGAGGTCGAGAAGAAAGAGATCAAGGAGCCAGCGATTTCGCCAAAGCTCATCCGTAACGACGACTTGGTTCGCACATGGTACAAGAAGGACGATCAGTTCTGGGTACCAAAAGCTAACCTTTTCGTCAACTGCCGAAACACTCTTCCAAGTGCCACTGCCGAAAATTCTCTCAAATCAAGGCTCTATACCGACGTGGTGCGAGATGCTTTGGAGGAGTATTCATACGATGCTGAATTGGCCGGTCTTGATTACTCGGTATCGAGCCATTCCATGGGCATTGAAATTGCAGTTTCAGGCTACAACGACAAGTTACCCGTTCTCCTGGAGAAGGTCCTCCTTACCATGCGAGATTTGGAGGTCAAGCCAGACCGATTCGAGATTATCAAGGAGCGTTTACTCCGTGGTCTGAAGAACTGGGATTTCCAACAGCCATACAACCAGGTTGGCGATTACACCAGATGGCTCAACAGCGAGAAAGGCTATATCAATGAGCAGATTCTCGCAGAGCTGCACCATCTCACAGCAGCCGACATTCAACAATTCTACCCTCATCTCTTGCGACAAATGCATATTGAGACTTTCGTGCACGGAAACTTGTACAAAGAGGATGCGCTTAAATTGAGCAACCTTATCGAGACAACCCTGAAGCCAAGAGCTCTTCCCCAAACGCAATGGCCTGTTGCTCGTGCCTTAGTTTTCCCACCTGGCGGAAACTTCATCTACCACAAGACTTTGAAGGATCCAGCAAACGTCAATCACTGCATTGAATATCTCTTGTTTGTCGGAGACAAGTCAGACCGGTCCTTGAGGGCGAAGACTCTACTTCTCGACCAGATGACCCATGAACCGGCGTTTGATCAACTGAGAACCAAAGAGCAGCTTGGTTATGTTGTTTTCAGTGGGGCTCGTACTTCCGCAACAACCATCGGTTACAGATTCATCATTCAAAGTGAGAAGACTGCGGAGTACTTGGAGTCTAGAATTGATTCGTTTTTGAACGGCTTTAAGCAAACTCTTGAGAATATGTCCGAGAGTGATTTCGAAGGCCACAAGCGAAGCTTGATCACGAAGCGACTGGAGAAATTGAAGAATCTGGATCAAGAATCTGGCAGGCTTTGGTCGTACATCGACAGCGAGTATCTTGACTTTGAACTTGGTGGGTTACTCAATGATTGCCCTTTTCGTCTCTTGCTAACGGATTTATAGTTCACGAAGATGCTGCCACTATCAGAACCCTCACCAAATCCACCATGCTCGAATTTAACAATCGCTTCATTCTGCCCTCTTCGCCTCTTCGATCAAAGCTCGCGATCCACCTCAATGCCCAGACACCCGGCTCTAACGGGACTTCAGCTGTTGCTGGTGTCGTTGAGAAGGGTTTGAAGGTTCTAGGTCTGAATAAGGACCACAAGGATCAAGAGGATGGTGAGGCTATTGAGGTCAAGCCAGACGGAAATGGCACGACACCATATGTCATCACCGACGTCCGAGAATTCAAGTCGAAGCTACAAGTCAGCGCTGGCCCTCAACCCGTCAAACACATCTCCGAGTTCGAGGAGTTAGACTCCAAGTTGTAGGATTTACTACCACCTACATTTACTTCTCGTTCGATTACTTTCACTTAACTGAAAAAGTGCACGATACTTACATGCATGCTTGTGCACTGTTATGGGATTGGGTAGCGACGAGACATGCCCGCCCTACAGAAAGAAAAGAGAGAAGACTTACACTCTCATCTTCCTTGCCTGCCCTGCTTTGTTTTGGCTCAGGGGCAAGCGAGGGCTCATTTATTGCTGGAGTCGAGGTTTGGTAGATTCCTTGGTGTGGGCACATGGGATTGATGATACCCAACTCGGTACTTTGGCTTTTTGATCCATCATCGTTTTTAATACACCTAGGGTTCAGAACATTCTGTGTGTTGCTTGCTTGCTTTCTCATGTGTTTTGTGAATATGTGTATCCTATGATGCTTTGTCCGACATTTTGCTTCCTGCCCTGACCTGCATTCACTTGCCGCCTCTAGTTTACCACATGCCAAAATAGGATTGTAGTCCTTTCTCATGTTCTCAATCTCCACTTCCTTCTGCAACAAAGAGGCCTGCCTGTCTTGCATAGAAATGCTTCAGCTGCAGCGGGACCGCTTGGTGTACAGTGTACGGTACCGTATTGTATGCTATCCAATCGTATCGCAAAGTGGTTATGTTTCGTTTCTCGCGCTATGTTAATCCTGCTTGCTGGCTTGGCTGCCTCAACCCGCCACATCTCTCCGTCGATGATCTCTCCACTTTAAGCGACCCGATGTTTAGGAGAGAGATTCGCACAAGTGAACGGACTCACCAAGGCTCGCTCTCCCCAATCCCAAGTCCCCAGTTCCCATCACCGCCCGGCCCGTTTTTCTTCTTCTCCATCAAGGCTTGAAGCTGGGGCAGACCTGGTAACAATCTTCGAGAGGAGTCCACCCCAGTTGAAGTCCACTAGTCCCGATCTCCGTAAGCAGGCTCGCAGGCTGACTGCATCTTTGAACGAATAAGAGACCAAGCCGCTGCCCAAGAACTAGGTCAAGGTCAAGGTTAGTTCAAAAAACAAGGACCAGGACAAGGCCCGCTGCATCTTCATCTGAGATTTCCATCTGTCAGATTTGACTAACCAATTGGGCTTGCAGTACATACATACCCACCTGTAGCAAGCCCACAGACAGACAGCCCTCCCAGAGTCCCACTCCCAGGATGTTCAACCTTCCCGATTGATGAATGACCAGATAGATTTTCCTTCTCCTCTCCACGAATTGTGGATTTCCATCTATCCATCTATCTGTGCTATCTTAGCACACAGAGACTTCCGTATTCAATAGTGGGGTGGGGGAAAGCCGAGGGAGAGGCTGAATCGTTCATCTTTCGATACTACGGAGGAAGTGAAGCTCGTATCGGTATTGAATCGATTGGTTTAGAGGATGACGGAGCTGTAGCTGAACAGGAAGCTGGAGGTCACTAACCAGTGGGGTGTACAAAGTTACCAACCAACACAGGAACAACAAGTCAGTAGGGCCAGCCGGTGATGTCTCGACCGGACTTCAAGTATTACTCGGTGAGAGCGGAATGAGTGGTCGATTTACTGGCGTGGATGATTCAGATGTGAAAAGTGCAAATGTTGTTGTGACTCGTAAGCTGAGCTACGTAGCTTGCTGAATGCTGATGAAGATCTTCTCGATATTAGCATCACGAGACATTTGAAGTTAGAGTAATATGAGAAGTAGAGAAGTCGAGATAGGTGTTGGTGGATTGGTTCAACGAAATTTGGGAATTAAGAGGAAGGTATATGATGGTATCTTTCTTCTGGGAAAGAAAGGGGAAATTTCAAAAGTCAAGACTGGGAACAACAGAATAGTCTAAAAGGAATGCTTCTAATTGCATACAGTATCTCTTGTCTAAGATACTCATCTCGCGCTGCGCGTATGTCATTGACTCATCATGCAGACGATCCCACCCAATGCATGCATTCCATAATTCATGTTTCTTTCGTCAAATGTGGAGCCGAAGCCAGGTAGATCACCTCGCAGCGCGCCAGCATGCAAGTGTATCTATCTACCACCACCTTCCGCCCAAACTCCACCATCAACCGCCTAAGCGGACAAAGAAACCCAAGACAGCCAACATATTAACATCTCCTCAGTCCATCTTCAACTCATCGCTGTCCTTGAGATGAATTTCGGTCACCGGGTCTTCGACTTCAAGGGTTTCGTCCTCCACTGCAGTGACCGAGTATTCGGGTCTTGAGTAGTGCAGCGAGTTCACACCAACACTGTCATAGATATCGTGTTGAAGGGCAACAGTATTTGCAATATCGGTCTCATCCATGTCGGGGACAGGGCTTGGATCAATGAAGGGACCATCATCGTCCTCTGCATCGGCATTTGCAAAGTCCGTCGCACGTCCGTCCAATGATGACCGATCTGGGGATGAGCCATGATTGACGGCGTCACTTCCAGCATCTGAACCTGCTCTGGAAACCTGTGTATACCCTGGGACATCCAAGTTTTTGAAGCCATTCCTAATCCATCCAGACTCATACGAGGGAGGGTCTTGATGTTCGCCACGCATGTCGATTCCTTCATCCTCCTCGATGCTTGGTTGCAGTCCTCCAGCGGCTAACGCACTCGACTCGTTGATGCTGTGGAAACCATGCTCAGGGACCTGCGAAATTGCCGAAGGATCAACTGTCATCATCGGCTCGCCAAGGGAACCATGATTTTGTAGATGGCGAGCTGCTCCTACTCCGGTCAAAGCGCTCGACGACCCATGAAGGGAGGAGTTTCCGACGAGGCCCTTGCCTTCCCCCGAATCAGACGCATCGTCATCAGAGGTTTGAGGTGACGATTTATTATCATAATCTCGCACAATCTGCGTAATTCTTGGTCCTCCGAGTGGCAAATCTGATCTTCGCCGGTAGAAAAGTAAATATGCACTCGACGAAACGATTCTAGATAAATCCTTTTGTTTTGCAGCAGAAGAGTCTGAATATTGTCAGTACATGAGCTGAAGAGGAGGAGAAAGTATTAGACTCACCATTGTACTCATACCACTCGTTGTCCTTGTAGTTCTTGGCGAAGGCGGTGTAGTGGCCACCTCCAAGTCCTCCCCAGTGGTCATCGACGGCAAAGAGATCATACAGTTCCTGCTTGCCTTCTTCGGTTTCGATAACCCGTGAGCTTAGATCCAGGCCTTCAATGGGGAAGTCTACCAGAACATCCAGCTTGTCTCGGCGCCATCCACTTGAGCTGAAGCGTTTGAGGTGCATGATTAGAATGTCGGGAGACTTCCAGAGCTCAAATTTCTTGCTGGCGCGTTTGTGTTCCTTGCAGCGAGGACAGTACCAGGTATCCTGTTCAGAGAGTATTTCCTCCTTGCCAAACTCGTCGAGGCAATCGTCCAATGAGATGCCGTTCTTTCTCCGAAGCGAACGTGATGCTTGAAGGGCTTCCAGTTCTGGGTCCACCAGGGCCTTTGGGTTGATCCATGTTGGCATACCTCGCATGTCATCAGGATTCACGCCCATGAACAATGCATCCCAAGCGTCTGTGTACCAATCAACCACGATCATTTCACCAAGACGAACAAGGGGTCCATCGTCAGGAACATCTTGTTCGACTTCCTCGTGGCTCGGGAATCCCCGTCCTGACTGGTTGCCCTTCTTTGAGTAAGTTTTTATCTTATGACTCCGACGCTTATTATTGTAACCTACTCTGACCCCAGACTTTGGTCCAGCCGATCGGACAGGAAGAACCTAGTCTTCAGTCAGAAAGCCTGTCATTTCTTGACGTACAGAATGACATGTCTCTCTAGGGAATTTCAAGGGGAAGTGGAAATGTTGCAACTCACCCTAGGGGCCATCGCAGGAGCATTGTCTTCGTCCTCATCACTGGACTCGTCATTCATTCGCGTCGCCGCATTGATACCACTCTCTGAGCCAGTTGGGCCAATTGCTGCATCGTATCCATCACCGGATTCGCTATCTTGACGCTGTACCTGAGGAATCCGTAAAGAAAGGCTTGGATAAGTTTCCACCTCGTCTACGGTTGTCCAGCCAATTGGTATCATCTCCTTTCCATTTGAGAAGTAGGATAGCCTGAATAAATTCTGTAGAGAAGGACTGAGGTGGGACCCAGGAGTCATGAAGGCAGGGCAGCGGTTGTTAAAAGTCTTAAGTAGGCTGGATTTGACCGCGGGTTCCTTCATTGTGACGTCCACAAGCTCATCTTCACCATCAATGGAGTTGGCGACAACTTTGCTGCCTCCTGAAGAGTCAGCATCGGAGCCTGTTGTGAGCACGATATCTGGATCAACTCCATCGGCGGCATTGACATCGATATCTTCGTCATCGACAAATTCCTCGGAGGTTGTCAGATTGGCTACCTTCTCAAGGATCTTGCGCCGGATTGTATCTTCGTTGCGGGCCTAAGGGGGAAATGTTAGCCAAAATGGAGTTCGAGAGGCGGAATTGGGTAATGTACCTCTTCTGGAGTGAGCATGATACAAAAAGGAGCCCCACAGATATCCCAAGGCTTCTTGGGTGAGAATCTGTTTTGTCCAGGTTCGGGCTTTTCTTTGGGACGGCGATGGTACACGGGCACAAGCATATGCTCAGCGATTTCATCATCCCAGTCCGGAATCTCATCCTCCTCTGAATCGTTGTTTGAAAAATATTTGCCGCCCTTCTTCTTGGCCTTGCGAGGAGGTGGCCAGTTGGTTGGTTTGTGTTCAAGCTCATACACAGCGACGATATCGTTGGGTTGAATCTCTTCTGAGGCCACATTGAAGTCACTGGTGTACATCTTGTACCACTTGGACCTGAACTCTTCGCACACAAACATGCGTTCGGCAGGCACACCCACACGCCTCGAGACGAACTCCTTCAAGGCTAAGATACTTGCATTCTTGTCAATGTCGACAGACAGCATCACTGGCTTATCATGGAGTGGAAAGAAATAAACAGGATGTTGCCAAGAATTATGAATCGGTAGCTGGAGTGTCAAGTTGTTGAATGGGTCGAAGGTGATGCTGACTTTTGCACATGTCGGACAAACAAGTGTCGACTTGTACATTCCGGTGAACAGGTCTGCAATTACAGAGTCATCACGCTTCTTGGTGATATCCCAAACCTTGGCAGCCATCTCACGAATTGCCTCGGGATTGTTGACCATTTCGTCGGTAGAATCAGGCTTCTCGATGTATGGCTTCTTTTTGACTCGACTCAAATCTTCTTGAAGACCATCGAGGAGGAATCCTAAGAACTCCTGAGAGTCCTGCTGGCCATAGCCTGCGAATTGAGCTCGCCATTTACCGATGATGGCCTTGAAATTTCGTGGAGCAATAGAGTTAGGTGTTGGGTCTCTGTAGATCTCCTCTAATAATCTACAGTATGCGCTGGCAACTTCTCCATTGTTACCAAGTGCGTTATCTGCGTTCAATTCCTCCATGGCACAACCTGACAAGAAGTACTTGGTCAGCTCCTCCACACTGCGAACACATTGCAATGCAGAGTTCATGTAACAAGTATTTCCTAGATTGTTCAACCCAACAGTTCCTTGTGTTCTTCCCGACTTTTGGGCTCGTCCTCGAGTCATTGGCCCTGACGGGGTCGGACTATTGCGGCCGCTGTTGGATTGGCTGTTGGATTCGTTCATGTTGGAGCCTGTCGTGCGAGTCAAGGCTGTAGAGGCTGCCTTACCTGCTGACGGACTCCAAGTCGTCAACCACACGTCTTTCTTGACTTGCTGATCCAGAACAATGTTCTGATCAGCGGCAAGGCCAGCCAAGGCGAGATTCATGTTCCCATTGTAGTTGGGGTTGGCTGAATGATCTGGATCGGCGACCAAGTCTCGCTGGCTACCTCTTTCCAGTTTAATGAATGTGGGTACATCGAGAAGAAGCTTTGTCCACGAGTCCTGGGGGTTACGTGGATCCGGGGTAGCAATGTCACCATTGACAGGAGAGCCAGGTCTTGACGATGGAGGCGTTGCTGTATTTGCCATTGGAACAGTTGGCTCCGAAGCAGGCTGTAGTCTTGGGACACTCCAAACACGCACCTTGGACTTCACCTCGATATGTGCCGATTCTTTGATCATCTTGAGAAAGTCTACATACTTGGTGGACGTGCTGAGTACAAACACCGGGGCCATGGGATTCTCAACCTTGAGCTTCTGTCCGAGTAGAATAGGGCTTCCCTGAATATGTAGCCTATGGATGGTGAAGATTGGAGGGTTGAACTCGAACAGGAAGTTTGGGTCGGCGCCAGGTGGGCTTGTATTGTGCGCAAATCTTTCGATGGGAAGCGATCCAGGCATGAGGCCGTACCAGTCCAATATGAGTCCCCAGGAGTCCGGACCGAAAAGCATGAAGTCGCCCAGTCCTGCTCCGGGTTTAAGCTGGACGAAGTTTTTGCGTGAGTGGTCTTTGATGATCTGTTGAACAATATCCGAATTGTCAATTGGTCCGATTTCCCCTTCAGGCTCAACCTTGCTTTTCTGTCTGGCCTCTGTGCCTCGACAAGTAACTCTGTTCATCCACCGTCTCGACACCAAGAACGCGCTTTTTCCTTCTGTGAGCTTCTCTTGATTCCAAGCCTCAATCATAGAAGTGACGGTGATGATTTGTGCGTCGATAGGAGGAATCTCTGCATCTAACAGTCAGTGAATGTTGCTACCCAGGGAAAGTCATAATCTTCACTAGAAATGAGGAGTCACATACTGGTCTTTGCTGAGTGTTCATCGGTTTGTCCTTGCTCAGCCTTCGAGCTAGCTATCCCGTCTACCTGAGCTCCGTTCCTCAACATATCAACTGACTGTGCTCTCATTCGAGAAGACTGTGTATCGTTCGTAGGCTCTGGTGGATCCGATTCAGGAACCATAATCATATCAACGTCATCCTTTTGACTTGAAGAACCCTCAGCCTCCAGATCCGACGCTCGACGCTTTAAAGGTGACGATGACCGTTGGGGAAGATCTGCGGCACCTCCCATGATAGCCCTGTGCGAGAAGTGACGAACGGGAGATTGTCCTCTGGTGTCCTGGTCGTTGGGTGCGAGGGAAGAATTTCTTGCAAGGTCTGGGTCCCCACCTCTCTCGCCCTCCAGCGAGAGACTGGCGTAGGCTGCACTTGGAGAGCTCGCCGCAGAGGATGTGTTATCGACGGTCCCCAACGATGAGGAGGTCTGCAAGTGCGAAGGTATGTGTGGAGGAAGGGTTGTATCGGAGGGGGAGGGGATATCGAATCGCGGTACTTCGTTGGCCTGTGATTCTGGATCCTCAACGGAGCTCAGTGGAATGTCAGGGTTATTGTCGGTCTGGGGCGGCGAAAGCTTTCTTTTCTTTGTGGAAGACGTCGTGCCGATGAGCTGCCCTTGCAGCTCTGAAGTGCGCGGTGGAGGCAAAGTGTAAGAAAGGACTGGAAGGTTCCTGGGTATCGTTGTGTGGTGTTGTGTGGTGGTGGATTGAAGATGGCGAGGCTGCAGGAACAGCCAGACTGCGGTTGATTAGGACAAGGGCCTTGGGGACTGCAACATCGAGGCCACTGGGTGTGGAAGTGACGGCTTCACGGGAGCGTTGCGTTGTATAATTGAGAGGGCGTGCAGTCGAATGTATTTGTCGACTGGAAGATAATATGAGCGCGTTGAGTTGAGCTGATGAGGAGGAGGATCTAGTCGTGTAGTGTAGTGTAGAGTAGTGTTCTGTTTTCACAGCCGGGCTGGGCTAGGCTGGCTGTGGGGCGGAGATTTATATAGCCGATGGAGGCACTACCAGAACACCAAAATCCAACAACCTCACTGTACTATGTCCGCACGCATAATTCTTTGAACAAGGCACCCTTAAGGCTAATGCTTTAGAAATAACTGATAAGCAATTCAATGTCCTGGGATTGTTTTATTACTTTAGTAACGTCCCTCAATCGGCCACATAAATCTCCGTCCCACAGGCTGGGCTGCGGTGAAGTCTTAGCGTTGACAGAAGTGGGTCTTGGCATTAGCGACGCCGCCTGCCCTGGACGACACGGCGACTATCAGAAACTTGTCAACACCAGGCACAGGCACAGGCACTGGCACATGCACAGAGAATAATCTGTCAATGACGGGAAATTACTGGAAGTTGTGATCATCAATACGTCAAGTGAATGAATGTTTGGAATTGTTTGACTTGATGACTGTCGCTTTCCATGCTCCTGAGTAGGCTGGCCTCTGAAGATCTGCTCGTGGCCGCTGACCTGAATCATGTTCCCCCACCACATCATTTGTTTCAGCCTGTTCCCATTCGAATTTAACCTCTTGCTTGTATTCTCTGAGGTTCCGGGTTGTATTCGTCAGTTTATGAATCTGGGGTTTTCTGTCGCGTTGTCGCGTTTCTTCGCTTGAAGTCGAATGAATACCACCTCTGTCTTGTATATTCACACTTGCAAGACAAATACTGCTCAAATATCCATAGTAAAATTGAAGTTATCTTCCTATTTGTATTTTCCTATTCGTATTATTGCTGTCATGTTATCAATTTATGGAGTTCGGGGTTCTTGTCGCGCTGAACGCGTCTATTGTCAAGTCCTTTTGCTAACGAAGCAAAGGCCTTACACATTCTGGGTGAAGTAATTCCAGTTGTCCTTCGTCTTTATTATTAGTTTTCAATGTCACGCTGTTAGGTTTGTAATACAGATGCCACAGACACACACGAGGCTGAGCCTCTCTCAATCGGTTCAAAGAAAGCGCGACTTCGTGGTGTTTGCATTTGACACCACACCGAGTGAAATCATTGTGTCTGTGCAAAAGTTCAGCCTCTCTAACTGCTTCTTAACCACAAGGAGCTGTCTGTCTACAATAGCCCTGCTTTAAATCCTGCCAGCTACTTATTGTTTGTTTTACATGCTGGAGAACTTTCTGTGTACAGCAGTGTGAGATTCACTGCCTGGGAGACTATTAGCATCCAGGACACCAGAGGATATAAATCAATACCCCTTTAAGCGAGCGGATTGGAGGGTATGAAACAATGAAGCAATTAATTTGGAAAGATTCTCTCATTCTAAAAGTATCTGTTTATTTGTACACCCAACCACCCCAACCACAGAAACGAAGTATTCCACCAATCACATCCCATCATAGGCCAAAATCCATCCCTACAAACACACCAGAATAAGAATCAGAAATACACCCACTAGCAAAGTCCATCAAATGATGACACTTCCTTTCTCGCACAAGCATACAAGCTTGCAAAATGTCATGTAACATGTCCGCTGGGTATCTTCTCATGGCATCAAACCCCGGCAATGCTGTCGCCAGAATAAATCGTGTCATGTGTTCCATCTCGTGATTTTCGGCTGTTAAACCAGCCAGTTAATTCATGCCGGCTAAGCGTACATGTCTCTTCATTCGTTCATCCAGTGTCGTTTTGTCGAATTAGACGTTGCGATATATGTCGCTTTCCTTCTCTGTGACTTGTTGTCCAGCACCACCAGTGGCGTGCCCCCGAGGCTCAAATGCTCTCTCCGTAGTCTCAAATCCAAAGCTGGATCAGCTATACACATCCTTATCGCTCCTCCCAGACACCTCCCTATCCGGCTCAGGGAACACTCCACTACTTGCCCTCGTACTATGCAGGACCCCATCGCGTCCATTATCTGAACCATTCCCACCAACACCACCATCAACCCCAAGACCCAAAGCAGCCTTTCTCTCCCTCTCCCTATCTCTCTCACCACCACTATCGCTCTCTTCCTCTCCCTGCCCGTTCCCAGCGTCCTTCTCCTCTTCACTTCCACTCCCACCCTTCTCCTCAAACATCTCACCCCCCAGACTCTCCGCCCTCTCCCCCTCACTCCTTTGCACAGCAATAACCGGCAATCCTAACCTATCCGCCTGCGCCCTCACATCAGCCTCTCTCTCCCTCTCCGCCTGACTCCTCAACGCCTCATGATAAAGCGGCATACTACTCTGCCTCACCAGCACCGGTCTTGCACTTCCCAGCCACTCCATACTCGGTCTGGGACCAAACACAGCAGCAGCACCAGCCGTAGCTGGTCTAAGCGGTGGAGTTCCAACTCCAACTCCCATCTCCTTCTCTTTCCCCTTCGAACTCGGGCTCGGCGTCCCACTAGGACTTCTCCCAAAGAGACTCATACTCGGCAGCCCCAGCCCCCGAAATGGAGGGATTCGAGGCGGAGGAGTGGGAGCTTCAACAGGTGCCGATGAAGTCCTGAAGAAGACTCTGCGCGGCTTACCAATATTTGGACCTGCTCCAGCTCCAGCACCAGCCAGCAATCCTGCAGCCAACGCCCTCTGATTACTATCCGCCGTACCACCTCTCGGCCCCATACTCAAGCTCGTCTCCCTCATATGACTAGGCGGTAAATTCGGCGCCGACGCACTGGACTGGAAAGCCGAAGCCCCTCCCCCAGCAGTGAAAGTCGGCGCTGGGCGTGGGGCAAGGGATGTAAATGGCGGGCTTTCGTCATCTGATTGTGCGTCCTTCCTGCTCCGTCGGATGTACAGTATGAAAATCGTAAGGAGGGCAGCGAGAAGCAGGAGAGACAACGTGCCCAGGACGAGAGAAACGGCGATATTTGTACGTGAGAGCGTAGCATTTGAGCGCAGCAGTGATGTTTGTCCTGCTATGGCCGAGGTAGCAGCTGGGTCTGGGATGGGGGTGATGGACAGGGAGAGCGTGGCTGATGTTTCTGTTACTGTGGAGATGACGTTTGTGGGTATGTTCGTTGTCGTGATAGTCGTAATACTAGTTGGTTGTACTGTGACTAGTGAAGTGACAGTTGTGGAACTGGGTTGGGGGAGTGGGAGCGTGACTGTGAAGTCTGTCGGTGTGGACGTTGATGTTCCATTAGGGACTGAAGTTGGAATTGGAATTGGTACTGGCGGCAGTATAGTTGGTGGGAAACTAGGAGGAGGGCGTTGTGGGATGGTAGATGGGAAGTCAGGCCATGGAATGCCCCATCCCGGCGGCAATAATCCGTTAACTGACATCCAAAATATGTTTCGTTGTTGTAGTGTTCTGTTCTTCCCGTATATCTAACTCGAAGTTCCCAGCCTGTGGAAAGTAATGAAGAGCTATTGATAGCACGTGATGTAATGTGTGAAATGTAATGAATGCTTAAAATGAATGTGTGATCCGGCACGCAAAAGAATGTAAAGCCATCAGCAGCCGAAGGAAGAGACGGTATGTTATAAGAGTGTGTCGGGCAACATCTCGAGAATGACGGCGAGGTAGGAGTAGCTGAGTCGGCAAAGTCTCTCTGACTGTCCGTATGTGGTGCGTGGATATCTAGAAGCTAAACCAAGGCGAACTGAATTAAGATAGATTCAGAACGAACAAAACCTTGTCTTCTGTTCAACGAGAGGATGAATTCAAAAGACAGAAAGACGAAATTCCGAAATGGTGTTCAAAAAACGAAGCAACGAAGGAACGAACGAATAAACGACACAACAGTATGCAAGCGTGAAGCAAGCAAGAAACCAGAAGGGAGTTAAGGATGGAAGAAGAGAGGAGAGAACCAGTCGGACCAAGGAGGGTAAAGACCAAGGAGGGTAAATGGAAAAGACCGAGAACGAACGAACGAATTAACGGACTATTTCGGGACAAAACTCGGCAGCGCATCCGTGAAGACAAGACAAGGGAACGCAAGGGGGGAATGTACTATAATGTCGCATCATGCAGCTACTCTTCGATATAGCTGATGACAACGCCCATCGGAATGGTTGTTGCCCTGCCCAGACCAGCTAGGGTAGGATATGATGCAGTGGTACCGCAGGTACAGTAGACAGCCAGCGAGTATCACTACTTACCTACCTTAGTCTACACGGACTACTGTTTCCGTCACTCCCCCCAGTACTCACTTGTCTATACTCTAGTTCATACATCAAGACCGCAACCTAGCAGCACGAGCACCTCCATCCGAACCACTGTTCATCTAAACTCCCTCGAAATGATCTGTCATGCTGTCCAACCAACCTACCTATCGCACTAACCGAAGCAGCAACACAGCTACGCTGCTCTCCACATCCCCAGTCATCCGTGCAATATCACTTGCATTAAGTAATGCATGTAAAGTTGAGATGGCACATCATCAACAGACATCAGACGACACTCGCCCCAATCCCAGTCCATGGAACATGGAATCTTCTCTCCAAGCCTCGCCTCCGTCATCATCCCATCCGACGTGAGGCTCTCGGGCCTCCAAGCGGTCGAATAGCCATCGTACAAAAGTCGAAAGCATGGTAAACCACAACCGAGGAACCCTGACCTCCAATCCGAGTGACATGACACAAGGTCCCCAACAACGCCTCTCTCCATCAGGCAATCTCCAATCTCGATTCACGCTCCTTGACCATGCAATCTCACCCAATTCCGTCCATCTCATCTTCGTTCTCCGGCATTCGACGTCTCCGAGTACTGGGATCGCCGTGCAGGCGTCTCAGCGGCTCTGAGAACCCTGCGGCGGTCTGAGCTCTGAAGCGAAGCTCGGATGAACATCACGTGGAGCCGTCCTTCTTTTCCAACATTGTCAGAAGAAGTGTCCCCCTGATTGGTTTTCAGTGCTCACCAGAGTTTAACAGCAGCTGAGGAAGCCATCATAATTTAATCGGATAAAATGTATTACTTTCTTACGAACGCCTATGAATGACCCTCAATTTACAAATGTTTGAATGCAATCAATCAAAACCTGTACACGCTTGACGCAAGTCGCAGCAGATCCTTCCTTCCCGGCAAAAAAAAAAACAATAAACCCCTTCTATCTAATTATTATGCTTGGCTCAAAAATCTCAGGGCCTCTTCCCTCTCATTAGCTGGCAACATGCTAAGCACCTGTTGCACACCCTTCAAGCCACCCTTGCTGTTTCCTCTCAACAAGCTGGCAACATCAAAAGCAACACCTTCCATCTTCAAGGACTCAACCTTCTCGTGGACAGTCTTCCTGTTCTCCTCGTACCACATGGCAACTTCGCGATCGGCGTGCGAGAACTTGGGGACACCAGTCCAGGCTGCCAGAGTCTCGAGATTGCGTGTTCGTGAGGCGAGAGGGTTCTTGGAGGCAGATGCCATGCGCTTCAAGATGTACTCCTCGTTCACACGACGGCGCACACGCCAGTAGAAGAATCTTCTCGACTCTCTCCACACGAGAGATTGTCTGATAACATTCTTGGCCTTCATTCGGCCAGCACGGTCGTGGAGATCGGCGAATTGCAACGAGACCTGCATGTAAACTGGGAGGAGCAATTGCTCACGCGCAGTGGCCTTTACCTTGACATCAGAGATCTGATCTGGAGTCAGGGACTTGTCGGCCAATTGCTTGCGAAGCGCGCCGTACTCGGGGTCCAAGCGGGCCATGGTCTCGAGCTGCTTGTCTCTGCGGTATTTGATATTCACAATACCCTCTGGCTCCAAAACACCACCACGAGCATCCTCGTCAGCATACATTTCCATGAAGTCTGGGTTGATCGTAGGATCGACGACGACCTGAAACTGTTAGCTCAGCACAAAATTGACATGTGAAAAAGACTTACCCATGAACCACCACGCAACTCTCCGAAAGGTGGGATGTAGACAAAGATTGGTTGCTCATATTTGACCAGCGCGTCGACAATGTACGATCCGTATTTCAGGACCTCATTGTACATATCACGCTGTCCACCGGAGAATCCTCTCCAGTTAGCCAAGATCATCAATGGCAATTGCTCACCATTGTTGAAGTCCTTGATGGCCTGTGCGGTCTTGAATGCAGAGTTCGGGTACCAGACTCCACCGGCCTCATTCGAGATTTGTTCCATCGAATCTGGATTTGCAGGATCGGCAGGGGTAATATTCTCAACCGAGCGGGTCTCAACCGCAATCACACCCATGGGAATGCCACCAAGTCGTGCACGGCCAACAACCACGGTCTTCGCCCAGCCACCGAGAGTCTCGACGAATGATTCCTTGTCAAAGAGACCTGGCATGAACCCTTCGTCATCATCCTTACCAGCGATCAACCATCTCACGTCGTATGGTTGCTTGGGTGGAGGAGTAAAGACGATATCACGGTCCCAAGAGTCAATAGCTGGTCCGATTGGCAGCGGGCTGTTCCTCTTGTCTGGGACGTAGGCCATCCACTCAACAATCTTGGATACACCCTCGAAATCATCATTGGCAGTCATGTGAGACACACCGTTCTTGTACATGATTTGAGTGCCACCAAGTTGCAAGTTGGAGGTATAGACTTCACGACCGAGCAGCTTGTTGATAGCTGGAGCACCGGTCAAGATAATTGGCTGGCCTTCAATTTGGATGGCTCTCTGTCCAAGACGGACCAAGTAGGCACCGATACCTATGAGAGTCAGTAAAAATACGTGAGACTCGGGGTAATACATACCAACTGATCGACATGTGACTAATGTGATAGTGAAAATGTCCTCATAAGCTCTGCTAGTCGCGCCAGCAATCAAACCAGAGCCCTTCAAACACTCAACGCCAAGACCATCCTCAGCACCAACAATGGTAGTAATCTTGTGTCTCACTTCACCATCCTCAGTGACCTCCTCGGTGATGACATCCTTGCTCTTGCCATCCTCGAATCGCTTCTTAGCATCAGCCTTCAAGTACAGGTACTTGAAACCAGCCTCTGGCTTCTCGGGGTTATTCCACGCAACATTGAAATGAGGAATCAACTCTTCAGCCATGCCAATACGAGCACCAGAGTTGGCAGACAGGTAGATGCGGGGAATGCCAAGTTTTCTCGCAAGTTCTGTGCACTTGTTGAAGAACTGATCTTCCTTAGGTCCGAAACTACCAATCTTGAATGTGATGTCGTTGGCAATAATAACAAACTTTCGGCCGCGGGGATACTCTGGAGTTCTGGCAGTGACGATCCATCCAACCATTCCGTGCGTGTTGGTACCAGGCTCACGAAAAACTTCTGCAAGATTGTCCTTATCATCCAATACAAGCTCGCTGTAGTCAATGCATTCACCAGTTGGTGGTTGCTTATCTGCCAATGATGCATGCTTGCTAACAGCCTTGACCCAGCTAGTTTGGATTGCCTGTCTGAAGAGCTCTGGGAAATCGTAGACGTATTGAGTACCCATAATGTGAGCTTTGTATCTTTTTGGTTGCAGCCACTCCTTGGTAGGATATGGCGTGGATACAGGCCGCAAGTGCATGGAACCAACCTTTGTGGTGCCTCCGATGCTTTGGAAGACCCAATCGCCGCCCTTCTCGGACTTGCGCTCAGCATACATCTCGACTTGGATGACATATCCAGAGGTGTTGGTGATGACAACACGCAATGGGTATGGCATTCCGGTGGTGGGTTCCGTGCAGATGATACGGATCTCAGCAGCGGTAACACGGAGACGCCAGAGACGACGACCGAAACGTTCCAAGAAGCCACCAAGAGCCTTCTCAACCTCTGGTGGTTGGAGAGGGAAGACGGGGGAGAAGTTGATGAAGATGTGGTTGAGATCGGAGTTGTTGTTGCCAATGATCTCTAAAGCATCAAGAAGGTCATTCATGAGTCTGTCAGACTCGGAGATGAGGTACTCTGCGGTTGGGATCTCATCACGGAGCCTACCAGGACGGACAACGGCACGGGTGAAATAACGCTTGTCTCCCTCGACATCTTTGCCAGTCGCCTCGTAAATGTGGATATTGCGGTTTTCGGTGAAAACTGGCTTGATTCTGAACTTGGAAAGTCTTCCAAGTTCAAGTTGGAAAGCCAAAGCAGGTTCGATGTGTCGAATGCTCTGATCTTCCTCATACTCGGGGCCACGGAAAGTGTAGTAGCCTGGGTACGATCCGTCCTTGTGGCCACAGATGAATGTGAGGCGACGGATGCGGCGGGCCAAGAGCTCTTCCTTGTACTCCTTGACGATTAGGTTGATTCTGGCAATGGTCTCGTTATCGTCAAGACTCTCGGAATCCCGAACAGCAACGTTGCAGACAGCGGTGAGTTCATCCTCGGTGGTGATTGCTGGTAGGGCCTTGCGCTTGCCATTCAAATCTGGCATCAATCCACTCGAGGCTGACTTCTTGGTCTTGCCCACACTTGGGAATACCTCCAAGGCACGCAGGAGGTACTCTTCGGCCTCGTCCAGATATTGCACTGGAACGATGACACCTTTTCTTGTTGGCTCGTTGTCGGCCTTGTTGACAAGGTAAGACATATCACTGATGGAGCTGACACGTTTGAAAGGATTGCCACTCTCGTATGATGGAGTCGCCGGTGTCGAAGGGGCCGATGATTGAATGGGCATGCCGAATTCCGAAGCACCAACCTTTCGAAGAACGAAGTCCCAAGAAACGATGAATGGAGGCTCGGCCGAGTCGTTGTGGTACTCGATCTTCTTCAGAGAATAAGCACGGTATGCCCGTCTAATGTAGACCTCAAGAGCAGCGAGCGAAACCCATGGATCCTGGTAACCAAAGAAGATGGGCAACACATCGAAGACAGTGTACTTGGAGTCAACAACCTCCTTGAGAACCTCGAGATCCGGCTCTCGGTGCTCCCATCCAGTCTCACCGTATCGTGATTCGACGACAGATGATCGGAGAATGTGCTCCATCTGAGCAGCACGCTCTTCCAGAGATGGCATAGCACATTGGATAAGGAGTTCACGGGCCTTGAGCGCAACCTTTGCGGTTTGTCTGCTCTCAAGCTCGGTGAGTTTTCGGAGAGCTGGGCGGAAGTACTTGGCGACATTGCCTGCGCTTGGCTTGTTGGGCTTGTACTCGTCGAGGATTGCGAGAATCAAGTTATTCTTAGAGCCAATTCTGCTGTGAGAAAGGACGATTTGGACAACCTTGAAGCTGTCTTCCTTGTTCTCGTCTCTGAGCTTCAAGATGACTTCCTCATCGCGGGATTGGCGTCCAGAGAAGAGCTTCTCCACGGTGACATACTGCTCCAAAAGGCCAGAGAAGACATCGAACTCGTGGACCTTTTGGCCCTCGGCATAGCGGTCAAGCACCTCGGTTAAAGGCAGAAGAGTAGTCTTAAGGGTCTCAACGTCGCTGGGAGCAACATTATCCTCAAGGAACTTGCTAAATGCCTTGGACAAGTTCTTTGCTGGGAACTCGCCCTTGCGGACCTTTGCACGATCGACAATCTGGGTGAATGTTGCATCGAGTCGTTGAGGCATTCTGGCGTGGAGAGCAGAAAACTGAGCGTTCCACTCGCCATATGGCAAATCTGGATCGCGGAGGACCTCAATGAGCTCCTTGAGAGTGGAGGCCATGATGACTTGGTTGTCGAATCCGTTGAGGATGTTTGCAAGAACGCTGTGGAGGAGAAGGAAGCGCTGGGCGGGCTTGGTACCAACGACTTGTGGTGGTCCAAGATCTGGTAGCTGGCCAAGGAAGGGTTGAGCAGACTGCACTCTCGATGGGTCGTCAAGAGCAAGTATACCAATGATATCACCAGCCTCTAAAGTAGCTCCTGGCTGCTTGATGAACTGAACAATACCATCTTCGCCAGCAATGAGAGGCATGTACATCTTCATGACCTCAACTTCAGCGAATGCTTGGCCGGCCTTGATATGCTCTCCATTGTCGACTGTGAATTTGACGAGCTTTCCTGGGGATGGTGTTCGAAGTTGAGTTGGGTCGTTCTCTTGCTCGAGCAAGCAAGTCTTGCTGTCAACACTCAAGCGAGTGGCTCCGACTTCTTCCTTCCAGTACAGATTGTGACTGCGGCCGCTAAGGAGAACCAAAAGTCCCCCATCACTCAAGGCGCGAACGCCGACTGAGCACTTCGAGCCGTTAATGAACAAGTGATAGCTATCCAAGCTCGATCGGGTGGCGGTGAACTTGTATCTGTGACCATCGTAGATGAAATCGATGGGGAAGACAGTCTTCAGGATATCTTTGGCTGGGACTTGACCCTTCTCCAAGCTGTTTCTGTACTCGGAAATGCAAGCCTCACTCGCGATGTGTGCTTTGCAAACAGCACCGCAAACAACAGCGAGCATGGGATCTGGTCGCTCGGCAGTCAACTTGTTCGAGATCAGCTCATCGAGCCATCCGGTGGTGATTGTGTTGCCCTCGAATGCAGGGGTCTCAAGAAGCTTAATCAAGTACTCGACAGTGGTTCGGAAGTCACCACGAATGCTCAATTCCTTCAAGGCGACAACCATGTGTTTTCGCGATGCTGATCTGTTTTCGCCATAGGCGAAAATGTGACCGAATTGACTGTCAGAGAAACTGTGGATACCACCAGCAGTTCCTACGGAGAAATAACCCCATACGTTGGAACTACTCCTGAAGTTCAATTCGTGCATGGTACCACTCGAAGGCTTGAAGCCCTCTCCTGGATCCTCGGAAGTGATACGGCATGCAGTGGTGTGGCCCTTTGGTTTTGGTCGGCGCTGAGTAAGAGAGCTGTTCTCCTTGGAAAAGTCGAAGTCGATTTCGCTTGAGGTTTGGGGGTCCGCTCCATACAATAATCTGATGTCGCGAATTCTGTGCAGAGGAAGACCCATCGCAATTTGGAGTTGCGCAGCAGGAAGATTGACACCACTGACCATTTCGGTAGTCGGATGCTCTACTTGCAATCTGGGGTTAAGTTCCAAGAAGTAGAATTTGTCGTCGGAGTGCGAGTAGAGGTACTCGACGGTACCAGCGGAAACGTAACCCACAAGACGCCCAAGACGAACAGCAGCCTTCTCCATTGCCTGGAAAGTCTCAGGCTTCGCGATTGTGACTGGTGCCTCCTCAATAATCTTTTGATGTCTGCGTTGAACGGAACAATCTCTGCCGAAGAGCGAAATGTTGTTTCCGTACTCATCAGCCAGCAATTGAACCTCCAAATGTCTAGCATTTCCTGCCAACTTCATGATGAAGATGGGAGATCCGGGGATTTCGCTGGCAGCGGCTTTGTAAAGGGCTTCGAAGCCTTGCTCGGATTCCGCCTTTCGGATACCCTTTCCACCACCACCTTCAGAGGCCTTGATCATGACGGGGAAGCCAATATGCTTCGCCTTCTCGAGACCTTCTTGCCATGACTGAACGCAGCCCTTCATGTATACATCATCCTCGACTGTGACAATGCCATCCTCGGCCACATCCACCTGGTCGACCCCAGTTCCAGACCACGGTATGCAAGGAACTTTGGCGTGTTGTGCAACAATCGTAGAGGAAATCTTGTCGCCAAGAGATCGCATGGCAGAGCCAGGAGGACCAATAAAGACAATCTTTTTCGGCGAAGCTGCTAACGATTCTGGCAGTTTTGGATTTTCCGAAGCGTGGCCCCTAAGCAGAAATCAGTAAGTCATCCCTCCACAAGAAATCGCAGAAACACTTACCATCCAGCCCAGACTGCGTGAACATTCATACGCTCAGCAACGTCTACAATCAACTCTACATTTGCGTAATTGTTGTTATTTGTTCCTCCGGGGACCTCGACGTATTGGTCTGCCATCCGGATGTAATCTGCGTTTGCCTGCAAATCTTCCGGTGTAGCCATGACGGTGAATTGAATAGCCCTTTCGTCTCCAAAGGTTTCGTAGGCCCATTTTCGCACGGATCGAATCTCCTTGACTGCAGCAATGCCGTTATTGGCAATCAAAACCTGTGCAGTCGTCAGTTGGTGCTTTTGTAGGTTTGTCCGGGTGGTGTACGTACGTTAGTGATAACCGTGTGGGCATCATGAGCAGCCACGAAGTCCTTGACGGGACCCGGAGCAGCATTTGCCAGCTTGTTTCCACCGATAAAGTGATCTGCCAGCTTATGTTTAGCTGCATATGAAGTTGAGCCGTTCATGATGGGGACAGTGCCGTTTGTGGCCTTGACACCATTCCTTTTGCCATTGACCGCTGCCATGGTGCAGAAATCAATGCTCGCGGAGGACGAGCGAACGGAGCGAGGTCGCCAGTGGTAATGCGAGTAAAAACTGTGTCCCAAACCTGTACAAAGTGGTCTGCTTGCTTGGCCCTGAGGTTATATCTATGCCTCTCGAGGAAGGAATTCGGGGCTGAGGAGTTGGTGGGTGTTCAAAGTCGCCGAATCCGAGACGGCGCCGAATTAGACTTCGAAGAGACGAGGGGAGGAGGCTGTGGGGGTATCAATGACAGACGGGAGGATGCAACAAGGACTCGGAGGAGGGAGAGAATGAAGATGTTCTTGATTGATTGAGGGATGGATTGATTGATTGAGGAGGGAGAGAAAGTAGTTGTACACGGCAGAGGATTTGGCAATATGAGAGGTGGGTAGGTTTATGAAATAATATTTCCTTCGTTCCTTCCAGCTGTCCCGTCTCTCTATCCAGCCCAGCCCAGCCCAGCCCAGCCCGGCCCATCACGGCCCATCGCCCTAGCCTCGTCTCGCTCGCTCACTACCTTCCTTCCTTCCTTACCTTAACGACGTAAAGCACCCACCCTGAGCTCTCCGCTTTCCTCAACAGCCAACAGCCAACAGCCCACTACTGGCTCGGCTTCCAATTCGGTGAGTGACCCAACGAACTCCAGCTGCCCATGCCCGATCCGGTGAAGTGTGGCTGCTCTCCAACCAACAGAACAGAATCCAGCGACAATCGACAATCCTAACCTGCACAAGTTCTCAGCAAAACATTTGCTATTTATTTATGCTGCTATTTCTCTACTGTAGGAGGTAGATATCTCCTCTTTCCAGCCTTCAACAAGTTGTTGAGTTTAAGTGTCCGGGCTGTTCCACGAAGGTACGAGTAATCGCTGCTGCACCAGATTGCGACGCAGAGCACTCTGCAGTACTGTACAGTGACCGCATCTCTCGCCGGGCTCCATGACGCAGGTGGGTGTCTGTCTGCACAATCCCAGTCTCTGCCGACGTCCTAAATGTGGCGGCTTCCATTCCGCCTCAAAACTTCCCCAACATGTCGGGATGGGACAGATCGGGGTCCACTCTTGCCCGAATGCTGAATGATGAATCCAGCACTTCTCATTGAACATCACATCCGACCGAACTCCCATGTTCTTTTCTTTTCTTTTCTTTTCTTTTCTTGTCTTGTCTTGCCTTGAACCTTTTCAACTTGGTTTTGTTCCAACATACGAATATTTGTATTTGATCCTTTCATCCGAACTTGGCGCGTACATTACTCTCATTTGAACCCTCGGCACATTTGACCCACTCGGCCTAGGTACAGTTGAGGTTCTCGATCGCAGATATCATCCATCACTAAGGTAGCTTCAGCTTACAATACACCAAAAGTTCAGCCAATATACAATGTAGCAGCAGTCGGTAGTCACACCGACCAGCCTACGAGGAGTTACTACATACTTCGTAGGTAGGTATCAAAGCTTTTGACAAGTAGCTCGCGTACAAGTCTATCACCCCCATCTCCCTCGAAATGCAAACATTGGCCCATGCAACGCTACATCTGATCCCATCCATCCCATCGGCCTTCTAATAACATGGCTGTGTGCACGCCAACCTGTCAGTTTCATATGGCAGAAGTAGGTGCCTACCTACCTACCTACTTACGGACTGTTTACGGAGGTCCGGCTTAGCTCGCTCATCTGATCCCCATCCCTCGCTTCGGTGGCTTCCTGTGGTCTCAGCACTAGCTCCATCCCATTTCTCACTCTCACGAAATACATCTAAAAAC
The DNA here is from genome assembly GCA_002554605.1 of Helotiales sp. F229. Lineage (NCBI taxonomy): Eukaryota > Fungi > Ascomycota > Leotiomycetes > Helotiales > Helotiales sp. F229. The sequence continues at coordinate 2,230,256 of MXAW01000010.1, forward strand.
AGCCTTCTGTGCCACAATATCGTGTACACTCAGTGTCATATGGTGATCACCGACTCGGTAATCGACCACACACGATTTCAGTCAATGCTTTCAAGCATTGCTTTCTGTCTGTCCATCTGCGATTATCGTATCGGAGCTCCCCTACGCTGCTCGCCTCAGCTTCACTTCAGACATGGCTGACCATGGGAACAAATCACGATCTCCACCATATCAAGCCATATCTCAGCATCAAAAATCGTCTTCGTTCAGAATTAGCTAATCTTAGCTTTAAAGCAAGCAGGCAGCCCAGTCCAGTCATTCAGAAGAACAACTAGCAGCCATCGCCATTCCATTCCATCAATCCTCTCCCTCCTTCCTACAATGCGATGCAAAGCACCTAATCTCGCAATGCATAGTATAGGTATGTAGAAACGACAAAACGCCAGTTGCACCAACGCTCAAGTCACAAATAAACATCCCTCCTCCGTCATAACTTCGTATACAAGTCGTGTGCTGTGCAAGCAAAGAATTCAGTGTAAAGCCAGCCCAGTCTCTCCTTCTCAGTATGTCTCTCCAACACCAGAAAGCTTCCTTGGTCGACCAGGAGGCTTCATGCCACTCTCTAACTTGTCTCCGTCTCTTGAAGCTGGTCCTCCGCTGGTTGTTCTTCTGGGTAAGGTTGTCATTCCAAGTGGACCACTTTTCCGCCTTGCTAGTCCAGGTGGGCCAGGAATGGCACTGCTTTCTACCTCTCCTTTGCCATATGTGTTCCTTCGACTCGGGGTTGCAAAATCCAGCTCCCGAGACTCATCAAGGTCAATATGCGAGACACTCTGAGAGTGACCATGGCCGTGTGACGCCCCGTAGTTGCCACCAATGCTAGATCTTGGTCTGCGAGATTCGGCAATCGAGGACTGGGAGTAATATCCCAGTGGCGTGCGAGCCCCTGACATCGATGTGCGGCTCACAGGACGTGCAATCTCGGTCCGGCTCACAGGGCGATCTGGTCGAACATAGCTGGTAGCACTCGCTCGGCTGCTGGGCCTACTGTCGGTATTCTCGCGACTCGGAAGTGGACCGAAGGACAATCTGCTGATTCCGGACGTAGATAGCCTTGCAACATGCTTTGTTGACGATTGTGGAGTATCTTCTGGTGCTATAGAAGAGTTGCTTATCGTGCTTCCACCAGTCCGTTTCCTACTCCTGATTGTGACGCTAGAGGGCATATAATTCTGCCCCAAAGCCGAGCCATTTCGAGGAGACGCTCGTGGTGGTGTGTTAATTGGTGCAGGCAGTTTCGATCTCGCAGAGTGCACACGTTGTTCCAACCTCTGCATTTGTGCAGTGAGACTTCGAATGTGTGTGAGCGATGTGGAGTTGGGCAGTCCGCGGGTTGCTGGTGCTTTCGTTTTGGCGTTTCGTATGACAGCAGGAGTTGCGTTTCTCATTCGGGAGGAACTTGGTGGTGCTGCGACTGGAGGCCCTCTGGAGCTTCGGAGGTTACCTGATGGGTATCGTGCCGCAGGTTTGGGCGTAGTGCTTGAATCGCCAGAAGGAAGCTTCATCTTGCTCTTCGGTGGGTTCATAGGAGTTTTGAGCATTGGTTTAGCTGAACCCGAGGCGTCCGAGATAGGTGGGGATGGAGGAGTGGGTGTATCGGATACAGTATCAGCGGTGGAAATCGATTTCGTATCTGGTGGAGTCGATATCATAGGCGAAGAGGCAGTAGATGTTGGGGAATCGCCCAAAGAAGGAGAGTTTGGCGCCGTGATGTCCGTAGCGATATTTGGGACACGTCGTTTCCGGAGCTTGTCTTGCATTATCTCTGCTTCTATCCTGAGATCTGATAGCTCATCTCGCAGGCGCTGGGTTTCAATTCGTAGATTCTCTCTTTCCTGTTCTCCAACTTTGATCTCCTCCTCCATCATGACGGCCCTCTCGATCGCAACATTATATTTCGACTCGAGATCCTCCAACGATGACGAAGTATTTCGTGCTTGCCTCTCGAAGTCGTCATTTTGAACTTCGATGTCGCGTAACTTTAGCTGCAGTGTCCTGTTTGAATCTCGGAGTGTGGTGATTTCCTTCTGGAGGGTATTCTGCGCCGTGTTGGCCTCGGATTTGGATTGCTTGTATTTGGTCTGCAAGGGTACCGTTAGATCGACGACGGGCAACGGCGCATCAACAGGAATCATGAAATAAGCATACCTTCCACTCGTCGACCTCAAATCCCAAGCTCTCAGCCTTCTCCTGCAGCACCCGTTCTCTCTTCTCGGCAGCCTCGACATCCTTCTCCAGCTCAGCCTCCAGCTCTTGACTGGAGGCCTGGAATTCCGCTAGTTCATGCTCGAGTTGTTCGTATTGCGATTTATAATATGCGAGCGCACTCTCTGGGGTCGACAGATCTGTCGGAGGGGACGAAGGTGGCTCATCCATGGACGGCGATGGGGGTGTTTACCGTGTGTTTGGTTTGCTAGCTGTGCGCAAGCTTGCATCTGCGATATTTCCAAACCTCCAATATACCTCTCAGGAGATCAAACTTTCTCCTGCTGCCCCTAGGTCCGCTCAGACGATGTCCCTTTGTGATCTTGTGCTGGTGTAGCGGTGTGCTTGCTTCGAATAGGATGGCTGTATTGTCGTGTTCTGTTGTTCGTAATAGATCGGTCCGTCGGTCGGTGTTTGGTGAATGAAGCTGCCGTAAATTGGATGTAATGTAATGCAATGCGATAGCTCTATTCTCGCACTGGTGTTAGTGTCCTGGTATTCCGAAAGTCCCTCGGTGCTGGAGGGGTTGTCGCTGGTCGTCGTTGTCGTTTGGAAGTTGTGTTGATTTCAGGAGGCTATCGTTGTTGAGTTCACTCTAGCGCAGGGGTCGGGCCAGATTGGGTGTCGGAGCAGCAACCAGAACATGTGAACCATGTGAACCACCTCCTCGATTGGGGCGTCGACGTCAACCTCATGCCAATCTTCGACTCACAATCCATACCACCAAAACGAGGAACTCTCCTGAATAACGCATTTGGTGGCTTCATGTAATCAATTTTACCGGACAAATTCACTCTATCATTTACACGACGAACAGGTACCAGAACTCAGGCGCCTGTATGGATTCCTGAATTGGAAGCAGTTCATGCACCCACGGTAAAATGCATCTGCACGCCTGCATATATTTTCTTGGTCAGGTCCGAACTCAGGGGCACTCTGAAGGAAAAGTTCTATTACCAGATAGAGTGACGGACGACGTGTTGACATTATACCTGAAGTACGAATTCCGCTCCACCAAATTATAAAGTCGAATTTTTCCTTGCCTTACTAGGCGAAACTATCGAAATCCCCAAAGTCCACCATAGCTAGTAAAAAGAATTCATTTCAAAATTTGCCAGAGCTGTGGAAATTTTGGGGGGGAATTGTGCCGTGTCATAGAAAAAACTGCTCTTGTCCGTTTGCAGTTTGTCGTTTTGCTCCTGTGCAAGAACATACTTGCGCAAAATTTATAACAGAGTTTGGATGATCTTGGATATGAGGAAGTGGGTTGTAATTCCTTGACGCAGAATAGAGGCCTCATTCTCGTGTTATCATGTTATCAGATCGGACGATGGATTTGTCTGTGGCTCACCGCACCTACTGTACAAAGTATCGAGTCTTATACACAATGAACTCAAGCCTCGGTAAGTAAATGAGATGTTTTCATGGTATGTTCTTCCATTCAAAAATCTTTGAATTGCCCATTCTCACTTTCTAGAAAGTCTACCAGTCCCATCCTTTACAGTGAAATCTTCTTCTCACTCCTCCCAACCCGCTCAAAATCGACCGCATGACTTCCAACGTCCGCCAAGCCCTCCATATGGATCTCGGGACCCGAAAACTGCTTCTTCGCAGTCGTAAACCAAGTAAGGGTGGCGATGAACACGATAACTCCCACTGTAGCAGAATTATAATTCTTTTTTTCCCTGGTAGCCGGATGCACAGACGGGAGATTGAACGAACAGGAGATAAATGAGGCCATCGCTTTCACGTAAATGTGCCGAAGGATATACTGCAAAATGCCATTTAGATGAGAGCCCCGAGGGCGATCGCAACTACTGGCATATGATGCTTACGCTCGAATCTTTCATTGATTGAAGAGAATGGCAGCCCTCATTCCGAGCAAACGCGTACAGAGAACGAGCGCCTTCGGAGAGCATCCTATTGGCGGCACCTATGTCGATGACCACCATCAAGGAGTCTAGTAAGCAAGATCCGATGTTGCTTTGGGTGCGTCGAAATTGCTTTCTCTAAGTGGGACCAGAGTGGGTGTTGAAGCTACCTCGTGGATATCTCCGATGCAGAAGCAGAGGGCAATCAGGAAATGAATCCAGTAATGACACCAAGATAAATGGATAGATCAATAGCACTTGGGCTTTACTTTCTGGCATCCTTGATTTCCTGTCATGTGGGCTGGGGCACCGTCTGGCTGGAAAGACAATTGGCCGACATTTCAACATTTGGCATTCCAACGGGGACCTCGAGAAAATCCTCTTACAGCAACACATCCCAAATCCAGGCTGCAGGATACCAATAATCCCAGCTATCGAAGCACCGAACCCCGTGAAGTTCTGGAAATCCTTGAAGACAAACGATGGCGATTGTTTGTTTTTATTGCAAGCGAGAATCGTGGTGATAGTGACGATGAAAGCGACGATGTTGAACACCAGAAATCCGTTCGAGACTTTATCAAGGACTTTTGATCCCCATAAGTTTATAACTGCTGCAAGTAGAACGGTGTGACATCTTTCGATCACGTAGCTTGTGTTCACCAAATTGGCCTGTCCCAGGATGAAATTGGCCCAGATGAAGCTGTTCGTAGCTCCGATTGCTAACAGACTTGTTTCAGGTTAGGTACATCACAGAACCAATTGGCTGTATCACTTACCGATGATCACGAACCATCCCGTCAGATAGGAGAATTGTCTTTGTGTGATTTTGTGATCCAAGATGAATACCCAGCTGTACTGGCCTGAAAATATACACTCATTTTCATCGTCATCTACTTCAAAAGTAGCTTGCATGCACAAAAGAGAGCCAGAACGCTTCCAGTAAAGGGGTTAATTGACGAGAAAACTCAGCTCACTTCCAGCGACCGGAAACTCCAAGCACATGTCTACCATGGAGTAGTATGCCAGACACAACGCAGCACAACATATCCTCAACCAAGCTCGGGTCATTACAGAAGGCCCACCAGCATTAAAGCCTGTCACGAGGACTCCTCCTAATGTACTCCGGCTGCGAGTTCCCGGCAGCATCCCATCTTTTGGCACGGAAACACAACATACCATGTAATTATGGAAAAGGAGAACCCACTCATGCTCACCATTCCGAAGGGATGTTTGAGCTCTTCTAACAGAAAGATATTTTGGAATTTAAACATGTTTGTAACTCAAAACATTTGGCAGACGAAAATAAGACTTGTTAGGGAAGTTGACTAGCTTGACCTTTCAAGTGTGGGGTCCACTGCAGAAGGAGGCCGCCGTCTTCTAGACAAAGAAAGGCGACAATAAGTGCCCTGTCTTATCGTAACTTTCTCTCCACTCAGGTCTGGTATTTGAAGCATTACGTTTGGCCAATTCGACTTATCCGAATGCCGTCACAATCTTGGCGGGTCTCGCCGCTTTCACTTGACGGCCAACTTTGCCGGTGACTTCTGCTGTGCAACTTTGATGTCAACAGAGATGTACACTCTCAGACCGGAGACACGAGGAATCATTCATTCGAAGGTAAGACATCTGAGGATTGCTCGAAACAGCATGAGTGTAACGAAGAAACTGGGATCAAAACGCAGAATACTGACGCAGCAGAAAGCATGATGGCCATGCCTTTGCGGATATGAAAGCCAGTGACTGTATAGCTACTGTAGTCTCATCAGCGGTCGACCGTCTGAGACACGTTTTCCGAACATGGTCCCCAAAACCCAGCAGGTAATGCATAAATGGGCGTGAGCTCCACAGCCTAGCCTTGCCTTATCGTCAATCAACATGCAAGGCTGAAGAAAGCCAGCGAACTCTGGAAATCTCAAAGGAAAGACCCAAAAGTCCCCGTGCGGAATCACCAAACTTTCTCTCGAATCTCGCAACATTTTCTCGGTTGCCAAGAATGCCTTCATCTTCCTCCACAGTCCGATATCCTGCACGCCGCCACGAGCTGCCCCAGATCTCGCGAAGAGGTCTCTACGACTCAGTTCATACAACATAGACGCGTGTCTTCACTAATCACCTGGTTGAACTCCAATAGCACGCTTTCCCAAGAGCTGCACCTTCCCCCGTAGTGTAACCGGGCTTTTGCAAGCTCCGGCAGGATCTCCGGCACGTGTGACTGGCCTATACGTTACACCAGCTCATGCTGCACCAATTGAAGTAGAAATATCGATATCAACATCGTGGTTTGAGCTGATGTTGTTACCCGCATTCGATGTGGTATTCTTGACATTGTTGTTTGCCAACTGTAAAGTCAGGCTATGCATCGAATGGAAAGCTGGTCGTACTCGTCGACGTCTTCAAATTTTGCATTGGTAACTGTATGTCATTGCCGTTAGTAACTTCGGTGTCATAAGAGTTCCAAATAACCAACATGCAAGGCCCACCGCCTTTCATACAACCAGGAGGGCTTATTGCACACGCTAAACCGAAGTTCCCCCCATTCGGCAGAGGCCGACGAAAGTCAACATCGAGCTTCTCTCGAAATGTCTTCAACTAGTCGCCATCACCAGGCTGTCCCGTTGGGTGAAAAATCTGTACTTCGCCGTCGTTACGCTGAAGCTTCTGCTGATCTTGCTTCGAATGTTCATACTCTACTACGAAATTCGAATCAGCCGTGCTGAATGACGAGGGAGGACACTAGACGAGGAGATGGCGGCTCGGGAAGGTGAGAAGGGTGAATTGTTGGAGTATGAACCGTACGGAGATGGCAATGAGAAGAATTCTGTTTCATCGAGTGCTTAGCTGGAGTGCAAGAGGATCGTGGGACGGCAGGAGGACAATCATATGGCTTGAACCGGACTGATGTAGTGCATGGATTCTTCAAGCACAGCATACTTTATGTCTTCACGGTAGTGGAGAACTTGACTTGAAATCGAGTACAGTGGCGTTGTTAGCGATTTTGGAAGAGAACTTGAATCGTCCTTCTATTCTCCTTGCCTGTGGAGGTAATCTGGAAATTCGTGGAGAGATAAGAGACATACTGTAAGTAGCAGTCATCGCATAACAACCAGAAGTAAAACAGAGCTGAACTGCCATCCCCAAAAGCACCAGTTAGTCCAAACAACCATGAAGTAAAGACATGCCCACATCCAAGCATGACTCTGTGGGGGTTTTTTGACGGGACTGCGACAGGTCGTCGCTGTCGTTGACTTGAGGTTTACGCGAGCCTGCCTTACATCGGGGACGGGCTTCAGAGTAGAAAAGGGGTATGTATTGTATTTGCTGGAGACGCCCTCTGGGGACGACTTAGCTTACTGAGAATCGCCAACTTGCAGAGCTTCAACATCAACATCAAAAGCAATTATATGCCTCACTGGAAGAATTGAAAAAAGGACAACCCGCGTCCACCCGAATTGCTTATCGAAAGTTTTTTAGGGGTGGAATTACAATTTTGTATTTTGAGGATACAGGACAGATAATCGGAGACGGGAGATGGCAGCAACACTGACGGACTTAGTGATGTGGCACACGAATGAGTTTGGCCAGTCTTCCTCGGGAAATCTTGCACCAATTCTATCAAGTTATCTCTGACCACTCGATCAGCAGCTGAAGTTGAGAAGAAGTTCTCGTTATGGATTTGAGAAGTCGAACCTTTTCAACCCTTGTGAAGAACAAACTATCGGCCCAGAATCCGAAACTCAACAAGAGCATGTCAAAGATGGTGCGGAGAGCCCATGTGAAAGATCCTCCCAAAGACCTGGGCTGAGAGTAACAGAAGCTTGGTATCGCTTGGTTCGGTTTCAACCCCAGATGCCATCCCATCTCACCGACTGGCAGGAGTGAGTGAGGCAACTGGGGATGCCAAGGGATTCGATGCCAAGGGATCCATGTTCTGATAAGAGGGCTGCTGGTTCAGAAGTGTTGAGGTGAGACGTGACGGGCTGTCGCGAGATCCTATCTGATGCACCCTGTCTCCCCGCATAGTGAGATGCATGAGATCCAGACGTCGAGACCAGCACTTTTGACATGGACGAAGCTTCGTAATGGTCGATACTGTACAGTAAAGGCCAAACTCTAAAACTTCGTTGTGGAGGTGGTGGATCGAAGTCAGGTTGGGTGCTCGCCTCGGTTCTTGGCGAGCAGGGGTTCACGTGATCTGCATCAACTACGGAAGGTAGTCGGCGGTCCGAAGGGAGTATCTATGGTCAGGTTGGCTTTCCAATCTCTTGTTCTTTCTGCGATTGTGCAGTTGGATGGCTCGCTGGCATGTTGCCTGTTTTTCTGTTACAGAACTCCGACGTTGCCTGTGATTTGCGTGATTGTGGAACACCTTTTTTTTTATCCCTCAAAGGTTGATGTTTTTTCTTGTTTTCATTCGCTTTCCCTTTCCCTTTCGCTTTACCTGCCTGCCCACTGCTGTAATTTGCTTTCCCCCCTGAATCGGGTGATGTCGGACCACCAAAGCAACGCAAGTGAGTGCAAGAGGTCCCGGCGCGCCGGGTGGAGCTGAGTGAGACACACACGCGAGCTTCATCCAAAGGTCGGGTCTCCCTCCATTCCCGCCGCTGCCCAGTCCTGTGTTCGTCGCATTGCTGACAGGGACAAAGTCTGTCAAATCCTTAGTTTCGCCTCTTGCCTCTTGGATCATGCTTGGAATTTCGGCTCTGTTTAATAGAGACCAGCAATGTCCGTATGGCCGTGAACGCCTCATTCAGGTCTGTTGTCATCCGGTGTATCGTCCAACGTTGATATCATCAACATCCAATACCTCGTCCTGGTCCCACTCAACGTAACGCAATCCATCAATTAATCAATCAATCAATCAGAAGCCAGTCTGTGCCGACAGCGCTGACCATCCATCCCATCTCCTCTGTCCAGTATAATGTATTCCATCCCATAGTTTGCCCATGCATCACCGACTGCCTGGATCCCTGTGCCGCCATGGGTCTGAAAGACTCCGGCCTGTCACAGCGGACCCGGGCCGTCTAGGTACAGTACTGTACTTCGTCGGAAGGATGGAAGGATGTCCGCGCTGTGATTCGCTCTTTGCCATCGGAATGCCACCAAAGCCACCGAAACCCCAACGAAACAGACAATGACCAAGACAGCTCTGTGACAAGAGCTTCGGGGAGTCTGGATGGATGGGTCCTGGTCCTGGGCCGGCCCTCGTGGAAGAACGTTAAAAAGTGCTGTGCCCACTTAAAAAGCAATCAATGCAAAATCACATATCAGAGAAGAACTGCCCGTCGACTTGATTTCCAAAACAATTCTCCCTCTCTGCATATCGAATAATCCTCTCTATTCTGCTCTCTTGCCTTTTCGCTGCCTCTCCCAATGTCGGCTTACAGTTACAGTACTTCAAGTTCCGAACTTTCAACACCTAGATCATCCTCGCCTTCCTCAGTCATTAGCCGGTCGTCGACTGCCACTACCATCAGCAAGAGAATGTCTATTTCACAACGAAGAATTTCGGGTTTCGATCCAATGTCTGCTGTTAACATGGAAAACGTTGAGGCTGCTATGAAAGCTGCTGCTCTTGACTGCTTCAAGGGATACGCCCAGAATAACTACGGCACTGTAAATCAGTACAGGACGACAGACTACGTACCCAAGAACTCTGCTGGAGGATACCAGGTTCTCAGAGAACCTGCGTGGAATAAAGGTACAGTACCTTAACCGAAAAGATCCTGGACCCCACTAACACTTTGATGCAGGTACATCGTTCAGTCCCGATGAAAGAATATCCAAAAACCTCACTGGCCTCATACCTCATGTCCTAGAGAATCTGGAAACACAATGCCAAAGGGCCATGCGGATGATCAACAGTCGTGGAACCAACATCGACAAATACCTCTACCTATCTACCCTCAAACAAACCAACACCGATCTCTTCTACAGACTCCTGATTGACAATGTTGCTCAATTGATGCCTTTGGTCTACACCCCAACCATCGGGGACGTGTGCCTTCAATATTCCACACTTTACACCCACCCTGAAGCTCTTTACATTTCCATCAAGCAACGCAAATCCATTGCCACCATTCTTCGTAATTGGCCGTATGCAGACCCATCTATCGCCGTCGTAACTGATGGATCCCGTATCCTCGGACTGGGTGATCTTGGTGTTAATGGTGTTGGAATTTCAGTAAGTGGCATGCTTCCGAACCTCCGTGGGGGTACGTGCGCTAACAGCTGCACCGATCGGCAAGCTCGCCCTTTACACGGGAGCAGCCGGTATCCATCCAGAGAAAACGCTGCCAATTGTTCTTGATTGTGGTACAGCGAATGAGGGCAACCTCCGCGACCCGCTGTATCTGGGTCTCAGACAAAAGCGTGTATCGCCTGAGGTCGCCTTGGAATTCATGGATGAGTTCATGGCTGCCGTAAAGGAGGTATACCCCAGCATGCTTGTTCAGTTTGAGGATTTCGAGACCGAGAAGGCCTTCCAGTACTTGGAACGTTACAAGCAAGAGAAGTGCTTCAACGATGACATCCAGGGAACTGGTGCCGTTGTGTTGGCTGGGTAAGTAAACCCGGGCATGGATCACTTGAATCTCCTAACATTTCCTCAGTTACATGGGTGCCGTCAATTTGTCAGGTGTTCCTATCGAAGATCAAAGACTGGTCTTCATGGGTGCCGGGTCAGCTGGTGTTGGTGTTGCCAAGCAAGTGATGGAATTCTATACTCGCCGTGGTCTTTCGGAGCAACAAGCGCGAGATAAGTTCTGGCTCGTTGATACTAAAGGTCTTGTGACAAGAGACCGTGGAGACAGACTCGCTGAGCACAAGAAGATCTTCGCAAGAACAGATAATAATGGTCACCAATTCAGTACTCTCGAAGCTGTCATCGAATATGTCAAGCCAACGGCTCTCGTCGGTCTGACTGCCACCTTCGGCGTATTTACCGAATCAGTTGTCCGCGCCTTGAAGGTCTCCGTCGATGCCGGTGGACTCGGTCGCCGACCCATCCTCTTTCCCCTGAGCAATCCCCTCACTAAGGCCGAATGTACATTCGAGCAAGCTATTACCTGGACCGAAGGCACAGCCATCTTCGCCTCCGGATCTCCGTTCTCTCCTTTCACAACCAAGAACATGGACAGCGTTACCACATACTACCCTAATCAGGGCAACAATGTCTACGTCTTCCCAGGTCTCGGACTTGGAGCCATTTTGGCAAAGTCTACTCGCGTGACAGACAGCATGGTATATACCTCCGCCGCCGCTCTCGCTGGCTGCCTCAACTCAGAAGAACTCCGGATGGGTCTCATCTACCCCAAGATCGAGCGCGTGCGTGATGCCAGCGTCGTCGTCGCACGAGAAGTGATGAAGACAGCCCGCCGTGAAGGCGTCAGCACATTACCCGAAGAGACGTGGGTCGAGTGGGAAGAGTGGGGAGATGTTGCCTTGACTGCGTGGATCAAGAAGCAAGTCTACGACCCTAAGTGGTAGCGCAGTCTCTTCGTTGGGTGTGAGAAGGCCGATTTTCACGTTTCGTCATTTCTTTCTTCGGCCGGCTCATATGGCCTTCAGTTGCAGCAGCATTACCTGGCGTTTTTGGGTTGGGATAATATTGGACGGATACCTATTTAGATTTTAGACCCTACTACCTCCGACGATTGACTCGTTCGGATCTTATTGTAAATGTAAAAGCGTTTGAAATTTTCACACACATTGCCCGTCTTGTCTCGTTCCACCGTCCTCAAGTCTGTCTAACTTTAAGGGAACTCTCTAGCCTGACAATTGAGAATCCAAAGTCTAGGGGTGTCACAACATCCGTTTCTTACGGTTGCTTGCCTACAATTTGGTTTCATGTTTCAGGGTGAGCCTATGAGAAGAGCTCGAAGATATCTATCTTCAGGCAGATGAATAAGAGGAGAAAAAAAGGGGGGTTGATGTCTCGAATTCAGGTGCGGCCTGATGTCAAATCGTAGCAGGCTCCAATTTATGTACCAGGTACCTCTTGCCGCCTTTCCATTCTTACCGAAGAGATGGGAAGTTCGGACGTTGACTTAGTGGAAGTGTATGACCGAAAGACATCTTATTCATGAAGATTAAACTACATGTCTTGCAAAGAAAAGGGCTAGTAGGATATAAAATTCATTACTGATCTTCTTCTGTTTGAAAAGCAGGAGGCAGTGTATGGGAGGCAGTGTCACTCTTCATGGAGGGGATGTTCTCAGCCGGGTCTTTGCCTGCTCGCTAAGCGACAGGGCTAATTCCCATGTTGTGAATTATTTAATCGACTTTCGAATTGATCACAAAATGACACGCAAATTTTGATGTTTCACTCTAAACTAATAAGTATACAATTAAGAACATATAATAAGTTGGAAGTCCCCATTTACTGAGACACGGCTTTCAGAAGGAGGCTGAGATGACAGGCGTCAACTCCAAGCCATTCCCGGGATCCCTAAAACGGTTAGAACTCGGCCAAGCCGCACCGCTCAAGGCAACAACATTTGCACCATTCTGATCCGATCGAGAGACAACCATGGATGGATGGCGCATCAAAGGCAAGGCAGCCACCATTTGATTGCACTCCCAGCATCCTCACCAAAAGCTCGATGTCCCTCGGTCTTTTATCTCTCCTTCCCTCACCAGTTTGACATGAGGCTTTTTTCCTGCTTTCTCTCATCACGTTTCGTCTCGCAATACCTAGGTATCAATTAACCATCAACCCCGGTTTTGACAACTTGACGCATCATGGAGTCGCTATTCAGCTTGCCGCTGCCGTTCCAGCGGCGACTAACGAAGATGTACACCGATACCAAGAGCTCCTATGATTTCGTCAAAGAGCCTGTGCAGAGTGCAGAGGATCCCGAGTTGATGTCTTTGCACCGCAAGTTGCGCATCCAGAAGGACCGCCTGGTGTCTTGGGGTTTGGAATGGTCGGATCCGACGCAATCACCTGATATCGACGAATCCATCAACAAGGCCGGCCTCAGCGAGCTCGTAGGAAGTGTTATGTCGACTATCAAGGAGGTTCTGGCCGAGGCGGAGCCGTTATGGCAGTCTTCGAAGCAGAGGTCGTCTGACGAAAAGGGTCCTGTATCCGAGAAATCCATCGACCGCAAGCCATCTTTGATGGTCTGGGACAAGTCGAGGTTTCAAGATTTGGTCCGAGACTTGACTATGTCTATCGATACTCTGTACGATCTTTCCAGGACCAGGCAATCGCCTCGCAAACCACCTTTGAAGAGTGAGGAGTCCTCTGGCTCTCTCCAAGCGAAGAGCCCAGCCACCGAGGAAAAGATGTTCGAGTCTACTCGAATGCAAACACCTCAACAAATAGATCCAAAGTCACTCATCTGGCCTCGAGACCTCAAAACGATCCAGTCCGGTATATTACCACCAGCGAAATCTCGTCGGCAGATCGTCTTTATGCGTCGTCCAACTTCCGTACCCGAGCCTCGAAAATACGGCGCTTCGACCCCAGTTGTCCCTGTGCTTCTGGAATACGCACCTTATGATCCAATTTATTCCATTACTGGCATCACTCCATCTATGACTCGATTTGAGAAACTCTTTGCGGCGCTTTCCCAAGCATACCTTTCCTCAGAACGCATTCTGTCGGGGCTGCTGTCCCTGATTGGATACTTCGAGGAACCGGACCATTCCAGATTCTGTCTCTTGTACGCCTTGCCGACAAATTTTGGACCTGTGGATATGGAGAGCCCAAAGATACCTACCGTAAGCTTCTTGTCGGATCTGCTCTTCAGTCGCAACTACGAGCCAAGTCTCGAGGTCAAGTACCGGCTTGCTTACAATATTTCCAATGCCGTTTTCGACTTGCATGCAAAAGGGGTAGTGCATGGGAACATTGTCTCTTCCAACATTTTATTCTTCGAGAGTCAGTCCCATGGCCGTTTCGATTTCACTCAAGTCAACATACGACAATCATATCTCACATCCTGCGACCTCTTCTCCGATAATGCAACTGATAATTCCGAATCTCCGACAGATTCACGTACCAGTTTATATCGCCATCCACTCGATCCTAGAACGACTCGCTACACACGATTGACTTCTGAGAGCAAGTCTCTGGATCTCTATGGATTGTCTATGCTTCTGCTAGAAATCGGTCTCTGGACTTCTCTCCCCGAGATTTTCCCCACCATGTCCACTGTTCCTGATAACCCAGCTGGTACGTTCAGAAAACTTGCTGCCAGATGTGGCAGCCTTTATGTCAAGGCTGTCCAAGCTTGTTGGGGTGCTCCTCAAGATGAGTTGTCTCAGAAAGCCAGAACCGACGTTATGCATCAAAAGGTGCTGTGGAAGGTTTCCAAAGCCCTCGACACTTGCTGTGCAATCGATGAGAGTTCGGACGAATCAAATGAAGACAGTGATGACTCTCTACTCGACATCTCGGCACCAATCAAGCCTTCCAGGTCTACGACTCCTCAACGAAGGATGATTAGCGATAGCAAGCCGCCTGCCATTACTCTCGTCACAAGTCCTCTGGCCGCACCACGACGCTCCGAGAAGTCGGCATACGAAAAGGCATCGGTTTCTTTCAATGAGAGGTCAACCTGGTCAGAGAGACCACTTCCGATAGGTATGTTCAATCGATTGGATATGATCACTGCGGCTAATGACCTTAGTCCCTCCTCCTGTAGTTGAAAAGCCCAAGCCGAAATTGCGCACATACCCATCTATCAGAATCAGCCAAGAGCAACTCGACTTCTGGCATACTGGTCTGATGCCGCATATCAACCATGTGCTCCGCAATTTCTACAAGAAGTACCCTGAGTCTGTTGAAATCAGCTTGGAGAGCATCGGCGAATCACCGACGACGACAAAGCCTACCATTCTGGTCATCTGCACAAGTGTCAACAAAGTACGAAGTATTCTCAAGAAGTCTTTGGTGTATGACAAGTCAACATATGGACTGAAGGTCTGCCGAGGAAAGGTTGTTCGTTCGCGTAAACATGGCCCGAAACGATCGATGGCTGGTGGGTTCGGCGTTGTGAAGGCAGCAAACGGAGAGCACCAAGATCGTCCAACGAATGGTGCTTCTATCGGAGCTTATGTTGGAGATCGCCATCTCCCTCCTGTGTCCTTTGGTGGTCTCATCATGGTTGATGATAAGCCATATGGAATGACAGTCCATCATATGCTCGATGATCCTTCTGACAGTGAAGAAGAGGAAGAGGAGGTAAAAGCACCAATCCTTCGATCCAGCGCCTGCTCTAGCGAACTTCCAGACCTCACTCTCTCAGAGTCCTCGGTCTTCGACAGCGGCGACGAAGAATACATGTACACGCTCTCCGACTACGAATCCGATTTCTCTGAAGGCGAGCAAGAATCAGATGACCAAGAGGAGGAAGGAGACTATGACGACACCACCAGCGACGACTATATGGAGCCTGGAGACATCAAGGGTATCCCACAAGGCTGCGGCGAAGAGTATCTCATTACACAACCGGCCATCGACGACGTCTCCGAAGGATTCTACCCCAACGAAGAAACCCGCGACGAAGACCACCTTGACAGCTTCCAGCTTGGCGAAGTCTACGCCTCATCCGGCATCCGTCGTCGCACTGAAAACGGCACCGTCCATGAAATCGACTGGGCGCTTTTCGAGTTCAGCGAGGAGCGCTGCCCTCAGAAAAACCACATCAAGAACGGCGACCGCTTCTGCCACCGCAAACCAACTGAGTACCCCATCGCCGTCGCTCCCGCCAAGGATCTCAGCAATCTAGGAGTTCACTGCATGGCTCGCACCTCCGGTCTACAAAGCGGTCGTATCCTGCCAGGCATGGTAATCGTCAAGATCTTCGGCCGCCAAACTCCATCGTCTAGCTACCAGGTTGCTGGCAAGATGCTCGGCATACCAGGTGACTCTGGTGCTTGGGTGGTAGATAACAAGGATGGACGTGCGTGCGGACATGTTCTTGCATGGAGTTCCAAGAAGCGCGTTGCGTATATCTGTCCCATGGACGTCCTCGTTCGTGATATCGGCGAGACTTTGAATGCGACTAGTATTTCTCTACCTGGCGGCGAGGAACTCTACTCGAAAACATCAACAACAGCTCCCGCCTCGGCCCCTCTCACATTACCCGAGCCGAGCATCCAGATCCAGATTCAGAACGAAAACGAAAACCGAAGTGGAAGTATCGACGACATCAATGCAGATATTAACTCCGAGGAAATCACCCAACTCCTCAAAGAACTCAAACTCCCACCGACACCAGAGCAAATCGATGGTATCGACCCCTCATCTCTGAACAGCTTCAGCCAGAAGGATTTTCAGGATGTGTTGAAGGAAAGGGAGAAAGAAAGTGGCCGGGAATACCCACCCTTCCAACTCCTCGGCAGGACGGAACGCGTGCATAGACTACGCGCCACATGCAGCAGCAGCAGAGTATTGGGTTCATGAAGGGTCCGGGTATGGATGGTGGGTGAGGGGGTTTGAGCGTGGATGAGGAGATGCATGATAGTGGTGTGGAGGCTGATGCAGAGTTGCAGGTTGGCGTTGGGAGGGTTTGATTGTTGGTTTTCGGTTGGGTTTGTCATGATGATGATGATTGAAAAGTTTGGAGGTACCTGATATTTGATACCTGGTTTAATGATACCGTTGGGAATTGAATGATTACGATCTTCTTGGGTAGCCTACCATGTCTACTTATTCATAGCACTGCTATCTTATATCTTCAAGGAGTCGGCTCGGTTTAACGTGGAATAATATACCAGTCACAATGAATTTATTTTGACATTATGCCATGTTTTACTCTTTCACTCCAGCCTTTCCACTTGTAAAAGTAGTAATGGATTTTCTGTTCTGGTATGTAGAAAAAGTGGACATGATTCAATTCCGAAGTCAATGCCTTCTGTGCATCTAAATGTAACTTTTTGTTATAGAAATTCTACCATGCTTGCCTTGCGAACGCCTGCCTGACCATAGAAGTCACGCCCATGCTGATGCAACCAAACCGAACAATCAGTGAATCAATGAATCTTCCTCTTGATCATGGGAATCCATGAAGAAGAGCCCCCTTTCCTTACATTCTGTTCACATGTTAGCCTTCATTCTTCTATTTGATGCAAGTTGATCCGGAGATATTCAAGAATTGGTTGGGATCATCAATGGGGAAGTGATAGCTTACCGCTCAACAGGCGTCAACCCCAGAATCCGCATTCCATTATTCAGCACAATCCTCGCCGAATCATACAACGCCATACGAGCCTTCATCAACTCCTTCTCGGAACCCATGATCCTCAAATGATCATAACTGGAGCTCAGCGTGTGCGTCATCTTGAACAAATACGTCAGGATGGTGGTAGGCTCCAGTGTCTTGAGCGTGTTCTGTACGACATCAGGGTATTGGGAAATGACGCGGATGAGGTTGAGTGCGTGGGGCTCGGTGAGAAGGGACAGGTCAGCCGAGGCGATTTCCTCGGTGCTGAGAGCTGCCTTGCGGGTAATGGAGCAGAGACGAGCATGTGCGTATTGGAGATAAGGACCAGTGTCGCCTTCGAAAGAGGTCATGACATTGATGTCGAAAGTGTAGTTGTTGATTCTGATGAGTTCTCGTTAGTGATATTCGCCTCGCCCGACGAACAAACTTACCGCTTTCCGCTCAAGTCTTGGACCATGACACTGCTGATACCGAGAATATCGGCTGTCTCGAGTGGTTTCTCAACTTGCTCGTACTTGGCCTGGTTCTTCTGCATCACCTCGTGCATCTTCTCGCCCACGTCACGGAGGATATCATCCAAAAACTTGACAGTTCCCTTTCGAGTGCTCATTCCCAAAACCATGCCAAAGTTGATGTGTTGTACCTTAGCCGCAAGCGCCTTATATCCCATCAACTCGATAATCTTGAATAATTGCTTCAAGTGCAAATCTTGTTGTGAGGCAACGACGTAGATCATTTGATCGAACTTGTAGATCTCGTCTCGTCGGACCATCTCACTAATATCTCGGGTGAGATAGAGTGCTGTTCCGTCCTTCTTCTTGATGATTGGGCGCTCGAGACTCTTGCCTGGCTTTCCTGGAACGAGTTTGCTGAAGTCAACGATAACAGCACCTTCCGATACCTCCGAAACACCAGTCTCTTCCAGCTTCTTTGCAGCGGCATCCATTCGTTCTTGACTGACTTGGCTTTCTCCCGAGTAGTCGTCAAAGTGGATATTTAAGCGAGCATATGTCTGCATATATCGCTTGATGCTCAAATCTCGAAATCGCCTCCACAGTGCCAGTGCCTTCTCGTCGTTCTCGGTCATGGCCTTGAAATATCGACGGGCTTGCTCGTCTAATTCCTTGTCCTTGAGGTCCGTCACGTCCTGTCCCGCCTCCTCTGCCGCCTTGATCTTCGCTTTCTCGTCTTCCTTGTCCTTGTTGATCTTGACGTAGATTTCGAAAAGATGGTTGATAGGATCGACCTCTAGTGCCTTCTCATCGCCATATCTCTCAAACGCAAGAGCGAGAAGTCCATATTGCTTGCCCCAGTCTCCCAAATAGTTTATGCGAACAACATCCCAACCCGCACCCTGGTATAGATTCGCCAAAAATCCTCCAATGATCGTACTTCGAAGATGACCCGCATGGAATGGCTTTGCGATATTTGGCGAGGAGAACTCGACAATCATCTTTTTCTTTCCTTTGGAAGGGTTCTCTGGGTCTTTCATGCCATTGAACGGGTTTAGACCGAAAGACTTCTGGCTCTTTATGATCGCGGGTATGAGGACTTTTGCGAGCTTGTTGACTTTGAAGAAGAACTGGACGAAAGTTCCATTGGTAGTTGGCTTCTCCACGAGAGGGGACTCTGGAAACTGGGGCACGCATTCAGCATAATCCACCCGAACTCAGAATAGCAGAACCTACCTTCTCAACCCATTCTGCTGCAAGCTCTGCAGGCTTCTTGCCCTTGACTCGCAACGCAGGTACAGGCAGAACCAAGTCTCCCTTGTCTAATGTCTGGGTCCATTGTAGAGCCGGGTAAATAATCGAGGCATCCACACCGGTTACTTCAGTTAGGATTGAGGTGATATATGCTCGGTAGATGTCGACAGGATTGACCTCTGGGTAGCAATTCGGATATTTGGGCAAAGGAGTTCCAAGTTCCAGAGACTTGAGCTGGTCCGACAGAGAAGACGCTGCGGCCGCCATTGTGTATTTCTTGGTTTGTGACACGCGGGTGGAGTGGAGATGTGCTGGCAGGAAGATGGCTCTATTTCGAGATAGAGGTGGTATTTGACAATGGCGTAGTATTCGGGGAAGGCGGGAGAAGGAAGTATTCATAAACCGCGGTTTGTGTGTAGTGGGGTTGGAGGGGAAGTCGCTGAGGAGTCATCATAAATCCTGTCGCCCAATTCGCCCAACCCGCCAGAAAAACATTTGAGTACGTCTCACGTGACCATATTTGAGACAAACCTTCAACGGCTCTATTATCGCGATGTCCGACCGACCTCCATCTTTCTCTCCAAAACCTTCAATTCACTACCACAACTCCCATCGCGCCTCCGTCTCCTAACATCTTCTGTACTCTTTCAATCAGACACTGTTTTGGGGCCTCAAGTCTGCTCCGAGACTTTTGAGAAGGCATCAAAGGTTTGCTGCTTAATCAAGTTCTTTCCTTATACATCGAAATCGATTTCACTATGCGATACTACTGCGACTGGAGCCGTCCTTAAAGTACTGCTGTTTCTAATGGTGTTACGAGTGTTGCTCTCTTTCTTTTAAATATATTTGTCAGAATCGCTTTCCGTCTCTTACACCTTCAGTCCCATCCCAAGTCCATATGCATGTCAATGCCCGTGCCAATCCCCCATTCCCAATCATCCCGATTTCCAAGAAAGAAAGCGCTACGTTACCACATGGCAATTCCAAAGCCATTGACTATTGGAAAAATAAGGAAAGAAAACAAAATGCCCATATGGACTAGCGTTCCTGCGGCGCAGTGCTGGAGGTCAAAGAGGAACATTCACCAATTATGGCGCTGATGGAACTGCTTGCCCATCATTCTTCAAAACCCGTAAGAAGGCGCGCTCACGCGAGTCTGCTGGTGTTAGCCAGTTCGGGTGAATCATTGGAAATGTACTCACTTGGGCGTGAGGACGTATCAGACCTCTCTTCCACAGTGATCGAGCGACTGTCCACATATTCGCGGACCCTGGCGACGCCATCTGGTGCTTCGTCACAAGAGTAGTCCATCTGCATCAAGCTGACTCTGACGCGATAGCGGCCTGGCTCGTTGATGACAAGGTCAGGGAAGTAGAAGTATGCCCTGTCTGTCTGGGCGTTGCCGCTTGATGAGCTGGGGTGTGTGCTTTCAGGCAAGGGGTGTGCAGAGTCAGCGACTCTACCGCCAAGCTGATCATCAAGAATCTCTCCAGAGGTACGGAGGAGTGTTGCAACCGCCCAGGTGCAGGAGAGCTCTTCGTAAACACTGGTCTCGCTGGTGATACGAGCTGCTATTGGTGGGTATAGAGCGACTCCAGGTCGGGTTTGTGGCGGGGGTTGAACTGCGAGTCCGAGCATTCTGTCACGTCGAGGATATCCTTCGTTGCCTAAAAGCACCTCTGCAGAGCATTAGTTCAGCCCTTCAGACATGGAAGGTTCCCAGCTTACGATATCCGGATCGAGTCATTGGCAGTTGATCTGCTAGAGCTGCCAGTCAACATCAAGATCCCTACTAGCCAGGGAATCATAAGATCCTGCAGCGTTGACAAGAAAGTTTAGCGTACCAAACTTAGGAGCGGCAATGGCCCGTAGATGGGTTGTATCCAGTCACTAATGTATGTTACCGTGAGTGGCGAGGAGTAGCTTGGATCGGTCTGAATGTGAAGAAACGAAGAACTGGCTAACCATCCGAGAGACAGCGTCCGCCGTCTTATATCATATTATTCATATAGATCAAGCCGTACTCGAAAGCCTCAACACAATAAAGAGGTTGGACAGGGTCTTCTTGCAATTGCTTCTGTTGTCAGACCTGACCCAAAATGAAGAGGGTGTGACTGGCTGCTAACCTTTGAGCCTCACGGTGTCGATCAAGCTCTCAAGCTTGCGGAAGAGAAGCTCACATACTTCCTTTTCTTCGACAATCACTTTTTTTTTATCAAGAGCAGAAAAACATCCGACTGGGTACATCAGGAGTTCTCAAAAAAGAAAATGTGCTAGCGGACTATCAGGTTTCAGCTGTGGGAAGAGCGGGAGTGCCTTCTAACCCTTGCTGAATTCCCATCTCATGGATCATGAATTCGAGAAGAAGTCTTCCAATTCCACACTAACCTGATTGGGGCACTTTGTAAGCCGTATTACCGGTGGCCGCTTCGTGCCCAGTCTTCAGGGCTCCGGGGCTTCATGGCTTCAGCTCAGCAGCCAACCCCCACCAAGGGCGGCATTTACAATCCGATCTAATGAGACACATCGTCTCGACATATTATTAGCAGTGGAAGATGACTTTGTTTAAGTTCAAAGCAAGTCACAAGTGTTGCATGCGAGTACACGTCACCACAGCTGGGGGGCCGGGTCGTTCAGCTTGAGAGATTCGCGACCTGTGATACATGGTACGTACGTACCTACACGATCTGACCGATCCGCAAAACCCAGGTCCTCGGTACTGGGACGTCGGAGCCATGGGGACTGTTTTAACCGTGGACAGGCTACCTAGGTAGGTAGGGTAGCTGGACAACTAGACAAGTTATGGTCAATTCGATTCGATGCCCAGATATGCCAAGTGTTGATTGGCGCTTCGAGCATGCGATACAGAGCATTCACTTCAGATTCCAAAATCGACGCTAGCCTGTGAACCCCAAAAATGACTAGAAATGCCCGAGAACCTTGCCCCGGGTCGTCGGAAGAGACAAACAATGGTCTGGGATGCAAAAGAGTAAGTAAGTGCTTCACATCTTTTGCAGTGGCTGCAGATGCTGTTGCAGAAGGTAATTCGCCCCCCCCACCCATGTCTAGATTATTCATCACTCGCACACCTCGCCAAAGGTAGGCTCAATGAGAGACTTCCATTGAACCGACATCCTCAGTAGGATATCGAGAGCCATAATACGTTTCTGCTCAACTCGATACACATTTCTGTGGACTAAGTAGATTTGGATCCACAGCGGCAAGGAGTGTCTGTTCCTGAACAGGAAATTCTTGCGAGACTCACCGGTGGTGTGGCTACCTTCAAGCTCAGGCTGGAAACTTTGCTTCTTATTTTTGTAATGTGGCACCTAAGTCGGTTGATCCTGGATTTACTTCGCTGTTCAAGTTCAAGAGAACTCTGGCACAGAGGTAGCTGGGCTAGCTCCATTTCACTGCCAGTAACTTCAACGTCAGTCACGTGCTTCACCCCCTTTTCCAAGCGACTTCACTATCCCAAAAGTCAACAAATCAAAATCTCAAACATGCAAAGACAGAAACAGGATATCGTAAGACTACATATCGGGGAGGGGAATTGATCTTCGTGCTGTTATTAGCTCGGACTTGGTCGCACCTGCCTGCTGCGTTCGACGGCTAAAATGTGATTTCCTGTCTTCACCAGAATTCCCAGTCTTCCTTCTAGATTACGATACATTATCTTTTCCGCTCCACCTTCTAGGACTTTGCTATTTCAAAAGTCCTTCCTACGCTATTTCGTGCCGCTCCTGAACTTCGGCGACCCATTTGTTCCACGGGGGACTTCTCAACATCCTCAACTATCAGCCCCGTTACCTCGGGCACTCTAGAGTGACTCGTGGGCCGCGTGTACAGTTTTCATCCTTGAGTCTCTGCAGGTTGTAAATATCACACGTGTTTCGCCTTGCATCTATGCTCTTCGTATTGGAGGATACGACAAAATTCCTCTGACAAGGCCCACCGGTGCAGGCTTCTCCTACCACTACTAGCATGAACTATGGCTCCAACGATCACCCAACCGCTGCTCTTCATCGTCTTGTTCTCTACAATGGGTCTCTGCCTCCTGGTCATCCTCGCCTACATGGCCTTCCTCCTCCTCCAGAGACATCGAGCCTCGAAATATCCCGTCGGGGTGTTACCAGAACCGCATCCTTACGCATGGCGCACTCAGATCTGAAGCAGTGGGAAGACGGCGATGTCAAAGTCCCCGGTATGGAGGCAGGGATATCTGATTTGTCTTGCCCTCAACGGAAGGTTCGCCTTGACTTCTCGGATGAGACCTCCAATCCAACAGCTGTCGACTTCGTCGAAGCTTCGGGGCAGAGTGGGGCTCGTGGAATAGAATCACATTGGATTAGATCTCGGATATGGAGCTGCGGAAGGACTTACGGAACCGGTCATGCACATGCACAGAAATCACAGTTTGGGGGTCGTTGGTCCAGAGAGAACCCGGTTCGGACTGATTCACCAAGAGGAGGTGGAAGCGGGACATACCTGGAGGGCCGGCCACCAGTTGAAAGGGTTGCGGCGAAGGAAAGATCACTCTATGCAGGAGTGACCACAGGACTGCGTTGTGGACACATGAAGGATCGGGCAGATTTCGTTGACTCGTATCCTTTCCTGTTATAGAAACAATGAAAGAAAAAGTGTTGCGATTCTTGCATAAGATCTAGAATCACCGCCGTTTGTGTAATTCAGAATCCCACTTGAGGCGTCGCAGAAGAGCGCCCAGGCGATGCTTCAGCCCGGACATTACCAATAGCGGCCACACTCAGTAATTTTCCCCGTACTGCTGAAGAGCATTAGGATGCATATGCAGCCAATGGCAAAAGTCATCACCAGCCGTAGCTTTTGAAAGGGAACACAGAGAGTAATCACCAGTAGCCCGACAAGATAGCGGTTCTAGGAAGAGAATCATAATCCGACGCTCTCAAGCAGCACCGAGATCCAACATGAAAATAAACCAAAGTGCATCTCTGCTAGCATCCAATGAGCTTCAACAAGTGAGACTGTAACCTCATGGGAGCGAAGATCCTTCTCAATACAGTATGAACAGAACCGCGGCTCAAATAGCATCAGCAGAGATATGTATCACGGTGATCATCAACTTCATAGTGGGGGCTTGTCAAGCAAGACAAAAGTACGTATCAACTGTTGTCTCTCTGGTGCTTCTCCTCTGCTTTGGAGACGGACTGGTCCACTTTCTTCTCTCGCGTCGGCTGGACGGAAGCAGGCTTCTCCGGCGCTCTCTCTAGATCTTAGACTTTTGGATCTGCGTTTCCATCATCTTTAGGGGGATCGATCGGTGAAATGGTCTTCCTTTTGACATCTAACCGTCGAAGTATTGGATTGGAGGTGAAAATGGGCAATTTTTCAATCTCTTTCCTTAATTTCCCCAATTGTAAACTAGCGGGCTGTTAAGCTGTAATGACTCCAAAACACGCCAAAAAAAAAACAATGACCCTTATGATGTCAAATACTTCTACATCAGGGCTCAATCAAAGCTTCATTGATTACTTCGCTCTTGAATTTCGCATGTTCGTGGACTTCAGAAGGCTGGGGAGTTCTTCGTGAGAGCGAATCCTTCCTAGGCTCGCTTCACTAACTCGCCTACCCTTGCCCTGTTGACACTCTCCCCTCGCAGAAGTAAGCAGCAACAAGAATCACGATAACCAACAGGCCATACGCAGAGTTTCTGGGATTATAGCTGTAAAATGAATCCAAACGGGTGTTATTCAACTATTTTTTAGTGAATGTGGGCACCCAGCTTGCTTGAAGATTAATCCACACTAGCGGCAGAAAAGCCCAACTCAACAAGCCCAGGTACAATCCCCAGCTTGATTTAGGAAATCCAGACGCTAATCACGATTGATTTTTTTCTAGGAATTTGTGGTAGACAATGACAAGACAAGGAATTGCTCTCCCGCGACCTGTCTTCTGGACTATTCTGGGTCGACTCGATTTGCGAAAGATGACGATTGAAAAAAAACTTCCAGACCATTAACATGCTTGTAGTGATATCATATGTGGAAATGAACATAGATTCTAACATCCGGGACAGGTTTCTAGACCCTCTGCAAAATGGCGGGCGGTATTGATACACCGCGAGAGCATCATCTTCGAGCAGGGTGAATAGCGCAGATACTGGATCGGAACTACTGGTGGCCGAGAAGCTATCATAGTAATGGAACTTTGCACTTTGCATTTCACCGCCAACGAGCTTATGCGATGTTGATCATGATGTTATATTCAAATCTTGATTACAACTTTGTTTCCCGTCTGTACTGTACATCTTGTGTAAAGGAAAGCTGTTCAAAATCTGGTAGCCAAGCCATGGCTGCTGCTCTGGCCCATCTCGACCTTCGCGAAATTCAAGATTTGGCAATAAAAAGCAAAACAAAAATATCTGAAGTAAATGCTCGGACTAGACTTGAATCTACAAGTCGCATCGCACTCACGCATTGATCATCTCGTAAAGCTTTTGCGAATTGAGACAGCTTTCGAGGTCCTCTAATTGCGTTTCCGTCATCTCGTCTGGGTTTTTTTGTTCCGAACACTCTCGAGAGCTACCTACGTCGTACAGTCTTCTGGCAACTGCAGATGATTTGACACTGCTAGAGCCTAGAACGGCCGAGACTCTCCCCAAATTCACAAAAGGGAGTCTAGATTCGGCCTTTGGTGCCGAGTTCCTATCGAGATGCACCAATTACTTTCTTCCGCGAACGTCAAAAATGCTGGGACAAGATCGGCGCCGTTGCAGACATGTATGGTGACGTCGATTTCTCCGATTGAGAAGGCTGCATGCAGGAGCTCTACAACGAAACTCGAGGCTCCCTCGTGCGGTTCAGGGTCTTCCGCTTTACGAACAGGGACCCAAATGATAGGTGGGGCTCAAAAGGCGGCCTGGAATTCGCTACCAAGAAAGAAGAGCTGAATCGTGACACAAAAGATGCAATGTGACGATCTTGCATAGTAATGTTACACAGTTGGAACATGATCCAGATTCAGCCGTTTCGGGCGAAAAGCCGCTGACGTTCTCGAGTGCCACATTTAGCGACGACAGCCAACAACAATTCGAGAACAATCAATAAGACAGAGTTCTAGAACTCCGGAATTTTGACAGGTGATCATATCGGAAAATGTGATCTGTCGAAAAGTATTCCCAGATCTCGGCCTGTGACGGGTGCAGTGCTTGTGGTGGTCCTCGTGTCGGGAATTGAGCCAGATCAAGCAAGGGACTTCGTTTATTGGGTTGTCCGGATCCAATGTATTTGTAATTCGAACCCCGCTTATACTCGTTTGTATTTTGTGGCGTTACTACTTCAAAGCGGTGACGGTGACTGGTTGCTTTTTTCTCGTGATCTCGAACCCCCATGCCCTATACCTTGCGGATCGAGAGTCTGAGAGTGACCGTCTTTTGTCGGTTCTGAGGAGATATTTGATTCCGAGAAATCATCCTGTATAGGCAAGGGAGCGGGAACTGACGTTCAGTGGTTTCTGTATCCCAGAGGCTTGTCCAGGTTAACAGGTTGTGGGTCTGAAGATCTGGACTCCTGAAGATGGAATTTTGAGGCGCGGCGCAGACGCATTGCGGTAGCTTGTGACAATCCAGTGGTAAATGCCATCGCATCAGCCATGAGAGACCGAGATCTGTGATTTTGTGTGTCGTCTCTAATTCCTCGACTTGAAGGAGGGTAGACACTCGCCGCCAAGGACAAATGCGGTAGGTATGATGTCGCCGTGAACTCAGAATAATATACGAGGTACTAAGAGTCTGTTAGCCGTAGGTTCTGGAGTTCGGTAAACAGTCAAGTCCTCCGTCGCCGTTGTTGATTTCTCCCTCCTGTTGCCACAGGCTTTGGCTCATAGTTTGTCTTTTTTGTGGGTTTCTCGTCTCTTTTCGCTCGTCCAATCTATCTGATGCTCAAAACCATAGCAGCACATATTTTACATCAAAGAGGGTAGCTGATGGACGATTTCTCTTCCTCTTAAGGCTGGCGTTTTACTTCCTGTTGACAATCCCTATGCCTTCATCGAAAACATCCAGATCGGTGCTGCCAGGGATTCGGCATAGCAGTATCGATACCCACCAGAGGATTCGAGGCCGACTTTGTATTCAATGCAAAGCTGGTTATAATTTTTGGATGAAAAGTAATATGTGTGTCTGGGGTCATACTCCTGAGAGGAGGATGCTCCCGAATAAAACTTCAGGCCAAAATCGAACAAGGTTGAGCTTTCCGATGTCATCTATTGACTTTGACAAGTAAAGAAGCTGAAAAGGGAAGTCGTAGTGAGGAGCGATGGTGTCCAAGGGTAGTCGATGCCTTTTGATCTTCATGTTTGGGGCTTGCTCGACATGGTTCTCGATGATGCAAGTAGGGATGTGAACAACTCCTCCCTGCGTTTCGCAATTACCGGCCCATAATTCCCAGCTCGCAGGTGCCGAAGCGGTTCATACCCTATCATTGGTATACTTGAAAGATGCGTGGGGATGACCGGAGCCGGGGTGGTTTCCCGAAGGGCAGAATACTATACAGCAGTCAGTGCCGGAGATGCCCAAAATAAATTCGTGGGACCGTAGTTAGGAAAGGTATGTGCAAGCTACAAACGCATCAATGGCATAGCCTCCAGGCTGCAGTCAAGTGTAATGTTAGATCATGATTCATGACTGACCTGTACAGAAGCCAGGTGACCAGGATGCGAAGGAGTCAAGTGTTGGCGAAGACGTCGATGACTTGGTAGAGTTCGAACCCATAGGGGCAATGTTCCAAGGGACAGGATGCGTCCAAGTCGTCACCCGCACGCAGCGTTAGGTTCATTGCATGATCTTTGGGATCGAATGTAATGCGATGCGAGTTGAGGTGCTCTTGTATCGGCTTCAAAGCATGCTTGCTTGCTTGCTTGCTGCGATAGGCGAATCGTCCTTGTTGTATGGACCGGGGTACGTTCACACCCGTACCCCCATCTTCTTCTCCTCTGCGTCTCCTCTGGAACTCCTCTCTGGGGAAGACGGCCATTTAAGTATCTTGGACAGAAGAAACATTGTGGAAGGGAAAAGTGGCGACTACATAGAGACAGACTTCAAACACAGTCTAATTGCATCCACGTGACCTGGTCTTTGGAGGTCTAGACCGCTCGATCTAGGCCTTGAATCGCCAAAGCCTCGCAACGACGGCGGCGGCGGCGACGTCGAGATGCAACCCATATACCCATACACCTATACATCTATATACAGCCTCTCACGAAACTGTACACGATCTTGTTAGTAAAGTTCTTTGTATCACAAAATAAGTCTAGGCCTCTTTGCTCACATTTGCTCTTTTCGCTTGCCTTGTTGACGATGATGATCCAAGTTTTACTAATCGAATCGCGAACGAGAGTTCTCAATTGGAACTTCCCAATGGTGCCAGATATCGCGAAAACCAGAAGAATCGGAGTATCAAGAGAAATTTGGAATTACCTTCTCTTCCTCTTCCGCCCTCTCTCAACCGGCTAAATCAGGTCACACGAGAAATATCTGTGGCTGTGTGGTGCATGCCAGTGGATCTCAGATCCTCAATGATGCCAGCTGAGATCGAGCCATTTCATTTAAGTGCCGTAAGAATATCTCATGTTCGGACGAATCAAGAGTGTATGCACTTTTGTCTCCTGAACTGTATATGTATGGCATCTTTCCTTCTTCCGAAAATCGCGTGTTTCTCGCACGGAAAACGGTGTGGCGTCGGTCTCAGCCGTACCTAAAATTCTCCACATGTATGTTTTGCTGGTGACAGTCTCTCGGGACTGTGAATTTCTACGTCTGGTGTTCAGATCTAAGATTCAGCTTTCCGTCCACTATTGTCCTGTCAGAGCTATATTTACCCGAAATCAGGGCTGTGGAAGGTGCGAAGACAGACTAGCAGGGTCGATTTAGTCGGAGCGGAGGCTCCCTCTTCAATCAACAACCCTTTGCTTCATCTATTATCTAGTGGCCGACGCAGGGAACGGGCCAACGCCTGATCTACTCTTTGATTCGCTTTCAATCAAACATCACTTCGGTCAGCCTCTATTTGCACGCTTTGATCGAACCCTTTCCGCAGGGGATTGGCCACATGATCGCCGCAAGGCCTCGACAGCTCCCGAACCCCTCTCTCGATCGTCTTCAGTCAATTCCAATTTATAACACGAATATCCAAGTCACAATAACGTCGTCTTTACGATCTTACAAAAACACAAAGCCGCTGGCTTAGACAACTTCAACGCTTCTTCACAGGCTACGTCTTCAGCCCACGAAGCTCCTATTCTAGCTCAGTTATCCTGAAGGCAAGAGCAAGCCGACTCAAAAGCCTCCTCCCTTTTCCGGCTACAAAGCCAATACATTCAGTCGCCTATTCAGTCACAATTCATACGATTATATACGATTTCATAGTGGTTACGGGCTACGATACGATGGTTTAATATATGATCTTCACGAGGAGAATTGAGGTTACGTAGGCCTGGCTTTTAACCCAGACAGCCGGTTGGGTAAGCGTGGCATTGCCCAGCTGAGGTACAGCCGTCTATTGCGTTAAAGTAGGCTTGAGCGAGGTTGGAGTTAGTCAAGCCAGATCAGAACTCGGACAGCCGTTTGGAGAAGAGATAGTTTTTGTTGCCGTGTAGACTTAAGCGAGGTCGGAGTTAGTTGTTGGTGCTTACGTTGAGTTAATCGAGTCACAGAGAGACGGAGCCAAAAACAAAAGAATTTAGTCAAGTAAGAAGACCGAGTTGCAGGTAGAACGGGAATCAATCAGAAAGGTGGTAGAATACTTGGCTCAGCCTATGTAAGGCCCCGAGTTGTGGAATGTGCAAAGATGACTAGCAGGGTGTATTTAGTCAGAGCGGAGGCTCCCCCTTCAACCAACAACCCTTTGCTTCGTCGATTATCTAAGGCCACCACTCTTATCAACTGATCGGTGAGTTGGTGACAGTTACTTGGTGTCCACCAGACCCGACGGCTTGTTAATTGAACACATGGTAGCCACAAACCCGGAAACGCTGTCTTTGGTGCCTTTTCTGCTTGACCAATCAAAAATTATGCTTCTTACTTTGAGTGAGATTGCCCCGGACTTGCACGAAGAGTTCACTATCGATTAACTTACTGCTCTGAATAGCATTCTATGGTGCTCGGTAACATTAGGCAATATAACCTTAGGATACCAATCACATCACCCTAATGCTCTAAGTCCCCACCCCTACCATTCCGGCCACTGTTTACACCAAAAACTCGATTTTTATCTCTACCAAACGTTTATAGAATTATATGAAATTTTTAATATTAGTTTATTATCCTTTATTTAATAACAGGTTTTAAGGATTTTAATTTTAAATAATTTTAATTTTTTACATTTAATTTTTTTTTTATAATAATTTATATAGAAGTGTTTTTTGAATTTTTTATATGTAATTTTTTTATTTTATAATTAAAAAATATACGTAATTTAAATCAGCTTATAATTTTAAAACTTACTTATATATATGATATTATTTTAATATTAAAGTTTTATTTAATTTAATTAATATTTCGTAGAGATATTAATACCTTAAAATCGCTATTTTTGGTGTAAATGGTGGCCGGAATGGTGGGGTAGGGACTTATCAGGAGCCCAGTAATTTACATTACATACGCTGCACAGCAATCTCGAGAAGAAGGCAAGACACTTAAGTACTCAATCCTACATACGGAGACTTGGCCACTAAGAACAGAACCTTTTATCGTGCGTAATCCAGGTACTGAAGAGAACTTAACCAGATTGTCTAGAAATGCTCTTAGTGATCCGCTTTAAACACAGTCAGGCAAAGTCCCAACCAGCGGTCTCTAGCCCGAAAAAAAACCAATTGTTCTAGGAAGGAGCGAGAAGGAATATTCCACTCATTCTCAGCCTATCTCAGCAATTTCTCTTCATCATCTCTGTGGAGAAAATAAATAGTTTGGCGGAAGGACAATGCATCGCAGCATCGGATTTGGCCTTTTGAACTTAATAACACTTCTGGGTATCGAAGTTCCTCCAGCGATCGCTTGCCTTCAAAGGATGAGATGCCATCGCATCGGGTCGACCAAATAGTCTTAGCACACAAAAACTCGTTCTTGTGGAGTTTGAGGCATAGTGGAGTCTATTTCGTTGCTTTTTTTTTTATCGTACTGTACACATCCAATTTTTTTCTTGATGATGAAAATATCCAAGCTGGTGCATTTATTTTTTCCCTCTCCACGATTGAGCCAAATGGAAACTAGACAATACCCAAAACCTGCCTGTGCTGATCAATTGGCATCGCAGAGAGTGCTCTAATAACCGCTCAAAATGCCCCCAAAACGCCTATAATGCAATATAATGCAATTTCATTTCAATCTAATTCACCTCACATTCGCGCCTCCCAACCCCACATATTCACCCACCAATCCT
Organism: Helotiales sp. F229; assembly: GCA_002554605.1. Taxonomy (NCBI): domain Eukaryota; kingdom Fungi; phylum Ascomycota; class Leotiomycetes; order Helotiales; species Helotiales sp. F229. The sequence goes on from MXAW01000010.1 coordinate 2,261,665, forward strand.
TGTTCTCAGATTCAGTCTTTTCCAGCTTCTCCTTCGCCTTCTCCTCCTCCGCTTTTTTCTTCTTCTCCTCTTTCGTCTTCACCACCCAAGCCGCCGCGCTCTTAATTGCCTCCTCGGGCTCTCGCTTGTGCTTGGGCAAGTATCCTTGGACGTCCGCAGGACTAAAGACCATAGTTGGGATCAGAGCTGCGAATTCCTTGCCCAACTTCTCCATATTGGCTTCTTCAAATTTCTTGCGTGCGAGGGCAGCGGCGGCTTCGGCGGCTTTCTCTTCCGCGATGAGTTTGGCGGCGGCAGGTGCGAGGCCGGAGCTGGAGCCGGGTTTCTTGGGGGATCGAAAGGTTATGGTCTTTGGGGAGCCAGGTATGTCGCTTTCGAGCGTTGCGAAGATGGAGCGAAAGATTGTGGAGATCATTTGCGTGTTGGAGAGCTTGAATTCAACAGTCATGTCCACTCGTCCTGGTCGGATGAGGGCTTCGTCGAGTTTGTCCTTGTGCTTGGTCGTCATGATGAGGACTCTTCCTTCCTGTGAAGCAATGCCATCGAGAATGTTAAGAAGAGCGGAAAGGGATATCCGGCCGCCGTTGTTGTTTTGTGGCGGGGTAGCAGGGTTGATGACAGCTATGCCGGGTAGTTTGGCGATGAGAGATATGGATTCTTCAGAGTCTGCGGACTTGGCTTCGCGAGTGTGCGTCAAGCCTGCAGTATCGATATCCTCCAGAAGAACAACGCATTGCTTTGGGAGCTCTGTAAAGAGGGTGCTGAGGTTCTCTTCGTTCATCGATGCGGAGTTCAAACTGACAATGTAAATCTTGAGTTTGAAGTATCCAGCGATAGCGACACTGAGAGAACTCTTCCCAGTGCTTGGAGGTCCATAGAGCAAGTATCCTCTTCTGTACGCAATGCCTCGATTGGAGCTGTAAATATCAGTATTGCTGCATCTCAAAACGAATCGCCGGGGGAGAAGACTTACTACCAGCGACGGGTCGATGGGTGAAGATACTCACTCATGTCCGTCAAAAGATTTGCCTTAACTTCCTCATCCAAGACAACCGTTGAAAATGGACGGGAAATTCGAGAAACACAGCGAGTCCAAGCAGGCTCAGCTGTGCCGCTTTTAAGTCCACCGCGGTAAATAATGGTTCGATTCGCATCATTCTTCGAGAACTCTTGCCGGCACTCCTCGAGCAGTTGCTGGAGAATGGTGGGGTTTCTTCCAAAGCAGGAGATTGCGATCTGCTCTCTTTGACTTGCAGATCCCCACGGAGACATTTTCTGATCGGATGAACATGAACAGTCGATTCTTGTAGAAGAAGTAGTGAGTTCCAAACGAAGGTGTGTATTGGACCTTCTTCTTCTTGTCTTTCCCACTTGGCTTGATCGGGTTGGAGTCTTCATCAAACTCTATTCCGTCCTCATCTGTCTCCTCTTCGTCCCAGTATGAGTCCCATAAGAACCAATTTCGGCTATTTAGACTTGTGTTCGCGACAAATCGACGTGAGCTCTTTGCGAATTTTTGATTGGCAATCCACGCCATCACGTAGTTGTACATCTCATCATCTGTCCTGATATCGGCAGTGGATAAGAAGTACTTTCTGATAGTTAGAACTACTTTATCTCTTATTTTGAGCACTAGCAAAAGACATAAACTGTGGGATCGGCTCCCAAAATATTGATACAGTGGAAGGATTCACACTTACATCATCCGCAAATTGCCAGACCCAAGCGTAGAGATGTCGAGAGCAGAAGAGCGTGGCAGCAAGGAAGACAATGGCTGGAAGATAAACATTGAGGTCGATCTTCAGGTACTTGAAAACCGCGGAGGTATAAAGCGAGAATCCAGGGATGATGACGTCTAGGAGAGCGAACGGTGGATTGATTTGCGCTGATTCTGGGAGTCCTGTCACCAGTGGGCCCGGAAACGGCAGGCTTTGGGTGTTGCAGGTTTGATTCATTATGTTGGTGGAATGCGGTTGAGTGGATCTGGTAGGAAACCGAGTGGTCTAAGAAGAGAAGGTGGAGAAGAAGCTGGATATAAGATGGTATGAACAGTGAATTGAGGAAAGAGAAGTCGTACAAGAGTGAAGAGAGTGTAAAAGAAAGGATGTTCTCTGTAGCTTCTAAAAGATGTGTGGGCCGAGCCATATATCTAGGTACGAAGGAGAGGATTCGAATATGGTAGGTAGGTAGGTAGGTACTAACCTAGCACCGCCTGACTCACAAGGCAAAGGCAGTAGATCCAAAATCAAGAAGGTAAGCAAAATCAGCTAGCCATGGGGCCTCTCTCTCCCTCCCTCTCTCTCTCGCTGACCCTTTCTCCGCAAGCATTCCTGGATTTCAATACGGCCTCGCGTGCTGATGACACCGGCTGTAGGCATCCCAGGTTGCAGATGGCTGTGAGGCTACGGGTTTACCGAGTAACGAGCGCAGGCTGGCTATTGGTCCGTAAGACGTCAGCAACTGGGGATAAATCGTGAGGTTGAATTAATAAGCCTCTCTTAGGCGCAGTCCGTCGAATGCGTGATAGGACGATGACATCGGTGACACACACACTTCTGGGGCTGGAGTTGGAGTTGGAGCTGGAGCTGGAGCTGGAGCTGTGGCGGGGGATACTACAGTATTCCCAAGTGTGATCTGAGAAAAGTACAGTACCTAGGGCAGGCAGTAGCCGGGACTCTCCAGCATACACACGCCTAATTGCATTGATATAGTGGGTGGTCATAAGTCTAAGCGAAAAATGCCAAAATCGCGTTTTGACGCGTTTTTAACTTACTAATTACAACAAATAAAATTTTTTAAAGCGTTATAATAATTTTTAGGGAAGGTCTCTTTTAATTAAAAATCACAAATTATTAGTGCTTATGATTATGGCGTATTATTTCCAATTATTGCATGTATAAAAAAGCTTTGCAATTTAATTGTTCAATTTATTATTAGAAACGCGCCTCATTAGGTATTTTGCATTATATTTTTATGCGTAGATAAACTATTATTTTTTATTTTAGTTAATTATTGCGTCATATAATATATTATTATAATAAATCCAAAGATTATTGCCTAATAGCTTTTTATTATATATGCGCCTTATACCTCCAAAAAAATTATATATTGGTGATTAAAAAAATCGGGTATATAAAAATGGAAGTGTAAGGTATAGCCATTTTTGATCGAGGATTATGCTTAATAATATTGCATATAAGCAAAAAAGTATAATAGAAAATTAATAGCTTTTTAAAAATATTTATAATAATTAAATAAATGCTTAATTAAGCATGGAAAAAGCAGTGCTATTAAATGGATATATTAAGCATAAAATAAATTAATCTTTTTATTTCTCCCTTTTTTAATTGTTCATTTATTAATAATACAAATAAGCTAGGCCTTAAAATTTTGGGCTATTTCAACAAAATCTCCAAAAGGATATATATAAATATTTTGGGCTTATTTTAGCTTTAAGTATTATACTAATTTGGTAATAATAAAAAAAGATCAAAATGCAAAAAGGGGGGGTATTACAGCCAAAGTTTATATTAAAATATTAAACAAATACCTTCCTATAATTCTTAAATATGATTTTATATTTATGCAAAATAATGCCCTTATTTATAAGGCATATAAGATTTGGGATTAATTTATAAAAAATGAAATAAATATAATAAATTAGTTGCCATATTTGCCTAATTTAAATCTTATTAAAAAATTTTAAAAGATGCTTAAAGCTAAAATTAATAAAGCCCATCCTAAACTCAAAAATATAGGGAATAATAATGCCATAATAAACTTCTTAATTAAGTGTGCATAAAAGGCATGGGAGGTTTTAAAAGGGAAGCTTTTAAACAAGCTAGCGGAGGGGATGCAGAAGAGAGTAAATGCTATAAAAGCCTCAAATGGCTAATATATAAAATATTGAATAAACAAAAAGTTGCGCTATTTTTTAATAAATTATTTGCCCCTATTTGCATTTAATTGCAACTTAATTAGGTGGAATTTTATGTTGTGGCATAAAATAGATTTTGATAAAGGAAATGCTTAATAATCTGAGCGTTTAGACTTATGGCCACGCACTGTACATTGGTTGAGTCCGGCCATTGGTCTGGAATATACGCGCTAGAACATTATCGCGTATTTATGAGCACCCACCTTGGCTGTGTTGCTTCTGAGCAGCAGCATACAAGAGGAGAGAGACTCTTACCTACCTACCTACCTACTGATTCTTCAAATCTGGACATAAGTCGTGGGCATCGTGGGACCGATGGGAGGGAGGAACAGTCTTGGGTTGTTGTCGCGGCTTGCTTACATGGCAGGCAGCTCGGCAGATGGATGGATAGATGGATGGATAGATGGATGGATAGATGGATGGATAGATGGATGGATAGATGGATGGATAGATGGATGGATAGATGGATGGATAGATGGATGGATAGATGGATGGATAGATGGATGGATAGATGGATGGATAGATGGATGGATAGATGGATGGATAGATGGATGGATAGATGGATGGATAGATGGATGGATAATAATGGCATGGTATCTCGATCACCGTGCTTCGCGATGGCTGCAGATGCGGTTCTGACTGAGGGTGAAAGAAGGGAGACGATGCTAACAATGGGAGGGAAGGGAAGTGAAGGGAAGGGAAGTGAAGGGAAGGGAAGTGAAGGGAAGGGAAGTGAAGGGAAGGGAAGTGAAGGGAAGGGAAGTGAAGGGAAGGGAAGGAGGTTGAGAGCTGTTGTTGCTGTTGGTCAAACTGGCACACAATCTTGGCCTCGCTTCTTATGCTTCTTATGTCCAATCAATCATCAGCAATGCAAGAAGTGCATATCCCTGGTCGTCTCGATTTGCTCGCGAACATCACTGCCATTAAAGTCAATAATAACAGGACTTGAGAAGACATATCTGCGCGACATGATGACATGATTGTGCTGTAGAGTTGACAGTCAGCTAAATTTTAGTACGAATCAGCCAACATTCTCGAAGCACCTTCGCTGAATGATCCAGATTATCTCTTCAACGATGTGTATTTCAATCCATTTGTTATTCAGATCATCAATGCGTGAGTAGTTGATATCCACATTGCAGTAGGTTATCTCCCACGCGACCACCAGTGCAGGAGGTCTGTGAGAAAGGTGATATCATGTTGCGAGATGTTAGAACTTGGCATGTTGGAATGCCAAACGAGAGCGAGAGTTTTAGGGTCATGCTTGCTTTTAGCTATCAGGTGAGCAAATCTCTAGTCTGTTTAAAGTCACTTCTTTTGCGACTTATTCCCGTGAGGAATTCGCGTCCCAGAAATACATCATACCCTCCGAGTCAAGCGTTCTCTCAGCCAAGGAATTTCTTCATGAAACATGAAGGCCAACCCGTTGAGGTTCGAGCAGACCTCTTGCCTACTAGTAGTTATTTTGATGATGTGAATGATGACGCTCGATTTAACAAACATCAGCTGAAGCCGGGACATGCATCAGCCAGCTGTGGGTGCTTAGACTTCGAATACAAATGCACCCCAGACAGCCACAAAGCATCTATTTCAAATCCCACGCGGCTCTATACATATATTAAATCATTTTGTTGCACGTCGCTGTCATATCCACAATTCGATTCTTTTGGTAATTGGCCTTCCTCAGTAGGCTAAAGCCGTGCCGCTGGGTTCGAAATCCTTCCAACTTTAGTAAGACGTCTCCATAAGCTTTCATGACATTTGAATGGATCTACTGTTCGAAAAAGTGCCGGCAGGGCACAAAAGCACAACACTTTATCCGCCTAGGAGAAGGCGGTGTTCCCGTCTACCTACTCGGGGCGAGCACGGTCAGGTGATATTTCTGGACATTTTCTTTACCTAGGTGTGTGAAAGCCATCCCTGTCCTGATGAGGGTTAAACAAACAAATACGAAGCAACTTAGAGTTTCTCCTTCTTGGTTTTTTATTGACTTCAGCGAGATAGCCACTGGTGGCCATCGAAAGGCGTGGTGCTGGGTTGATCCTTTCCCCACACCTCCAGATCGCTCTTCGTGGTCTCAAACATCGCCCAGAAACGGATGTTATTTTCTCCAGATTGACCATGTCACGATGCATTCGCGATCTCTCGTTTCCGTCGTTCCGCCAATGATCTCTGTGCGACGATCCTTAATACCCTAGTGTTTGACATTAACCGGCCGTCGAGTTCATCCTATGATTTGCACGCCAAGAGGATTGTGGATCTTGCATAAACTTCGAGATGGTTGTTTCGGCATTGGCGACCGAGATTTTGCTCCTTTATTTGCTACATCCGATATCTCACATTACTACATATGTAAGCTGTGATGTTTCCCACACATGTGGTTTATTCTATGATTCTCTACCTTCGTTTCTGAATACATTTCTTTACCATGCATTCTGTCTTTTTGCTCGGCAGCTTAGTCTTCTCAACTGTTTCTGCTTACACTTGTACGACACTGAGCCAAGTTGGTGTTTGAAAAACTGACAGCGATAGGGAAAAGTGTTAAAATTGGCGGCGGAGGCGGTTTTGTCCCAGGCATTGTCTTCAATCCAACTGAAAAGGGGCTCGCCTATGCCAGAACAGACATTGGAGGATTGTACAGACTGAATGCGGACGACACCTGGACTGCACTTCAAGATTATGTTAACGATACGCTGTGGTATGATACATGTCCTAATTGCACATCACATTGTCTGACATATACCCAGGAATGAGTGGGGTGTCGACGCTGTGGCCACGGACCCAATCGAGCCGAAGCGAGTATACGCTGCTGTGGGGATGTACACCAACAGCTGTGAGCTTTACTTCCTTCGCGCGTGTCTTGGATTCTCAAAGGAGTACGGCACTTCGTCGTACACATGACAAGAGCGTCTTACACTTTCGAAGCAAACACTAATTCCTTCCCAGGGGATCCTCGCAATGGGTCTATTTTGCGAAGTGAGGATTATGGCACAACTTGGGCCCGAACACCTCTTCCATTCAAGGTCGGGGGGAATATGCCCGGGAGAGGTATGGGGGAACGACTAGCGATTGATCCGCAGAACAACAAAGTCATCTATTTCGGAGCACGTAGTGGAAATGGACTTTGGAAAAGTATTGACCATGGTGTGACATTTCAAAAGGTCACCAGCTTTACCGCCACAGGCACATATCAAGCCGATGCAACAGACACTTCAGGGTACAACAATGACATCAACGGCTTAGCTGCTATCGAGTTCGATTCCACATCAGCACTGATCAATGGAGCCACTTCTAGGATTTATGTCGGCACTGCGGACAAGACTTCTTCAACTTGGGTTTCAGAAGATGCTGGTGTGTCGTGGACAGCCATGGCTGGCCAGCCTTCGGGAGTTTTCCCACACAAGATGAAATTTTCTGCGGCAGAGAAAGCGTTGTATGTCACATACAACAGTGAGTCTGGCCCATACAGTGCCGGAACCGGGTCAGTCTATCGCATCTCTTCTAACGGGACATTCGCGGATATTACACCAGCCTGGGTGGTCATAAATAATGTCACAATTGGCTATGGTGGCTTGGCCCTAGATACCCTGAGCCCTGGTACTTTGATGGTCACTGCAATGAATCTTTGGGGGCCTGATGTCCAGATTTTCAGAAGCAATAACTCGGTTAGTACGGCAAGGTCTCAAGACAACCGGCAACTAACACGTTCGAGGGCGCATCCTGGACGACGATCTGGGACTACGTTGGAGGGGTCCAGAAGAATTACTACACATATGATGTGAGTCCCTGCTCTAAAGTGATGATGGAGACCTGCTGATGATCTGCAGACGAAAAACGCACCATGGCTCAACAATCAGCGCCAAGCAGGTGACACAAAGGTACTCGGTTGGATGGTCGAAGCTCTCGAGATTAATCCATTTGACAGCAATCACGTAAGATGTGTCTTTTTACTACTCATAACTTATTATCAAAACATATAGAGAATCTGCTGATACTCGGCACAGTGGCTTTATGGAACCGGTGCTACAATCTACGGAGGGCACAACCTCGACTCTTGGCCAGCAGTACATGTCACTTCCCTCGCAGATGGCATTGAAGAAACAGCTGTCTTGGACCTGATCACGCCTCCAGGCATCAACATCCCACTCATCAGCGGCGTCGGTGATGTTGCAGGTTTTGTTCACAAAGACTTAGCGGTATCCCCCGATGATGTGTTTGAAAATCCGTTCTGGACTAGCACAACAGCTCTGGATTATGCAGGTCTGGCCCCACAGAACATCTTGAGAATCGGGAATTCCAAACTTGCCACTTCTTCAGACGCTGGTGCTACTTGGACTCTTAACACTGCAGTTCCTGCAGCATCAGGAGGTTCGATTGCTTTCTCGGCAGATGGGTCATCGATAGTCTGGACATCTTCTGCTGGATCCCTGCGTGTGTCCAATGGTACAAGCACAACAATAGCATCTCTTCCTAGTGGCATCGCACTTGCCTCTGATAAAGTTGACCCAAGGTTCTTTTACGCTGGTGACGAGACGGGGGTGTATGTCTCAAGCGATGGCGGTAAGACTTTCAACGCCGCAGCCAGGATAACTTCATATGGCGTGGGCTTGCTTATCGTTCATCCTGCCAAGGCAGGAGATGTTTGGTACTCTACCAACACCGGAATTTATCATTCTACCGACTTTGGAAAGACGTTTACTGCAAGTCCTGGTGTACAATCAGGTACACATATTGCCGTGGGTAAGGGAGCCGGGAATGGCACGAGTGTGTTTGCATTTGCTACCGTCGACAACACGGTGGCACTGAGGAGGAGTTTTGATGATGGTGCCACTTGGGAAGTTATCAGTGATGCTGCACATGGGTTTGGGAGCGCCAATCCAAACCCGTTGGCGGCAAGTTGGGAGACTGAAGGGCTGGTTTTTGTTGGCACAAATGGGCGGGGGATCTTTTATGGTCTTCCTTAGGCTGTACTGGAGCATGATCTTCCGCATGTTTCATATATTCTTTTACATATCTTTGGAGGTGGCTCGGAGAGTAGATAGTAAAAGCTGCTCGTCTCGACCAGTCATCTCGCTTAGACTCTGCCCCTCTCACCTACCCTCCTTAACCGCGACGATAAATATCATCACAGTGCAACCGACTCATGCGAGAGAATTGTAACACAAGGATGACTGCAGAGCGGATCCTTCGCCGGTTGGCTGAGGATGCGGCAGCCTTACACGGCGAATAAGTCTTGGAGCTGACCGTTGAGCCTCTGAGAGGCCTCCAAACTCTTATCGATTTAGATGAGTTGCTCGTATGCCTGCCTCCTTCGCATTTCCGAAGCAGAAACATGGCTTGACAGAATTTCTTGCCGGCCAATTCTAGAATTTTGTGCTGACGCCGCCTACCAGATTTTCGGGTTCGGAACATCATTGCCAAAGAAAGTCTCATTCAATAAAATGACTCGGAATGCTTGAGATTTGCAGTTTATTAAGATCGCTACCACGTCAACAAAGTCGAAGGGTTGATAATAAGCAGGAACGGTACTTGCTCAAATATGTTGCGAGAAGGATTAGATTAGGTGGAACTTCTACTCAGTAAAAACACCACAGGGTTTGGATTCCGCGTACACTGTGTTGCCCATCGGGACGCGGAGCCATGCAAGTGAGTACCTCAGTCTACGCAACCCCACGGGCACCCATGTGGTTTCCACGGCAGGGTTTGTACTTGCAGGGCATAGCCCCATGCAATGTTCAATCTCGTATGGTTACTGGTATTGGAGGCTCCTTCTGACCGTATGTCGCCGAACCAATGTTGCCACGAAACCTTCTTGATAAGAAATAGCAAAGAACTCGATTGACTAAAATTTTCCGCATGACACACCGTTGACTGTCCTCCCACCCGTCTTTTAAGACTCGGTGTGATATCTTACCTTCTTATTCTGACGTGAGAGCTTCTCATTGGTATTGAATCTTTGAGGTCGGGGTGCAGTTGGCTCTTGCATATCCTGATCTGCGTTTATGGTTTGAACCGGCATTGATGGAAGCCAGAAGGCTGCTTGGATTAAAACTCTTATTAGCTAGATATCTTGAATTTAGAAAGTCTCCCAAGGTGCCATTCTTTGATTCTTTGACATCAAGTCAGGTCTCTTTAATCATGTAGAAACATAACCCAAGTTCTGAGAACTATTCTGGATTCACAAGTCTTGCAAGTCAAATTATCTATGGAAAGAGCAATTAAGGGGCACTTAAGGATCTCTTGGCTCATGTTCAACAACTCACACAGCTCTAATCGTTGCGAGTAAGTGCTGAGCTTCTGGCAAACGCCAGCCTCTCAACTTCACATCTCATGTGATTATGGATTACCATATCGTCTCCAAACTCGAGCTTTTCTGGTATTGTTTGTGAGTGTCAAGGCAGTGCTTCGCAGCTCTGAGTACCACATCTGGCTTGACGAGCCGCGCTGTTAGAAGCCTAAGGCTGCTTGAACTACCTATCTGTACTACCAGGAGGATGTCTAAAGATCTGGCTCGTTCCGTATTGAGCTCTTCACTCGTCATATCTACATCCACTACTCCAACTTCCTTCAGCACCTTTCGCCCATCTTTCTAAGTCCAAATAACTCGCTCGAAGAACATAATCCTCCATTCAATCCCTGGTCTCGGCTCTTGCCATGACTTTTGTAGCAAATGCTGCCCCGACTGAGATCGTCTCTCGTGTCCCAACCCAGGAGACATTGCAGCAAACCTCAAGTTCTTCCCTGACGGAGCCCGCAATGTAAACTCCAGTCACCAAAAGTCCAGATTTCTCTTCGACCCAACTTTTGCCTTCTAACTTGAATTATTCAGTGCGACCAAAGTGGCATAGTATCAATTCTGGTTTCTGTCTTCGCTCCACCAGGAACTCCAAGCACTGGTGAATGCTACCAGATCGGCAAATACGGATCTCTCTCCATCAATTTCATTGTAAGAGGTTGTGTTTGTAAGTACTGAATCTTTTTGAATTGCTTCAGCATGTTGTTGCGTGTGATTGGTGACTAACTTTTCCGCATCAGTCGAGAAGCACTTGAGCGGGCTTTGCGTCGATAGCCCCGTTGCCACCTTCCCCACAGCTGGCTGTAAGTCTGGTAAGGTTGCCCCAGCCAACTTCTGGAGAGTTGTTTGCACCTAGACACAACAATCATCTGTGAGCAGGGAGAAGACAAGTATCTGAGGTTTTGGTTTTGATGTGCCAGTGACGGACATCTCTGGCGATCCCTTGGGAAATGTCTTTGACTTTGGCTCTGAATATAAGGTGTTGGAAAAGTTGTAGCCTAGACCGTTGATTACACTTTCGTTCTTTTTTGCCGTCGAAGGTTATGGTAGAGCAAATTCAACATTTGAATTCAATCAGCATGTTCCTCATGCTGGCTATAATGACTTGAAAATCTCTTGATGGAAAGACTCGACTTGTAGCCCTCAATGAACGAACACCAATTAGAAATCCACAATATTAATAATAGTAAATATATTACCCGGCAGGTTTGTTTAAGTTTTGATAGGGTGCACAACAAGTGAAATTTAATCGCTGGCTCGCTTAGCATCAACATTCATAGGAGTTCGCTAACGGGGAACCCCTGATGGTGACGCAGAAGTTACAATTGTAATAAGATCTGAATCACCACTTAAGGTACGTGATCACATTATTCTGCGGGTCAGAACACTGTGCCCTCGGTGGTATCTGATCGTTTACAAAGCAAGTCACCACTCGAGACTGCGACTCGACTTCTTTAAAGAAAACTACGTGAAGGAAGCAACTATAACATATCGAATGGTTGAGAAAGTAATCTACTTCGAATCGTAAAGAGAGTTCCATTTTCAAGCCCCGAAAGAGTCAACATACAAGTAGATCTAATAGAAGATCGGATTCAAATTGCTCCGAATCTTGGCATCGACCACCCTGCGCGCTTGTAGTCATGGTCCAATGGATCCTAAATTCAAAACCCAGGTAAACGCCGACAAATCACTCAGCGCCTCTATTGGTACTTGTACGATTAAATCCGAAGATCTGGATATCAATCTTGAAGGCTTGGCTGGCGTCAAACAAGGAAGCGATTCACGTAAATCAGGGCTCGCTTACGTGAGAGCCATCAATGAATTGGCACCTTGGCGCTAGATTCGGTGAAAGCAACCACCCGAAGATGCGAGGTGACAGGTCCAGTCTTTATTATTCCTGGGGCAACTAACGCCAACAGGTGATAGGCATGGCTTCTAAAAGTTGGAACCAACTCTGCGGATTCAATTATATATCAAAGTTACCCCTCCATGTTCCTGGCCGTTTTTCCACAATGAAGCGCAATTTGTGTACAGAAATGGCAGCTTTAACAGAACCGGGACAGATTGGGGGAGCAGTGCTTGGTTTGGTAGGCGCAGAAATGGCTTTTGAACTTGGATCGGAAGGTAAAGATTAACTTTATTTAGATCGTTCTTTACCTAGCTACGAAAGTTCTTTGGCGGCTCTACTTCCACCCACTTTCTAAATATCCCGGTCCCAAGTCATTCGCTGCGACAAGTCTGGTCAATACATATTATGTGTTCAAGGGCACACGGGTTTATAAAGTCGCAGAGCTCCATAATAAATACGGTCCCGTGTGTATTTCCCCCACGTTCCCCTCGGAGCACTCCGCTAAATCAGGGGACAGGTTATTCGTCTCGGCCCCAACGAGCTTTCCTACTGTGATGAGCGAGTATGGAAAGACATCTATGGGTATCACAAGGAGGGAGGCGAGTTGCAGAAATATATGCCCGAAACTGTTGGTGGCTATGGACTGTTCCACAATCCAAGCGATGCGGATCATGCGAAAATCCGAAAGCTTCTTAGTACGGGATTCAGTGAAAAAGCTATTCGGGATAGGGAAGGTATCATTCAAGGATACATTTCGGTTTTGGTCAAGAGGTTCTGCGAGAAAGCGGAGAGAGGAGAGAAGTTGGACGCTACTTGGTGGTTTGATTGTCTGGGGGCAGATATCGCGGGGCATTTCGGTTATGGGGAGTCGTTCAACGCACTGTGAGTTGAAGTCGGGTAATCACTACACATTTGTAGAGTCTATACTAACAAGATAGTGAGACATCAACGTTGCCCGAGTTGATTCCGATCCTGGATAAGCTGCTCAGGGGATTGACCATCGGATTGGCTCTTGGACAGTACCCTGTTATTAGAACAGCTGGAAACATACTGAGAAGCTTGTCTCCATTCGAAGGGAAGTTCAAGGGGCTTCTTGAATCGAAAGTTCAAAAACGAGAGAAGCGTCTGAATGCTGGCCAAGTCGGTGAGGCGGAAGATTAGTAAGTCTACAACCTGGCTTTGCGTTTCCCAATCAACTCGGAGGCGTGTACTGATACCTCCAGCTACTCACTGTTGACTCGAAATGATGATGCGGTCCAGCAAATCGGACCAAAGACTCTCAGAATCGTCTCCGGAGATTTGATCATCGCAGGCAGCGACACCACCGCGACTGGTGTTTCCGTACTTGTCCTTCCAGTCATACAGAAAATGTAGATCTAACTCAGGCCAGGTTGCGATATACCTCTTACTCAAGAACCCCTCCAAGTTCAAAATCCTAACACAAGAAATCCGAACAACTTTCAAGTCAGAAGACGAGATCACGATGATCAGCACAAACCGCTTGAAATACCAAACTGCTGTCATAAACGAAAGCATGAGGTTGTTTCCTGCAGGTCCGGGTTCGTATTATTCCGCCTTTGAATTCACATTGATCTGGGATGGTTTTCTTTGTTATTGATCCCAATTCTTACTCGACATTCTGTAAAGGCGCATACTAAGTTCATGATCAGAGACAACCAGGAGGATTACAAATAAGGGAGGCAATGTCATTTGCGGCGAATATGTTCCTGGCGGTGTAAGTCCCCTTCTCTCGTCTCTCTTAGGCTTCTGGGTACTTGCTGAATGACATCGACCACAGACACTGGTTGGTGTTTACGCCTGGGCTGCTGGCCACTACAAACCAGCTTGGAAGGACGTTGAATCATTTGTTCCCGAGCGCTGGCTTGGAGATGAGAGATATGAGAGTGATGTAAGGGGGGTTTCAAATGTTTGGAATGCGGGACCGAGAAATTGTCTAGGTCAGAAGTAGGTACATCGTTTGAATTGTACAGATTGACTATGCTGACTGGGTGGAATAGTTTTGCACTGGCTCATATGAAGCTTGTGCTTGCAAGACTTATCTGGAAGTAGGTTTATGAGCATTTCGCATCGGGAACGCCGAGTACTGACAGAGCGGTTTAGGTTTGACATGGAGCTTTGCAAGGAGAGTGAGAATTTGATGGACGTGGGTGCTTCAGTATTGGTGTATCACAAAGGGCCGTTGATGATAAGGCTCCAACTAGTCAAGAGGTAGAAATAGGGTGCCGAAGCTCCAAATACGAGTTTTGGGCAGTGGCCCCTCCAATTCCATGTTCAGGGGGATTGTCCCTTCGAAAATCCCAACTGAACCTGGAGTATCTGGTCGGACTGCTTGAGCAGGCACCATGATAAGTCATGGTCTGTTGATCTAAAAGTTCGGATGGTCGCCATGTTCGCTCCAGGAAAGTTGTGAACAATGTTCTGTTTAGATCAAATCATAGTATCGAAGATTCAATTCTAGTATTACAATTGAAGTAGCCCAGTTCACAGCAGTCCTTACAAACCAGCAGCAGAAGCAGCGAACTGAGCTGCTGCATCTGCATCTCGAGAGTATGTGAGATGTGGCATCCGGACCGTCGATGTTCCAGCGCAGATCAAGTCTCCTTGATGACAGATGACCTTTGTCTTTGCAGCTATTCAAAATATCAGCACTACTGTGTAGCGTTCAAGGACAGAGAGGGTATAAAAGGTGGTCCGAATTGCGCTGGAGGGATTGAAGGAAAGAAACCGACCTGGAACTCCGGCAACTGGCTCTCCGTTCATTGGATCCCCGAAGATAACCGCTGTCGATGTTGTCAGTGCAAGTCAAGCAGTCAACTGAAGTAATAACAATACCTGACGAAATATTAGCAGCTATGTCCGGTGGAAGCATCGCTGCTGCATTGTGAACGAGTTGTCCTCCTTGTGAGTAACCGCCCATCACAACTGCTGTATTTGGGCATGCCGACATTGCCTGCATGACTAACTGGGCCATCTTTGCACTTCCTTGCTTGTCGCCTCCTGCCAAAAAGCCTGGGACACTACGGAACGGTCAGCGAAACTGATCTCAAGTTGAGATGTAACCGTGCTTTACTTACTCGGCCGCATAGTCAACACCCTGCACAGCAAGATTTTGAGCCCCTACTGCCTTGCCCATGGCAGCGAACCAAGGCGGACCGGAAAGCGACCCAACATTTCCTCGCTCAGTTGTTCCACGAGCGAAGATGACCGTCATGGCCTTGCACCCGCCAGCAGTAAGATCATTCTGTGTTGTTGCAGATCTGAGATTACCAGCAGCAGGGGCCGGAGCAGCTAGGACCAAAGGAAGGGCGAGAAGTATCAATGGGGTTGGACATAGCATTATGAAATGACCTTAGCACTGCTAGTCGAACGAAGAGAGCAAGCAAGAGACAGAGAGGTCTTGCAGAAATAGAATTTCAGTATGATCCAACGAGACTGGAGTCAGAAAGTAAGACGAGATGAAGAGCTTATATTCCATTCCAATAATTGTCACAAATCGACCAGTTCAAGTACTTGACCGCAGCAGACCTCTTCGGTAGCACCCGCCGAGGTACAATTGTGACTCGTGAGTCTATAAAAACAAAACAAGACCGAAAATCGCGATTGGTCGTAGAGAAACAAAGCCATATGCGATTGGAGAACTTTCGCTTGGCATATCGGACTGACTGAGGATGTTCCTCGTCGCAGGTCTCATCTAATATTTCGAAACGGCTTGGAGGTAAGAACGGATCGATCGGTTTATCGGCGCAAACTCTAGGTAGGTACGAAGTAGGGACGAAGTAGGTAGGTATGTTTCCGAGGGCGAGCCAGGGGTTTCAAGATCTGCTGAGATGGGATGGGTTGGGTTGGGTTGGGTTGGGTACGGCGGCGTTTTGAGGGGCGCAAAGGCGTCTGAAGTAACCAGGTTCATCGAAGGAAGGATTGAAGGTTGCCAGCCATCTGAGTGATTGATGACTGATTAAAACACCGAGCCATTTTTGAGATGGCAGTTCGCATTCAAGTCCGCATGTAGAATTGAATTCCATGCTTCGTGTCGCACCACCACCACTGCCGTACGTACCGGTATTGTATCATATTCTGGGAGGTGTTAGTGTCAGTGTCAGTGTCGGAGTCAGTGTTACAGGGAGGCGGAGGTTCGTATGAGGCGATATTATTGAACAACACTAAGCAGTCTGATGTTTTATGCATCGTGAGGAAGGGGGAGGAAGGGGGAGGAAGGGGGAAGGGGAAAGGGGGAAGGGGGAAGGGGAAGGGAACGATCGAGGTTGGTCTGTCGGACTCAAAACATGATGAAGCGGCCGCGTCCCCGAAGTCTACGAAGTCCTGGTCTTGCCTATATGCCTGTCCTGTCTGTCTGTCTGTCCTGTCTGTCCTGTCTGCCTGTCCTGTCCTGTCCTCGCTCCACACTTCTTCGACGAGACGAAAACGAGACAAACACCTTCAACACCAACCTTCATCTCTCGACTTATAGGATCCAACCTGATACTGTAAGTATCACGAGACATTCCATCCCAACAACCGAGATACGCCTGCGCCTACGCCTGTGCCTGGCCTGTGCCTGTGCTAGCCAAAGCCGAAGAGACTTTGGGTTTGCTTTCTCTCTTTCTTGTTTTATTTCTCTCTCTCTTTCTTTCTTTCTTTCTTTCTTTCTTGCTTTCTTTCTCTTTTTATTGCTTTCTTTCTCTCCTTCTTGCTCTCTTTCTTGCTTTCTTTCTTGCTTTCTTTTTCAAGTCATATCCTCCCCGCATATCTTCTCTTAACTCTTCTTTTCTTCTCCCTGCCCCTTCTTGTCCTCCTTTCTCTTCTCTCGCCCGCCTTCTGCTTCTTATCTTCTCACTGCAGCAGCAAATCTATCCCTCCCAACGATACCGTAGCACTCAGAACCAACAAAGGCTCTCTCTCTCCTCTCCTCCCCTGTCATCTCTTCCCCTCTCCTCCCGGCGTTCCGACTGTGTACATTTCGAGTCACCACAGACAAGACCCGACCTTGCAAGTCCAGTCACTGAATTCTAGTTCATGGCCAGCCCCCACACTACTCTTACCTTACCTTATATCATGCTTGCTTGCATGCACCGCATCTGCATTTGCATAGGTAGTAGCAGTCAGTCTAGGCTGCAGTGCACTGCGAACTGCCACGCCAAGACGTGTCCGCCTCACTTCACTTCGCCTCGCCTGAATGGCTGGCTGGCTCCAATACTCCAATACTCCAATACAGTACAATGCTCTTCAAAGCCAGGCCATGCTCGCCAGGTTACTGTATCCGTACTTCTCTCACCTCACCTCACCTCACCTCTCAGCTGCTCGACCTTTCTTTCCTGTTATGACTGCGGCCTCGACACGTCAGATCATACCGCAAGGCTCCCATCCCAATACTAGGCATCCAGTCAACACCGACTTCAAATCCTGGTAGGCCCTGCGGCTGAGAATGAGCCCCAAACCTATGGCCTGGACCAGAGGCGCACTCGTGCAACCTGGGCAGGGCTTTTCTTTGGTTAGAGCGTATGCATGCTGGCGCTCCTTGTCACTCCCCGAACGAATCACGGGGGAAGCTTCCATGCCCCCAACTCGGACGAGGCAACTCGGTAAGAGATGGAATCCAATGGAGGCTCGCCACTATGCTGCCTGCTTAGCTGAACTTCCGATCATGGGAGATGACCGGTGAGTCGCAAGGCTGTGGTGCCTTTCGCATTTAACGTATGGTATCACTTCTCCCAGTCTTCTAAATCAGTTCGGGCAAACGCTTCTACTGTTTGTTGTTTATCGCTCTGTTGTCCTCCATTTTACTGCACTGTCCAGGAAGCGAAGATGTCTTCCGATTCCAGCGACTCGGACAATGCCAGACCTCAGAACCCACCCCCGCCATCAACAAAACCGAAGAAGAAAAAGAAGCACGTTCCGCCCCAAGAGACGATCAACAAGATCTGGTCGCGCTTCTCCGTCAAGAAGTTCAGCAAAGCAACTGTCGTATTGCCCTTCGCAAATTCCTCCAACCAAGCCACAATCGACCCCTCCAAACCTCCCCAAACCACCCGTGATAACCTGCTCGTTTCCGAAGATTTCGAGCGAGCCGTGCAAGAATGTCGGACGAGAGTCAGAAAACTCATCAAGGAGTGCCGGAGAGTGAACATGAGATATCGTGACCCGGATTTCGATATTGATTGGGATCTCAAGATGAAGAGGGGTTATTGTCTGAACAATCTGAAGGACAACAAATTTATGATGAGCGGAAGCGCCTACTCCACTGCCACTTCGAATGTTCCCAAGGCTGTCAAGAGAGTGCATGAGATCTTTGATAAGCCGACTTTTCTCGCGGATAAACTGTCACCAGCAGATGTTAAACAGGGCAGCTTGGGCGATTGCTGGCTTATGGCCAGTTTGACTGCCTTAGCCAACATGGACGTTGGTATACAGAGAATTTGTGTGGAGTATGACACGAGTAAGTTCAACCACTTCTTTGCAAAGAAGTCCGCTGATATATGAGCAGAGATTGGGATTTACGGATTTGTATTCCATAGAGGTAAGGACCATCACTCTCCCATTCCTTCAGTTCGCCAGAAGGACTACAGACCTACCAAGATCTGCAGCTTCCACATCTTACCCCGAGTAACGAGGCGTTTTTATTACATGCACGACTCGAGTACCTTTTAACGCTCTCATCGCATCTCAGCTAACACTTCTTCAGACGGAGAATGGATGATCTCTATTATCGACGACAAATTGTACCTGAAATCCCCAGATTGGGATTCGCCTTCCGTCCAGCGGCACTTACTGGAGCAGGCTGACAGAGAAGATGTCGAGTTGGAATACCGAAAGACCTACCAAACTGGCTCGCAATCATTGTTCTTTGCACAATGTCGTGACCAGAATGAAACCTGGCTACCTCTTCTTGAAAAAGCCTACGCCAAAGCACATGGTGACTATGGGTCTCTACAAGGAGGTTGGATTGGGTAAGAAAGCCCCCCACGTGTCCCAAACAAAGCTAATGCCCTATAGGGAGGGTCTTGAAGATCTTACCGGTGGTGTTACTACCGAGCTGCTCACCTCGGACATTCTCGATACAGATGAATTCTGGAATAATGAGATTGTCAAGGTCAACAAAGAGTTTCTGTTCGGCTGCTCGACCGGTCTGCTCGATGGTGGGTACGGGAGTCGAGATGGTATTTCTGAGGGTCATGCGTATGTGATTATGGAGGCTCGTGAGATTTCAACTGGACAGCGTCTAGTTAAGCTTCGGTGAGTTGGTATCTGGATACTCTTGAAATTTTGCTTATATCTGTAGAAATCCATGGGGTAAGGGGAAGAAAGGCAATTGGGAGGGTGCTTGGTCGGATGGCAGCAAGGAGTTTACGCCAGAGCTCCAGATAGAGTTGACCCACAAGTTTGGCAGCGACAGTGTCTTCTGGATCTCGTATCAAGATCTTCTCCGCAAGTACCAGCACTTCGACCGGACCCGCCTGTTCATGGACTGCCCTGATTGGCGAATAACTCAAAAGTGGCTCAGCGTCGACGTCCCTTGGAAGGCCGAATTTGAACAGAAATACCGTGTCATATTGAAGAAGGAATCACCTGTTGTCTTGGTGCTCAGTCAGCTTGATGATAGATTCTTCGAGGGGTTGCAGGGACAGTACACATTCCGTCTGCAGTTTCGCTTGCACGAGGTGGACTCTCTCGGGGAGAACGACTACATCGTTCGCAGTCATGGTAATTATCTCATGGAACGTAGCGTGGTGACGGAGCTCAAAAGTCTATCGGCTGGTACTTACGCTGTCTTCGTGATGGTCGTTGCTGATCGTGACACCCACGATTCCTCAGTAGAGGATGTTGTCAAGGCACAATGCCGACGTCGAGTGGACAACGACAAGTTGGCTCAAGTTGGCATGTCTTATGATATCGCTCACAGTAAAGGAGTCTCGCACTCGAAATCGAAAGACACGGCAAGAAAAGCACAAGACAAGGCTAAAGCCCGTGAAGCCCGAATTGCAACTCGAAAGAAAAATTGGGAGAAGAGATGTCTGAGTCGCGAGATCGTGAGAAAGCAAGAGAAGAAGAACCGAGAGAAGCGCGACAGGAAGCAGGCGAAAGAAGATGCTGACGAGAAGGAAATGGAGGAGAAGGAGCCTAAAGACAAATCCGTTCAAACGGAAGATGTTAAAGAGGTCAATTTTGAGACAGACGACAAGTCGATTCAGACAGAGGATCCCGCTGTATCGAATGCTGTACCCGAACAGTCCATTGAGCCCTCCAGCTCAGAGGCAATACCTTCGAGGGACGCAGACAAAGGCATACAAACCGAAGATGCCTGTGGAGCGTCGGTGACGGGCGAGTCTCAAGGAACGCCCGACACGCCAAAGAGCAGTACCGTCGCGGGTTCACCACCTCAATTAGTTCCATGCCTTCATTCTGGTCCACCACCACCACCTCCTCCTCCACCCTTTTCACGCGAGCGGAAGAGCTCCATAGACCAACGCAAATACTCTCGCGGCGCGTCTCAACGCCAGCAGTACATCACATCCGAAGGCGAGTCAAGCGCCAGTCCCATCTCGGACTTCGACGACATGTACAGCGACGACGATCCGACTCTCAAACCGAGACCAGTCAGCACTCCCGCTGCACCAGGTACTAAGCCGAGAAGCACCAGTGATGATGAGGATGAGACTGAGCCTTGGAACGCTGTTTGTATTGTCGGGTTCAGGGTTTATAGTAAGGATGAGGGATTGGAGTTGCTGGTTTGGGATGAGAATCTTGATGAGATGAAGAGGAATGTTGAGGACGAGACGGCTGCTAAAGAGGATGAGGGGGCGGATGCGGATGTTGAAGATGGTGGTGCTGACGGGAAAGAGAAGCAAGGTGAGGTTAAGAAGGAAGAAAAGAAAAATGGAAAAGATGGAGCGGAGACGAAGATGATTGACAGTGGCGAGGCCGAATTACCTTTCGCGGCGAAGGAAGATGAGGCATTGGTCTTGGTTGACGGGGAGCGGGAAATTTTGGTTCTGGGAGCTGAGGATGAGGACAAGACGACCTCGATAGAACAAAACGTGGAGACTAGCCCGGGTGACGAAGTCAAAGTTACTGAAGGGAACAGTGAACAGGCTTTGGTCTAGTGGGGGTTGGCATACTGGACTTTGGGAAATGGGTTGTTTTTGGGATATTCCACTTCTTCTTCTCCCGGGATCACGCTTCTCAATCAGCAGGAAGGTAGGTATAGGTAGGTAGGTAGGTAGGTACCTAGGTGTGGGATCATGGTGATGATTTATGACGGATATGGGCATATCAGGGAGTTTCAACGAGAACATGTTTTGGTTTTCCTAGCACATAGTCAATCTAATACCCCCTTTCCTACTCATCCAGTCATCCTCGTTATCATCCTGCTCTGTGTACTGGTTCTTCGACTGGATAAGAAAGGTCCCGAGGAATGCCCAGTGTTGTATTGTATTGTATTGTATTGTAACGTCCCACCCCACCATTCCGGCCACCCCCCCATTCCGGCCGCCTTTTACACCAAAACTCACTACTTTAAATAACTAATATCTTTATCATTTATTAATAAAATAAGCTAAAAATAAAGATTCAGAACACTTTTTATTAGGTCTTTTAAATTATAATAATTTTAAATATTTTGTATTACGTAATATTATAAACTAAGTGTTTAAAGTTCAACAATATTTCTCTCATACAAATTTGGTGTAAAATTGATTTTTCTTATTTTTTTAATTACTTTTTTTTATATTAGTATAAAAACTTGAAACTTATAAACAAATTAGAACTTATGTATCACTTTTAGATTCTCAAGTTTTAGACTAATCCTCTCTATATTTGTTTTATAATTAATTAGAATATTAAACACCATACAAATAATTTGTATGAGAAAAATTAAATACTTAATTAAAAAATAACTACTAATACAATTGCCTTAAAATTTTCCAAATAATAAGATTTATATCTAATCTTTAAATGTTCCAAGTTTTAAATAATTATATCTATTATTTATTACATTATTAGTAAGTGATTTTTGACGTTTTTTGTATGTAAAAAGTCAAATTTAATATTACGTAATAATATATGATTTAAATTGTATGCCGTTATAGGAACTTAGTCAATAGATATCAATAAATATAAATATAAAAAAGTTATAAATTATTATTAGTTTGTTGTAAAAATACTAATACCTCAAAATCGCACTTTTTGGTGTAAAACGGTGGCCGGAATGGGGGGTGGGACGTTATTGTATTGTATTGTATTGTATTGTATTGTATTGTATTATATTGTACTACAGCGTTGTCCCAAACGGGGCGATACAACGATCTCATGCTTAAGAATTATTAGTATCTATCTACCTTATCTCATGGCGTTTTCCACATGTGGACCAGAAGCGGAAGTCGGGCTGGCTGGGTGGCTGTTTGGCAGTGAATCTGGGCTCAGGGTCAGGTCCAGGTCCAGATCCAGGTTAAGGTTAAGTAAGGTTCTTTCCCTTTCGGGGGGATTGCAACGTGCCTGTGTCACTTTCTCGCCCTCTTATATCCGTCATTCCCCAACACATCATCATTCAACTTCTTTTCTTTTCTTTTCTTTCCTTTCTTCACGCGTCTTAAACTGATTTTTGTACCTACCTAGGTAACAAGGCTACTAGATCATCCAGGGCCCAAGAGACTCCTTTCGCTTCAACATTGACTCAACACAACATCTCTTCTCTCCTCTCGTCCCTTCCCTTCCCTTCCCCTCCACGAGCCTAGAGAGTCGCGGCTTCCATATCGGGAACTCAAAGATCTGCGTCTCCCATCTACAATCTGGGCTTTGGGCATCAAAACCTCCTACGTCTGCATGCGAATCGGTATCCGAAGCACGCCCAGAAGATTTCATGAGTCATGAGTGTTTTCTTGACCTGGACATACTCTACTGCAAACTACTCTTGAGCCAGTCTTGTTCGCAGGCATCGTCCAACAGCCTCTGACATCGACCATAGATTCCTGTATCACCAAGTCGTGCCCTACAACAAGTGTTTCCATAGTCGAGTAGATGTACGGTAGGCAAGCGCCCAGAAACATGTGTGAGTACATTGTTGGCCGTCGAATCTCCAGACCAAGAGCCCGCCTACCAACACCCTCTTCTCCGGTATCACCACCTCCCACTCCGAAGCTCGCAGCTGCCAAACTCGCAGAACACCCCAAGACCACTTCTTGTTCCTGCTGCAATCACCGCCCCAGATCTAGATCCCAATCTCCCCGGAGAAAGGTCACGGTTCACGTCACTGACTTTGATACCTCGTCAGACGAATCGAGCAGTGGCGAGAGTATCAAGGTCGTGCGAAAGGAGAAGGAGCTGAAGTCTGCTTTGAAGAAGCCTGCGAAAGAGGAGCAACCCAAGAAGACTGTACCAGAGGTATGCAAGACCACGAAGCGCGAAGCGTCCGAGTGTGAATGTGTATACTGCCTCAAAGGTCTGCTCAACCAGGTGAAGATTGACATTGAGAAGAAGCAGGACCAGAAGAAGCACGTCAGCTTTGACAAAAGGTACCGTCCTCATCTTTACCATCTTGGTCTTCGGTATTGGTTGGAGACCAGACCACGGAGTGAATGGAAGGCTGATCATCTTTAGTCAAGACAACAAGTCAAACAAGGACAAATCGAATAATCAATCCAAGGAGAAGAATACGAACGACGGCCAAAAGAACCAGAACAATAAAGGCCAAGGTCAAAACCAACAGCAAGGCCAACAAAACCAAAGCCAGAGCGGAAATCAAGGTCAAGGAAGACAGCAAGTCAGCATCCAACAGCAACGGAGCCAAAGCCAAACCTCGCTGCCATTTTATCAGCACATTCAAACTTCACCTTGCATCAATCAAGGCAAATTTCTCTACTCCACAGTTTTACCTATTGGAGCTTATCCGTCATCACTCCTACCGACAAGCACCAGAGCAATGGGTTCCGGTGGTCGTATCCTGACGCCTTCCCGGGCTGATGTTGTTCTGAGAGAGGATGTTATCGAATGCAGCTCTGATCCAAGACCAAACGCCTTCTTCGATTTCAACTCGAGAGTCCTGCGTGTCTATCATGGCCCAATATATGGCAATCCTTTCTCAACTATTACTGCCAATTCTATCCACATTGGCGCGTTTGCCCCAAGATTCAGTAGTCCTCCCCCTGCCATGACCAGCCAACATTCCTACGGTGGTCCCCCTCCCACACCTCAACAAGGCAACAATTTTCCGCATCAGAGCAACTCTGGAAGGTCTCGGAATTCTCCAGCCAGGAACAACAACTCGTGGAGCACTTCGCAGGTAGGAATCAATGGGGCTAACCATGGACAACTCAACAACGAATGGGGAGACTCGCAAGGTGGCAATGGAGGAAATGTGCCAGGTTCCTGGGTCAATGACAATAACAACAATCACAATAATTCCAATGGGCGGAGCGGGGACAACCAGAACTCTGGACAGGGCAACGGAAACTCCAACTGGGAAAACAATGGCAACGGAGACTCGTCCAATAACCAATCTTCCGATCAGACCGGTTGGGGAGGTCAGAACCAAAACAACGCCACCCAGAATACCAACAAAAATTCGTCTGGCTGGGGTGACAACAACCAGTCATCGGGCCAAGATAATAATAACAACGCTTCCGGCTGGGGAGGTAATGGAGACTCGAAGTAGGTTATCTGACTCTTTTGAATTATAGAACATCGACTGACCCCCCGAAGTACTAACAACTACAACTCTAATTGGGGAGGCAATGGAGATTCGAGGTATGTTCTTGGAAGCAATGTATCGTTTCAAGGATGTTAAGCTGACTTCTCGCTTAGTAACAACAACAATGACTCGTCTGGCTGGGGTAACTCCGGCCAAGATAACAGCAACAACAACAACTCCAGTTGGCAAGGAAATAACAATTCAAAGTGAGATTATCATACCATTTATTTGGGGATGATCAATGGCATGTGGCACAGCAACAACGATTCCTCATCCAGTTGGGGAGGTGGAAATGGAGGTTCCAAGTAGGTCTGGAAGATCTCCAAGTCCAGGGTATGAAAGCTGACATGTCATGCAGCAACAACAACAACTCGAACGACTGGAATGGTAATAACCAAACATTTGGCCAGAACAACGATTGGTCGGGCTCTGGAAACAACAACCAGTCGTCGGGCCAAAACAACGATTCCTCGGGTTGGGGCAATAACAACCAGTCATCTGGTCAGAATAACGGCAGTTCTTCAAACTGGGGAGATTCCAAGTAAGTTCCATGGATGGAACACTCGCAATCCTCGACCCATCAGTGAGCTGACACTTTCTCCTAGCAATAACAATAATAACCCTACGGGTGGTGGTAACAACCAGAACAACCACGTTAACGGCCAGGGCAACTTGTCGGATTGGGGAGGAAATGGTGATTCAAAGTGAGCTCAATCTGTTGATGTGTCTGGAGATTCAGATAGACTAAAAGTGTCTAAAAGCAACACGAATAACAATAACTCTGGATGGGGCAACAATAACCAGTCGGGTCAGAATAACGGCAACAACGGCAATGCCTCGAGCTGGGGAGGAAATGGTGATTCCAAGTACGTCGTTCTGTATATCCGGTTGCTGGTGAAACTGACAAGAGCAAAGCAACAACACCTCGAACAGCTGGGGAGGCAATGGAGACTCCAGGTAAGTCTAGAAAGAAAAAGTCACAATTTAAGAAGCGTGGATGTACTGACCTCTCGTCAAGTAACAATAACTTACCGGGCTGGGGAGGAAATGCCGATTCCAAGTGGGTCTTACACGCAGTACGCCTCTCCTGCCCAACATGCTAATGCTGCTTTTAGTAACAACCAGTCGAACAACAATGGCTCCGGTCAAGGCTGGCAAAGCGGAGGAAACTCAAATGGGTCAGTGACACCACTCACAGCAATTCTTTTATATTTCCAATGCTGACCCATATCTCAAAGCAACAACCAGTCCAACAACAAGAACAACAACAGCAGTAGTAACGGATGGCAGAGTAGAGGCGATGCACAAGCTGGTGGAGGTTGGAACGAGTAAGCAGACCTTTCCGAAAGGACAGGTTCCTGGGCATGCATACTGACATCGAGTGAAGTAACAACCACTCAAATAATCGATCCGGCAGCCAACCCAACAACCAGTCCAACGACCAGTACAGTAACAGCAATAACGGATGGCAGAATGAAGGTGGTCCTCAGAAAGGGGGAGGCTGGAATAAGTAAGTAGATCCCTTTTGGCCAATAAACATGAGAACTAACATACCTTGAAGTAACAACCAACCTAGCAACCAACCCAGTAACCAGTCCAACAATAACAACGGATGGCAGAATGGGGGCGGCTCGCAGAATGGAGGAGGTTGGAACGGGTAAGTATAGTCTTTCGGGAGTTTGAGAAGAATATAGTCTCGGACATGAAAACTGACATCTACCGAAGTAACAAGCAGTCAAACAACAACAACTCAGGTCCAGCCTCGCAAAATGGAGGTAATGGAGGTGGCCAATCAGACTTGTGGGGTGGTGGTGGAGAAAGCACGTCTGGAAAGAAGAACGATGGTTGGTAGATGCTCGGAGGGAGGATACTAGGCACTCTCAAGTGCTGTGGCTGTGATCGGAGGGAGATATTCGCTTTCGATGTTCGTTGATCTAGCGATGGCTCATGGGGAAGCGCAGTGTAGATGAATTTCCCGGAGGACGCTCGTCGAGACCGCCTCTTGCATGAAAAGCCAGCCCAGGAGGGACATGTGGGTGGTTATTTGCTTTGGGGAGGAGCCAGATTTCGTTGCTTATTACTTGCAAGCTTTTAGGAACGGGTCCACAGCCAGGACTTGTCTGCATCTTTCAAGCATACATGCGGCATCCTGCCCCTTTCTCTCCAGAGGGCAAGATCGGTGTCAGCTTTAGCGTAGCATTACAAAATATACACTTTGCATCAACTATACCGCGACTTCTACTAACTGGGTCTAAATTTTGACTCCCCCGAAGAACAGTCGTCAGCCTTGATGGTTCTGCTGCATGGCTTGAGCCGAGTAAATGGTGCTGAATGGATAGGACAGTATTTAATACTTCGTTCTGAATGAATTGAAGGAATAATTTGAGATTCACTTTGAATGCCTGCCGTTGAAGGGGCATTTTTGCGCAGTATTTGAAGGCAAGATGTCGTCGACGATCCTCTGCATCCCTGCCAGTACAATCCGTTTTCCTCATTCGAATGACGTTCAACCCCACTAGAAAGCTTCTTGCGCTTTCAACATACTTTTAAATGCCATCTTCTACCACAACAACCACTTCCCTCACGACAACAGTCCTGCTCCTCTTTCTCCTCCTTCTAGCCTTCTTCCCTGACCTCTTCCATCTCCTCTGGAGTATTCCACTCTACCTCCTAACACCAACAACGTACCTCCCGAAACCGGCTCACAACCCCACCTCAGCCTGCCCACCCAGCTGCAGCCAGCAAGCACCCACCATGTCCTGGTTCCAGAAATCGCTCACCCTGCCCTCGAAATCGCGAGGCAGCTACCTCGTTACGGACACGATTGTCAAAGACCTGCCCGAGATCAAGTCGTATAAGGTTGGGCTGCTCAATCTGTTTATCCAGCATACGTCTTGTGCGCTCAGTTTGAATGAGAATTGGGATGAGGATGTCAGAGAGGATATGAGTGATGCGCTGGATAGGATCGCGCCGGAAGATAGGAAGGGGGGCCTTTATAGGCATAGTGCTGAGGGTCCGGACGATATGCCTGTGAGTTTACATTTGGATGTTAGGATGGGCAGTAATAATGCTGTGGGATGTTTGGATGGGGTCTTTGGAGAGAGGGGTTGGCAATTGGGGTTGGGATTGGGCTTGAGCTTGAGCTGACTTTCTGATAGGCACATATCAAGAGTGCGTTGATTGGAGCAAGTGTTACTATTCCCATCAAGGACGGCAAGCTGGCTACTGGTACGTGGCAAGGTATATGGTACCTGGAGTTTAGGGCGAGCAAAAACCAGCGGAAGGTTGTGGCTACGATTCAGGGAGAGAAGATGTGAGTGGTTCGGGTGAAAACTGGGAATTTTGCAAGGGAATATTTGCTGGAGTTGGTTGGACTGGGCATCACGGAACAGGTGAAGATTTTAGGGCACATATAGTGTCTATTGAGCAGTACTACATTGCTTCGATGCATACTAAGTTTCTACATCTGTCATTTTCGACAGATATTCTTCTTGATGTGGGACAGGAAGAATCTCATTTGGTATTAGATCCAGATATCCCAAGTTGTTTTTACCTCTGAACGCCATTCCATGTCGTAAAGGTTGAATTCTCTAAACACCGTTCTCCTCCTTCATTTCCTCGTCTCCTCCTGCCAGCACCTTGGTCTGCGGTACGTAGCTATCCTCTGGTCCGCCTCCCGGTGTAACGGCTACAACTTGCCCGTTCTCGTCTACGAACTCGAAGTTGTATCTTGAGAGAAGATGGGGAATTGCGGACAATTGAGGGCCGTATCTTGCTGTGTTGTCGTAGAGCTCGAATAGAGGGACTGCGAGTAACTTCATGTTCTTTGGGACACTCAGAACCTCTGCACAGGATTTAGTATTCTGAAATTGGTAAGATGCCTTATCCAGTACTTACTCTGTCTCGGAAGCTGAATAAAGTACAACTTCTTGCATTCCTTCGGCCTGGTGACATGCGCCGGGATGAACGGGTACATGAAGGTCTCGAAATTCGGTCTCCACCACTGCGCCAGAGTATCACCAATCTCCCACTCCTCGTTGACACCCTCGCCACTGAACTGCGTACCAACAGGCGCCAGGCGCTCGTTCAATCGCATCTTGAACCCCTCAATCTCATCATCGTCTTCCTTGAGGTAGTCGCCCGGCAGCTTGAAGAAGGCGTTGGCGATCTGCAGCATCAGGATGTGAGGATGGTTGTGCTCGTGGCAGACGAGAATGCCCTCGCAGGTGCGCCGCATGCCATGGACATCGTAGTGCTCTTCGAGACGCTTGAGGCGCGCGAGGACAGAGGGGTCTTCTTCTGGTTGGGTTTCTTTGGTGCCGAAGGTGTAGTTGGAGAGGGGGAAGAGGCGGATTGTTTTGGGTTGGTTGCCGTTGAAGGATTTGGGGAGGATGGGAGGGTATGAGGTTTGAAGCGCGGTCGTTGTTATGGTAGACATTTTGGTGGTATTGAGGTGAGGAAGGCTGGAGGTGGAGGAAGATGCTGGGCCTTGAAGCTGTCTGCAGCTGTAATATTCTGCCGCTGAGGCGGTGTGGAGGGTGGCCGGGGTCGCATCCATAGGTGGAAGGATTCATATCGCCATGCCATGCTAGTTTACCAGACTAGACCAGTGGATTTTCCTCAAGGAGACAGTCTGACAGTCAAAGTAAAAGTCTAGTCGATATGTAATGTCATGCACAGCTGTTAAAAACAGGCGAAATCAAACCTGTTTCACTGGCACATCGAGCTCTTCACTCTATACTCGGAGCCAAATAGATCATGTAGGTGCGATTAATTGGCTCTGATTACCGAGTAAAGCCAGCTTCTTTCAAGAGAATGGATGGATGGATGAAGGTGGTGTTGAGAAGAGCCCCCAGATTTAATTTTGGAGACAGAACAAGAACGGATGGCAGGGAGGAGAATAATCGATAGGGCGCACACATGTCAGGCGGGAACTTTGTATAAGCCTTCATATTTACAGTATCGACATCCCTAACTCATAAAAACAGCTATTCATCTCTGCCCTAATGCCTCATCCGTAATACGCTGAGAGTCGGGTATCTCAGCAGCATTACCCTGTGGAGCAAGGGGATATGTAGTGCTTGGAAGAGACTCGAGATGCTTTCTGTGATGCTCGTTTGCCTATGTCGCATGTTAGCCTTTTCGCATATATATAGACTAAAAAAGCTCTGGTGAGGGAGGCTATCAATACCCCGCCATAGGGAGACTTACGTATGGAAGACCACAGTATTCACACATGCAGATCTGAGGTTTGTCGGTATTGATAAAAACTCTGGGGTGTCCCAACGGTCCTCCACCACCGTCACAAACTGCGACTCGGTCGTGTGTCCAACGAACTGGTTGCTGGTGGATCAAATCGATTGCCGCTTGTGGCGCAGGCTGTGAGAAAAATTAGCTCAGGACTATGGAAATTATATGTGTCTCCAGTGGACTCTGAACTTCCCATATGGGTGCTGTACGTACCTGCAAATCCATAATGGTCTGCTCGAATCTGGGTCCTGACATGGCCTTTGCCCTTGGATTCTGACTCCGCGACCAGACAGCAGCTCTGTTTGGTGCCTGTTGCACTCTCAACTTCGCAGCCTCCACCGCACTCTCCTGCAAAACACCATCGGTTTGAGCTGACTGAATCGGCAGCTCGTTGGTCTTAGAGACGTTGGGTACCGCCTTCGAGGAGTTCGCGGGTGTGTTAATCTCCTGCTTGTCGTTTGCGGAGTAGGAATATGCTCGTCTCGCCGAGAACTGAGCGGTCCTGGAAAGCTGCAGTACAGCTCTTGATCTGGCGGTGGAAAGCATTGTGATGGTAATTCAATTGCTTGAGGCGCGAGGTTTACTGAGGAAGTTGCTTGGAACCTTGAAGCTAGGCTGCTGACATAAGCAACCTAAAGTTTCGCGGCCGCTTCAAAAACAAGCTACACCACAAGGTCTCGTTGGCGCTTTCGACCCAACTTCGCAACTTCGTGACAACACCTGAGCTGTATGCTCTGCGTGGAACAACTAACAGTACGGACAGAATAGGCAAGATCGATCAAGTATTCTGCCAATAAAGTCGAATTTTCTTACACGACTCCCTACCCTCGTTTTCACAATGTCTGCCGCAAGCACTCCTGGCAGTGCGCCGAAATCAATGTCTTCACGGCTTCTGACCATGAAGTTCATGCAAAGAGCTGCCCACTCTTCCCCTACTGCCGCCTCTCCTTCGTCTCCAGATGAGCCATCCTCAAAGCGTCGGCGAACAGACTCGTTAAATACAAGTACACCATCAACAGTCAACATTGAGACGCTTGCAGATAGGAAAGCCATTCAAGCGGCATTGGCGAGTGAGGAAGCCAAACGTCAAGCTGCGTTAGAGAAGCAAGCTGCAGAGGCCGGTGATACCAGATGGGTCTTGAGCTTTGAGGACCAACAACAATCATCGCCGTCTCCTATCCTAGCTCTACGGGTTATCCAAACCGGGTTTGCAAATCTCGACGCCTCGCCCTCCCAACCACGATTTACGGAAGACGAGTCGGAGGGTCGGGTTTCCATGGTTGGACGCAGAAGTTTTGGTAGGTTTAATAAGGTTTTGGAGGTAAGGAAACATCAAGTTTGGTCATTGCAACAGCTATTAACATGTGCAGAAACAACAAGATCCTTCAAGAGAAGATACCTCCGAGTCCGATGATGATGATGATGATGAAGACGAAGAATCAGGCTCCTCTGACCCTGGTAGCGATTCAGATGACCCAACAAGTGCCCTCATCAAAGCTTCTCGTCAAGAGGCAGCAGATAGAGCAAGAGCCGAGAGGAAGGCTAAAAAGCGAGCTGTGAAGGCCGAAGCGGAGGAGATAGCGAAGAAGAGGAGAAAGGATGTGGTCAATCTTAATGGACTGACTTCTTTGAGTGGTAAATCTGCACCGGTCCCAGCTTGTTACACTTGCGGGGGACCTCACTACAAGAAGGATTGTCGTGCAAACACAAACAAGCGAACTCATATGGGAGCAGATGATGGCCAGCCGAGAAAGTCCTTCAAGTCCAGGTGAGATTTGGAGTTTTCGAAAGCACACCGAAAATAAACAGCACCTTGGGCCAAGACAATTACCCGAGGATTCCACTTCTCTCATCTCCGTTCTTATGTGGCACTTCCACGACCAACGGAGTGGGTGTTGAGGAATGAGGTTTGCCACAGTTGTTTTACTGCGCTGCAGCGGCAACGGGAGAAACCAATCCCCCGAAAATGGTTGTTTGCTATGATCGATAAATCAATGATAATAAATACATGCCACCATTCGATTTTGGTCTTGCCATCTTGCGTGATATTTCTCTGCTCCACTGCCTTCATTTGTCACATTTTATCCTGATGTATTTGTCTTCCTCTCCGCCTGCCTTTTCCTTCTTTTCATGGCATTCATCACCACCGGAACGGTCGCAAGGATGCTGACGCCTGCCAGTACCCATGCAATTATCTCGATGATTTTCAGTTCATGACATTCGCTCAGCCCATCTCGGATATCTCCAACGCCTTCATTGCAGTCGATTACACCCCACATCTGATGAATCAACACGCCCGAAACGATCCAGAGAATTGTAGAGATGACAAGAAAAATCTGTCCCAGATGATTAGTTGGAGTTGGATGCCAAACGATGGTGAACATACGGTGTGGAACATGGAATGGAAGTATTTTCCTGGCACAGTGGAAACCACAATACACCGCAAAGAGAAGAATGGTACGAGCGGACGAAAATATGAGGAACGCTAGTCGCGCTCTCTCTGTCTTGGAGTGCCATTTATGTTTACGTTGAAGGTATTGGAAGGAGTCCACTGAGAAGGATAGCTCCGCGATGGACAGGAGGAACATGATTCCGAAAAAAGCACTGCGAGCTCAGTCAGTGATCGTGCTGTTTCTTCGTTTCTTCAACAACAATTCGTCAACTTACGGAACGTCCCATGTCAGCTTCTATTTGCTACCAGAGCGAATGGTCCTCCCTGACTTTGAGTTGCCGAACATATCGATTGCTTTCGAAGCGACTTCTTTTGGATCTTCTACTCGAGCTAGAGTAATGTAAATGACAATGCAAAAGTTTCCGGTACGCATAACTAGCGAAATTCTCAGTTATATACCTTCCACCTCACCTCTTTTAGGTTTTCTTAATCTCCTCGTCTCCAGACAAAGCAAGTCACAATCTCAAACTCGAAGCGATTTCCAACAATGGTACAAGAGTATTCCAATTGCGAAAGATTTTATGACGAACAATTTCTAGATCGTAGCCGTGACTTGGTTTGGAGCCCTGTCTGTTTCAGTGGGGTGGTCACAACCCTTGGTTTGTCGAAATGTGGCTGAATCTGTTGGTGTTGATGGCTTTTCCCCTCACGCGACCAGGTGTTCTGGAGACGATAAGCTTTTCCAAGTTTTGTGGCTGCAAGAGCCGGAGCTTGATTTGCCATCGGCAGATACTCAACGCCAAGAGGGTTCTTCCTCGAATGCTTCCTCGTCGGAGCTCGTCCATGGTGAATCTCATTTGATCTGATTTAAATGGGTATACTTTGTCCGGCTTAAGATCTGGCAGGCTCTATGAAAGGGGCCAGCGCTAGACTGATATAAAGGTACTTTACGTGTCCCATGTGTCTGTAGTAGTTCCGTTTTGAAAAGCAATTACACTTTGATCTTAGAGCTACAGTCACTAAGCACTCAGTGACTAAGTACGCTGACGTCATTTGCTCCGAGTTAACAAACTCTCCATCTTTTGCTTTTTTGGCCATCACGACTGGCTACTCTCACCGGCATTGCTAAAGTCAACAATCTATTTTTAGTCACTGATATGGACTACCGCAGTTGACAGACGACCGTCAAAAAGGTATCTCGATGATGCGCTTTTTAGTCGCTGCAAAAACAATTGATTTCATTCTCGTGTCGTTTAGTTCCAGATAGTTGGATACTGGCATATCTTAAGATTTTTTTTTTTTTGCTATTCGTTGCAGTCGCTGACGACGTGGACATCTTTGCCTGCTAGAAGCGCTAGGACTCTAGTACCCCGTATATTGAATCTAAATGTTAATACGTGGTACTTAGAATCATGACGTTCAAGAGACGTCATATGATATTGCAGGGCGTTTAGTTGACTGTTGAAAATGTGTTACTGGAATAATGTACAGTCAATTCCAAGCTCAATAGCAATAATAAAGTTCATGTGATCGACTGTGGGGAGAAAGTGGAGGGGTTTGTCAAATGTGGGAGCGGAAGTGTGGTTCCCACTGCCGCTTTAGACCTACCCACTTTGCCCAAGTCGAAATCCTCAACCCACTTTCGATTCTTACATCGCACGAACTTATTATTCTCCGAAATTGTCAACTCGCTCTTCCGATATGGACAAGAACATGTCTGCCGTTGAATTCAGAATGACAAAGGTCGAGGGGATGGAGTCAGTCGATTTGACAAAAGAAGTAGTACGTAATGCGCGGGGTCCGTAACTGAAGAAATGCTCACTCGGCATGATTTAGAATGAAGTAGGGGCCGTCAATGGAAGCCCTCCAGAGCAAACAGCAGAGAACAGAGCCTTGGTCTGGAGACAGGACCTTCGCATTGTCCCTCTCTGCGCAGCCATATATCTCTTATGTTACCTCGACCGATCAAACATCGGCACGTGTTGAAACTACTACCCATTATCAGAACATTCTACCAACGAGAACACCAGGCTAACCATGCCCAACAGGCAATGCCAAAACTCTCAACGCTGCTACACATAATGATCTTCTTTCGGAGACAAAAATGACGAATTATCAGTACATGTGAGCCATATGTCCAAGCCTCGAAATAAGTACTGATTCGGCAGAATTGCATTGATGGTATTCCTGATTGCATACGCCATCTTTGAAGTTCCATCCAACTATTTCTTGAAGAAACTAAGCCCAAGCAAATGGATCTCTTTCTTGATGTTTTCCTGGTAGGTTCATGGCACTCAAACCTGCACCGCTTGCGACTGACTCTCCATGGCAGGGGTGCTGTTACTATCGGGCTAGGCGGAGTTCAGAACTTTGCCGGTGTGACCGCGGTCCGTTTCATTCTGGGAATGTTTGAAGCTGGTGTGTATATACCTCCCTGATCGGAAACTGCTTGTAATAATACTGCGTAGGTCTCTTTCCTGGTCTTGTCTACTATTTGACTTTCTGGTACCGGACTGAAGAGAGGTCCATCCGAGTCGCCTTTGTCCTTGCCTCTGCCACTCTGGCTGGTGCATTTGGAGGTACAATTGCGTATGGCGTGTAAGTGCTACTTCCTGTCCGCTCCGTCTGGGAAATGAAATCCATATATAATTGGACTGACTGATCGATAACCTAGTGGCCACATGAACGGAACTCATGGCCTCTCAGCGTGGCGTTGGCTATTTATTCTCGAGGGGATACCTTCGTGCCTCTCCGCTATCTTCGTGTACTTCTTTCTCCCCGATTACCCAGAGACTGTGAAGTGGCTGAACGCAGAGGAAAAAGCGCTAGCGACATCTCGATTGAAATCTGAAGGATCGCATGGACACGATGAAAGCTTGACCTGTAAGATATTCGGGCGATAGCCATCCCCCGACTGCTAGATCTCCCCGAAGTCTTTCGTTTGGAGGAGCAATTGGTGACGTCCTTGTCTTCACAGGGGCTCAAGCGAAAGATACGTTGACTGATTGGCGACTGTATGCCCACTATGCTGTATGTCTCCGTCCTTTTCAGTAATTAGACTTGACTGACGGGGGTACTCAGATTTACTTTGGCATCTCGACTCCATTCTCAAGTCTATCTCTGTTCACACCAAGCATCACTGCTGGTCTGGGATTCAAGGGTCTTACCTCGCAGCTAATGACTGTTCCCCCCTACGCAGTCGCCTATGTTGTTACTATCCTAGCATCATTTTCGGCAGATCATTTCAACGCGTGAGTCTTGGAATTCACGGTCAGCTTTCCATACACTGACTAGGGCCTAGACGCGGCATCCATGCAGCAGTTTTCTCGACTATTGGTGCAGTTGGGTTTCTGGCGTCTGCGCTCCTTCCACCTGATGCTTACCATGTGAGTTGATTATCGTCTTATCTCGAGACGTACTCACTGACGCCTGTAGTCTCGCTATGGGTGCTTGATTGTTGCTGCGTCTGGAGCCTTCTCTTGTATTCCTCCCCTCCTAGGTTGGTTATCTTCGAATCTCCATTCCACAGGAGCTGTCGGACTTGCCATTGCGATCAACATCTCTGTGGGAGCGCCAGGCCAAATCGCTGGGGTTTGGATATACAAAGCTAATGAAGCAAAGAAAGGATATCCAACCGGCCACGTAAGTACTAGCTGCTACTTAATCCCACCCCCAAGCCGGGTTAGGTATCTCCTAAATAGGTCCAAATATCCGAACATTTCTAAGCGAACAATTTTTACTGACCATATAGTGGACAAATGCTGCGCTCTTGTTCTTCGTCGCAGCTGGAAGCATTGCGCTGAGACTTTATTATGGACTGCTGAATCGTAAGATTGTCAGAAAGCGCAACGCGGGGGAGGTAAAGAGACTTTTCCGATATTGAAGTTGGTGTTGTTGTGGCCAAGCGCCAGCCCCCAAAGTCGCATGGTAGCAGCAGAAACTCTCGTCGATGGACTTCTTCGGAAATAAAATCTTTTGGGCCAAGTGACTTCTACATCATGCACTTTTCATGCCCTAAAGACGGACAACGTAGTGTTGATACCCTGTAGGCGTTACTCAATATTACAACCTCGGGCGCGAGGAAAGGAAAAGGCTAGGCGTCCTGTAGCCATCAACTCATATTGTTGATGCTTCTAATCCCAATTTTTGGGAGCCAGTGAAACGAAAGTTACCGTGAATTAAAATTTAGAATCAAGGTGAAAAGGAAATGTCGGTACAGTACCGGTTCAAGTATCACACAAGATATATCGATATATAGCTTTGAATGAAGTGGATTGTGTTCTATCAAGAGAGTGGAAGAGATCCCTAACTATATACCCTTCGAATCGCCTCCGACTCGGATTCGTTACAGCTCCGACTTCCCTTGGAACTGTCAGATCTCTCACACCTAGTAATCAAGGCATAACCCTTGAAAGCTACCGTGGCATCAAGCAACTAGCGCTCTTTGTAGAGGATGATGTTGATGTTACATAACCCCTGGGGACCAACAAATAGTTAAATGTTATATTGATAAAAAAAAGGGTCTAAATTTGTCTTTTAAAATATCATCATTTTAGCAACGTACCTGTATTATAGGTAACTAAAAAATAACCTCAGACGTGACTACGTCGCCCCGCCGCTGTGAGCCCTGATTAAACCAGTGAGTGCCGCGAGTGCCTTGCCTCATTGATCTGGATCCTGATCTTGGCAGCCGGATCAATGTTTAGAGTGCTGACAGGCCGGGGGCTCATCTCACTCACTCACACTCTGCCATTATTTTCTTCCTCACTCGTGTCCTCAGAAAGGATACAACATCCGTCAACACAATGGCACGCATGGATGGTCACCCTCGCAACATTTGCAGGGCCACGTCGTTGCTGTTTCGGCATTCAAAAAGTACCTAAGGTACTCCTCACTCTAGCTCCGGACACTTTCTATGGACAGCGGGCAAACCATTGCTCCATTTCCCTTTTCAGGCCAGAGTACTTCAGACCTCGCATCGCATCGCATCGAACACAACGGAAGAAGAACAGCCCCGATCAGAAGTGTGTTATCTATTTATTCTTTCTTTCTTTCTTTCCCCTGTTTCCCACTCCGTTCAGACTCTTCGTCTACTCCTCCCCTCCCCTTTTTCTGCAATCTCTCAATTGTTCAGCTCCTCTCTGTCAAGTCAAATTGACGTCAAGACTCCCATCAAGTTTCTAGATTGCAACCTATAATACCGCACCGATGGCTACCATCACCCTCGATCCGAATTACGGGTGAGCTCCCTTCGGTCTCCCAGTGTGCCTTCCAGCAGGCAATTGACCCCTGAACAGCTATGTCCTCCTTGCGGCAGCTTCCACATTCATCATGAATACCATCCACACATTCAACACTGGCAAATTCCGCAAAGAGGCGAAGATAGCCTACCCAGCAGCCTACGCTCCCGAGTCACGCACCGATGATGCTGCCATCAAGTTCAACTGCGCACAGCGAGCCCACGCTCATTTCATCGAAAATCAAGCCAGCGCGGTGGGCAGCTTGATGCTGGCAGGCCTGCGCTTCCCCCTTACTGCCGCAGCTTTTGGTCTGGGATGGAGCGTGACGAGATACATCTATATGGTCGGGTAAGTGGACGGATACGACTCTGGGAAGGTCGGGTTTTTACTGATTAGTAACTTCCACTGACTCTGAAGTAGATATTGCAAAGGGGGAGATGGAAGGGGCCGTTATAACGGACTTACGTTCTGGTTGTTTCAGCTTGGTCTTTTGGGCCTGACGGGGTACAGTGGAGTTGCAATGGTCATGGGATGGTAATGGGGGGAAACTAGCACTTGATGAGTGCGAGATCTCGTATCTTGGGCTGGGCTGCACCTTAAGTGACACTTCGCAGTTACCAATCAAAGTACTGGCTGACGTTTGAACCTCTCACCGAACTTATAATTCGTCCGGTTGCTGGAAATGGTTGTGGTGTATGTATGCTTTCAACGACCTAACTAATGCAGCTGCTAAGGTATCCTTTTCCCGCACGCCAGTGTCCAAGTAACATCATACACAAAGACGCTTAGCCAGCCAGAAGAAGAAAGTAACCCCAAGTTACAATCAATCCGGCATACTCCGTGCACTGGCACATCCAGGTTTTCGAAATAGAACTACACTGTGTCGATCATCAATCTGTGCATCTCAACGTTGGCTCTCTCCACTCCAAGTCAAGACCAGAAAAGACCATCTTCTCCTTCTCGAGCATATCGCGGCCACCCCTCTCGAGATCAACCCAAGCTCCATCATTAAGTCTGCGAATCCCACTGCTATCGAATTTGAGATTCTTCTCATGGCGGCAGTATCGTCGGATGTCCATCTCGAAAGTCGTCCCTCCGGTCCAACCCACAACCGCACATCCAGCAGTCTTCCACGGAGTTATCAGGATGTCCACTCTTCGATGCGGATTGGGGTTCTTCGCCTTGGGGTTCTGTCTCAGATCTTCCTCTCTGGTTGGCCATTCTGGATCTTGCCAAACTACGAGGCTCTTGTCAAGCGAGTCGAAGCCAGTACCAGATTTTGGCATGCTGCCTTTCCATTCGAGAGGAGACTGGCCTCTGTCGCTTGTTCTTGATGACACCTGTAGTTGATGAGTGATGAACCCATCACCTTCCAAGCTGTCCAGGAGATCTCGGACAAGATCCTCGGTAGCATCCTCATCCGGGTGGCTCAACATGACATCCACATCCCCCGAGTCGGATTTGCCTCTGCGATATCCACCACAGATAACCATCTGAAATCCTATCCGAAACCGGTTGGCGTGTTCCAAGACAGTATTGCCAATTCTCTCCACCTCAGCACGTGGTATTCTCAGCTGGAAGTCGTCGTAGAGTTTGACGCCAATCTGCTGTGATCTGGAAAGGCTGGTCCTACTCCCGGAGTTAGTACTTTTCGACGGGAGTATTGGTGGATGAAGCGCTTCAGATTACCAGCCATGTTGGACGACATCATCAAGATCTGCCCATCCATTGTTGTAGAATTTCACAGCTGTTGTCGCAGCGACATCATAGATATCGTAGAAAGTGTTCAATATATTCATACGAGGGTCGTTGAGGATGTTCTCCACTTCCTGAATACGCCCAGTCTTGCTCCATTCGTACCAGAGGTTGGCAAATTTCTCGCCGCAACAAGGCAATCGGGTGACTTCTTTGCGAGACGTGATCGTGAAAGGATAGGCAGCGAGAGAGGCAATAGCCGAGTGGTAAGTATGCCTCTTCTTTTCCTCGTCGTTTATGATGCGCGCCTTCTTAATGATCTTGACCAGCCTGATGAATTCATCGTTGGGGCCATGCATTGGTGTAGGACGCTGGCAGGAGTAGGTCGTATGCAAAAAGGCCGGAAGCGCAGGTACTTCGCCTTCATGATCTTTTGTGTCCTCTTGATAGAGAGTCGGGGCCGCCTGACTGTTCATCTTCTTGTGGCGATGACTGTAGTCTCGCTGACTCGATGGTGGAGGGGTGTCTGCTGTTGCACGAGACATAATACTGGTCCTGTCCGCAAGCTGAATTGAGCGTTCTATTTTCTGGATCGGCTTCGAAATAATTTTGCCTTCATAAACTAAATAAGGGCCTCTGGGTAGCAGTTTCTTTGCCTTGACGGAATCTTCAAACCACTCAAGCTTGTAGACTTTGACGTTGTCGCTATCAGGTACCTTGCCAATAGCTTGTGACTTCCTGGGTGTATTTCGAGTGCGCTTTGGAGATGGGGTTTCCACGTGCGACTCACTATCCGATGTAGATGGTGTATCTGAATCTGTGCTCAGAGAAATAACCTCTTGGCTAGCCTCGCGGGTAGTCAACTTGCGCCGTTTCTTTGGTGGCTTTGCTGCATCTTTACTGTGCGATCCTTCACCATTCTCATCTTCGACCGAAGTCGACAGGTCTTGCATCACATCCACTGTGTAAAGCCCTAGCTTTCGCAATTCGTATGCAATTCTTCCCTTGGTGGTACTGATGCCTATGAAGAGTTTGGTCTCGTTGATATCGTACTTGACGTTACCAAGCTGTTCCTCAATTCTGTGGAGGAGGTTCGGATCCGACTCAAAACCATTTTTGAGAATGTAAATTGGTGGAAATTTGAAGGTCATCTTGAAAGGCCTCTCGATGCTGACTCCTTGATGTTGGAGTCTCAATGCTGGATGTGCTTTCTCAAGAAGGGTGGCCGCTTCGATTCTTTTCACGGTTGCCAGCCTTGTCGCGTCTGAGTTCTTTCGCATAGACTCTGGGCCTGGGCGATTCGCATTACATCGACAATATTGCCTGAATGCTGCCTCATATTCCACTGCAGGCCAGGAAGGCAGTTGTGGTTCAGAGCCATCCCATTACTCACTTCTTTGAAGCATGAGCGTGCGGGCGCGTCAACTTCAAGCCTTGTCGTCATAAGACGAAAGATCACGTAATCAATCGGATTAAGCGGCAACAACAAACTCAGCATTCCGGTACAGCAAAGACAAATTCTATTACTGCGCTGGTTTTGGGGCCCAGCAGTTGAGATCAGAATACTTTCTCACATTGAAAAAACTTTTTCTGCAAATCACTTGAACCATTCCCCACAGAACGCACGAGACTCTAGGAGACATGAGTTCTAAAGAGCGTAGTTTTTTATATTCATATCATCCCATGGGGCCAATTCTATGTAGGATCCCGAATAGTGGATTCCCAGAGTTGCGTACCTTTAGAGTAAGGCCCATGATGACTCCTATGTCTTTCAGACGTCCTCAAACTCCATGTCTTCTTCACTTTCGTCTTCATCCTTTAGATTTGGAGTTGGGTCTTCAATTTTAACCTTCTTTGCGGGCCGACCGTCTTCGTTTGGTGTAGCTGGTCCTGTTACCGGACTTGTTGCACCCGTGCTCGTTCCACTGCCAGAAGCACTACCACCTCTTTTCAGAATACTAGTGAGACCATTGGACGGAAACGATGTTGGTTTGGAGTCGGCAGTTGAGCTTGCAGGTGTGGCCGCACCAGATCCGGTCGGTACTACGTCCTCGAAGTCTTCCTCATCCTCTTCGTCAGTGTCGTACTCCTCGTCTTGCTCCCTTTCTGCCTCCTTTGCTTCTTCTGCCTTTAGACGTGCAAAATAGTCATCGATTTCGGTACCCTCAGCAGTTCCAGATGGAGTATCGAGGTCGCTCTTCTTGTCAATTTCAGAGGTGGAAGTGATCGAAGATCCCGGGCCATATTTGACTTGCTCGCCGGTGACAGTGCTGTGAGTAAAGTGCACTGGCATAGCATTTTGTGCTGCAGTCTTCTCCTTAAGTGCCTTCTCAGCAGCGATCTCTGCTTCGGTCGGCCCGTCTGAAGCTGTAAGGGTGACTGAGATGGTTGTGTTGCCTGCATTGGCCATTCCACGGACAGCTGTTGGCCTGGAAGCGGATAGGTCTACTGGTGCAGTTTCGTTTGCTGGGTTAGTCTCGTCTCGGACGACCTTGAGCTGAGATGCCATCGCGCGATCGAATGTGTTTTCGGGGATTACGATCTCATCGATCTTAGGAAGCAAGTCGGTGATGAACCTGAACTGTGCGTGATACTTTGTAGACTGCTCATGCCCACCTTTGTTGTTGTTTGTATCGTGCTTGAGAATACCGTTGCATCGTTGACACCGAAAGCCAATCTTGGGGTCCCATTTGTGAAGAACCTCGAGTTGTGTCCATTCCGACTTGCAGGTATTGCAAAAGTATTCCTTTCGTTCGGCCTCTGGAATAGTATTACCTTGAACTTGCTTGTTGAGTAGGTATACGCGCCACTTGATAGCATCGATTGTCGCGCGGTAGTCGATGTAGTAATAGGTTCTGTTCATAGGGCGTTGCTGGCCTTCCTTTTGCTCCTGGCGAGTATGGCTGCAAAAACTTAGCCGCTTTACGTAGACAGAGGGGGGTTTGTATGCATACACAGCAAGAAATCGTTCCTCCTTCAGCTTTCCGCAGAGTTTATGAAGCTCCTTAGTGTTCATGCCCATCAGATATGCCATATCATCGTCGCGCAAACTATACGCTGTTAGATTCTGCTTAGAATGACACCGTTCCGCCTGAGAGACATACGCCGAGTGGATGATCAGCGCATCAATGACCAGAATGTGCTTGGTTTCGTAGAATGATCGTACGCAGGAGCGCACAAGACTCTGTGCCAAGTCCATGATTGCTGTACTTCGCTGTGGTGTTGCGAGTTTTCCAAGGTGGTTATGGGTTGAAAGGATTGTCAGAGGTTGTATTCGCTTTGACGGAGATCAAAGGCTGCAAGACGTCGAGGCAGGCTGTCAATGGGTGTCAGAGGGTCCCATTATTCACCGGAGACAGCATTTGTCAAAGAGAATGATTGGGAAGATGAATCGCCGACTGTCGAGTTGGACCACAATGAAATGAATGAAATACAACGGAAATGGGCGGCCTAAGTGGAATATGAAGTGAATGGCCTGCCTGGTAAAGTCAAGATATTGATATTGATAACGATCTAAGGTAAGGCCCGCAAGGCTGACACTAGTGTGACGCTAGTACCAATTTGTCAGTCGGGTTCCAATAGGTATTTTTGCGC
This sequence comes from Helotiales sp. F229, assembly GCA_002554605.1. Classification (NCBI taxonomy): domain Eukaryota; kingdom Fungi; phylum Ascomycota; class Leotiomycetes; order Helotiales; species Helotiales sp. F229. The sequence goes on from MXAW01000010.1 coordinate 2,304,617, forward strand.
CCACCCTCAAGGCTGAGCGAGCGGCTTCCTCTGAAGCTTTGCTTTATACAACCGAATGCTATGAAATTTTTTCAACGCACACAAAAATGGCAGACAGTTCTTCCGCAGCTGTCTCTACTAGCCAGGCAGGCGGCAGTGCCTCCTCCAATGGCGACAAGGATACCAAATTACGAAATGCAAATTCGGAGGGTAGGGACAACAATCAACGTGGCAGAGGCAGAGGCAGAGGGAGGGGCGGCCAGGGTCGAGGTCGGGGAGGCAGAGGGGGCGGTAGAGGGGGCGGTCGTGATAAGAGAGACTTCCCGTCAAAGGATCAAGGTGGTCGCGACAAGAAAGGGGAATTGGGACGAGGGGAATGGACGTAAGTGGAACCACGATCTGGAACCATGCTTGACTAACTAAACAAAGTCGAGGCAATCTAGACAAGCGGAAACGCAACGATGAAGAGCAGGCAGCAAAGCGTCGCAAGGCCAATGACGACGACGAAGGAGCAGAAGCTCTATTCTCGAGAGAAGAAATCGACGCCGAGGGTCGAAAGCCGAAGCGCAAAGTTGCTGTTATGATTGGGTACGCAGGCTCTGGATATAAGGGCATGCAAATCAACGGCGCCGAAAAGACTATCGAAGGAGATATCTTCAAAGCTTTTGTGGCGGCGGGGGCAATCTCGAAAGCAAACGCAGACGACCCCAAGAAATCGTCTCTTGTTAGATGTGCCAGGACCGACAAGGGCGTACATGCCGCAGGCAATGTCATATCGTTGAAGCTCATCGTCGAAGAACCAAACATCATCCAACTCATCAATGAGAACCTTCCTCCTCAGATTCGAGTCTGGGGAATTGAGCGAACCAATGGATCGTTCAGCTGCTACCAAACTTGCGATTCCAGATGGTATGAGTACCTGATCCCAACATATTCTTTCCTTCCACCACATCCGCAGAGTTTTTTAGGTAGGAAACTTGTTGAGTCTGCAGAGAAGGAGGGCGTCTTTGAAACATACCAGTCTCGACAAGAAGACGTTGCCGAGTTTTGGAAGTCGACCGAGGAAACTTATGTCAAGCCAATACTAGACAAGCTTGATCCTGAATTGAGGGAGGCTGTGGTTGCCGCTCTTCACAGTTCGGAAGATGAGGAATCATCAGCGAAGAAAAGCACCCAGAAACCGGCGTCCAAAGAAATCGAACTAAAATCTGAGGCAATGCAAGGCGTTGAAGATGCAATTTTGGCGAATACCGAGATCAAGGAGGGAGAAGCAACATCTGTTAAATTGGGAGTCGAGGAAGGAAGCACCGTTCCGGTCGCAGCGGAAACCAATGAGGCAACTCAAATATCTACACAGGACATCGAAATGCAAGAAGTGGTTTCAAAATCGGTGCTCAGTCCCGTCGAAGCAGCGATCAAAGAGATCAAAGCAGCTTATATCACAGCCAAAAAGGCGTATCGGATATCAACTTCTCGTCGGGAGAGAGTCCAAGAAGCTCTGAATTGCTATGTTGGTACCCGCAACTTCCACAACTACACAATTCAAAAGACTTTCTCAGACCCATCTGCGAAGCGAGTCATCCGATCTTTCAAGGTTAGCCCAGATCCAATCATCATCAACGATACTGAATGGCTCTCATTGAAGGTTCATGGTCAATCGTTCATGATGCATCAGATCCGCAAGATGGTCGCTATGGCTGCGCTTGTGGTGAGATGTGGTACGCAACTATCAATCATCAATGACAGCTATGGCTCAGCAAACATCAGCATACCAAAAGCACCTGGGCTGGGCCTTTTATTGGAGAGACCCGTATTCGATAGCTACAACCAAAAGGCTGTAAATGAGTACAAGCGGGAGAAGATCAACTTTGACAACTATCAAAAGGAGATGGATGAATTCAAGCAACGTGAGATCTATGATAGGATCTTCCGAGAGGAGGAGAGAGATCACCAGTAAGTTTTCCGGGATGGCTCAATCGAGGCTCTGCTTCCATAAATACTAACGAGCTTAGGTTCCATGCTTTCTTTCATCATGTGGATCACTTCCGAACAGATTTCTTCCTGTGGGTCACGGCTTCCGGTCTCTCTGCTGCGAAACAAAGCAAAGCCCCAGCGCGAACGGACAACAACAGCGATGATGAAGCTGATGTTAACGGCGAAGAGGGGTGAAAGTCTTACGTTGGCTAGATTATGCAAGCATCGATACGAGAGGAGCTCATTCTGGGCACAAGCCTGTGATCAAGCAAAGTATCAGTCCCATCACAGCTGGTATTCTGAGCAAATCTGATCTGGCCGAAATGCATAATGTTTCCAAAAAACTGTTCCTGGGACTCTCCTCCTTGATGGAAGTTGTGATGACCCAGATTGCAAATGAGTATGTCTGTGAGTCAATTCAACAGCTTCCTGGATCACTTGCGTTCAAAATGGGGCCTACTTAGAACCATGAGAAGAACTAGCCTGTTGCAAGGATAGCAGTAAAATCCTACTTCCAGGCCACTACCAGATCCAGTGAATGTGTCCCAAGCCTTTAAGGAGCTCAGTAATAACCGATTGAAATGAAGCAAGTGTGCTAGTGGCAGAAACCTGGGGTATCTAGACACCGTACGCCATCGAAGGCCCTTCCGTGTTAACCCCTTTTTATTCATCTCAAGCGTTCATTCAACCCGGCACGTCCAGTTAATTGGATGCTGGATGCTCAGCGGCCGTCTTCAAGGTTGCTTCGACCAATTCTCCAACTTTCCGAGAGTCGATATCCATCTGGCCCTCCCCTTCCCCCTCCTTGATGCCTCGCAAGGGTCCGAATAGCCAGAGTTCCTTCAGCTCTCGTGACAACTGGAGCAAGTCTTCTGTGGCGCGAACCTACAACATGCGAAAATTAGCACTGAGTTCTTTCCAGATACCAAGAGTCCAAGTGAAATATGGCTTACCAAAGCAGAGCCCTCGACTTCCATCTGTAGTCCATGTGCAGCAGCGACCTCTTTCGTAGCTCCATCTTGGACAGGTTCCGCAGCAAGAGTAATGAGGGAATTGAATCGAGTGAGTAGGGCAGCCACGGCACGCTCTTCACGATCTGATAAGCTGTTAGAGCCTAAGATTGCAGGAAGATCTCCGTTCGAGGGTGTTGCTGGCGTTGCCGGGCATGGACTTCCAGTGGTAGATGCAAGTCCTCGACTGGCAGTGGTGCTCAGACCGGGGGTGAGAGTGCCAATTGTAGGAGTTAACAGGTTGGAGTGTATTTCGTTCGAGTTGCCATTGGTGTGTACACCATCAAAGTACGATCCTTTTGGTTGCGCCATCTTGGATTTGGTATTCGCATTTGCGTATGTAGGATGTCGTCGATACCTGGCTTTGGTGACATAGGACGTGAATGAAAGGAAAAGTACTCACCCACGAGGCTGCTTGTTGTGCGCTGAGCGCCTTCCATTTGAAGCGAGTGATTGTTAAATATAATATAAATATACCAATGGTGAAGTGGCGAAGGCTAGGTAGGCAAAAAAAAAGTGAATGAAATGAAGTTGAGGAAAGGGCAGACTGAATAGGTACTGAAAGTCTGGTCAGAACACCTGCCCCTCATTTGCCAAGGCCAGTCAGACATTCCGCCCCGCCCCACCCTGCCCCTCTTGCAATACCTACCGTATCCATGCCTTACCCCTCGAGCGAGCGGACAGCTTCCACTCTCCCTGCTCAACTTCCATTCCCGTCAACAAAACAAAACAAAACATCCATATATTGCCCGCCCTACCCACCTACCTACCAGCCTGAGTACACCGATTCAAGATGCAATCCGGGATATCTGGTCTGTCACCACCCGCCTTTCCACTTTCACTTATTCCAACTTCCATTGTCTAACCCCGTCCAAGCCTCGCAAGAGCTCCATGCCGCCTTCCAGTCCCTCGTGTCCTCGGAGGATCAACGCGGCCTCATCTGCACCATAACCAAAGAATCTCTCACCCCGCTCACTGTCCTCAGACCAGCTTCTTCGTCATTCTCCGATGATCTCTCTCTTATCGCGCCCCATCTAGATCCCAAGGTTGCTCTTTACATCATTCTGCGACGCTATGCCAGCTCCAAAACAGCTCCCTTCGTTGCAATCACATATGTACCAGATTCCGCCCCTGTACGACAGAAGATGCTATTCGCATCCACTCGGTTGACATTGGTCCGAGAGTTAGGAATTGAGAGATTTCGCGAGACAATATTTGCGACGACGAAGGAAGAGTTGACGCCGCAGGGCTTCGACAAGCATGACAAGCACGTTGGTCTAGCAGCACCCTTGACGGAGGAGGAACAAAGTCTAGGAGAGGTGAAGAGAAAGGAAGCAGAAGAGGGCAGGGGTATGAATGAGAGGAAGAGCCATGTTAGTTCAGGAGTGAGCATGCCGATTAGCAATGAAGCTGTGCAAGCTTTGAAGGGTCTTTCCAGTGAAGGTGGGGACAGTTTGGTTCAGCTGGTGAGCTTGGTTCGTATTCTGCTCTCAGGCAATTCACTAACTTCCTATAAGAAAATCAACATCTCAACGGAGACTATGGAATTGGCATCCAGTACTTTGACTCCAATCTCAGCCCTCCCTACGACGATTTCAGGAACCGAGCCACGGTATTCCTTCTACCGCTATACCCATGCTCATAATGGAAACTCCTCCTCACCAATTTTGTTCATCTATACCTGTCCTTCTGGGTCAAAGATCAAGGAGCGAATGTTGTATGCCGCTTCCTCCAGGTCCGCGGTCCAGGTAGCTGAAGCTGAAGCAGGCCTGAAGATCGAGAAGAAGATCGAGGCTAGTTCACCTGAGGATATATCGGAAGAGGGCATTGACGGAGATCTGCATCCTAAGGTAGAAGTCAAGAAAGCTTTCGAGAGGCCCAAGAGACCGGGAAGGAAATAGACGGGCAGATAACCGTTGGAGGCGAGCATACGCAGAGATGAACATGACAAATCCGTAATGATGACTTCAGGTAGACAAGGCTTGATTTTGGGACGCCATGCTGAACCATGCTCTCTTAACAATATTTAGGTCTTAAATATGCATAAGACGTGAGAAATTTAGAACGCCACAGATATCATCCCACTGTCTCCGCCAGATGCACAAGTCTGTGCATCAAACAGAAATGTATACTCGCAGAATTGCCTTGTATTGCAACCAACCCCCTGACGACCTGACGAGTGTCGTCTACTCTTCGTATTTCCCGCCGACAATGGGTACGGTGCTGTTCTCCAATTTCTCCTTGAGATACTCATATACGGTAAATGTCACTGCTTGACCAGGCGCCACACGCATGATTCGTGGAGTGATGCCCTTGTAAAAAGCATGGAATCCTTCTTGTCTATTTACCATTCAGTCAGTACAAGGCTCTTCCGGCTTTCACACCAGCCAGAAAAACTTACTTGAACATATCTTTTGCAATCGCCGTTATCCTGCTAATCGCCGTTTCGCCGGGTAGTCCTGGGGTTTTTTGTAACCGCGTCTTGATAGTATCAATTGGCGCGTTGGAGAGGGGACCCATAGCTCCCGATACAAGACCAATGAGTGTGGTTTGGTATGAAGGCAACGGAGTCTCGGCGTATTCCGGTTGCCATCTCTGCAGAATTTCCTTGAACTCGGTGTACGCGGTGAAGTTTACAGCTTGATTTGACCCTATTCGGCCAGTTAGCAAGGTGGACTCAGAATTGACCCTTGGTAGTGGGAACAGAAGCTGGGGTGGCGGGGCAAAGTATTCAAAACCAACACGTAAATAGATGTATGTACCTTGCCGTAATGCAGTTAGTGACACTCCCCGGTACATAGCTCCAACCCCCTCTTCCTTGATTACAGTGTAGAGAGCGTGGGCGGCGTTCCGGTATTTTGGTATATCGAGTGGGTCAGCCATGCTGTGATGTTGAGCTTGCAGACGGATTTTTATCACTTCCATAGGCGTTACGACGGCAACTGCCTCAGTAACACCTGCTGCTAGACCAGCTATTTCGTTGTCAGCATTTATTATTCAAAGCACATTGTTTCTTCATGGCTGGTTGTCCTCGATTGATTGAAATGCATTGGGGCTTACCCAGAAACGTAGCTCGGCCAGTAACATTCCCCGTTTCTTTGTCCGCGAGCAACTTTTTGTATGCCTCAAAACTTGTAAATCGAATGGCCATTTTCGGCACGATACCAGTAACGACAGCACCCAATCCTTTGTATAATCCCAACGGTGTTTCCCGTTTGACAATCTCCACACCTGTAGTAACAAAGCCTCGTTTCTTCGCACCGGGAGCGCGTGCTCGGCGAGAAAGTTGCATACGCACTTTGATGGTATCTGAAGCCATCGTTAGAAAAGGAAGTCGTATGGTCCATCTGTGAAGGCTTTACATACCGAGCGGATGGCATACGAGAGCTTCCATCATACCAGCTGCCCCTCCAGCTATTAAAGTGTATTAGCATGTGCTTCTGAGTCGGAAGTGTGTAGAGCTTCAATTCTGGACATACCGATCAAATTTGTTGCAGCAGAAGCTGGCTTCTTGCCATGGGAGCCAGAGACATTTTTTGCAGACATCTTCAAAGCTTGGTCGTGGTCGAGTTGAGGTTGCGCAGGAGGAGATTGCTGGGTCCGGCCACTCTTTTGGCTCTGAGGCTTCTCGGTGTGTGGCCAGCTGACTGAGTGTCTACAGTTTCTGACTGTCTACCAAGTTCGACCAAAATAAGAAGATATTTCCATGTATTTCCAGAATTTAAGGGGATAAGGCTGTGAAAAATGGGAGCGTGTGAAGGTGACAAGAGTGAAAAGATAAAAGCGACAGTTGAGGTTGAAGTTGAAGTTTCGGCGAAGACTTGGTGGTTTCCCCAAACGCCCGCCCACCTGCGTTGCTTTGATCCGCGGCCCAGGAAACAGCTCGCCCTTTGCCCCATGCAGACAGCGACGGGAATGGAAAAGATGGAATGGAACGGGAGGGTTTGTATGGAGCCGAGAGCTGAGCAGCAGCAGTAGCAGTAGCAGTAAATTACATGGCCAAAATATGTAGCTCGGCGCAACGGAGGGGACGAGGGACGAGGGTCGGGGAAGCCAGAGCGAGCATCGTTGAAGATCGGATGATCCTGGGCTGGTCAAGGGACGTGAGGACGTGAGGACGTGACTGACGAGCTCTGTTTCCACTTGTGCTGGCAGGGCAGGGAATGGACAAAAGGATGCTCTGTAAAACACATACAGCATTCTTTTTCAATAGAAAAAATACGACTAATTACGCGTAACATCTCATCTCATCTCATTATCATTATTCGGCTTATGAGATATGACGTTCTCCTGTACCTGCCAGTTGCCCTGCTTGCCGGCCCAGACGCTTGTGATTATGCGGGGTGCAGCGTGGTGCAGTGCGAGTGCGGCAAGAGGGGGTGTGGAGGGAGGGACCTGGACCAAGTTCGGAATAATACGGCCCTCGACAGGCCGAGGTCTGATCTAATCCCATACCTACTGTATCACCTACCTACAGCCCGATGTCGGAGCAAACGGCACACGGAAATGTTGTAAAATAACCTTGGAATATTTGCCAGTAGCCTCGGCATGAGCTTTTGACTCTGATGCACCCACCCCATTCCACTCCCGCAGAAACACTAAAAGAGGGAGCCCAAGGGCACCAGTTCCAGCCAGCCCCGCATCACGATGGAGCGGTCAAGTCTTTGATAATGGAAGTGGTCGGAGGTCGGGAGCTACTTAAGGTAGACGAATGCATCTCGAATTGATGATCAGGGTCTTCCGTTGTCGTATATTCACTACGTCTACTACGTCAATTATATGTGGCGCTTTATTAAGACTCTTAAATATAATTATGCTTTTGAGAATTTGCGTTTAAAGAAATGTAATTATTATATTAAACTTAAAGAGCCATGTGTTCTTATAAGTAGGCCTTTTAATTGTGAACTCTAATGTTATAACTAACCTCAAAGTAATATGAGAAATAATACCACTTTAAGAAAGGACATTAAAAAGGAAGCTTCTTTTATATTTAAATTTAAGGCTATACTTAATATTAAGAAGAAAAGATGAGGAATAAAAGAATACATTTAATATAATAAACTAAGGCCTTATATATCCTTTTTTAAAAGTAATTAACTCATTTAACGGTTATCCTTCGTTTAAAATTATAAGTCATACCGTTTTCCCTTTTATCACTTAATAATTTATTCTTTAAAATAGCCCATAAAGTGGCCTAGTAAAATGGCTTATCATGTAATAAATTATAATTTAAAGTAGCTTATAAAGTGGCTTATAAAATGAATTATAATATTACCTCCCCCTTTTAAAGAATTATGCCCTTGTAGTTAACGTCATAAGTTTATTATCTTTTAAGTCATTATAATCATTGATTTTAGTATTATAAGCTTTTAACTATTAAAGTAAAATTTTAAAAGTATTTTTATGTCTTAATATTTAAAGTAAAACGCTTTTAATAAGTATGATGTTATTATTACGTTTAAGCACAAATACTATTTTAAATCCTTATTTACATTTATTCATTTAATTTAATACTTAAAATATTATTTATTAATTTAAAGCTTAATATTATTTTAATCTCTTATTCATTGTATTTTAAAAGGAGTTATATTAGTGTTAATATAAGTTATATTTATTATAAAAAAGAATCATTAACGTACTTTTATAAAAAGTAAAAGTGAAAAATGGGGTAAACTTTTTAATCTTTAAAGAGTTTAACTTTTTAACTCTTTTTAATCTTTATTAATACTTTAATTAATTTATACCTCTTCTTTAAAAGCTTTCATAAAGGCTTATTTATTTTCTAATTGATTGTAGAAATTAGTACTATGTTTTTTACATCTTAATTAATCTTGTAATAGGTTTAGTTTATTAGTCGCTTTATTTTGTCTTATTATGCTTAAAATAAAAATTATATAAACTTTAATGTTTATCTTATTCTTAAAATAACCTTTATAACATTGTCCTTATTTAAACTTTTTATTATTAACTTTAAATGGTTTAAATTATATATATTATACAAGGTTTTTAGTTTATAACTATTTAAAACTTAAAATAATATCATGTTTTAAGGACTTATATAATAACATAAGTTAAGTAATGTTTATAATTAATAAAAGGGAACTTTAATTATTTTAATAATACGTGTAAAATAATCGAAGTCATTGTTTAATATATTAATTTATAACCTTTATTTATTTATCCACATTTAAATTATAAACTATAATAAGTTTTATTTTTATACTTAAAATACGATAATATTCATTTTAAAAAGTTAAAATAAACTAAAAGCCTTTATTTAAAATAATTAAATCAAGTATTTTAAAATATTAGCTTTAATAAATTAAAAAAGGTCAACTATACTTTTAATAATAATAGTCTTATAATAAAAGACAAAAAGGGTTCTTTATAAGTCGATCTATAATTATAAACATAAAATCAAAGCTATCTTTATTTTAAAGTAATTTTATGAAGTTTATTATTAAATATTAATATAATCTCATAAAAATCAACAAAAAATATAATAAGCCAAGGGTCTTGTTTTTATAAGCCTTTATTTTGAAGTAATTATAATTAATAATATATTATATAATATTAGTATTAATTTTAATTTAATGATATTTACGGTTAAGTAATAGTTTAACCTTAATAATCCTGGTATATATTACTTAAAATTATGTATATACGTGGCGAATTAAAGAAGTACATAACTTAAGAGGTTTTATTAATACTTTAAGTCGTCTTTAAAAAAAGAGCTTATCTTATTAAAACTCGTAATTTAAGTTATATTCTTTCGCTTTTTTTTAAAAAAAGGCTCGAGGTCTAGAGAAGTCTTATTTATAATAATGACTTAATTAATGATATTATAACCCTTAATGTCATATGTTACCGTTAAAATAAAATCAAAAGGCTCTCTTATTAAAAACTCAGGCTTTAGTCCTTTAATAAATAACAACTTTTATTAGTAAAAAATCTCGGCGCTGAAAAATTAACCAATCGGCTAAGTCGGCTATTTTAACGGTTTGGTACTTTTGGCGTAAAGGCCGCCTTTAAGTGAGTAAGTCTATTTTAGCAGCCTTTTAGCGAATTAAGCCGAAGCTTAATAACCTCTGTGTTAATTGGAGGGGATTATTAATTTATCCGCTCTAAAAACTATAAATACTATAAAACAATCATACACATAAAAGCACGGCTAATAAACTAGCTTTACTAAGCCTACCACGTTATAAATTTCCACTCTAATAAAAATATAACTAGTATATTAAATTTTTCGGGTAAAGTTTACCTTAATTAACGTTAATCATGTGTATATATACCCATGATATACCCCTTAAATACCTTAAGTATTTAAAGCCTTAAAAAATTATTATTAAAATAAACACTATAAGTTAAATTTGGCGCTTTTGGCGTTTTTAACGCGGAATTTTTTTTAGTGTACGGCCTTTGTCCCTAATTTTTTTGATATGTAACTTTTTAACTAAAAGCATTAAAAGCGTAGAAAGCCGCCGCCAGCCGCCATTGGCCACTAAAACTTTTTGCAGATGTTATACGTCGTACATTATTAAAAACCTATTAACTAATCTTATTATCTAAGATTATTTATTAACTTTTTAATGTTCGCTTTTTGGCTTTTATTAAAGAAAGGTCTTAATCTCTTTATGACAACATATTAACCAAAGTATTTGTGATACTTATATAATATATAATCGTAAAATAAAAGTCAATAAAGAATTCGGCTTATTGAATTTATTTAATAAGATCCTTTATTAATATAAAATGCTTTAATGCCTTATGGTTAGTGTATATATATACATTTTTTTGTGCTTTTAATAGTTCTGGTTTGTATTATTTAAAAAATTAAAATATGATTAAGAGCTTTTTATCGTAAATTAAGTAATTTAATTTAATGTTAATTATTGTTAAAAAAACCATAAAGTAAAAAGGTCCGTCGTCTTATAATTAAAAGAGTACTTTAATTATAACTTCATTAAAAGAGTCCGTCTTTAAACATGTTTATTTAAATACGTTATAATACAAATAAAATAAAAGCCGATTTAAGCGTTAATTATAATATTTCTTAGGTTGTTTTATAATTGTCGTTAAGTGTTAAAAAAAGTCTTTTTTAATAAGCCACCTGAAGGGGTAATAAACGCGATTATAGTCTTCAATGAATCATTGGTAAAAGTTATAAAACCCCAAATAGCTTTATATACCTCAGACATTAAGAGCGTATTTTTAATTTTATTTATTTTAATAATAAAGCCTAAGAACTTAGTCTTTACTACTTTAAATTCGGATTTTTTAATGTCAACTTATAACCCGTTGTTTAATAAGATCTATAAGACTTTTTTAATATATATTTTATGTTTTTTTTAAAGAATTAAAATAAATTAAAATATTATTTAAATATACTAAATAAAAGTGGTTTAAATATTTTATAAAAATATTATTAATAAAACATTAAAAAGTAACTGGGCCATTTATAAGGCTAAATGGAAGTACTTTATACTTATATAACCCGTACTTTATACAAAAGGTTATAAAGTCCTTTAAATCAATGGTTATGTGGATTTTATAAAAGGCTTATTAAATATTAATCTTTATAAAGATTTTAACTTTAAAAATATAAGCCATTATTTTATTAATTAACGGAATTAAGTAAAGGTCCTTTTTAATTAATTTATTAAGTTTTTAATAATTTACGTAAAATTATAGTTTATTATTTGTTTTTTTTTAATAAAAAGGATCGGAATTATAAAAAGAGTATTAAAAAGAGTATTAAAAAGAGTAATAATTTTTATATAAAGGTTCTTTATAATATATTGTTTTATCTTAAACAACTGTTTATTTATAAACTGATGAAGGGGTTTAAAAGAGAGGTTATTTTTAGTTGTAAACTCGATTTTGTGATTTATATTAAGACATTAAATAGAGAGCTTGTTTAAGGAATTATTAAAAAACAATCCTTTAAATTCCTTATATTAAAGTGAGAGCTTTTAATAAATTAAATCTTGATTTAATTAATATTTGGCTTTTTGTGTTTACTTGAGAGTTAATCCGTTATTTATAACGAATAATTCCATATTAATCTTTTTAAATGCAAAGTCTCTGATTTAATTTCGTGGAAAAAAGACATAAAAGTTTCCGTTTTAGTCTTGACTTTCTTAGGTTAAAAATAAAGTCAATATATAATTAACATTAAAATATAATGAATATCCACTTTATTTAATTTTAATAATAACTTGGCTTTATATAAAGTAATAATTTTTATAAATTCATTTATACCTTTTAAAAATGGCATATTTAATGTTTAATAACTTAAAAGTAATGTTTGTATATTAAGTAATCCCCTTTTTAATTCGTAAATAGATATAAAAAGTCAAGAATTAATAATTCAACGAAGCGATTTTAAAGGCCATTTTATAATTATATTAAAATTAGTGACTTTAGCTTTTATACGGCGGTATTTATTTTAAGCCATTAATTAGTTATACCAATTAACGTCTTTTTAATATAATAAATCAATAATAAGTTTAATATATATTAAAGAGAATAAAAGGCGTTTTTAAAATAAAGTTTTTTTTAAATATATCCTTTAATTATAAGAGTTTATTTTTTCCTTTAAAATAGTCTTATTTAAAGTCGTAATGTTTTAAAAAAATTCAGTTAATTGATATTTTAAAATTCTTTAAGTTAATGATTAAAAAGGGGAAATTAATTAATAGTTAATGTAAAAAGTACGGCGTATTAAATGGCGTTGCCCTCTTTTTTATTATAACTTATAAAAACGATAAGCTTAAGTAAAGTGAAAAGGGACATTTTAAAGAGTTTTTAAAGTTGGTAAACTATTAAAGCCTTAATAGTACTAAAAGTCTCTTATAATTTAAGAGTTTTCTAATAAATCGTTAAAATTTATGTCTTTTTATTTTTATTTTTATAATCTTATAGTTGATTTCTTTTGTCTTTTTTAACTTAAGACAATTATTAGTTTAATAATCGGTTTTACGGTAATAAAAGTAAGAGGTATTAACGAGAATAACATTTATAAATTATATAAAAGTTTAAAAAAACTTCTTTTTAATTAAGTGTTTTAATATTAATTATCTTTTTAAAAATGTCTTTTATATGACTTTTATAAGTGTCAGTGTTTTTAAAATGTTAAAAAAGAGTAGTAGTTTAATAAAAAAGACGTTTTTTTAATAATAATGTTTTTAGATTTTTAATTTATAATAATTAAGAATTTATTAAAAAGAACATAATTATTATTTATTTTATACTTTTTAATATAAAAGTCATATTCAAAGGAAAGGGAACACTTTTTATATATGTCTTTAAATTAATAGGAACGTATAATTTTACTAGTAATAATATAATTAATAAACTGAATATAAAATTTATTATATATCATAGATTTTATAATAAAGTGGTTATATTCTACTTTTATAGTGTATATTTAATTATAATTAAAATAATTGTTAATTTAAAGCTTTAAAAACGTTAATTATATTATCAAATATACCTATAAATTTAAGGTTTATATATTAAAGAATAATTGTCTTAGTTTTTCCGTTTATACACTTAAAATAAGCCTTAACTTAAGAGTTATTAGTTTTAAAGTTTTTTAAATATTCTTTAATAAAAAGTTTTATATTTATCTTTTATATATTATATTTAATGTTATTATTATAATTAAAAAACGAAATATAAAGGTATTTAACTTTATTGACTTTAATAATAAAAATGTTAAAGATTAATTAAAGAAAGTAATAATTAGGAAATAATTGAAGGTTTATAATGAAAGCTTGAATAATAAAGCGTCGTATTATATTAATATCAACCGATCTTATACGTCCATTTTAAGGAGTTTTATTAGAAATAAGTATAAAAACAATAGTTGTTTAAATTATCTCTTATATATATGTATTTTAAGTATTAGTGAGATTAATGTTTATTATTAAAGTAAGTTTTAAAAATGTGTTATAAAGGGTATTAATTTTAGATATTGAAAGCGGTTTTTTAAAGTTTAATTAAAAGTTAAAGTAAACTGTCTTTTAAAAGCGGTACGTTTTTAAGTAAAGGTGTATTAATAATAGTAAAACTAAGTCATATAAGGACCGAAGTCTTACACGTGCTTTATTAAAGAAGTATATATGAGTGTTTTGTTTTTTATTATTAAATGGCAAACATGTTAATAAATAAATAAAGTGTTAATTTAAAAAAAACTAAGTCAACGGGGGTTTTTAGCTTTTTTTAAGGTAATTACTCTTGAAAATAAAGTAAAAGGCACTTATTTATATAAGTAAATAGAAATAACACTATACTTATATAAAACGACAATACTCTTTTTTAAAGTAAAATATAACGTTTTATAATAAAATAAAAGTTGATTTTATATATATTATAATTAACCTTAAAATAATACGAGAAATAATATTACTTTAAGAAAAAACACAAAAAAAGCTTCTTTTATATTTAGACTTAAGGTTATATTTAATATTAAAAAGAAAAGAAAAGAAATAAAAAATACATTTAATACAATGAATTAAGGCCTTATATATTACTTTTTAAGAATAATTGACTTATTTAACGACTGTCCTTTGTTTAAAGTTGTGGGTTATACCGTTTTCCTTTTTATTACTTAATAACTTGTCTTTTAAAGTGGCCCGTAAAGTGGCCTGTGGAGTGAACCGTAACATAATGTAATTAGTGTAGTGATTATAAATCTAATTTTAAAGGGGGAGGTTTAAAGTAATAGTAAGCATATGTGATTTATTAATCAAATGTTAAATATATTTTAAGATTAAGTAATAAATCCGCCTTAAGCATTAAAACTTAAGGTTTAAATTCCATTATATAATCTAAATACACATTAAAACACATTATTACCAAAACATTTATAAAGGAAATTAGAATCTTTTAAATTAGGGAAACATTAATGCCTTTTTAAATTACAACAACTAAAGCTTAGCCAATTAAATCAAATTTTTAAACATTTAAGGCAAGCCTGTGATGGAGTAAGGTATGTAGGTACGGCAATTACTTTTTAATTAGGATGTTTTATTAAAATTAAACGAGATAAGGCTCAGGCTGGCTTACCCCCTTTTTATATATAACTTCTTTCTTTTTTTCTTAATTATAGATTTTAAAAGACTTTTATTACATTTATATACGCTTTTTAATTATATAAAGCCACATTTTAATAATAATTACCGTTTTTTTAAAACAAGCGTTACATTATTTATAACTTTTTTTAACCTATTAAAAATGTCATTTTTCTTTTAAATACCTTTGTAAATTTTTATTACAGAACAAATTTTCTTTTATAAAGAAGGCTTATACTAAGCATAATTTAATAAATGGCATCAAATAAACCGACATTAACAAAGACGCCTAAGCCGTTTCTTCTTCTTTTTTATAAGTATTTAATGTTTTAAAAAGCCTTTTCATATCAATGTGTTGGTGTAGTACCGGTGGATCACGCAAAAATATATTAAAGCAAAGAGGTTAATATAATTTTTAGTAAAATAAGTAATAAAATCTATGTATTCTTAAAAAGGTAAGAAAAATCCCCTATTATATACTCCTCTAAATAACCCGTATAACAGGTCTATTATAGCTTTAATTACCCTTTGGAATTATCAAATCCATTACTTTTAATTAGCCAAGGCATAACCCCTGAAAATTATTATGATATTATTCGAGTGGCGCTTTTTATATAATATAATAAAATTACATAACCCCTATAAACCAACGCTGGTAATACTTTTTTTTAAAAAACAAAAATGAATTCCAATATAATAAGAAGAAAGCAGCATTAGCAAAAAAGTTTGATGGCAAATAGCCGCTACCGGCGGCTTTTTACGCTTTTGGCGCTTTTAATTAAAAAGTTATATGTCAAAAAAATTAGGGACAATTATATATTACCAAAAGGAATTCGGCGAAAAAAGCGCCAAAAGCGCCAAAAACGTACTTATAGCGTTTATTTTAATAATAATTTCTTTTTATCTTTAAGGCCCTTTTTATTATAAGGGGTAATATATATATATTTATACACATAATTGACCTAGCTAAAGTAAACTTTACCTAAAAAATCAATACGCTAGTTAAATTTTTATTAAACTGGAAATTCATAACATAGTAAACTTAACGAAGTTAATTTATTAACTGTGCTTTTACATACACGGTTATTTTACAGCATTTGTAACTTTTAAAGTAGATAAATTCAAAATCTTTTTTAATTAGTATAGAAATTATTAAACTCCCGCTTAATCCACTAAAAGGCCGCCAAAAAATAAACCCACTCGCTTAAAGGCGGCCTTTTATACTAAAAGCGTTAAATCGCTAAAATTGTTACGGCTGACCTTAGGGTAATATAAGAAATAACACCACTTTAAGAAAAGACATTAAAAAAGAAGCTTCTTTTATATTTAAACCTAAAGCTATATTTAATATTAAAAAGAAAAGCTAAAAAAGAAAAGAGTACATTTAATATAATAAGCTAAGGCCTTATATTTTTTTAAAGTAATTAATTTATTTAATAATTGTCCTTTTACTTAAAATTATGGGTTATACCGCTTTCTCTTTATCACCTAAGAACCTGTCCTTTAAAGTGGCTTATAAAGTGGCCTATGTAAATGGTCTGTCACGTGATGACTGATACTACTAAAGTGGCCCGTAAAGTGGCCTGTGTAAATGGCCTGTGGAGTAAACCGTAACAAAAATGGCTAAAATAGCGCCGATATTTTTTGCTGATGAGGGGTAATGTAGACTTTAATAAGCCAAAAAACGGTTTATAAAGACTATGCGCTGAAGAGCATAATAACACACAATGTATAAAAAAAGGTAGCCAAAATAATAATAACATAAGAGATGTAAAATATGATGGAGTGAGGCATGCAGGTATGGTAATTACTTCTTAATTGGGATGTTTTACTAAGGTTAAATAAAATAAGGCTTAGGCTAGCTTACCACCTTTTTATACATAATTTTTTTTTAAACTTATCTTTTTTTTAAATTTTTAAATGTAAAAGACTTTTATTATTTTTATATACGCCTTTTAATTATATAAAGCCGCATTTTAATAATGATTGCAATTTTTTTAAAGCAAGCATTATATTATTTATAACTTTTTTTAATCCATTTAGGAAAATAATAAACATTCTTTCCTTTCTAAATATTTTTATAAACTTTTATTATAAAACAAGTTTTTTATAAAAAAATCCTATATCAAGCATAACTTAATAAATGGCACTAAACAAATCAATCTTAATAAAAACACCTAAGCCGTTTTTTCACTTTATTTTTATAGGCATTTAACATTTTAAAATCCCCTTTTATATTAATGACTTGCCTTTAATTTATAAGTTTAAGCCAAAAAACAATTATTTTTTCTTTATAAATCATTCCCTTATCAACAATGCCAATATATTCTTTTTCTTTTTTGTTCCTTTCACCAATGCTGGTTTCTATAATGCTAGTATTATTAAGAATAGCCAATAAACACCTAGTAGCATAAGAGATTCCAATGTTATTAGGTTATAAGTGAAGGAAATAGAGAGACAATTATAAGCATAACTTGCTGCGTAGGCTAGCAAAATGAAGATTATACGAACTTAGCTTACTTTTTTTGTTTTTACAATTTTTTATTTAATTAAATTTGTTAGCTTTAATGTAAATAGCTTTTTACACCCATTTATTAAGAACAATTTTATTTGCCTTTTTTTTCTTATAAAAAAGATAAGAATAAGGCCCCCATTACCCTTAATAATGGCGGCTCCCACAATGATAATAATAATAATAATAATAAAAATAGTAATAATGATAACCCCTACTGCTACTACAATCCCTATTGCTTTTTTTCTTAAATGCCATGTTTTTAATTGATAGCTTTAGTTATTTCTACGTTCTGTTGATTTTTAGAAGCCTCAGGCATTTACTTGGTCACGCGGAAATCTCTACACCAGCTTGATTTTCCCTAGTGGTAAAAAAAATCTATTAATTTTACCCTCCTTTAATTGGTCATTAATACGTGAACTAAGCTTTGTATATAATGTGACTATCTCGTGGCCTTTATAATGCTTTAAGAGCAATAGAAGGTAGTGTTAATTATACGACATACAACAAAACCTCGCTTAAGTACAAGAGTACAGGAATACCCGCGTTTAATATAAAAAGCCCCACTTTTAGAGGGGAATTTATTTAAAAGTCGTGCATTACTATGAGTTTTTGAGTAAAATATAAAATAAGACCTGTTTTAAAATCAGCTTAATTAGCTTATTAAAATGGCTTTTTTGGATTTATAATAATTAATATAATTATAAAGATATTAATTATTAAAGAAATATTTCTAAAGAAAATCTATTTAAAAGTCATATATCACTATGAGTTTTTAAGTAAAGTATAAAATAAGATCTGTTTTAGAATCAGTTTAATGAGCTAATTAAAATGGCGTCTTTAGATTTATAATAACTAATACTATGATAAAGATATTAATTATTAAAGAAATAAATTTATTTAAAAATGGTGTATTATTATAAGTTTTAAAGTAAAGTATAAAATAAGACTTGTTTTAAAATTAACTTAATTAATTGATTAAAATGGCTTTTTAGATTTATAATAACTAATACAGTTATAAAGATATTAATTATTAAAAAATATCATACGATTAATTAATTGAAAAGTTAAAATTAAACTAATTTTCATTTTATCTTAACACATAAGCTAATAAATGGCTATTTATAAAAAAAATAGAATTAATAAAACTTATTAAAATTAAAATAACATATTTAAAGATCAAAAAATTATTATTATAACTTAAATATTAAGCTTAATGTATAATTAAAAGTAAATATTAAAGATTTACCTTAATGATTTTTTTATATAAAAAATCGATTTAAAAATCAATTAATATATATATATAATATTACTTATTAAACTATTAAGTAAACTATTAAATAAAATACTTATTAAATTATTTATGAAATTCAATAGTTTAATAGTTTAATAGTTTAATAGTTTAATAGTTTAATAGTTTTAAAATTTTAAAAATAAGCTTTTCTTTAAGTTAATATAATTATAATTAATATAAAGGCCTCGGAAAGCCCCCGGAAGGCCCCCGGAAGGCCTGCAAAGCATTAAAAAGTAAAAAATACTTCTTATTATACTTATAATATTACTTTTAATATTAGTACTTTTAATATTACCACTTTTAATAATATTATATTAGAGTTAAGTAACATTAAAGCTGTCACCTATTAATCTCTGATTAGTCCCCTAGTATAACTACGACTAATTAAAGGCATTCGGCGTTTTATTTAAATAATGTTTAATTATAAATAAAAGATTAAAAACATGCAATACTATATTAAATAAAGCTAAAAGCTTAATAAATAAGCTTATTCTTAGTATTAAAGTACATATAATGTTAACGGATAACGGATAAATCCTGAAAAGCCTTATAAACGGCATAATAAAGATAATAAAAGACTTGTTTTAAAAAGCCGGCGTGAACTTTTATATAAACTATATTAAAATGGTATTAGTTTATTAAAAAGTCTATATTAGCCTGGCTTATAAAGACATTGGCTATGTCTTGATGTTTTTAGCCCATTACTCGTTTTTATTAAAAAACAACGCCTATTATTAAATATAACTCTTTCTTTAAATCGTGTATATAATGACTATATATAAAGTCAAGGAATATCTCTTAATAAGGCAGTGATTAGCTTTCTAAGAAGGGAATATACTATTAGCCTCTTATATATTATTATATCTCGCGTTAAAAAGCTTTTAAATTATTTATTAAGTCCTTATTTAACTTTGAGTGATTTAAGAAACATAATACCTTAAGTTTATCAAATCACTAAATAAATCACATTTTAAAGGTTTAATTATATAGTGTTTATAGTTTAAAATATTAACTTAAAATGAAATCTTTTTTTTATATAATTTAATGATATATCACATTTCACTCGTATTACGTGAATTACATTTGAAAGGCTAAGCCCTTAAAATCATAAGCCTCTCAAACTTACGGGGTTAAGCGGCGGGCTACGCTTTAAGAAGTATAGGCTTTAAAAGCCGGCTTAAAATATAATATCTTAATTATTCTAGAGTTTAAAGTAAAATTATCTAAAGTGCGCATAAATGGCGTGTATTATACTTCGTTAATATTATACACATCTTAATTTAAAGGCTAGGCTTTTAAAATCATAAGCCCCTTTTAATTAAAAAGGGTTCTTTATAAAAATTCGTAATTAAAAATATTAACTACTTAATCAAAAATCTTTCAATTTATTATTCTTACTATCTTTAACCTTTATAATATTATCATCGCCTTTGTAAACATAGCCATTATTATCCTCGTCGTCTTTAGCCCTTATTACACCGCCATTACCCCCACGAGTATAACCGCTATCACCCTCGTAAACGCTATTATCATCGCCAGCCGCGGCTTAAACGTTAACCTTAAAGACATTTATTTAAATCTCCTTTAATATAAAACATAAACCATAAGCGAAGTACTCTAGGTTACTTTCTTAGTTATAAAACTGTCCACTAATCTTTTCAATGTAAAAATAGTATATCCACTTACTATAATAGTTATATTAAACTATGTTAATTTCTTCTTTATTATTATTTAAAGGATCATTATCGCCGTAGTGGCAATTAACAATGGCATTCTCCTTTAACGCCTTATTTATTAATTATAAAACTATTAAATATAAAGTAAATAAAGGGAAGCAAAAGTAAAAAAGGCGAAAGGACTTACGTATTAAATAGGCGTCTTCAAATAACATTAATTTAAAGCCTTAAACAGTTCTCTTCTTAACGGGAGCCTTTTAAGCCGCGCCTTTAATAGCCATATTACACTTAGCTTTACCCGCGGCTATAAACTTACTCACTTTACCTTTAATCGCAGCTTTACCCTTGGTTATAGCCTTATCTACAATTATAGCCTTACTTTTACGTTTTTTATTAAGGCTTTCCTTTTTAATGATATTATTATTATTATTCTTTAACATTTCTTAAAAACCCTTTTTCTTATATAAGGTAATAATAACTTAAAAGGCTAAAACATAATAAAAGCGCTTATTTTTATTAATAAAACTAAAAGAAACAGCGTCGTTAACGGCGGGGGGGGCATAAAGGCCATTAACATAAGACTAGCCGGGGTAAACATCGTAATAACGGGTCACGTTAATAAAGTTAACACTAAGTATAATTAACCTTTTAAAGCCGTAATTAAATTAAAAGGTAAAGCCGACTATAATAACGGCGACATCACTAATAAAGGCGTTAATAAGATTTATAACAAATAAGCCAGTGGCTAAAGTAATAATAACGAGGTAACCTTTTCTGTTAAATATACGCTTAAACTAGGCATTATAATCAATATACCCTAAAATGTCAACGAGTTTCAATAGTAAAACGGCTATTATAATATCGTTTCCATAAAACTTATAATCACACTCCTTTTAAACCAAGCCATTTAATAATAAGAAAGTTTAATTCAATTAAATAATATAAAGTACGTTATAAAGCTTTATATTTTTATTAATAAGTAACGTGAGAAGACAGTAATAAAATTTCTTTTAGCCATTAAGAGGCAAGTGGATAATGAACACGGCTATTTTAATATAAAAGTCACTTATATGATCTTAAATATATTTACCGTTAAAGAGTAAAACAAAGAATGATGACATAATAACTGATTTTACCGGGGAATTAAATTAACGACGGTTATAAATGACACCCGCAAATAAGCCCTAATTATAAACAGGCATAATAGAATACTATAAAAGGTATAATATCAAAAGAAGGTATATATTAGTTTAAGAATAAACGTTAATGTTAAAGGCGCTATTATATAAGACAAGTCAATATTAATTAATAAGCCTCGCTAATTTACACGTACGTGTAAAGAATAAAAGTGTCAGAAAAAGTAAACAAACTTATAAGAAGTAAACTTTAAAAAAATTATTAAAAGAAAAAGAAGTTAAAGGCGTGAGAAATCAAACTTTTAAAGGCGGCGTATTAAAAGTAAATTTAAAAAGTAAATTTATAAAGGAATTTAAAATCAAAAGTAAATTCCAGAATCAACTTAATAAAAGTTTAAATTTCTTTTAATTTTCAAACTTAACTTTTTTAACTTTTTAATAATAAACAATCTTTTAACACCATTGTTAAATTCTAATTTTACCCATAAACTAAAACTATAAATCGCCAAAATAAGCTTTAATTAAAGGCGTTAATAGTTCGTAAAGTAATACCGGAAAACGTTGAAAACTTAATTAACCGCCTTATTATTATCATTAACATTGTTAAATGTTATAAAAGCTAATAAAAGTTCCTAAAATAATTAATAAAAATATACAATATTATAAATGACCTAATTAAATAATTTTATAAATATATAATATAAAATAAGGCATATAAATCAATAAAGACTAAGTTAAAATTTAAAATAAAACACGGCTAAACAAAGGAAGTTAAGAAGTTAAAAAAAAAAAAAACATAAAAGCAATAAAAGAGTTTAAGAAAAAATAAGGAAATGATATAACTTCCATATTAATAAAAACACTTAATAAAAGCTTATCTAACACGTTACTATAAAAAAATACATAAATTAATATGGAAAGTTAAAGCCGGCGAAGGGATTATATGTGTTAACAAGGCTATGTATAATTAAATTATAACGCCAAAGAAAATGGTAAAAGCCACGAAAGAAGTTACGCCATTAAACGTGGAAAAGGCAAGTGGTATATTCGATTTATTACCTCTTATAACATAAGAATAAGAGCGAATTAAAATATAAATTAATTTATTAAAGCTATTAATTATTAGCTTTATTCACAAATTAAAGCCCCCTTTAACTATAAATGAGTCACTGCATTTAAAAGGCCTGGCTTTTAAAAATCGGCGCCTTTAAGGATACACCTTTAGAACCCCCCTTAAAGCCTCTTTTAATAATGGCTTCTTAAGACTAAGCATTTAATGGCTTATTAAACTTCCACTAAAGAAATAAACGGGTACCGCTAGTTATTAATTTTGAAAATAAAGTGAATAAAAAGGGCCCCACAGTAAAAAGGCCGCCTTTAAAATAACAGCGCCATTATAAGTACTCATTAAATAAAGCCGCCACTTAAATGAAGAAAATTAATAAAAAGGCGCCGGTTATAAAGATAATGGCTTTAAAAATTATTAACGGAAATAATTAAAATAAGCCATGTTTATTATAAACACCCTAAAAATATAAACGGGAAAGTTAGGCTTTGTATAAAGACTTTATTTATAAATACGCTTTAACGGCGCCTTTAATATATTTTAAAATATTAAACTAAAGTAAAGGATTTAAAAGTAACTAATAACACTATAACGTGGTTTTAGCGTAAAAACAAGCCGCCGTATTTAATAAATAAACTTAATATATATAAGTTTGTTCCTTTAAATACTAAGGCTACTTTTAATTATAACTAATTTACGCTTAAAGACAGAATTAACGGCATTAATACTAAGGACTAAAAATAAGACAGGTATATTAATGTTAACTTATTTAAATAATAATAAAAGACTAACTTAATTAACTTAATTTTATCTAAGTTTAAAATATACAAATACCACCTCCGGGAAATAAATAATAATAAAAACTAAGGTTAACTAAAAAATAAATTCCATTTTATAGGTGTGATACGGAAAATGGAGCAAGTCTTTCTAAATATGAGAAATCTCTACAATCACTAAAAGTGAGAAGTGTGTAAGTATGTTTAATAAATTAAATTAAGCATTACCCTTTTTAAAATAGGACTACAAGCTAAAGATATATATATAGAATATTTACGCAAACATACACTAAACCTCATTAAATATACTGACATAATAATAGCACTAATTACATAATATACCCTTATAGTAAGATGTTATCCGCAAAATCAAAAGCTCGCTATCCCTAATGCGCAATATACGGTCGTAACTAAAAAAAACAATTATACTAATCATATACCTCGGATCATAATATACCTATTACAAATCATATATATAACTACATATAAACGCCATATAAATTCAAAAGAAAAGAAATATATAAATACATAGCCAATGCATATAATAAGAGCGCGTAATATAAACAATCATTATGTTCAATATAAATATAACATCTAATAATGAATATAAGGTATAACAAATGAAAATAAACAACAAGTACACAATCAAAGCATATTAAACTAATATATTAAAATATATAAAAAAAATATACAATTATAAGCTTAACATAAAAAAAATAAAAGATCATATATCATCATTGTCTTATTTAATTCTAAGTACTTAGTTTAAGTTTAGGATAGTAAGGCTCTGCGCAGGTATTCCCGTTGATAAAGTGAAATCGGATTTGTATAATTAATATTATAATTAGGTGATCTAAGAATTTGAATAATTACTTTAAATTGAGTTTATAGGAAATAAAAGTAAATTATACTCATTTATTAATTGAATCAAAATTTACTCTATGTTTTGTTATATGTTGTACGTTGATTAGTGTATTATTGAATAGCTCGAATGTGTTGGCTAATGATTGAGTAATTGTGCTTATCAGATTAACAATTATAAAAAAAGTGTTTGTTTTAATAAATAACAACCTTTTTTTAATATTAACATTATATATATTCATATTTGTGCTTTTGTTTTTTGCTTTTTCTTTTTTTTTTCTTTGATTTTTATATACATTATTTAAACAATTTATATTATCAAAATATTTCTTAAGTTAACTAAAGAAATAAACAACAAATATCGCAAGTTTTATATCAATTAAATAAGTATTCTATTTTCTTTTTACTTTTATTATATGTCTTATATACTATGATTTTTATCTTTAAATACTAGATTAACTAATAATATAATTATAAATAAATACTTTTAAAAATAAACTCGCTTAAATATCTTCTTTTATACTACTTTTTATATAATAAATTATACATTTGAATTCCTTTTTTCTTAAGTCAAAAGATCCCTTTTATTTAAACTTTAATAATGTTTTGCTTATTTTATTTTCCCATTATCGTTTTATATTTAATAATGAGTTTAGTATAGTTTCCCCTTTTATTTATGTACCTTTTCCTGTTTAAATTCCCATTCCCCATAGATGTCTAATGTCTTCTTGCCCTATTTTCTTTCCTTTTGTTCTTGCCTTATCTTTTGCCTAAATTATTATTCCTTAAATTCTTAAAGGCAAAAGCAAAATAAATAAAATAATTAACGAATATGACGCTTATATATTCATTAGTAAAAAGTCGGGAAAATCACAACATCTAAATAATAAAAGCTCAAGTCAAAAACATTTAATCATGTCTTTGTTATCCGTTTTAAACACACCTTTATGTCCTTAAAAATCTCCTCATAAGTTTCGTACTTTTTCAAAACATAGTTTGAGATTTAAAGCCTTACCCATTAAATATAAATATAATATATATTTCTTTATTATATTTTATATTTGTTTTTATTATACAATTATAAATAAATATTAACATATATTCATAAGTCGACAATTTGCTAAGCCTTATCTTTTATATATCCGCTTTACCATATATAGTCGCGGTAATAAGGGCAAATGCTTTACTAATACCTTTTCTACTGGTTCATGCTATTATAACTATACCTTTGGGTACACTTATTGTATCGTTCCTCTTTAAATCTTTTAATATAATGTTTAATTAATTTCCCTCCTTAAAATTAAAAACAGCCCTTTTTTTCTAATGAGCCTTTCTGAAAATTTTGTAAGTATTCTACTAATATTATATAAGGTATCCGCGTAATTCGCATAACCTTTAAAACCTTATTAAAAAAAGGTAAATTAAATAATAAAAGTAAGGAAAAAAAAAGGATAAAAAAGAAATCAAGATCTTACCTTTTAAGTCTTGTTGTTTTAGTCTTAGGCATAAAAAAAAAGATGAGGATAATAATAATACTATTAATAGAATTAGTACCGTTGTTAGAAAAATCTCCGAGAAAGAGAAGGATTAATTATTAGCGGCTTTGTTAAAAGGAATTACAAGGGTATTATACTTATAAGTAAATTTTTGTTAGGTTTTGTATAAGCTTGGGGTTTCTTTTGCGGTTTTTTACGCTGGATTTTTGTTCTTTTGTTTAAAATAATAAGGGATACCCATTTTTAGTAAATGTGTTCAAAATTCTTCGACTTAAAATCTATAATCCTTAAAATTTAAGAGAATTCTGAATTGTTTAAATTTTTAATAAGACAGATTTTTTGTGAACCTATCAATAGGTATATTATTTATTAATAAGTATATAACCTTAAACAAGCCTTAAATAAACTCTTGTTTAAGCCATATGTTTTAAATATCTATATAACGAAGTTTAATAACGATTTTTTCGTTATTGTTTATTACGAATTTAATTGTTTACTAATTATTACAAAAAATCTCCTAAGTTTTGCCAATGTCTAAAGACAGGTTCTTAAAAAATCGTTAAAGTACTATGGCTTTTTTTCTTATGTATTCAAAAGACAATAACTCTGCTTTTGTTGTAGAAGTTATAATCGTAAATTGTTAAAATGTTTTCTAAATCACTGGATTATTAAACATTAAGATTATATATTTTTACGATAATTGCCTGGTTTTAGAATTATTTGTAAATAAAACATTAGAAACAATAAATACTACCTATATTTGATTGTTTCTAAATATAATCCTTAAAAAGCACGTTCTAAACAAGTACCGGATAAGCCAATATATAACTGTAAAGTGCTTTAGTTTAGGGTTTATAGTAAATTATGAGAAAAAGGCTGCGGTATATGCGACGTTTAGTTGTGTAACGATTATTATATATAACACAGATTTAACTTTCTTTTGATATGTTTTAATGACTTTCTTTAATACTTGATTATTAGATTTTACAAGTTCAATTTAAAGTAACGAGGTTGTAGGATATTTTTTATTTATTTGTTCAAATTTATGAGTAATCTTTTTAATATATTGGTTATAAACAAAGGAAATAGTTTTGCGCTTTTGGTTGTATACTATTTTAATCCTTAAGAATTGTTTAATATTTCTAAGATCATATATATTATATACTTAATTAAGCTTTTTAATAAGTTCTTTACCGAGTTTTGCTTTATCTCAATAAAAGAGTACTTAAATGTCGTCAATATAAAATAACACCAAAATTTTATACTTAGGGTCCGTGAATATATAAGGCTCTTTAGAACAGGGAAATAACCTTAGACTTATCAAAGTCTTATTGACATATTTGTACTAGAAATAAGGGGAGTCGCATATTCTATAAAATATATAATTAACTCGTAGTACCTTTCTTAGCTCTTAAAAGCCAGGAAGGAATTTATAATATATTGTTTCTTTGTTTATATTTTGGAAAACATTAATAAATGCGTTAATTACGTTAAAACACTTGACTTTTAAGTCGAATTTAACTACAAACATTATGGCTATTCTGAATGACTTGATTACTAAAGTATTTGCGTATATTAAAATAATCATGGATTTGTTTTGAAAGTCTCCGCGTACTATAATATATGATCGGTATTTTAAAATATATCCGTTTTTATTAGGTTTATATTTGAATATTTATATAAGCGGTACAAGCGTTGATATAGTATTTGAGTTAAAATATTCTGGCGTCTAATATCTGTGTTTGTTTATGTTACCTATTTTTAAATAAGTATTTTTAATAAACTACGTTTTTATTAAGTAATTCTTAAAATCGTTTTACCTTTTGGGCTTTAATAAAAGATCTTAGACTTTGATTTTAGGAAGTGGGATTTTCCTTTTTAGTAATAGTTGTCCTTTTGGGTGATTTGTCTAAATGATTATTACAATTATTATATGTATTGTTTTTATTGTTTGTCTTAGTTCCTTTTGTTTTTCTAGAGACATATGTTAATTAGGCATTAATTTATTGAGTATAAGATTTATATATAATATAAGATCACTGTGTAAGTTAGAGGAGTGTTTTTTTTCCAATGTATTATTCCTAAAATTATAAATACCCTTAAGTTTGAGGTGTTTTTGTTAAGATTTTGTTTTTTTAAGAATTATATTAAATATGGCAAATACTTTAGTACATCTTTTAAATTATTTCTCTTTTCCTTTTATAGCTTTTAATGGCTTGCCTTAAGTGTTTGAGGGTTTTGGTTCAATTAGCTAAATTCTAATTATTATAATTTAAAAGCGCATTAATACTCTTGCTAATCTAAAAAATTCGGATTCTGATTTTTTATAATTTAAGGGTAATACGTCTTAATATATACTTGAATTATATAACGGGATTCGGACCTTGAGTCTTAATACTTAAGGCGGATCCATTATTTAATCTTAAAGTACATTCGACGCCCAATCTGTGAATTATATACGCTTACTTAAACGAAATACTTTTAAATCTAGATTTATACTTAAATTAGGCCCTAAGTCTAACGTACCCAATAACTGCTTTTTTGTTCTTTGCGCGTTTTTATTTAAAATAGGCATTGTTTTTAAAATCAAAAGTCTAATTTGAATACTAAGGTCTTTAGTATAATCTTTTACCCTTAAGTTTTATATTTTAAGAGTTTTTATTTGTTGTTTTATAGTCTCTAAAAGAGATTTTAATATACCTTCTCTTATAGTATTTTATTCTTCAACAGTTTTATTTTTTATTTTAAAAATTCCAGTCTAACTGCCAATTAGCTTTTTTTATTTAATAAGTTCACAAATCAACTAAGCTTTTAAAACTAAAATCTCTTGTTCTTTTTTAAGAAAAGTATAAAAGCTTTTTTTATTAAATCATATATTACAAGTAATAATGATTCTATTGAGGCATAGTACTTAAATCTTATAAATATTTAAAATAACGTATTTTACTAAGTATTTAATATACGCATATGCATTAGTTTTGAACATTTTCTTGTCTTTTTTTAATATTCGTTTTATTATTAATACGTACGCTTTATACCCAAACATATAAATTCTATTCTAATTTAATCTAAAATCGATAATGATTTTAATAATAAATACAAGATTATATTATCAAAAGTAATTATAAAACCACTTATTGTTTTCTTTAATGGGTAATTATTAATTGTTTATATGCCTTAGGTTTTTGTTATATAAATAAATACCCATAAATACGCATTTAATGTTTAGTTTAATAAGGAAATTAGATTTTAACCATATTTTTACCCCTTTATTAATTGTTTTTTAGCTAGCCCTTTTGATACCGCTATTTGGCTTATAGGTTATAGTTAAAGAGAACTCGAGTTCGATTCTGAATTAAAAAACCTATTTTTTGTATTTCATAAACCCTTTGATTATAATAATAGCTTTTTTTTGATTATGTTTGATTTTATATATTAAAAGTCTAAATTGCTTTTAAACCCAAGATTTAAAGCTCTTAATATACTCAAATACTTCGTTATATTTTTTTGAGTATAAAGTATATTTAATTAATATTTTGCTATATTTACATTTGAGTACTAACAATTAGGATATATTTCTAAAGTAACCTAGGTAATTAAAAAGATTTTATATAATTTTTCAAAATAGATATAATAATCGCTAATAAATTGGGTAAATAAAATTAGAATTAGAAACATAAGTGAGCGCACATTACTCATATTTTAAGCGTTTAATTTTGTTTATTATTTTAATATTCCTGATTGATTTAACTAACTTTTTTAATATATCTGGGCCTAAATAACCGGCGCGTAAATGCCATACTGTTTTTGTATTTAATCAAAGGTTCTTATGTTTTTGGGTTAGCTTTAATATTTGTTTAAGCTTTTGTTTTATAATTATATAAATCGTAGTTTTTATAGAGCTTAAGGGGACTTTATATAAATAGTTTAAATGTTTTTTATATTTAAAGAATATAAGGTTTTGTTAGCGTTTTAATTAACAAATAATAAAGTGGTTTGTTATAAGCTTGTTATTGTTGCCTTAACACAAAGTATAATCTATTCTATAGAATCAAAGATCTTATTTAAATAAACGAGTTTTTAAGATAATATTAACATAAAATCCTTCCACAACAGCTACGTTATAAAAAATAAAATTATATATTTAATTATTATTACTTATAAAGGCGTTTTTTATTATTTGAGTTCTACGCCCTAAAATGGGAAACTGGCTGTTCCTTGCCTTTATAATATCGTCTGGCTTTATTTTAACAAAAAATCCAAGTTCTAAAAATAAAACATCGTTAACTAAGTTAGTTGTTTTATAATTGTCTAAGAGTGTTAAATTAGAAAGAGGGTATAAGGTATTTCCCCAAAAAAAAAACTCTTGGTTAGGCCCTTTTTTTAAGACTTAATAAAAGTACTAAAAACGTATTATTTTTTAATTTCGCTAATTTATCAGAGATATTTCCTAAGAACTTAGATTTAGGTTTCCCCAAACTTTTCGAGTTCTTTGATTTTTTAATTAAATCTTTAACTAATAAAAATAAAGGCTTGTCTTAATTAAATTGGCTTTATAAATTCTTTTATTTGTTCTTTATAAATCGTTAACGGATTTTTTTAATTTGATTTTTGTTTTACTTTAAACTTAATTTAAGTAACCTATTAAGAAAAGTTTTAAAGACTTTCTTACAAATAATAAATTAGAGTTTTATATAACGGCTAGGGGATCATTTATATAAATCCTTAGAATATAAATATAACCGTTTTAAAACTCATTAATCTAATGAATTTTTAGAAGATTTTTTGCCTTGGGCCTCAGATAAGCTTTTGTTTTTAAATTTTGCACTGTTTAATTTTCCCTAGAAAGTAGCAAAATAATTAATATATGGTTTGCTATTAATAAGCTCGCGGTACGTCGGATTTACTTCGTTTATATAAAAAAGGCAGTACAGTTGTTCTAGAGTATATAGAAGAAGGTTTTTAAACTTGTTGGCTTTTTTGATTTTTTGATATTAATTAGTAAATTATTTGTTGTCAAATTGTTTAGTAGCGATTAAGAAGTCTGTAAGCCCCTAAAATCCTTTAATGTTAGTGACCTTATATAATTTGGCCTTTTAAAAGAGGGCTTGATATATTATAATTCATTTGGTTAAGTTGATTTTTCTTTTTTTTGCTTAGGTAAGTAAGGCTATATACTTTCGTTTAATGTTGGCTTATAGGGTTTAATTTGTTTATTAAAGCACAAAGCGGAAGGAACAGATAAGCGCTTAAATATTCATACGCTTTTCCAAGACAAGCTATAACGTGGTAATATTAAAGTATTTGTACGCTATAGTCTTTTGGATTTACTCATAAAGTTTGAAATATATAGTTATTTAGGGTTGCTAAATTGCGCAGTTTGATTTCCACTTTTTTTTTCGTTTTCGATATTAAAAGTATATGATTCCGGCTTATATAAAACCGCTATAGCTAAGGCTCTTAAGATCACAAAAACAGGAAAATCTGGAGTTGACTGTTCGGCCTCGCTTTTACTTAATATAATAGTAAAGGTCCTGTTTTAAGTGTTGTTTAATAATAAAGCTAGAAGATCTAAGTGAGCCTTTATTACTATAGCCCAAATAACGAGGTCTACGTTATACTGAGTTTACGCGACTTAAAAGTTAACTTATAACTAAATAGTCTTTGTTATTACGATTTACTTGGCGCTTTTAAGAATAATATTAAAGACTTTTACAAAAATATGAGTATTTGTTATATTAGGGTCGACCAAGGGCTATAATCCAAAAATGTTTACGCTAAAAGTGAAATGAGTATACTAATTAGCCCATTACTCGGGTTTTTTATAAACAATGTTTATATTTAGTATTCTAATGCTACTGTTATCTGTGGATATATTAAAATAATCAAGCGATCATTAGGCAAAAGAACTGAAAGATTGAAAATAAAAAAAGATCATAAAATCAATAAATAAAAGGCTTTAAATAAAATCTAATTCTATATATACACCAGGTAAAGGTAACAGCCTATGGCTCTTAATTATAATATAGAAAATAGAACAGGTCTTTTTAGATATAAGAGATCTCTACGATTACTGGAAGTGAGAAATATATAAGTGTGTTTAATAAATTAAATTAAACGTTACCCTTTTTAAAATAGGACTACGAATTAAAGATATATACATAGAATACTTACGTAAACATACACTAGACTTTATCAAATATACTGACATAATGATGGCACTGGTTGCGTAACAATAAGACAATAATTAATAAGATAAAACCCTTTATATTAGGCCTTTTACGCCGCCCTTTGACTAAACAAGCATTAAAGACTGGCTTTATACCCTTACTATACTAAGTACAACTAGCCTAACGATTCAACGTATTTTAAACACATTAACATTAACGTGTTAAATGTACTAAAATATAGTAAAAGGGTAATACAAATTTAAGGGTCGCTTTTTTTAAATAATAAAAATAAGTCATTTATTATAATAATCTTTATTAAAACGCACTTAAGGTAATTAAGACAGCTTTAATTAAACGTTTATAAATAAAATAAATAAATAAATAGTTTTATTCATAAGTTTATTAAAGCAATAATAATTAAAGAGGACTAGGACAAGATTGGAATTTCATAAAAAACTATATCTTATTAAAAAGGGCAAATACGAGTTATAATGCCTACTTTACTTCATAGAGTTAATGGGCTAGCTAGTGGGATTAAGCGTATAATACTCCCTTGGTTTATTAGTGTCTTAAACAATTGTTAATCTCTAAAAATCATTAATGGGGGAACTTAAGAAAGCCTAGTTAAAGGACATAAGGAAATGGTAACTAAGGAAACTTTATTATTTAAGTTATCTTCTTTATTTAATACTATTTTATATCAGTTTTTAACGGCTATAAAACTCTTTAAGTTAAGCCTTTTTTAGACGTATTAATTACTTAAATAAAATAGAACTTACCACTTATACTTTAAGATTAAGATATAATATTCACTAAAACTAAAGGAAAAATGTGGGGATATATATATACTGTTGTACAGAATAGGGGTCAGTCGGCTGGTAGCACCAACAAAGCCTCATGGCGCTGCAGCCAATTAAGACTGCTTATGTAATTAGATCTTTAGAGCTTCCTTTTAAGGGGAGCTTTATTATACTCCTTAATAATTAAAGACTTTTACATTTCCTGAAGCTCCTCCCTTATAGTGCTTAATAATTAAGTGCCATAGCCTTATTTTATAAATTATTAAAGTATGATTATTATAAGTTAAGAAAAGCGAGGGTAAATGTTAAAGAATATTTACCGCTATTTAGAAAACTTTTCAAAAGCACACATTCCTCCTTTTTAATTTAACAACATTTTTTTAAACTTTTTAAATGCTTGATAATAATAAAATGTTTTCTTAAAACGTATTAATTAATAAAAACAATGCTTTATTAAGCGATTATTATTAATGGCCATAATGGTAAACGAAATTTTAGTATCACGCTTAATTAAGGGGCATTATTAATTTTATTAATTTAAATGAACATGATGTTTTAAATCTTTTTAAATCTTAATTAATAACTCCTAATATTAATAAGTATATATAAATTAAAACAAATTATCAATTTGCAAAATAAATAGCGTTAATAAGTAATAATAAGCGGAAGATATATTATAAATGAGAGATTATTAGCAAAAATAAGAAAATGACTTTTATAAAGCTTTTATAAGTTATCAAATCATAAAAGGCAACTTTTAGCAATATTAAAGAAATTTAGGAAATTTGCATAAAAGAATTTTAAAATAAATTCGCCTAATGAACGCTTTTTAACATAAGATATTAATATTTATTTAATTGGGTTAATAATATTATTAATATGTTAATTTTAATAAACGTCATTAATAACAATAAGTTAAAAACCTTATTAGCCTTTAAGCATTAGTTAAGTTAATTAAGCGAAAGCTTGCTTTTTTAAATGTTTTTATGTTATTATTTGTTATTTTAAATTATCAAAAAGCTTTAATAAATGCCTTTAAAAAAAAAGAAAAAAAAGACAGCTTATATTTAACATAAAGAATAGTAAAAAAGATATTGTTTTATTAAAGTATATAATATTTTAAAAATTTAAAACGTTTTAAGCATTAAAAAATTCCTTTTTACAACTTTAGTTTATGTTAAAACATAAGCTGTTTAAGCTTTAGCTAATGTTATCAAAAACAACGTTTTAAAAAAGAAATATCATATAATACTTAAAAAAATATGGTTTAGCCTTTAGAACTAATTTAAAAAAGCATTTCAAAAACAATTTAAAAAATAAAAAGTTAATAAATAAATTATACGCCTTTTTTAGAAAACGTTTAAAAACGCTTAATAGCTTTAAAATTACATTTGATACTAAAAGCTTAAGCACTTATAATAAATAAGGCTTATTTAATCAATTTCACTTTAAATAAAAAAAAAGCGGTTACTTTTACAATTTTAAAAATGGCTATTTCTAAGCATTTATTAAATACTGAAGATTAAGGTATGCTTATAATAATGGCTATGTAAATAAATTGAAAAATCGCCTTAATAATAATAAGATTAAAAAAACTTACAAAAGATTTGAAAAAGTAAAATATGCTAAGTTATGAAAGAAAATTATTAAAAAAGATTAAAAAATCTTTTTCATTAATTGAATTATTGGAAACGTTATCTTAAATAAGAAAAAGAAAGAAAAGCCGTTTTTATTATTAAATAAAAGCAAATACCTTAAAAATGTTAACGTTATTATTATTAATCCAAAGCTTTTAAACGTTAATAAAATAATAAGAATGTACGTCGTAAATTTTATTAACAATTCACACGCATTTTCAAATAGTACACTTATTAATAATTACGATGTTTAGCATTTTATTAATAATAAAAGAAAGCTTATCCCAAGCATTTTTATAAAATTTAAAAACAATAATTATATAAAGGCAAGTATATAATGCCTTTCAATTATTAGTTAAGGCTAATAACTTTTTAAAATTGTACTAAAAAGCAAAAACGATTTAAATATACAAAATTTAATTTTAAACAATATTACAATTATGATTAGTTTTAATATTAATATCATTTTTAAAGCGCTTTTATTAAATATTAACATTTAGTATTTTTTTTAAAAAAAATATTAAGGTATAAGGAAGGTTAAAATAATATAATGCTTTAAAAGCTAAAGCGAAAATATAATCTTATCTTTTTTAAATACAAGCCTTTTAATTATTTTTATTGCTTTTATAATTTAATAATAATAAAACGTTTTTCAGCCATAATATACCTAATTCTTTATTATAACTTAAAACAAAGTTTTTAGTTAAATAAAAAGCCATTATAAGCTTATTATACAACGCCAAAGATATAGTACCTAAAAACGGGCTATTTTAGAGAAAAAGTATTATAAGCGCTGTTTTATGTAAAGAAAAAGGTAAAATTTAATAGTATTTTTAAAATCAAATGCAAAAATTATATTACAATATATGCCAAAAATGTTATTTTAAAAAAGGAATTTAAAAATAAGGCAATAAAACCATTTTTTAAATTTTTTTAGAACTTGTTTAAAAAAAAATTAAATTATAATAAAACGCAATGGCTATTGATGATTAAAGATGAATATAATAAGAAGTTATTTAATTAAATTCTAATAAATAAATCACTAAATCATATTATATTAATATTATAAAATTTTAAGTATTAGATTAAATGTTAATATGAATTATTTATTTGTGTTATTAAATATAATAATGATACTTCCGTTGTTGCAATTTTTAGAATAATATGCTATTAAAATTGGACAATAAGGAAAGGGATTAAAATAAAGAATCCCCTAGCATATATTAAAAAATCAATTGGCAGCTTAAAATGCGTAAGATAGGAAATTATTACCAAATTTATTAAAATGCGCATTTAAACAAAACTTTCATAAAAGCTTTATTTAAAAGTATATAATATGGTGGTTTATTTATATAATAAAGCATTACTTATATAATAAAAAATGAAGAGCCCAAATCAAATGCTTTAAGAATGATTTTAGGGCTATTTTTAATAATATAATTTATTAATTATAAAAAGGCTATTAATTAATCTAAAATCAAATGAAAGCGAGGAGTACATATATAACTCGCGTGCTTATTTAATAAATAATAATAAAAAGGCTAAAAAAAACAAAAAAGGCTTTAAAATTAATCTTAAAGAACACTTAAATTATTTAATTATTTATATTATTTTTAATATATATAAAATTTAAGTGCCTTAATTATGCCGAATTATTATAATGCGTATTATTTATTTTAATAAAACAAAGTTTTATTTTTTAAATAAAAAGAAATTAATTAGCTAAACCGCTTTTGCCTTAAAAAAACTCATTATTATAATAGAGGAAGACAACGTTTCCTTAAATGTAAGGCTTAATATGAGCAATATTATAAAAAATATTATGTAAGAACAAACGGCTACGCTAAATGCTATTATTAAAAAGTATATTAAAAAGCTAATGAAAATAAAAATTATTATATTAAAAGTGCTTCTCCCGCTTATAAAAATACTTCTTTTAATTATCAAATCACTTATAATAATACCAATAAATTTTAATCATTTTAAATTATTAATAAGCTTAAGAGTAATAAAAAATAAAATAGGAATAGTTTCTTATAAAAGCCGAGAAATAAAGAGTAATAAAATGGTTTTTTATAAGAATTAAAAGGGGAAAAGCAATAATATAATTCCTTATAAGAGTTAAAATTTAAGGGTAAATAAAATGGTTTTTTATAAAGATAACATTGAAAATAATAATGGAATTTTAATTTCTTATAAAAGGTTGAGTTTAGGCGCTTTAAAATTTATTAAAAATCAAATGATCAAAAATCAGCCTAGGAAAAACGCTTTATATAATAAAAATAAAAATTTAAGTGTTAAAAAAGTGCGTTAAATATATTTTTAAATTATAATATTAAGTCAAAGGCCATAAAACCTTAAATAGCAGGTTTCCAAATTATTGAAAGCTTTTTTCAAAGTGATTAAGATAAACAACGATTTTTAAATATTAGCCAAAGCAAATTAATAATAGTAATAAAAACAAGAACATAATCAAATTTACGTAATATAAAAAATAAAATAAAAATATAATAAACTTATAATTAAAGGCCATTATTTTATAATAGCAGCTTTATAATAAAATAATCACTTGCATATAATAAAATTTATTAGCATATTTTATAAAACTATTTCAATATAAGCAAATGGCAAAAACATAATTATATTATATACAATAATAATAATAGCTATTTTAAGTGTTAAAATAAAAGCAAATCTCATAATTACTTTTAATTTACATAATTTATATTAAGGGAAGCTTTTAAAAGCATTAAAGAATTAAAATAAACTAAATAATCATGCCTAAGGTAAATATTTTTTAAAAAAAAAAGTTAAAAAAGAGATTTTTAACTTAAAAGCTTAATATTACTAAAGAATAATTCCTAAAAAAAAGCTATTATATAGCCTATTTCATTAAAATAGGTTTTTATATATAAAGTCGATTTAATAAGCAAATTAATTTATTATTATTTTTGTATTATAATATAAAAGGATATATAAAATAATTTAATAATTTTCTTAATATATGCCGCAACATTTATAACACGCTTTTTTAAAATGGTAATAACGCTTATAACATAATTTGACTTAAAAGTGAAGCAATTTAATATAATAAACGCATTTGTTAATGCCAAACGTAATAAAAAAAGCGCTCTAATATTATGCTATTTATTAAATAGTTTAAAAAGACTTAAAATAATAATAAAAATTAATCAAACATTATACGGCTTAAGAAATTTCCTTATGTTATAATACAGCAATTTTATTATAATATTAAGCAAATTAAACCTCAATCCTTTAATGAAAAAGCCGTGTATTTTTATAAACTCCAATAAAACAGTTTTTGTGGCGTTTTATGTTAATAATATTTAAATTTTATATTATGCTTTAAACAATAATAAAAAACCAAAAATTATTAAAAGGTTACACTTAGCTTATAAGCTTATAATATTAGGAAATATAAAATGGTTTTTAGGGGTATGTGTAATTAAAGATTGGTTCGCAAAAACGATGTTTTTAATACACAATATTTATATAAAAAAGTGGCTTGGAAATTTAATATGATAAATAGGAAGTGCTTAAGCATGTTTTTGCCAAATTATAACTTAATCAAAAACCCTAAAATTGCCATATTAAAGTAAATTAAAGAATATCAAAAAAAGATTAAATTAATTCTATATACAACCATTATGTTAAAGCTAAATATTACTTTTATAACGTTTTAATTATTACACTTCTTAATAAACCTAAGCACCTAATATATAAAAGCAATTAAATGAATTATCAAATACTTATTTAAATTACGCTTTTTAATAATTGTTTATTAATGTGAAAATTAAGAAATATATTTATTAATAGCCTTAAACGCTTTATTTATAAATAACAAAAAGTCAAAACGCTTTTCCTAAGGTTTTATTATAATATTATTTGAAGGTGTAATTGTTTAAAAAGTCTTAAGGCAAAACATTATAATTATTTTAATAATAAAAGCAAAGTTATTAGGGATAATAAGGACGGCAAAAAAGGTGATAGCGCTTCAGCGCTTTTTTAAAGAATTAATATTTAATGTAAGAGCTTTATGAAACATATTTTATAATAATAAATAAATAATTTAGTTAATAATTTAAAAAAAATTAATGCATTTTAATAAAGCTAAGATACATTAATATATAAAATATGTGGCTATGATAAGAGCACAAAAGGGGGAGTTTTTAAGTGACATATTTCCTCATCAATGACATGCTAGCAGATGGCTTAATAAAGAACCTGCCTTAATAAAAGTTTAAGGTATTTATAGCTTTTTTAAACCTTTAAAATGCTTGAACTATTATTAAAAAGCTTATTTAAGCTAAAAGTGCCAAGGCACATTTATATTTACATTTAATATATTTTATATGTTATTTTAAATTAATGTTATAAAAAAAAACAAGTATAAAAGGGAAGTGTGTGAATTTTAAAAACCCAATCTTAAGCTGTTATTTTAAGATTGCAAAGCTGCTTTAATATACCTATAATTATATAATAATATAAAGGAAACGTTCTTAAGCTACAATTTTAGGATTACAAAGCTGCTTTATTATTAAAGTAATGTTCCCAAATTACAACTTATAAGTTATAAAGCCATTTTTATTTATAAAAGTAAAAGCAAAAGATTCACTAACTACCAAACGGCGCTAATTAAAACATTAATTTTTACTAAAATAAAAGCGCAAACGGCAATACACACTACAATAATGGCAATTAAAAGTTTATTAACATTAATAATAATAATTACACCATTATCACCACCTACCTTAATGCCAAAAATAAGGCGAGAAGGGGGCACAGCGGTTTTTTAGCAAAAAGATTCTATATTATGTTAGTTATTATTTTATAATAATAAGAATAACATTTATAAAGCGATAAATTATAGGCAAAGTCATTCTTTTCCTTATTTTTGTAACGCTTGCCTTATAAAGACCAGTGCCAGCGTTTAGTAAAGGCCTCACATATCACGTAAGAAATAGTGAAAGTAATCAAGATTCTTTTAAAATCTATAATTAAAGAGGAAAGAAGGTAAGGAAGGAAAGGGATTATATATAAGAAGCATTGTTGAGTTAATCTCGCTTAAGTGCTTAGTAATACCTAATTAAGAAAGCTCCCCTGAATGCCCTCTAATCTGTACTATTTGTTACACTACCCCCCCTTTTAGAAAAAACTCGTCCTCGAGCGTCTATCCATTTCTTTGTTTTTATTAAAGTAGTCATAGTCGTTTATTTTATCGTGGAACGCCTTAAACTATTAAGGTAACTTTATAAAGGGACCTGCTTATATTAGATTATTAAAATAAAACTCTTGAATTTTTATAAAAGCGTATTTAATGTCTGAGGCATTATATTAAATAAAATCAACGTCTTGATTTAACTAAGAGACTTTATAAGAAAGGTTACCACATTGCTTTCAGTAAACGAGTAAGTCCTCGATTTCTTATTCGTCGTTTCCCGTGATATTAATTAGTGGAGGTGGCGTAGTTTATTAACTTATTAAAGGGTCGTTAAGGTCTTTCTTAAGTTTTATTGTAAAGAAGACATTGTGTATTTTTATATTTATTAATAGTTTTAAGTGATATGAGCTTTTAACTTTCTTTAACACTTAAAATGAACTATTAGTAAGGAAGTTTAGTTTTTTTTAAAAGGCGAGTGGTTAAGAAATAATGTATGTTAAGCCAGATAAAATCATTTATGTTAAAGTCGATTACGTAACGAGAGCAGTTATAAGACCGCCCCATCTTTACTTAAGATCTTAAGAGGCTAGACCTAGTTATATTTTATATCGTATAATAGCGCGTGACATATTTTATAGTTTATTATGTATTTAACTTATTAACGGGGGATGTTAAGTTTAATAAGTTAAATTTTTAATTTTAATTAACGCGTAATACATATTCATGGATTATTTTAAATGGCGAAAGGCCTCTTAGAGAATTATGTGAAAAAGACATTTAAGTATAATTTATAATAATTAAAAACTTAGACTAATTGTTTTAATAATAAGAAACGAAAGGGCAGAGTTTACGTTAAAGGTATTAGTTATACACTTCAGTTTAACTATTAATTTAAAGGTAGTTAATTATAAAGAGCTGTTTTTTAGTGTTAAAGATTAAAAAGAAGGCGGTCCAAAAGCGGGAAATAAATTAAAGTCTTTGATCGGAAATAATATTAATTAGAGGGCTAAAGTATCTATATATATAGTATATATATAACTTTACAAGATCGCGGGCATTTGAGGTCTTTTGGTAAAGGATATTTACAGTTTGTTTATTAAAGTAGTCAATAAAGACGAGGATATTATTAAATTTATGTTTGTTTTTATTAAAACTATAATAATTCACAGTGATATGTTCTTAAAGTCAAGACGGGACGGGGAGAAGTTAAAGGAGTCCGGGTTTTTTATCCTAGGGGACTTAAATACGTCGACAAATGTAATAGTTACGGTAATATTACTGGACTATTAACGTGATACTGTACCATTAATATTAAGAAAATAAAAGTTACAAAGTCTTCTTAGCATTAAAGTGAACTGTGTTAACGCGGTTATACACTTCTCAGATAAAAAGAGTGCAGAGATAAGTGACGTTAAGGATTATAAGACGGTTATTAAAGAATAATAAGTTGCCTTTTATATTAAGCTTACCTGGTTAATTTAATAAGGCTTACTTTTATAATGTTTAAAGAGAGGGGGCTGTGTAATTGGCTTTTAGTGCTTAATACACCACCGAAAATGCTAAGGAAAGATCCGTTATCTTAACGTCAAAGGTAAGGTTATTGTTTTAATTAAGAAAACGGAGACTTTTAGCCACGAGTATAAGGTTTACTTAATTTTTCCGTAAGAGTTATTATAGGCGTTATGCTTTTTTAGTAAAGTTCTGTTTATTGAACTCGTCCGGTTTATAAGAGAGCGCGTCTATTAACGGGTTGTGGATACTTAGTTAATAAGTTATTATAAAATAATAATTGGCCAGTAATTTGGCCCATTGTACTTATTAAGCATTTAATTATTTAGAGGTCATAAAGTATTCTAAGGCTTTGTGGTCCATAATAACACAGATTTAATAAGGAGTCCCTACGAGCTTTATTCTCTAATAGGTAAAAGAGCGCATAATAGCGAACATTTTTTGTTATAGATAGTATAATTGAGTTCTATGGGGAGTATAGTCTTTAAAAAGAAAACAACGGAGAACCAGTCCTTATCGTGTTATTAAGAAAAGACCCTTATAATAACTCTATTACTTATATCCGTTTTTAAAAGGCAAGGCAAATGTTATTAATAATACTAAAAGAATAGAGCCGACGTAAGAGTGTGTTTTAAAAGGTTAAAAGTATTTTTACACTTACAAGTAAAACGGAAAGGAACGTTGTTTTTTATTAAATAAATAAAAGGTTTTATTATAATACCGTAGTTTTTAATAAAACATTTATAAAAGTTATAAAACCTAAAGAAAGATTATATACCTTTAATAGTATTAAAGTAAGTCCAGTTATTAACAACAGCGACTTTCTTGGGGTTAACTTTTAGTTTAGAGGTTAAAATAATAAATCTTAAATATTTTATATAAGTAACGGCAAACTTACTCTTTTTTAGATTTATTTAAAGGCTTATGTTAAAGAGTTTTTAAAGGATTTTTTTAATATGTAATTAATGTTTTAGGGGGTCTTTAGAGTAAATGAGGATGTCGTTAAAGTACGTTATATAAAAATTATTAAAATAATTAAAGAAGATGTTGTTTATATAACGTTAATACGTGGTAGGGCTATTAGTGAGTTTAAATGGAAGAACCTTACATTTATATACTTCGTATCTCGTGTAAAATGTTGTGTATTCCTTTAATATTAAGTTCATTTGTATTTAATAAAATATTTAACGAATGTCCAGTTTAGTGAAAATGCGAGTATTAGTTATTTTAGCTAATGTTTTATTAATTAAAGGGAAAGGATATCAATCCTTACGAATAAAGGAATTTAACACTTGGAAGTTAATATACAATCATAAAGATTTATTTGACTTTTTAATGAAAAGAATAAGGGCAACGAATAGTACTTAAGATAGTTTAATAAACCCTTTTTTTAAATTATTAGTAATGTAGTCTTTAACAACTTTAAGCTTTACTATAAATATTTTATATAATGGGGAATACTTAAGAGCTTTCTCGCCTTTGCTTTTTAATTTAATAAAATAATTATATAAACAATATGGAGGGAATATATTATTTACTGTTTTATTAAATATATGAGTCCATTTAATATATTTAAGTAGAATCGTAGGTTTAATGTCTAGTTTAGCTAAAGAAACGGCAAATTATACTAAGGATTAATGACGAATAACGAGTTTAATAGTTAAATCATTAATAACAACGGTAATATCGTCTTTCTCACGTCTTTACTTAGTTAAAGACTTAATCTCTTAAAACGTTATTATAAATATCTTATCTTTAGATTTCTGTCTTAATAATAAGTTAAATGCCGCGGCACTAATTAAGTAAATCTCAACGGCTAGTTTATATAAATGGGTCCATTTCTTTAATAGATATTGTTAACGAGAGCCTATTAATAGAAAAGAGAGGGTATTTATAAGTGGTTTAAAAAGCTACTTTTATATCTTATGAAGTAAAGTTATAAAGTCACGTAATTACGTTTAACGTGAAAAAAGAACGAGTTAAGAGGTTTTACCACGTAATAATATTAACTTTAATGAGTATAAAAGAGAAGTTCTTGTTAAGATAAAAAGAATAACACAGTCTTTATTTATAA
Source organism: Helotiales sp. F229 (assembly GCA_002554605.1). NCBI lineage: Eukaryota > Fungi > Ascomycota > Leotiomycetes > Helotiales > Helotiales sp. F229. Next base: position 2,347,849 of record MXAW01000010.1, read on the forward strand.
GATTACGTAAAACAAAAGCTATGTTTATTATTTACGACACAGCTTATTTTAAAACGGTGTTTTTATCAGTGTTTATATTACTCTTATTGTTGTTTTGCACTTAGTTTAGTGGTCTTTTTATATTTTAGTGTGTATGAGAATATAAAAGTGTGACAAGGGCAAAAGTGACAACGGAAATAGGTTTAATAGTAGTAGTCATTGACACAATTAATTAAGCTTAAGATTAGGGTAAGCGGTGATAATGGCTAGTAAAATCAAAGTTTAGCCTCGTTGTTAAAGAAAAAGAAAAAAGAATAATATATCTTAATAGTGGTTTAATTAGCGAAAGTAAGGGGGAAGGTCTTTCTCTTAGAGTCTTTATTATCTTGTTATATTGTGTTAAAAGAGAGGCTATTTTAAAGGCTACTTTAGAGGCTGTTTTATCATGTGGAATCTAAAAGGCGTTAAAGTTAAATTGTATTTGCTTTTTTAATAAAGTGATAGCAAGAGTAAAATTAACATTAATAAGAGACGACGTAATTAATAAGGAAAAAGCCGTGACTTTCTTTATTATCTTTTCCACTATAACTATTAGTTTATGAGGAGTAAGGAAAAAGGTACCGGAAAGGTTACCTTTACAGTTAAACAAAGGTTAATAGGGGAAAGGTAATTAATTACCCTTAACTTCACTAAATTAGGCATCGTATTCATTCCAATATTAATTAAGTTTTTAATCTCGTCGTTTAACGTCCCTTTAATAGCGCTATTAAATACAGTGATAACGGAAGTCTTAAATTTTAATTAAAGTACTATAAGTGATAGTTAAAGGAAAGGTTCTTAGCCAAATAATACGTCGTTTAACGGCATTAAAGAGAACTTAATGTTTTAATAGTCATACTTTTTTAAAGATTATATTATAATGTCCTAATTAAGTAATGAAGAAAGGGGTAAAGGCTTATAAACGCTTATCCACCGTTATGTTTAAAGTAATATAATGGCTAATTTTTCCACTATTAGCATTATTAAAGCTTTTAATAGTGATAACGTTTAATAAAAGGTGAATTGAAGGTTTAAAAAAAAGAAAAAGATTTTAAAAGAGTACGGTTAATAAAACAATAATCATTTACTTTAAAATCGAGAAGTACGGGTAATTTATATAATAGTCCATTTTTAGTGAGGGTTACTTGAGTAGTAAAAGATTATTCTTTAAAAAGCTTTGTTAAGTTAAAGTATCACATATCTTTTAATATATTTAAGAAAGAGTCTTTTCTTAGGCTCGGCCTTTTATTAAAGGAAGTGATATTTACTTTTTAATAACATCCTCGTACACATCTTTGTTGTTATTCTTAAATTAGTTATTAAAGGAACGGCTAGCGTTAATCTCGTTGATTTTATAAAGAATAAAAGGTCACTAAAATGGTTATGTGGTATAATTACGAAGTATATTTACCAGTGATTAAGCACGAGGGGTGTTAATACGTATAAGAGGGGTTAATGGTCTTTAATATTATTATCGGGACTAAGAGTTCTTTCGTTTAAGATGCTTTTTCGCTTTATAACTAGTGTAATTATAAAAAGGAGTAAAAGACTAAAAAGTCGTATTTATAATTTAACGAAAGTTCGACTTAATAAGGGCTAAAGATTTAGAAGTTGAGTAGAAAGTCTGCTCAACTAATTAGCCTTAGTTTTTAGTTTAAATTACTTTTACGTATTCTTTTAGTGATTGAGAAGTCTTGTACTATTGAAACAGTTGCTTATGTAACCGGGGGGGAAGCTTATCTTATAAATCCATTTTTAAAACGGATTTGTTGTTAATACCGGTAATGTAAACAAAAGTTTTAAAGTTATAATAAAAGCTTTAAAAAGAGCTCCGGTAATTTATATAAAGAGCGGAGTACTTAAAACGGGTTGTTTATTTATTATAAAAATTAAATAAGAACGAGATAAATTGTTTTATTAAATCTAAGGCGTTTATAAGCGTATTATTTTTATTAAATTTAGGTTTTAAGAAAGCTAGTTTTAAGAATGTCTATGCCATTCTTTTGGTTTAGTTTAATAACCAGTCCTTCTTGTGTTTTTTATTAATAAAGTAAGTGATATAACGACGTAAAACGTTATATATTTGGATTTCCTATAGTTTTAAGGAATATTTAATATTATTAAAGAGTTTATTTAAAAGGTTTAATTTTTTTTAATATAAGTAATATAAGATATAAAATAGATTTTAAAAAAAGATAGGACTTAAAAGGTGTCTTTAAGGAAGGGACGACGTAAAACGTTATTATAATAACGGCTTAACTTATTGTTATTTTTATTATTATTATCATTAAGATTAAGGGCAGTAACGGTTTATTTACCCTTGTTCTTAATAAGGACACTAATATCTTTTTTAATAAAGGAAAAAAGAGTAAATAAAAAGGGGCTATTTAAAAGAAAAAAACAGATTTAAAAGGAATACAATTCTTATTAAGGCATTGGAATTGTTTTTATATTATAAGTAAATTTTTACCCATTTATTTAGAACGCTTTCTCTTTTTATTTAGCCTTTTTTATTTTTTTTTCATTATTTATGTATTTATAATAGTTTAATTATCTTAAGGGGTAAATTGTATTGTGTTAAAAAAAGAAAAGGGTTAAGAGGAAGATTTTGTAGGGGGAACAAATAAGGTAAAGGCAAAAGACATGTCGGCGTTTTTTATTAAGAAGTGCTTTATTATAAGAGGTTTAGGCTTTATACGATGTATTAAGAATACGTTTATGTGAAAAGGGATATTGTTTTTTTGGCTTAATCAAGTTAAAACAGCGTAAAAAAAGAAAAGCCGATGTTGTCAACTTTTTTGGGTTTATTAGTTATTTAAGTGCTATTTATTAAGTTATATTTAGTATAAGCCTTTTTTATAAAGAACTCTTTTTATAATAAGAATTTATAGAGGAATAAAGAAGGGGAAGATATTTATTGTCTTTTTAGACGAGTTAAAAAGAGTTATAAATAATATGACGCTTGCTTTATAAAAACTAGTGCCAATGTTTAATAAAGGCCTTACATATTACGTAAAAAATAATAAAAGTAATCAAGATTTTCTTAAAATTTATAATTAAGGAGGAAAGAAAGTAAGGAAGGAAAAGGGTTATGTATAGGAAGTGTTGTTGAGTTAATTTTGCTTAAGCATTTAATAATACCCAATTAGGAAAGCTCCTTTGAATGCCCTCCGATCCGTATCATCTGTCACAATTTTTATCCTTAATCTTTTTAACCTCCTTTTTTAAGGCAGCTTTAATAATAATCTGACGGGCGGTAAGGGCCTACGGCCGATTAATAAGAGCTTTAAATATTACTTTTATACAACATCCAGCATTATATAAAACAATATATGTATACAAGAGCTTTTTGGCACCAATTTCGCCATTAAATAAATGGCAAAAAAAGCGGCAGCGGCCTAAGGCGTAATAATGCAATTAGCTTTATTGTTTTTATAATAATAAAAATATTATACTAATAATGCTTTATTATAATAAAGGTCGCCTGGCGCATTATGCATATTATTACAAATATAATAAGAACACGGCATAAAATAAGCTTCCTCGGTTATAGCGTAATGCCAAAGGATTGATAAGGGCAAGAGGGGCAAGCAAGGGGGAAGGATAGCAGCCTAAGAAGCGCCGGCTAGTTACATTATACATATTAATATATTGATTTCAGACTTTTAAATATTTAAAACCTATTTTCTTTTTTTTAATGCCTTAAGAGCAGCGGCGGAGGCGCGCTTTTTAATATAAGCCATTTTTAATAATATAGTTGTTAAGAAACGCAAATTTCTAACATAAAAGTTTTAATATAATTTCATTTGCTTAATTTTGTTACCCTAGCAACAACATCTTTATTATTATTAGCTATATTAATATTATTTCCAATTGTAAGGCGGTTTATATTTACGCCATTATATTATATATGCTATATTTTAAGCATTTTTATTGCTTTTATGATTGCTTTTAATTAAGGGGGTATATTATATAAAATAAGGGTCAGTTGGCTAGTAGCACCAATAGAGCCTTATAGCGCTGCAGCCAATTAAGACTGCTTATGTAATTAGATCTTTAGAGCTCCCTCTTAAGGGGAGCTCTATTACACTCCTTAACAATTAAAGACTTTCACACTTCCTAAAGCTCCTCCCCTACGATGCTCGATATATACTTAAAGGGCAAAGGCGGTAATAATTATTAGAATATCTCATAAAGTGGTTTGAGAATTAAAAATGATGGTTTATAAAGAGAAGTCTTACTACTATAATTAAAAAAAAACATTATAAATAGAACACCTATACTTATAATACTAAAAGACTTTGCCTTAACATCGGTGAATTAAGACCTTTCAAATAATAAGGAAAGCGAAGGTATTAAAAAAAAAAAAAAAGAATTCGTGGAGTAAGAAAAGGAGACTAAGATATTAATATAAAAAGGAATATAATAAAAACTGAAATGTTAGTGTAAAAAGGAATATAATAGAAATCGAAATGTTAATATAAAAAAGAGTATAATAATTGTTTAAACAAAAAAAAGAAAGATATTATTTAGGTTTTAGTTATTATAACGTTTATTTAACGTTGTTGTTGGTCCACAGGGGTTATGTAATCTCATCATGCTATACAGGGAGCGCCACTTGAGTAATACCATGGTAGTCTTCAGGGGTTATGCCTTGGCTACTAGGAGTAATGGATTTGACAATTCCAAGGGGTAGTCGGAGTTATAACGGACCTATTATAAGGGTTATTTAAAGGAATATATAATAAGAGATCTCTCCCACTCTTTTATAAATAAACAGATTTTATTACCCATTTTACTAAAAAATATATTAACCCCTTTGTTTAATATATTTTTACATGATCCACTAGTATTATACCAACACTAATCAATGGTTAATTTATACCATAAACAGTAAAGTCTTAGACTATAAAGTCGACTCAAAGTACTTAATCATTTATACCTTTAATTAAGGCCTAGCCATTTGACTAAATCAAAGGACAAATAACTTCCCCTTTATAAAAACATTAATAAAGGCACTTTAACCGATTAGAGAAATCTAACAATTGTACAACTTATAATAAAAACAACACAACAATTACTCAACAATAACTATTAAGTTAATACTTTAAAACCGGACCAATGGACTATTTAAGGAATTATATCCGAACTAACTTTAAACTTACCTGTTGTACAGAATAGGGGTTCGTCGGCTGGTAGCACCAACAGAGCCTCAATAGCGCTGCAGCCAATCAAGGCTGCTTATGTAACTAGATCTTTGAAGCTTCCTTTTAAAGGGAGCTCTACTATACTCCTTTATAATTCAAAATTTTTACACTTCTTAAAGCTCCCCCCTTATGGTACTTAATAATTAAAAGCCATAGCCTTATTTCATAAATTATTAAAATATGATTATTATAAATTAAGAAAAGCAAGAATAAGTATTAAAAGACATTTACCCCTATTTGAAAAACTTTTTAAAAGCATATATTTCCCCTTTTTAATTTAATAACATTTCTTCAAATTTTTCAAATGCTTAATAATAATTTTTTTTAAAAACATATTAATTAACAAGGATAATGCTTTATTAAGCGATTATTATTAATGGCCACAATAATAAACAAGATTTTAATACTACGCTTAATTAAAGGGCATTATCAATTTTATTAACCTAAATGGATATAATGTTCTAAACCTTTTTAAATCTTAATCAACAGCTTTTAATATTAATAAGTATATATAAATAAAAACAAACCATTAATTTACAAAATGGATGGCGTTAATGAGCAATAACAAGCTGAAAATGTATTATAAGTGGGAGATTGCTAATAAAGACAAAAAAAGGACTTTCATAAAGCTTTTATAGATTACCAAATCATAAAAGGCGACTTTTAGCAACATTAAAAAGATTTGGGAAGCTTGCATGAATTTTTTTTAAAATAAATTTGCTTAATGGACGCTTTTTAGCATAAGGTATTAATATTTGTTTAATTAGGTTAATAGCACCGTTAGTATGTTGATTTTAATAAACGCTATTAATGATAATAAATTAAAAAATCTTATTGACTTTTAAGCATTAATTAAATTAATCAAGCGAGAGCTTGCTTTCTTGAACGCCTTTGTATTGTTATTTATTATTTTAAATTATCGAGAAGCTTTAATAAATGCCTTTAAAAGGAAAGGGAAGATAGAAGCTTGCATTTGGCATAAAAAATAGCAAAAGAAGTACCATTTTACTAAAGCACATAATATTTCAAAAGTTTAGGGCGTTTTAGGCATTAAAGACTTTTTCTTTATAGCTTTAATTTATGCCAAAACATGAGCTGCTTAAGCTTTAGCTAATATTATCAAAAATAATATTTTAAAAAAGAAATATCATATAACGCTTAAAAAATATGATTTAGCCTTTAAAGCTAATTTAAAAAGCATTTTAAAAATAACCTAAAAAATAAAAAATTAACAAATAAATTATACGCCTTCTTTGGAAAATATTCAAAAACTCCTGATAGCTCCAAAGCTACCTCCGGTGCTAAAAGCTTAAGCATTTATAGCAAATAAGGCTCATTTAACCAATCTTATTTTAAACAATTAAAAAAAAGCAATTGCCTTTGCAATTCCAAAAGTAATCATTTTTAAACACCCATCAAATGCTGGAAATTACGGTATGCTTATAACAGCGATTATGCAAATAAACTAAGGAATTGCCTTAATAATAATAAGATCAAGGAAATTTGCAAAAGATTTGAAGAAGCAAAATATGCTAAGCTACGAAAGGAAATTATTAAGGAAAGCTGGAAGATACTCCTCATTAATCAAATTATTAAAAGCATTGCCCCAAATAAGAGGGAAAAGGAAAAGGCATTATTATTATTAAATAAAAGCAAATACCTTAAAGATATTAGCGCAGCCATTATTAATTCAAAGCTTTTAAACATTAATAAAGCAATAAAAGTATACGCCGCAGACTTCATTAGTAGTCCATATGCACTTTTAAATAGCATACTTATTAATAATTGCAATGCTTAACATTTTATTAATAATAAGAAAAAGCTTATCCCAAGCATTTTTATGAAATTTAAGAATAATAATTATATAAAGGCAGGTACACAATGCCTTTTAATTATTAAACAAGGCCAATAACTTTTTAAAAATATACTAAAAAGCAAAAATGGCTTAAATATACAAAACCTAACTTTAAGCAATATTGCAATTGTAGTTGGTTTTAATATTAATATCATTTTTAAGGCGCTTTTATTAAATATTAGCATTTGATATTTACAAAAAACATTATATTAAAATATAAGGAAATTTAAGATAACATAATACTTTAAAAATTAAAGCGAAAATACAATTTTACCTTCTTTAAATATAAGCCTTTTAACTACTTTTATTGCCTTTATAGCCCAATAATAATAAAGCGTTTTCAATTATAATATACTTAATTTTTTATTATAGCTTGAAATAAGGGTTTTAATTAAATAAAAAGCCATTGTAAACTTATTATACAATGCTAAAAATATGGCATTTAAAAACAGGCCATTTTAAAAAAAAAAGCACTTTAAGCGTTGCTTCATATAAGGAAAAAGATAGAATTTAATAATATTTCCAAAATCAAATGTAAAAACTATGTTATAATATATGCTAAAAATATCATTTTAAAAAAAAAGTTTAAAAACAAAGCAGCAAAACCATTTTTTAAAATCCTTTGAAACCTATTTAATTTCCCCCCAAGCTATAATAAAACGCAATAGCTATTAGTAATCAAAAACAAATATAATAGGAAGCTATTTAACTAAACCTTAATAAATAAATTGCTAAATCATATTATGCTAATATTATAAAACTTTAAACATTAAACTGAATATTAATATGAACTATTCATTTATATCATTAAATATAATAATAATACTTCCATTATTACAATCTTTAAAATAATATGCTATCAAAACTGGACAATAAAAAAAAGGATTAAAATAAAGAACCCCCTAGCACACATTAAAAAACTAATTAATGGCTTAAAATGCGCAAAATAAGAAATCATTATTAAATTCATTAAAATGCGCGTTTAAGCAAAACTTTTATAAAAGCTTTATTTAAAGGTATGTAATGCGGCGGTTTACTTATATAATAAGGCATCACTTACATAATGAAAAATAAAAAGCTTAAATCAAATGCTTTAGGAATAATTTTAAGGCTATTTTCAATAATACAATCCATTAATTATGAAAAGGCTATTAATTGATCTAAAATCAGATTAAAGCAGGGAATATGCGTATAAAGCATGTGCTTATTTAGTAAAAAACAATAAAAAAGCCAAAAAAAAATAAAAAAAGTCTTCAAAATTAATTTTAGAAAACATCTAAATTATCTAATTAATTATATTGCTTTTAATATATATAAAATCTAAGTGCCTCAATTATGCCATATCATTATAATACGCAATATTTGCTTTAATAAAACAAAGTTTTATTCTTTAAATAAAAAGAAATTGGTCAGCCAAACCGCTTTAACCTTAAAAAGGCTTATTATTATAATAAAAAACAATATCTTCTTAAACATAAGGCTTAATATAAGCAATATTATAAAAAATATTGCAAAAGAACAAATAGCCGCATTAAATGCTATTATTAAAAAATATGCTAAAAAGCCAATAAAAACAAAAATAATTATATTAAAAATGCCCCCTTTGCTTATAAAAATGCTTCCCCCAGCTATTAAACCACCTGCAATAATATTAATAAACCTTAATCTTTTTAAATTATCAACAAGCTTAAGGGTAATAGAAAGTGAAATGGGAATAGTTTTTTATAAAAGCCAGGAAATGGAAAATAATAAAATAATTCCTTATAAAAGCCAAAAAGGAAAAAACAATAACATAATCCCTTACAAAAATCAAAACTTAAGAATAAATAAAATGATTCTTTATAAAAATAGCATTAAGAATAATAATAAAATTTTAACTTCTTATAAAAAATTAAATTTAGGCGCTTTAAAATTTGCTAAAAATCAAATAATCAAAAATCAGCCTAAAAAAACGCCTTATATAATAAAAATATAAACTTAAATATTAAAAAAGCACGCCAAATATACTTTTAAATTATAATACCAAATCAAAGGCCATAAAACCTTAAGCAATAAATCCCCAAATTATTAAAAGCTCCTTTTATAATAATTGAAATAAATAACAATTTCCAAATATTAGCCAAAGCAAGCCAATAGTAGTAACAAAAACAAAAACATAACCAAATCTATACAATACAAGAAATATAAAAGGAACACAACAAACTCGTAACTAAAGGCCACTACTTCATAATAGCGGCTTTACAACAAAATAACCACTTGTGTATAATAAAATTTGCTAGCACATTTTATAAAGTTATTTTAATGTAAACAAATGGCAAAAACATAATTATATTGCATACAATAATAACAATAGCTATTTTAAATATTAAAATAAAAACAAACCTTATAATCGCTTTTAACTTACACAACTCATATCAAAGAAAGCTTTTAAAAGCTCCAAAAAACTAGAACAAGCTAAATAATCATGCTTAAAGCAAATATTTAAAAAAAAAACGCTAAAAAAGAAATCTTTAATTTAAAAGCTTAATATTAATAAAAAACAATTCCTAGGAAAAACGCCATCATATAGCCCATTTCACTAAAATAGGTTTTCACATATAAAATCAATTTAATAAGCAAACTAATTTGTTATTACTTTTGTATCATAATACAAAAAAATATGCAAAACAATTTAATAATTTTTTTAATATATGCTGCAATATTTGCAGCACGTTTTTTTAAAATAATAATAGCGTTTATAATATAATTCAATTTAAAAATAAAGTAATTCAATATAATCAACGTATTTATTAATATTAAATATAATAAGAAAAGCGCCTTAATATTATGCTATCTATCAAATAATTAAAAAAAAACCTAAAATAATAATAAAAATCAATTAAACATTATATAGCTTAAAAAACTCCCTTACGCTATAGTACAGCAACTTTACTGTAATACTAAACAAACTAAACCTTAACCCTTTAGTAAAAAAGCCGTATATCTTTACAAACTTTAACAAAATAATCTTTATAACATTCTACATTAACAATATTTAAATTTTATACCATGCCTTAAATAATAATAAAAAATAAAAAAACTATTAAAGGATTGCACTCAGCTTACAAGCTCATAATACTAGGAAATATAAAATAATTCTTAAGAATGCATATAATTAAAAATTGGTTCGCAAAAATGATATTTTTAATGCACAACACTTATATAAAAAAAAATAGCTTAAAAATTTAATATAATAAATGAGAAATGCCTAAGCACGGCTCTACTAAACTACAACTTAATCAAAACCCCCGGAATTATCACATTAAAATAGGTTAAAAAATACTAAAAAGAAATTAGGTCAATCCTATACACAACCATTATGCTAAAGCTAAATATTACCTTTGTAATATTTTAACTATTACACTTCTTAACAAACCCAAGCGCTCAATACACAAAAGTAATTAAATAAACCATTAAATACTTATTTAAATCACGCTTCCTAACAATTATTTACTAATATAAAAATCAAAAAATATATTTATTAATAGCCTCAAACGCCTTATTCATAAATAACAAAAAATCAAAACACTTTTCCCAAAATTTCATTATAATATTATTTAAAAATGCAATCGTTTAAAAACCCTTAAAGTAAAACATTATAATCACTTCAACAATAAAAGTAAAATTACTAAAAATAGCAAAAACAATAAAAAAAAATAACGCTTCAGCGCTTCTTCAAAAAATTAACATTTAATATAAAAGCTTCATAAAACATATTCTATAATAATAAACAAATAATTCAGCTAATAACTAAAAAGAATTAATACATTTTAATAAAGCTAAAACACATCAATATACAAAACATATGGTTATAATAAGAGCATAAAAAAGGAGCTTTCAAATAATATATCTCCTTATTAATAACATATTAACAAATAGCTTAATAAAAAACCTGCCTTAATAAAAGTTTAAGATATTCATAGCTCTCCTAAACTTTTAAAACGCTTAAACCGCTATCAAAAAGCTTACTTAAGCTAAAAGTGCCAAAGCATATTTACATTTACATTTAATACATTTTATATGTTATTTTAAACCAACATTATAAAAAAACAATAAACATAAAAAAAAAAATATAAATTTTAAAAACTTAATCTTAAGCTATTATTTCAAAATTATAAAACCGCTTTAATATATTCGTAATCATATAATAACATAAAAAAAACATTCCTAAGTTATAATTTCAAAATTATAAAACCGCTTTACTATCAAAGTAATATTCCTAAACTATAATTTACAAATTATAAAGCCACTTTTATTCATAAAAATAAAAGCAAAAAATCCATTAATCGCCAAGCAGCATCAACCAAAACATTAACCTCCGCCAAAGCAAAAACACAAACAGCAACACGCGCTACAATAACAACAATTAAAAATTTACTAACATTAATAATAGCAGCTACACTATCATTACTACTTATCTTAGCGCCAAAAACAAAGTAAAAAAGGGGCATAGCAATTTCTTAGCAAAAAAAGGCTATATTATATTAATCATTATTTTATAATAACAAAAATAATACTTATAAAACAACAAATCAAAAGCAAAATTATCCTTTTTCTTATTCTTATTTTCAACCTCCTTAACCTCCTTCTCCAAAGCAGCCTTAATAGCAGCCCAATAGGTAATAAAAACCATAGCCAATTAGCAAAAGCTTTAAACATTATTTTTATATAACATTTAATATTATATAAAATAATATACATATATAAAATAATATACATATATAAAATAATATACATATATAAAAGCTTTTTAACATTAACTTTACTATTAAATAAGCGGCAAAAAGGGTAGTAGCAGCCCAAAACGCGGTAATACAATTAGCTTTATTATTTTTATAATAATAAAAACATTACGCCAACAACGCCTTATCATAATAAAAGTCGCTTAACATGCTACGCATATTATTATAAATATAATAAAAGCATAGCATAACATAAGTTTCCCCAGCCACAGTACAACGCCAAAAAATTAATAAAAGCAGGAAAGGCAAACGAAAAAAAGGGGTAATAACCCAAAAAGCGCTAACTAATTATATCATACATATTAGCATATTAATTTCAAACTTTTAAACATTTAAAACCTACTCTCTTCTTTTTTAATGCCTTAAAGGTAACAATAGAAGCGCGCTTTTTAATATAAGCCATTTTTAATAATATAATCGCTAAAAAACGCAAATTCTTAACACAAAAGCTTTAATATAACTTTACTCGCTTAATTCTATTACCCCAACAACAACACCTTTACCACCATCAACTATATCAGCACTATTATCAATTATATAATAATCCACATCTACGCCACCATATTATATAAACTATATTTTAAGCATTCTTATTACTTTTATAATTACTTTTAACTAAGGGGGTATATTATATAAAATAAGGGTTCATCGGCTGATAACACCAACAAAGCCTTAATAACGCTACAGCCAATCAAGGCTGCTTATATAACTAAATCTTTAGAGCTTCCTTTTAAAGGAAGCTTTACTATACTCCTTTATAATTCAAGACTTTCACACTTCCTAAAGCTCCTCCCCTACGGTGCTCGATATTACCCTAATATAATGTCTTAGTCAAAAGAACACACTATAAAGCCAATAAAAGAACAAAAAAGTGTCATTTTACTAACTTAAAAACCAATGAATAATACATTATTAAAAACTAAAAGGATATTAATTAATCACATAAGATATTTACGAGAGTTTTATAAATATTATTATAATAAAAAGATAAAAGGAAAGTATTTGTTTAAGGACTTTTAAGAGTTTTTTGGTAAATGGACGATTATTAACTTTAAAAAGATATATAAGTAAAAGAGGACTTGATTAAGGGATGATTTTAGATTTTATGGTTATTATATGTAAAGAGTTAAAATAATAGAGGTTACAAATGTATTAAAGGACATAATAAAGGCTAAGAAGAACGAATGGCCCAAGGAATAATTAGAGATATAAGACCAGATATACTTAAAATCTGTCTTAAATTATATCTAAGACACATTTATATTCTTTATATGGTTTATCTAAAATCAGCTAAAGGTTATTATACTTGCGTAAATCCCTTTTTTTTACATCAAAAATAGAAGAAGGTTAGACACTTTTAACATTAAAAGTAAAGACGTTAAATGTCACATTAAGACGTTAAAATAATTTGTTTAAGACCCTTGCCTTTATTAAAGTTAATATCACGAAAAAGGATTTATATAATATAATATTACTTATTAATCTAAAGAGGGAATTCTCATTTACTTTTAATAAAAGGCCCCTCAAAAATGAACTAAAATAAAGACTAAACGATAATATATTACTTAATCTAATACTACCGTTAAATATTTACCTAAAGGACAAGATATTACCCCTTTTTATAATAATACTAAGACTTATTAAACCTCATTTTAAACTAATATAGCTTTTATAAGGTATAATAAACCCACTATCCTTAGATTAAGCCAAGTCCTTAATAAATCTTAGTAAAATATACTTAAAAGAGCTTTAATATAATGACACTAAAGATTACTTTAACGAAAAGTTATACATCTTCACTGATTTGTGTTAATGAGTTTTTATTAATAATTCCATTTAGAACTAAGCGTTTTCGTTTATATTATAAGACAAAGCTATAATATACTACTATTAATACCTTTAAAACAAAGGTTATTCTTTTAAAAATCTTATTACAGTTACTTAAAGTAACTGTAATAAGAAGGAACGTGTGAATAAGTTCTTTAGCTAATGGTTTAGTTTAATCTTTTCATTATTCTAAGTTAAATTATACTAAAAGGGTAAACCAGTGTTAAGTTAGTTAAAGAGTTTCGTTAAGGAATTATAGAGCCTTTAATTAAGTCTTAAGGATAATAACATAAGGAATGACAAGACGCTTTAAGATAAACTATTATAAGGAGTATTAAATAATTTACTTTTTAAAATGCCTTTATTTAAGGCACTATTAACGTTCTTTACTTTAATAGATAGCATTCGTTTTATTGTTAATATTGAAACGACACATGAGCTAAGATCATAGGTTAGAAGGGCTTTTAGATTAGATTTAAATCGCCATTGATTTTATATTACTAATAAAAATACACACTATTTAGATAAAAAGATAAAGTTTTTATAAGACAACAAGCGTAAGGACAAATTTTGGCCTAAGCCAAGTTACATTAAGTACATCATTTATAAGAAAAAGAATTATCACAATAACTGATATTTTAAAAAGGAACAAGATATTATAAAAACGAAGTATTTTATTAAACAAAAAGCAAAAAGAATAAGAGTTATAAATAACTCATTTAAAGCTTATTTAATATATACTGAAAAATGTGAACCTAATTTAAACCTAAATTGGACCTAGTCTAGAAGACATAAAAATGACCTTTATAATAATAAATTAAATACTTTATTAGATAATAATAATTTTAAAAGGGAAACAAATAATAATAATGGCAATAATATAACGAACTTCATGATTATATTTATAGTAAGTAAAATTAAGTATAATGTATAAGAAGTGTTATTATAGTTTAAAGAGTAAAAAACAGCTTATATTTTAAAGAGTAAGATTAAGAAACCTTTATATAATAAGGCTTACATAACACAATAGATAGACTGATTTGTTTAAGGTTTTCTTATTAATATTAAAGCTTTAAATAAAAACATTAGAGGCATCAATTAATTATGAGCTTTATAACGGATTTAAGGCGTTAAATTTAACATAAGCTAAACAAGGCAAAGTTAGATCATATTTAAAGCCAGTTCTTACCCGTTTATAAGAATAATAACGGTTAATATTCCTATTAAATAAATAGAGTTTATAATTATAAATGCGGACATCCCATTTTTAATGTATTTATAGTAGTTAAATGAGCTTAATACTTAATATAATAACCTATAAAATGTGTTAATTTAAGGCAAAAAAAAAACACTTGATTATACGGAAATAAGGCTATTTATGGATTTTTTTAGATTAACACTAATAATTACTAGATTTATCGACTAGTACGATTAATGTGTGTCACTTGATTAAAATGGAGATTCGGAGGTTATATAAGCGATTCGGGCACCTTTCAGTGTAACGCTTATAATACTTATTAGATTAGGCTAGCTACGTTTTTAATTTTAATATTATATTTAAGGTTAAGGAGATGTGTGAGTATTATTAAAAACACGTAAATATTTTACATAGGTTTTAATTTAAGTTGTAAGATAACGTAGATTTTAATTATATAATTTATATTAATATAATATAATTTAAAGAAAAATATGCCTTTCATATGATTAATAAAATCATTAGCTTTGAAACAACAAAATTACTTTGAAAAAGACCTGATTTAATTATGGCTTAAGTTATATTTAATGCTTTTAAGTCAACATAAATAAATATATGCATTAGACCCCTTGATTTTGTTATATATAATTATAGGACTAATTTTAATTTTAAAGAATTCCGCAGCTTTTTATGCTTTATTAAAAGTACTTTAAAGCTTGTTCTTATGAAAGCACATTATTCCATTAGTAAAATGGAGAGATATTATTGTTCATTTCGATATGCCTATAAAATCATTATAAGAGAGCACTCGGAATTAAATGACGAAAATCGATTATAAATGGCAATTAAAACAGTAAATAATATAATTAAACTCAATAAATTAATTCTTATATTATTTGTTTTTAAAGCCTATCTTAAAATAACGGAATTAAACCCCCTTAATTCGTTTATTAAATAACGCGCTATCATTATTAAAAGGGCAATAAAAGAAGTAAAACGGATTCATATGATCTATAAAGTCAATAATGCGTTGGTAACTTAAAATAGCCCCGGTATTATTTTAATATATGATTTATATCTAAAAGATTAAGTCTTAGTATAAAAGGGAAAAAAAAGATAAAAATAGCCATATAAGTTTTTAAGAATAAATGATAAGTTTTATAAAATCATCATAAATAATAATTAGATTTATATATTTTAATTGATATTTATATACCCATTTAAGGCAAATATATTAAGCATTAAATGTTAAAAAAAATTATCAGAGGATTTTATAAAAATAACTCTTAATCTTAAATTATTAGTTAATAATATACTTAAATTGACTAAAATCACTTATGATTTTAAATCACTAGTTAATAGTATACCCAGATTAATTCTAAAACTATTACAAATTATCGTTAAATTCCCATTTATATAACCTATTTAAGGATTATTAATAATTAATAATAATTATAATATTAAAGTGTTTTTAATAAAAAAAGAGACAAAAGATTAAGAGCTTTTTATTAAACTTCAAAATAAAGGTAAAATTATTACTCTTAAAGCACTATTCCAGTAATCTCGTCAAATAAAGTATAAGGCACTTATTAAAAGAGGGGTTTTTACATTTATTCAAAAGGACGACCCTAAAGTGAGAGGGTAACGTATTTTTAAATCTAAAATAATAGACAAAGTAAAAGGGAAGGAGATTTTAACGCTATATAAGAAGTTGAGACTTATAGTTTAATGTTTTAATAATACAGGCAAAAGGGAGATATTAACTTAATTTTTAATAATTTAATAAATAAATTAATAATTACTTATTTTCCTAATATTTACGATTAAATAGTTAAAAATGGTTTAAAACGGATCTAAATCACGTTTAACACTTTAAGATATCATTTAAGCTTATGTTTAAGTATAAATAAGGCTTTTTTAAGACATTTTTATATGGCCTTTTTAAGAGATTATAAATGAATTCCCTTTTAATATAATGTTTATAATAATATTCCCATTATATAACATTTTAAAATCAAGAAATCACTAGTTTAATACTTATCATAAACATTATACTAAGAAATTATAGATAAAGACTTTTATATATGATCTTTACTTATTAATTAGTATTAAAGATAGTTAAGAATTTAGAATAATTAAAATATAAACGAATGATATCTTAATTTTAAAAGATAATGATTTTTTAATTAAAGAGTAAACGGAAATTATAAAGGTAAACTTTTTAATAAAGCTGATTTAAGTCTTAAACGCCTTTAAACCTTTTATATTTAATGGTTATATTATCATCATAAAGGGATATGATTTTTACATGTCTTAAAAGGACAAAGGGCTAAAATCGAGTTAATTAACACTAAAAAAGTGATTATAAAAAGGCTTACATAAAACAACGCACTTATAGAGCTTATATTATCACGATTTATTAACCAAAAGCTATATTTAATCTTTTAATGGCAATTTAATAACAAAATTTTATAATAGATAACGTTAAGGCCTTAAATCTACGCTTTTAATAGTAAATAAATAACCTAAAGAAAGGTTTGCGGTATATATTTATAGACTTATATTTAGTAAAGATTTACGTCTTTATTAATGGTTCCTTTATTAATAATAAAGATTTAAGTTCTTAAATTAGTTTTATAATAACAATCAGAATCAAATTGAAAGGGGATATAAAGTTTACTTTTAATGATAACATTATTTATATTAGATTTATTAAATGTGAAAGAGTTATATATTATGGTTACCGGCGTTAATATATTAATTGCCATAACGGTTACTATTAATATAATAACTGATAAGCTTGACCTTTTAAGATTTCTTACCGTCGTTTATATAAACTCTTTTTCATTATACAAATATATCGTTAAATTCGGTATTATAAAGGAAAAGTGTTTAATAATTAACATAATAATAATTCGCCAGTTATATAAGCGCAAGAAACTTACGAAAATATAATAAATTGATAGTACTTATAATCTTATTAATGTTATAACGAAAGCCACTTTAAATAAAGCTTTTTAAGATTTTATCGACACTAACACGTTTATTATTAAGATAAAAAGATAAGTTCAAAGACTTACTAGAACTAATTTAAATTAATAACAAAAAGGTCCATATAGTCATTACCTTTTTTTTGCGTATACTTTTCTTAAGAAGCGTTTTTAATTTTATTTACTTATTTCATTTCATTAGTTTATATGTTATAATTATTTAGTTTATAAATACAAAAGACAACTTGAATTTATATTTATCTACCCTTTAATTCAAAGCACTAACGGGCGGCTTTATAATAACACTTTGACAAAGACTTAATTACCGGTTTTACTATAAAGGGCTACTCTTATATAAGGGTTTAAGGAAAGTATTATTATAAAGAACCTACCATAAAGTTAATCTAAAATAAGGCCTACTCGTTAGCCCTTATGCCGTATAAGCCGTCCATAAATAACTCTAAACTCTCTTTTTCCTCCTTTACCGCTAGTATATTACAACGAAGACGCTTATTATTAGGTCCCGCTTTAATAAGAGCCTTACGCTTACTTCAAGCCTTTATGGCCTAAGTATAAATGTTAGATATTATCTTGTTAACGTGGCCTAACGCCATCGTTTTTTTCCTAATTTAAACGCTTAAGTTTTATATATAAACCGGTTATTAATTAAAATCAGACATTATATTAGGTTATATATTAATTAAGTGTTAATAAGTTAATTAAGTCCGACTTAAAAGGCCTGAGTCTTCTTTAATAAAGCAAACGTTAATTATTCTTTTGTTTTTAATACCTCTACTAAAGTAATTAATAATACAGTAGTAATTGACTTTATGGTAACAAAGAAGTTCACGAGGACAAATAATACGGCGTTAACTATATGAACTAATATATTAAACTTAGTATTAATGAACTAAAAGAGTTATATCCACATTAAATATGAAATATATTCGGATCTCCTTCGGTTCTATGGTTGACTTATGAGCCAGGATCATAGGTAATCCTTAAGGATTTACTTATAAGGCGGCATTCCTCTTTTTGTTTAATATAATAATTACACTTCTTTAATTTTAAATTATTAAAGACATAAGAGTGCTTTAAACCACACGCTTAAGTATGGACACATTAAACGTAACATTTATAGTAAATAACCGTAAAAGCGCTAAATGACACTAGAATTAATACTACGTTATTGTTAATATTAAGATATAGCATTAAAACGGCCCTGGAACGAATCTAAGTATCGATTTAAAGGATAATTAGCTTATTATTCATAAATTAAAGTTGTTAATTAAAAAGTTTTTAAGATCACGTCAGCTTTTATATAAAATCAATGGATTTTAGTACATTAATAGTAATTTGTTATTATTAAAGAAAGAAGAGTGAATTTTTAAGGAATCTTTAAGGTATATATAAAATAAGGGGACAATAAAAAGATTCATAAGCCTCGTTTAAGTTATTAATAGACCTTACTTGATTTATATATTATCGATTTTTAGTTTTAAATCAACAACTCCTTTGACATAATTAATATAGAACCGTTAGAAATAGATTTTAGACCTTTTTTAAGCCCTTATTACGAATTATTACGTTATTCTGTTTTTTAATATCTCTTAGTCTTTCTTTTCAATGATTTTAATTTTACATCTTTTATGTTATTATTATTTTTATTTTTATTTATATATTACGTATTATTATGCTCTTTAGTACACCGTCTTTATAGACGTTTCTTTTTGGCTTATTAAAGTCTATATTACCCTTGCTTTTTTCTCTTTATATTAAAATTCTTCTCTATCTTTCCAAAAGAAATATTACCAGTGTTAGTTTATAAGGGTTATATAATCTTATTATACTATACAAAGAACGCCACTTGAGTAATACTATAATAGTCTTCAAGGGTTATGCCTTGGCTATTAAGAGTAATGGATCTGACAGTTCTAGGGGGTAGTCGGGGCTATAACGGACTTATTATAGGGGTCATTTAAAAGAGTATATAATAAGGGATCTTTCCCACTCTTTTACGAATAAACAGATTTTATTACCCATTTCACTAAAGACTATATTAACCCCTTTACTTAATATATCTTTGCGTGATCCACTGGTACTGCACCGACAGTTGTAATTACGTGTAAAAACGCCTTTTTATGATTTTTGTGATTTTAACTTTAATTGACTTTAAACTCTTTATTTACTTTACTTACCCCTTATTTATTTATCTAAAGCCACCGCTATAATACTAAGATAAGATATAAATAAACGTCTTTATGCCGATTGATGTTAACTTTACTTTTATATTAATATAAAAGAAGATTTATATTATATTAACCCTTATTATATATTAATAACCGTGCCTTTTCTTTTAAATGTCGTATTATTATTAAGTCCTTAAGATAATAAGGGGGAAGTTGACTTTAATGGAACGTTTATACTTCTATTAATAAAAGAAGAGGATAACACTGACACTCTTAAGGTAGAACAGTTTACTACACGCTAAAACCTAATTTCTTACTATACTTTAAACGCCACCCTTGAAAAAGTCGTTCTTTTACTTCTAGTTAGTCTTTAGTACATTTTAACTAAGATTAAAGAGGCCATGTTTATAATGTTACCGTTACCTTTAAACCGAATATATTATATAAAGTACAAGAAATTCCATATACTCAGCTGATTTCTAATAAATAACAAAAGATAAAAAAAAGAGATATATGTAACGTGCCTTTATAATGAATAGAAAGGCCTAGTCAGTGGTTATAAAAAGAAGAAAATGACTTAGTATACCTTAGATAAGAAAATAGGGGTTATTATTATTAAATAACTTAAGTTGAACTTATATTATAAAAAGTATTAGGCTTACTAGTAAAAGACCCTATAAAAATAAATGGATGAGCACACGACTTATTATAATTGTAAAAAACAACGATATTAGTAGAAATACGCCTATGGGATCTTACGGGCTAAATACTTATTAAATGACTTAATTAATAAGTTAAGAAAGAGCCAACAGCTTAGTGTACCTCGCCGGCCGCTAGTTGTTAGTGACTATCGAGCCTTCAACGCTTGGCTAAGAATGTACTGGTTTATAGTCAAAGGTAGTATTTTTGTAGTTAATTAGTCATATTTATAATAATACTTATAATATGTTTTATATAATAGATTCTAACTTAAGATTCTCTTACTAAGTGTGTTATAAGACTTTTTAATAATAACTTTTAAATGCAGAATATTAAAACCTTAAAAATACTTAGAAAAATACATCAGCAAAAAATATCAGCGCCAAAAAATTAACTAATCGGCTAAATCGGCCATTTTAACGGCTTAGCGCTTTTGGCGTAAAAGGCCGCCTTTAAACGAGTGGGTCTTTTTATTAGCCGCCTTTTAATAGATTAAGCCGGAGCTTAATAATCTTTGTGCCAATTAAAGGGGATTATTGATTTATCTGCTTTGAAAACTATAAATACTATAAAATAATCGTATACACAAAAGCATGGCTAATAAATTAATTTCATTAAGCCTATCACGTTATAAATATCCATATTAATAAAAATCTAATAAACGCACTAGCTTTTTTAGGCAAAGTTTAGTTTAAGTAAGTTAATTACGTGTATATATTCCTATGGTATACCCCTTATGTCGGTGCAGTACCGGTGAATTACGCAAAGATATATTAAAGCAAAAGGGTTAATATAGTCTTTAGTGAAATAGGTGGTAAAATTTGTGTATTTTCAAGAAAATGGGGGAGATCCCTTATTATATACCCCTCTAAATGACCCCTATAACAGGTCCGTTATAGCTCCAATTACCCCTTAAAACTATCAGACCCATTACTCTTAATAATTAAGGCATAACCCCAGAAAACTATCATAATATTATTCAAATGGCGCTCCCTATACAATATGATAAGATTACATAACCCTTATGAACCAACACTAGCAATATTTTTTTTTAAAAAACAAATAAGAATTTTAACATAATAAAAAAAAGCAAGGATAATATAAACTCTAATAAGCAAAAAAAAAACCTTTTATAAAGATGGTGCACTAAAAAGCATAATAATACGCAATGTATAAAAATAAAAAAAAGCCAAAAGTACAATAACATAAGAGATGTAAATCAAAAATCATTAAAAAGAAAAATTAAGAGATGCCAAAAAACAAAATAAACGCAACAACTTGTAATAAAAGTCCAAAAGAAGTTCAAAATTTATTTATAACAATTTCGTACTAATTATGTCAAAAGAATTATTAATCTAAGGCCGGAAATTGACAATATATAAGCTAAATAAAGTCCATCAACAACCTAAGCGAAGCTTATAGAACTTCTTATTATCCCTTTATTTCATATATATTCTTAAAGGTCCCTTAAAAATTCACTCTTCTTTTTTTAATAATAACAAATTACCGTTAATATACCAAAATCCATCAATCTTATACCAAAGCTAATATAATCTTAAAACCCTCTCAATTAATAACTTCAATCCATTAATAATAAGTCAATTATTCCCTAAATTAGTACTTAAATTTGTTCTAAGGCCATTTTAATACTATATTCCATTACTAATAATAATGTAATGCCAATTCCAATACCATCTAACGCTCTTGTGATTACTTATCACAAATATTATGTTTAATACGTTCGCGCCTAAATGCATGGTTTAAAGCACTTTTATGTTTTTAATAACTCTAAATCAAAGAAATGCAATTATTACATAAAATAAAAAGAGGAATGCCGCCCCGTAAGTAAATCCCTAAGAATTACCCATAATCCCGGCTCATAAATCAATCATAAATTTCAAAATGAATCCAAATATATTTTGTATTTAATATAAATATAATTCCCCTAATTTGTTAATACCAAGTTTAATACTTTAGTTCGTGCGGCTAACGCCAAACCATTCGTCCTAATAAACCTCTCTGCCGCCGCAAAGTCGATTGCCGTTATATTATTAATTACTTCAGCGAAGGCACTAAAAACAAAAAACTAATTGGCGTTTGCCTTATTAAAAGAAACTTAAGTCCTTCAGATTAAATTAAATTAACTTATTAATACCTAATTAATATATAACCCAATATAATATCCAATTCTAATCAATAACCAATCCAAATATAAAACCTGGGCATTTAAATTAAGAAGATTATAATGGCTTTAAACCACGTTAATAAGATAATATCTAACGTTCACGCCCAGGCCGTAAAAGCTTAAAGCAAGCGCAAAGCTCCCGCTAAAGCAGGACTTAATAACAAGCGCCCTTGTCGCGGTATGCCTATGATAAAAAAAAAAAGTTTGAAACTGTCTATAAACGGCCTATATGGCATAAGTAATAAATAAGCCTTGTTTTAAATTGGCTTTATAATAAGTTCTTTATAATAATGCTTTCCTTAAACCCCTATATAGAAATAACCCTTTATAATAAAACCAGCAATTAGGTCCCTATCGGAGTATTATCGCAAGGCCGCCTATTAGTGCTTTAAATCAAAGGATAAATAAATGCAAATTCAAGTTATTTTCCGTCTCCGCAAATTAAATAATTATAATATGTAAATAAGTGAAATAAAATAAGTAAATGAAATAAGAAACGCATCTTAAGGAAAGTACACGTAAAAAAAAGGTAATAATTATACAAACTCCTCCGTTACTAATTTAAATCAGCCCTAATAGGCCTCTAAACCCATCCCTCCATTTTAATAATAAGCGTATTAATATTAATAAAATCTTAAAAAGCCTTATTTAAAATAGCTTTTGTCATGGCATCAGTAAAATTACAAGTACCATTAATTTATTGTATTTCCGTAAATTCCCTGCGCTTATATAACTAGCAAATTGCCATTATATCAATTATTAAACGCTTTTCCTTCGTGGTACTAAGTTTAATAATATATTCGTACAACAAAAAAGAATCTATATAAATAACAATAAAAAGCCTTAAAAGATTTAGCTTATTAATCATTATATTAATAATAATCGCCATAGTAATTAATATATTAACGCCGGCAACTATAATATATAATTCTGAAGCAAGCACTGCATAAGTAACTCTCTTATATTTAATAAAGTTGATATAAATAATGTTGTCATTAAGGATAAACTCTGTATCCCCTTCTAATTTGGTTCTGATTATTATTATAAAACCAATTTAGGAATTTAAATTCTTATTATTAATAAAAAAATCATTTATAAAAACGTAAATCTTTGCCAAATGTAAGTTTACGGGAATATACCGCAGGCCTCTTTTTAGGTTATTTATTTGCCATTAAAAACATAGATTCAAGGCCTTAGCGTCATTTATTATAGGATCTTAATATTAAGCCGCCACTAAAAAATCAAATGTGGCTTTTAATTAATAAATTGTAGTAATATAAGCTCCACAAGTACATTATTTTATGTAAGCTTTTTTATAATCACTCTTTCCAATGTCAATTAACTCAATTTTAGCCACTTTTTTTCAAAAAAATATATAAAAATCGTTTCCCTCTATAATAATAATATAATCATTAAACATAAAGGGTTCAAAGGCGTTTAAGACCTAAATCGGCTTTGTTAAAAAGTTTGCATTTATAATTTCCGTTTGCTCTTTAACCAAAAAATCGTCATCTCCTAAAATCAAGATATCATCCATTTATATTCTAAACATTCCAAATTTTTGACTATCCTTAGTATTAATTAATAAGTAAAAATCATACATAAAAGTCTCCATTTATAATTTCTTAATATAATGCTTATAATATATATTAAATTAATGATTTTTTAATTTTAAAATGCCATATAATGAGAACATTACCATAAACACTATACTAAAAGGGAATTCATTTGTAATCTCCTAGGAAAACTATACAAAAATATCTCAAAAAAGCCTTATCTATGCCTAAACATAGGCTTGGGTAATATCCTAAAATGCCAAACGTGATTCAAATCCATTCTAAACCCTCTTTAGCTGCTTAATCGCAAATATTAAAAAAATAAGTAAATATTAGCTCACGCATTAAATTATTGAAAATTAAATTAATATCTCCTTTTTACCCTTATCATTAAAACATTAAACCATAAATCTCGACTTCTCATATGGCATCAAAATCTCTTTCCTTTTAACTTCGTTTACTATTCTAAATTTAAAAATGCATTAACCTTTCACTTTAAGATCGTCCTTTTAAATAAATATAAAAACCCCTCCTTTAATAAGTGCCTTATACTCCATTTAACAAAATTATTAAAATAGTATTCCAAAAGTAATAATCTTGCCTTCATTTCAAAATTTAATAAAAAGCTCTCAATCTCTTATCTCCTTTTTTATCAAAAACACCTCAGTATTATAACTATTATTAATTATTAATAATCCCTAAATAAGTTATATAAAATGGAAATTTGACGGTAATCCGTAATAATTTCAAAATTAATCTAAGTATGCTATCAACTAATGATCCAAGATTAGGAGTTATTCTTATGAAATCCTCTAATAAATTTTCTTTTTAACACTCAACGCTTAACATATCTATCTTAAATAAGCGTACAAATATTAATCAAAATATACAAATTCGATTATTATCCATGGCAATATTACAAAACTTGCCATTCATTCCTAAAAACTCATATAATCCTTTTTATTTTTTCTTTTCCCTCCATACTAAACTAAAACTTAATCCTTCAAATATAAATCATATACTAAAATAATATTAAAGCCGTTTTAAATTGCCAGCGTATTATTAACTTTACAAGTCATATAAATCCATTTTACTTCCTTCATCGCTTTTTTAATAATAATAGCGCATTGCTCAATAAATGAACTTAAAAAATCTAACTCCATTATTCTAAGATAAGCTCCAAAAACAAGCAATATAGGAATCAGCCTATTAAGTCCAGCTATATCATTTACTGCTTTTATTACTATTTATAGTCGATCTTCATCACTTAGCTTAAAATGCTCTTCCATAACAATTTCATAAACATACTAAAATAAACAATAATATCTTTTTACCTTGCCAATCAAGTAATATGCTTCCATAAGGACAAGCTTTGGAATACTCTTAATAAAGCGTAAGAAACTGCGAAATTCCTCAAAATTGAAATTGGTCCCATAATTGTATATTACAAAATCAAGGGGTTCAATATATATATCTATCCATATTAACTTAAAAGCATTAAATATAGCCTAAGCCGTAGCCAAACCAGGTCTCTTCCAAAATAACTTCGCTACTTTAAAGCCGGTGGCTTCATTAATTATATAAAAAGCATATCTCTCTCTAAACTATGCTATATCAACGTAAACTATATAATTGAAATTTACATTATTTTATAACTTAAATTAAAATTTATATAAAACATCTGCATATTTCTAACAATACTCATACATCTTCTTAACCTTAAATATAATTTTAGAATCAAGAATATAACCAGCCTAATCTAATAAATATTATAGGCGTTACACTAAAAAATACCCGAATCGCTTATACAACCTCTAAATCTCTATTTCAATCAAATAACACACATTAATCATACTAATCAATAAATCCAATAATTACTAATACTAATCTAAAAAAAGCCATAAATAGCCTTATTTCCGTACAATTAAATGTTTCTTTTTACCTTAAATTAACACATTCCGCAAATTGTCGTATTAAACATTAAACTCATCTAACTGCTATAAACACACTAAGAATAGGATATCCGTATCCATAATTATAAACTCCATTAATCCAGCAAAAAATACTAACCATTACTATTTCCATAAACAGGCAAAAACCAGCTCTAAATATAATCTAACTCTACCTTGTTTGGCTGATTTCAAGCTTAACGTCTTAAATCCGTTACAAAGCTCGTAACTAATTAATACCTCCAATATTCTTATTTAAGGCTCTAATATCAATAAATAAATCTTAAAAAAATCAATCTATCCATTACGTTATATAAGCCTCACTTCATAAAGGTTTCCTAATCTTACTCTCCAAAATGTGAGCCGCTTTCCGCTCCTCAAACTATAATAACACCCCCCGTGCATCATACTTAATTTCACTTACTATAAATACAATCATAAAATTCGCCGTACCATTGCCATTATCGCTATCTAATTCCCCTTAAAAATCATTGTTATCTAATAAAATATTTAATCTATTATCATAAGGTTTATCCTCATATCCTTTAAACTAAGTCCAATCCAAATTTAAATTAAATTCATATCCTTTAGCATATATTAAATAAGCTTTAAATAAGTTCTCTATAGCTTTTATTCCTTCCGCTTTCCAATCAATAAAATACTTTATCTTTATAACATCTCGTTCTTCCTCAAAATATCGATTACTATAACAATCCTTCTTCTTATAAATAATACACCTAATATATCCTGGTTTAGGCCGGAATTTATCCTCATATTTATTGTCTTATAAAAATTTCATCTTCCTATTCAAATAATATGCATTTCCGTCAATAACATAAAATTAATAGCAATTCGAATCCAATCTAAACGTCTTTCTAACCCATAATCCCGGCTCATATATTATCTTAATGCCAACAACAAAGCGAAGGCCATTCATTAAGATAAAAAACGTTAATAATGCCTTAAATAAGGCCATTTTAAAAAATAAATTATTTAATATTCCTTGCAATAGCTTATCCTAAAGCGTCTTATTATTTCTCATATTATTATCCTTAAGACCTAATTAAAGGTTTTATAATTCCTTAACAAAGCTTTTTAATTAACTCAATATTAATTTACCCTTCTAATATAATTCAGCTTAAGATAATAATAAAATTAAGCTAAATTATTAATTAAGGAACTTATTCGCACGCTCCTCTATCTTAAAATTGCCTTAAATAATTATAATAAAATCTTTAAAAAAAATACCCCTTGTTCTAAAAGTACTGATAATAATACGTACTAGCTCTGTCTCATAACATAAACGGAAAAGCTCGATTTCAAATGAAATTATCAACAAAAGCTTATTAATATAAATCAGCAAAAATATATAACTTTTTGTTAAGGTGATCCTTAGCGCCACTATACTAAAACTTTTTTAAATACATCTTATTAAAATTTACTAAAAACTTAGCTTAATCTAAAAATAATGGGTCCATCACAAATCATAAAAGCCGTATTAATTTAAAATAAGGTCCAATAGGTTTTAATGCCATTATAAAAGGGAATAATATCCTATCCCTTAAATAAATATTTAGCAATAATGCTAAATCAGGCAATGCATTATTATTCAATCTCCATTTTAACTCATCTCTAAAAGGCTCCTTACCAAAAATAAATAAGAATTCCCTCTTTAAATTAACAGGTGGCGTTATATTATATAAATCCTCTTTTATAATATTAATTTTAATAAAAATAAAGGTACTAAGTAAATCGTCTTAATATCTTAATATAACACCCAATATCTCTCCTCTTAACACTAAAAGTATCTGACCTTCTTTAGTCTTTGGCATAAAAGAAAAAGGGGTTTATGCAGGTATAAGAACCCTTGGTTGATTTTAAATGAGCTGTATAAAGGGTATGAGTATATCCTAAACATAATTTAAAACAAATCCAAAATACATCCAATTTTGCATCTCCAATTATTCCCTAAGCCATTCGTTTTTCTTAGCCCTTATTATATCCTCTAATATATCCGTAACCTTTATTCCTTTGGCTCTTTATACATAATAACCATAAAATCTAAAATTGTCCCTTAATCAAATCCTCTTTTACTTATGTATCTTCTTAAAATCGGCAATTATTCATTTGCCAAAAAACTCCCAAAAATCCTAAAACAAGTACTTTCCCTTCATCCTCCTATCACAATAGTACTTGCAAAACTCTCGCAAATATTTCGTGTGATTAATTAATATCCCTTTAATTCTTAACAATATATCATCCATTAATTCTTGAATTAATAAAATAACACTTTCCTGCTCTTTTACCAGCTCCGCAATATATTCCCCTAATTAAAACATCATATCAAAATAAGTTCAAAGTCGATTCGAATATGATTCCCTAAATAATTCGTTAATCTAATTTTTAAGTATTAATTTAACAAATGTCGTCAAATAATTATCATATTATGTTTACTATAAGTTATACAACTATTGGATTTCTAATCAATTAAAGTGCCTTCATCAATGTCCTCAAAAAGGGGAAATTATCTATCCCTTAATCTAATCAAATGGCTAAGCCCTAATTAAAAATACAAATAATTAAATGCTTCAAATCAACTCTGCAATCTAAGACCTTGCTATTTATAATATAAATTAACCACTAATTAATATTAATATAATACCAATAAATCACGCAAAAATATATTAAAGCAAAAGGATCAATATAATCTTTAATGAAATGGGTAATAAAATCTATGTATTTTTAAAAGAGTAGGGGAAATCCCTTATTATATACCCCTCTAAATAACCCCTATAACAAGTCCGTTACAGCTCCAACTATCCCCTAAAACTATCAGACCCATTATTCCTAATAGCTAAGGCATAACCCCGGAAGACTATCATAATATCATTCAAATGGCGCTCCCTATACAACATGGTGAGATTATATAACCCCTATGGACCAACACCTTAAATACCCTAAGTACTTAAAGCCTTAAAATTTATTATTATTATTATTATTATGAAAATAAACGCTATAAGTAAAATTTAGCGCTTTTAACGCTTTTGGCGTAAAATTTTTTTTAGTATACGGCTTTTATCCCTAATTTTTTTAACATATAACTTTTTGGCTAAAAGCGTTAAAAGCGCAAAAAGCCGCCGCCGGCGGCCATTAGCCACTAAATTTTTTTGCAGATGTACTTATTAATATTATTAATATATGATATTACTTATAATAATATTATATTAGAATTGAGAAATACTAAAGCTGTCACTTATTAATCTCTGATTGGTCCCCTGGTATGGCTTTATGATAAAGATATATATAAACCATTATAAAAACTACTTTACATATAAAAGAAGATCTGACTTATTATAAATATATATACCACAATTAAATGCGTAGAAAATACTTTAAGAAAAAACGAGGCTTTTAATTGTAAAATCATAAAAAAACATAAAAAACATGCGGAATTATTCGCTTTATTTAAAATAAAGTATCTTCTATATTAAAAAAAAAATTGTTATAATTACCTTTATGTTAAAATACTTATGTCTAAGAAAACGCGCCGTTTCCTTTATTATAAAAGAAGTACCAAATAAAAAATTAATACTAAGGTCAATTATAATAAAAAAGCCAAAACCATATATAAAGTCTATAAGCTCATTAATACTTTTAATAGTAGAAAATCGAATAAATATAAGACGGATGCTTTTTACTAGCTTTTAAGCCTTTAATTAAGTCACAAAGTATATTATAATAAATTATGAAACAAGTCAACTATTAATTATATAACTATTTACGCGCTTAATAATAAAGAGACTTATAAATGATTAAAAAACGAAGCTTTTAATATAAAACCCTTTATTGACAGCTTTAGCTGTCTTGATGTTTTCTTAAACTATTTTAAGAGCCTTAGGCATTAATTTTAATATGTGTAAATCTTTATATCAGCTTGAATTTCCCAGTGGTGAAAAAATCTCTTAAATTTTACCCTCCTGTGATTGGTCATAAATGCGTGGACCGAGCTTTGTTTATAGCGTGACTATAATGTGATTTTTATAATGTTTTAAGAGTAATAGAAAGTGGTGTTGATTATACGATATGTAACAAAACCTTAGGAGTGCGGGAGTGCGGGAGTGCGGGAATGGCGTTTAGTATTAAAAAGTTTAAAAACCCCCACTTTTAAAGGGGAATTATTTAAAAATCATGCATTGCTATGAGTTTTTAAGTAAAATACAAAATAAGACCTATTTTAAAATCAGCTTAATTAGTTTATTAAAATGGCTTTTTCAGATTTATGATTATTAATAAAATTATAAAGATATTAATTATTAAAAGAATATTTTAGATTTTTTATTATTTAAAAGACATACATCACTATGAGTTTTTAAGTAAAATATAAAATAAGACCTGTTTTAAAATCAGCTTATTTAGTTTATTAAAATAGCTTTTTTAGATTTATGGTTATTAATAAAGTTATAAAGATATTAATTATTAAAAGAGCATTTTAGGGTTTTTATTATTTAAAAGTCGTGTATTACTATGAGTTTTTAAATAAAATATAAAATAAGACCTGTTTTAAAATCAGTACTTATAATATTACTTATAATATTACTTATAATATTACTACTTTTAATATTACCACTTTTAATAATATTATATTAGAGTTAAGTAATATTAAAGCTGTCACCTATTAATCTCTGATTAGTCCCCTAGTAAAACAATCCCTTTTATTAAACAGTAATAAAAGCCGAATATTAGTGGAATTAAATTAGGGGACTAATCAGAGATTAATAGGTGACAGCTTTAATATTTGTTAATTTTAATATAATTTTATTAAAAGTAATATTATAATTAATATTATAACTATAATAATAAGTATAATAATAAGTATTTTTTGATTTTTAATGCTTTGCAGGCCTTTCGGGGGCCTTTTGGGGGCTTTCCGAAGCCTTTATATTAATAATTATTAAAAGTATGGCCTTGCTTAATACATACGCATAAGTACCGGCGGTAGTATTCATAAAGGAATAAGACGTTAATGATTGAGATTGTATAATTTAATTATTATTTATGTAATTTATAGCAAAAGCTGCAGATATATTAAGGGAATGTATAAATCATGTAACCTAATTTTAATTGGGTTGCTATATAACATTGCATTAAATTCTCAATATTTTAATATTCCTTTTTAAAGCAAATCATATTTTATTTGGCTATTCTTTTATTTATAAGCTGGGATTATAAATCTTTTAAGTGCTTTTATTTTCTTATAAACTTTTAATAAATCTTATTTATTTTTCGAATTTTTTAAAAGCAATACGTTTAAATGGCTTTGTTATTCCATTAATAATTATATTACCTATGAAAATATAATCAATCCTCAGGCTTTCTTGTTTTACTAAATTATAAATAAAATAATGAGCGATATTAATATGCTTTAATTAATTATTTGAATGTATGTTTTTAATTAAAGTAATGGCATTTTGATTATCTCTAAATATTTAAATTAATCTAAAAAGTTTTCTAATAAATTAGGGGTGTTTTAGGTCTTAAAGAATTTGGGCAAACTATTCGCCTTGCTTTACATAATTTATAAATGCCATATATTTAAACTTGTAACTTAATATAATAATAGATCATTGCTTTTTATTTAATTATAAGAATAGACCATCATAAAATATTAATATGCTTTTAGAAGTACTCTTTTAATTTATCTTATTATTTACCTAATCCACATCTAAAAAATATATAATAATATTATATTTTTCCTCTAGTCTATAACAAATTCTTATTTTAATAATTAATTTAAAATAACATAAGAATAATTTTAATATATATCCATAGTACTTGATTGGATTACTTATAAATCAATTAAGCTTTTTAACAATAAATACAATATTTAATTTTATAAAAATTATTATATATATTAGGCTTTTAATAATTTACTAATATTTATTAATATTAATTCGTTTATTATTATTATTAGCAAGACAAAGGTTTTTATAATCAATTACAAGACCTTTTTAAGCTTAAAGGTTTTTTTTAAATAATTCCAAATTTATTTAAAATACTTTAAAGATATTACTTTTAATTAATTTTTAATATTTTAACTTATTTATCATAAATAATTTTAACTTTAAATTTTTTATTAATTTTTCCTAAGTTTTTAACGTTAAATTATATAAATAGCTTTTTATAAAATTAATTTAACTCCCTTTTGCTTTTAGCGTATATAATAATAATATTAATATATATAAAAGGCTTAATTATTTTCTCTTTATATATAAACATACATAAATTAACAGCATTTTACTTAAATTCCTATTTTAAAAGCTTATTTTTTATTAGCCTCTTTTAGTCTTTTGTAGCTTGTTTTAATTTATATAAGCTTTTAAGAGTTTATTAAATAAATTCCTTTTTAATTAATATGTTATTTAAATTTTTTAGATTTTTTTTTTAAGTTTTGATTTTGTGAATGCGTTTTTAATATTATATTATTTATATTTTAGGTCTTTTTTAATAATTATAGTTAAAAACAATTTAAGTATATTTATTTTAATTATTAAAGCAAACATTTAATCATAATCTTTGTTATATATTTAGTTAAACTTACATATAATTAATTGGGCTTTAAAGCAATTAATTATGCTAGTTATTATTGTTTTAATTATATATTACTTTACCTTTTATTAAATATATTATTTTTTAATAAAATGTATACAATTATAATATAAATATTTTTTATTTTGTTTTGGTTTTTTAGATTTAATCTTAATTCTTTTTAAAATTTAATAAAATATTTAAATATTTTTTAATCATTAATAAATTGCTTTTTACCTTAAAATTAATTAAAATCAATTTTATTAATTATTACAAAATGGCTTTTTAATTAAATAATATTAATATTAAACTGGGGTATTTTCGGCTTTATTATTAATTGGCTTTTATTAAGCTTAGCGGCGATTTTAAAGGCCAGGCCTCTCAAATTAAAAATGCCCTTTTTAAGGCCATTTTTACTAAAACTATAAAAACTTTATATTAAATCTATTTATAAGGCGGGATTATAAATTAATTTAACTATTAAAAAGGTTTATTACTAAGTTTTAAAAATATAATTTGGCATATTTTTCTTAATAAATCTTAATACATTAATTAGTAACATAAACAATAAAATTATAACTTATAAAATTGTCTTATTTTTGACAATTGGTTCCATTATTTCTAATGCTTTTAATCTTTTATAAGCTCTTTTATTAAAGGCAACATTTAAAGTTCCCTATAGTTTAACTTTATAATTCCGAAATCTAAAATTAATTAATTCTTTTAAGCTGCTTTCCTTAATAATTACTTTATTTAACATAATTATTATTTTGTGTTCTAAGGAATAAATTTTAAAGTGCTTAATTATATTTCCAAATATCCCATAAATACTCCAATTCTCCCTAAATTAATAAACTTATTATATTACTTATTAGTGGGAATTGTCCTTTCGTTTACATAATAAAAACATTTATTTTCCCATTTACAAATATAATTAATTAATGGGATTTCTTTATTAAAAACCTTTATTAAATAAATTTTCTTATTATTAATTACAGGTCCAATGGCAATTTAGTTTTTTATATATGAATTAGCTTTAACTGCTTTATCCCAAAGTTCTAATGGTAATTATACCTCCTTAAACATTACGTACATATTGAATTCCATAATCTAAATTAATCATTTAATAGGTTTATTTTAATACAAAAATACAATAATTATTAATTATACCATTATTCCATTTTTAATTTTTTAATTATTAATAATTTTAAAAAGCTTAAATGTATTATTTAATTATACATACTTAATCTTTTTTTTAAATTAAAATTCCACGGCCATTTTCCAATCCTTAAGTATTAAATAAGCAACACTTTTGAATTTAATTAATAATACCTAAAAAAAATTAAAATAAATATTAATAATAAAAAGGAAATAACAATTGTTTTATATTATTAGTGGAAATAATTCAATAATATCAGATTATATTAGATCTAAGATCTTTATAAGCCATAGGCTTAGCTTTTTAAAAATTCGGTTCTTCATCTTAATAATTACGCATATATTATAAATATTCAAATCCACTAAAACCTTAATTTGTTTTTAAAATATTATTATTTTATATAAGTTTTAAATCTTATTAAAGCTAAAGTAAACAAATTGTTTATAATACTTAAAATAGCGGGCTAAATCTTTTTCTTATACTAACGCTTTATTGTTTTTATTAATGCTAATATTAATTGTATAGGCCAAGCCTATAAAATCATTGTCCTTATTATTAGCTAAATTTTTATTTACAGGCAACGCCTTAAGTTGATCGTAATTAATTTAGTCGGCAGTTTTAATTATTTTGCTTTTAAATGCCTTAAAAATATGCTTTACAACATATAAGCCCTATGATTACTTTACTTTTAAGACTTTTTTATTTCCTTTGGTAATTTAAATATTTTTATTATTAAAAGCTTTATAATAGCCACCTTTACACAACTTTTTTTGCAAAGATCAAATTTATATTTAGCTTAGAGACATAAAAGATTTTATTTATAACCATAATTAAAGCTATTTCTTGTATGTAAGAATATAATATTTCTTTTTTTATTTATATATGGATTTTAAACATTGGCTTTAATTTCCTAAATAAGTTAAATTAATTAATTATAAATAAACTTGCTTTTATGTTAATCGCCCAGTTTTGTGAGGTAATTTTATTAATGGATTCTTTTAATAACATAATTCTTTTAGTAGCATTATTATTAAAAAAGGCAGACTTAAAATAATTTTTATTATTTAAATCGGCTTTATTATTAAAGTCTTAAATAACTGCATGTCCTTTTTTGAAAAAGCGATGAGATTTCTTATAAATAGGCTATAAATAACAAGATTTTTTTATCATTAACTTTTGATTTAAAATCACAAGTTTTTTTAAAACGTTGTTTTCCTTCCTTAATTTTTGATTTACAATTACAAGTCTTTTTTAAAGCGTTGCTTCCTTTTTCCTTTATTATTTAAGCGTAAGTTTTATGCGAATTTTTTACTTATATCTTAATATTTATAATTAATAATAAAGTGGTTTAATAATTTATAGTAGTAATAATTCATAAAAATGCCAATAATACTGTGTTTTAAAAAATTATTATTTTATTAAAAGTAATGATTAAAATATTAATACACTTGCTTGTACTATTGCCATGCAATATGCGCTTTCTTCTTACTATTACTACAAAGTTTCGAGTCTTATATGTGAAATTTCTTTTTTTAAAAAAATTTAATTTTCTTATCAATTAATAAGATTTATTATATCAAAAACCCATCAATTACTATAATATACCACCTTTACTTTTAAAAGCCAAATTAATATAAAAATAGAGCTTTATTAAAATACGCATTTTTTATTATTGAGTTTATTAAAATAATCTTTTATTAATACTTCTTAAGTTTTGTTTATAATCCATTAATATTAATATTTTTATTAAATATAAAGATTTAAATATTTATTATGTATTGATTAGCGGTTAATAAGCTAATCTTATTATATTTTAGCTTTAATTATGTTTAAATAATGGCGGCGGTTTTATATTTATTAATTAATATAGTATTGTTTTTGCTAAGTTCTTTTAATAGAATTTTTAATACTTTTATATTATCTTATTTCTATTACTTTTTCTTTTTAAGATTTTATATAGTACTTAATTATTTAAAATTATTAATAATATTATCAATTATAAAGCTTAATAAGGTATTTAATATTAATATTTCAAAAGCTGCTTTGGCTCCTCTCTTTTAGGGGATTTATGTATACTTTGTTTTATTTGTTTTAATGATATAAAAAACGCTTTTACTTTTAACCTTGATTTTAACTTGGGAAAACCAATTCTTATAATTATTTTTATTAAGGGCTGGCAAATACTTATTATTTTTGCCTATTTTGCCTAATAATCACAATAAAAAGCTTAATGTTTATAATTTAATTAGATTTTTATATATATATAATTAGCAAAATCTTATTATGTATGCTAATTATTAAATTAATGTATAAAAATCCATATTTGATTTGAAGTTTATAAATGACTCTCTTTTTAAAGGCCACCTATCTTATTATATATATAAAGCTTCTTTTGAAGTCTATGAATCATTTAATTTGTTATGCGATTTATTATATAATTTGTAAGTAGCCTTTTTACTTTTGGCTCTCGTAGGCGCTTTTACTTGGCTCTTCAATACTCTTACTTAACTAAAATTCTCTTATTATACTTATTGAGATTAAATCAAACGCCTTTTTTTTATTAATTCTAAATTATATTTTACTAGGGCTCATAACCTATTGAAAATATGGCCTTCTTTAATATATACGCGTAAGTACCGGCGGTGGTATTTATTAAAAAAAATAAGACATTAATAATTAAAATTATATAACTTAATTATTATTTATGTAATTTATAGCAAAAGCTGCAAATATATCAAGGGAATACACAAACCATGTAGCCTAACCCTAATCGGGTTGCCATGTGACACTGCACTAAATCCTTAATATTCTAATAATAATACATATATTGATTTTTTTATTAAACTATTAAACTATTAAACTATTAAACTATTAAACTATTAAACTATTAAACTATTAAACTATTAAACTATTAAACTATTAAACTATTAAACTATTAAACTATTAAACTATTGAATTTTATAAATAATTTAATAAGTATTTTATTTAATAGTTTATTTAATAGTTTACTTAATAATGTAATAAGTAATATTATATATATTGATTAATTTTTAAATCGATTTTTTATAAAGAAAAATCATTAAAATAAATCTTTAATATTTACTTTTAATTATATATTAAACTTAATATTTAAATTATAATAAGTTTTATTAATTATATGTTAAAATAAAATGAAAATTAGTTTAATTTTAACTTTTTAATTAATTAATTATATAAGCTATTATATCTAAAAAGCCATTTTAATAAGTTAATTATGTTAATTTTAAAGCAGGTCTTATTTTAAATTTTACTTAAAAACTCATAGTAATACATAACTTCTAAATACATTTTGTTTAAAAATATTTCTTTAATAATTAATATCTTTATAATTATATTAGTTATTATAAATCTAAAAGGGCCATTTTAATGAGCTAGCTAAGCTGATTTCAAAACAGGTCTTATTTTATATTTTACTTCAAAACTCATAATAATGCACAACTTTTAAATAAAATTCTTTTAAAAATATTTCTTTAATAATTAATATCTTTATAATTATATTAGTTATTATAAATCTAAAAAAGCCATTTTAATAAGCTAATTAGACTGATTTTAAAACAGGTCTTATTTTATATTTTACTTCAAAACTCATAGTAATGTACGACTTTTAAATAAATTCCCCTCAAAGTGGGGCTTTTAGTACTAAACGCGGGTATTCCCGTACTCCCGTACTTAAGCGAGGTTTTGTTACATATCGTATAATCAACACCACTTTCTATTATACTCTTAAAGCATTATAAAAGTCACAAGATAATCACACTGTAGTCAAACCCTAGTTCACGTATTAATAACCAATTAGAGAAAGGTAAAATTTAAGAGATTTTTTTAACACTGGGAAAATCATGTCCACGTAGTGATTTACACGTAATAATGTTAATGCCTAAGGCTCTTAAAATTTAAGAAAACGTAGAGACAGCTAAAGCTGTCAATAAGATAAAGAAACCCCTTTATAATTCAACTCTATCCCCTAAGCTGGCGGTTCGGTTGCGGCTTTTAGTGCTTTGGCAGGCATTTCCTTCATTAAAAATTAAAAGGATTTAGAGAAACACCACAACGTTTCTATTTTATATTATAGTATTAAGTAAAGTAATTGTTATCTTTACAAAGGGAGACCTTATAGATTTTACAGCTAAATCTTGACTTTTTCCGGTATCCGGATCCTTTCACATTTAAAGGTATATTAATAAAAAGCTTTGTTATTACCGTCTTTTTTATAAGTCGTAAAATCCCCTTTTTAAATAAATAACACACTTTTTTAACTACTTTAATCGTATTAGTACATATTCCCCTTTAAGTTAATCTTTTTTTATTTTTTTAATAAAATAAAATGAAGATCTTTTACGTTTTTAACGGTTTTCCTTAATAACTTAGAAACATCTCTTAATAATCATTGTCCTAAAAGTAGTTTAAGTATAATATTTCTCTTCCTTTAGTACTTAAGAGTAAAAACTGAGGAGGTACGCGTTTGTAAAGGCTATGTCTATTAATTAAGTGATTAAACTTTAATAGTTACTCAATTAATAACGTGTTTTTAACGAATTTGACTTTTTAAGTTAATTACCACAGTCCACAGCCCTTATTTAGTGATTATAATCGTCTGCGTACTTAGGAATTATAAGCCACGTACGAGTATGTTACCTAAAGGGTACATAAGAGGTAATGGTAAAAGAAGTCTTTAATAAACGTTTACGTAGTCGTTTTACCGTCTTTTAAATATTAGAATGTGTTAATATTAAAAGTATTAAAGTATTGTTTTTTTAGACCATTATATTAAATAAGTTGTTTTTAATAGTTTTTATATAAAGGGTTCCCCAAGGAATTTCATTTTTTCTTTATATCCTGAGCTTTTATTTTAGTAGAACGCTTTAAAATCCCTGACTTTATTATACATGTGCCTATGGCTCCTTAGCTACACGTTCTCTTATACTTTAAAAGCTTGATATTTGTAAATAAGTTATTAAAGTAGACTACGTAGCTTTTGCCTTAATTAAGGAGTTGCTCTATAAAGTACGTAATTATAATAGAAGATATATTAGTTCTTAAGGCTTTTAGTTAAACGATTTTCCATGGACTAAGTTTACCCACGTTAAATTATTCTTTTTAATACTTTTCTAATAAAAACCCTAATTAAAAAAGAAGCTTTGGTTTATTAAGACCCAAATCTTATAACCCTGATTAATTGATTTCCCTAAGATTTTTAAAGTATTAAAAGATTGGCCTTAAAATTGTGATATTATTTTATTTACTATAATATTCTAACCTAAGGTTTATAACATATAAGAAGTGTCTTAAATATATGTATTTAAAGGTTTTAATTATTTAAAAGAAGTAGTTTGATATCCGGAATAAAGGGAAAAAGTCTTACACGATTAAAAACAGCTTTAAACTCATGATCCGGATCTGTTATATATAATTAAAAAGTAGTATAAATAATTTCGTATTTTTAAAGGCTTATAATCTTAAAAACAGGATGATCTGGTACAGTTTTAGTCCTTAGCTTTTAATAGTCCACAGCCTGGTTTTCAGTATAAATTCCCATATATATACGTATTTTTAAGTATTTATAAACTTCGGGTATAGTTAAAGAGCGTTAATCATTAATTTGGGTATATAAAGGAGGATTTAGATGTGTATTTTATACTTAAATTTTGATATTTATTTGTTGATTTATATTTTAGTAAATGATTTGTGTTTAATTTTCTGGAAAATATAATAAAAAGAGTCCTTAGGTATTAATAAGGGTTAAGTTATAAAGTAAAGAAATCGAGGTAAAAAAAAGGGGGTAAATCCATAAGTATAAAGCCTATATTACTCCAAATTGTGGGTTTTAAGTTAGGACAAATGGCTACAAGGTTAGTGAAATCAGCTATAACGTTTTATATAATGTTTAATAATAATTTATATAGTGATTAATATTAATTATTAGGTTTATTTACATATTTATTTACCCTGTGATTTTAGTGGGGAGCCCGCCAAGATGCTAAAAGCCGCACCGCTAGGTTAGGGGATATAACTCGACTATAATAAATTAAAGAACGCCTTTAAAATAGTTTAAACTATTTTAAAAACCATAAAGAAAGATTTAATAAGTTTTTAATATATATAAAATTAACCTTGCCGTCTTTTATTTTAATATTAAAAAAGAATAAAATAAAGTATTTTTAATTACTTTTATTAAGATTAATAAAACTATTAATTAAAAATATTAAAAGTAAATAATTTAAAACAAAATTATAAAACCAAAGGAAACTTTAAAAAGACTTTTATTAGAAGTATTTAAAGATTATAAAAGAGCCTTTTTAAAGAACATTATAAAAATAATATAAAAGCCCACGTTAAAGTTAAACCATAAAATCGATTTAAATAGGCCTATTGATTTTAAATATGGCCTTTATTATATATAAAACAAGAAAAGGTTAAAGAGTATAAAGAAATACTTAAAAAAAACATTTAAATAAAAGGTTTATCATTTTTTACATGTTTTATTCAATTACTTTACCATTTTTATTAAAAAACTTAATAAAGGACTCTGTTTTTATATTAACTTATAAAGATTGAATTAAATCATATAAAAAGATAAGTATCCATTACCTCTAATCGACGATAATCGAGCCATGACGCCAAAGAACCGGAAGGCCTTCTTTAACTACCACAAGACTTAAGGACAAGTCTTCTTTAAAAGGGGGGGTAATGTGACGATTTATACGTCATTAACTAAATGACTTATTAACTAATGAGTTATACTAAGGATGAGTCATATATTCATAGCTCATTAATAATTTATATACTAATAACTCATTAATAAGTTATATTAAGATGAGTTATACTAAGATAAGTTAAACTAATAAATCATATTAAAATAAGTTATACACTGAAAACAAATGCTAACTTAGGGCTTGGCACATATATATAGTCTTCTTTTCTCCTCAACCTTCTTTCTATCCCCGTCTATAGTCTTTCGTATACTAGGGGACTAATCAAATATTAGTAAGTAACAGTTTAATATTTCTTAACTTTAATATAATTTTATTAAAAGTAATATTATAATTAATATTATAACTATAAAAATAAGTATTTTTCTAAGTATTTTTTAGTTTTTAATACTTTGTAAGCCCTCTGGTAGCCCTCCGGGGGCTTTGCGAGGCCTTTATATTAATAATACATTTTTTATTGAACTATTTGTCCATTGTTATGTCAGCATATTTGATGAGGTTTAGTGTATGTTTGCGTAAGTATTTTATGTATATATCTTTAGTTTATAGTTTTATTTTAAAAAGGGTAATGTTTAATTTAATTTATTAAATATATTCATATACTTTTTACTTTTAGTGATTATAGAGATTTTTTATATCTTAAAAGATTTGCTCCACTTTCCGTATTATAATTAAGAGCCATAGGTTGTCACTATTACCTGGTGTATATACGGATTTGGACTTTATTTAAGTCTTTTATTTATTATTTTTATGATCCTTTTTTATTTTTTATTTTTCAATTCCTTTGCTTAACGATTATTTGATTATTCCAACATGTTCATAGACGATAATAGCATTAGAACGTTGAATATAAACATTGTTTATAAAAAACCCGAGTAGTGGGCTAACTAGTATACTTATTTTATGTTTAGCGTAAATATTCTTGGATTAT
This sequence comes from Helotiales sp. F229, assembly GCA_002554605.1. Lineage (NCBI taxonomy): Eukaryota > Fungi > Ascomycota > Leotiomycetes > Helotiales > Helotiales sp. F229. The sequence goes on from MXAW01000010.1 coordinate 2,389,724, forward strand.
GGCCCTTAGTTGATTTTAACGTAATGGATGTTTGCACTTTTGCGGAAGTCCTTAATTTTACTTTTAGAAGCATTGAGTAAATTGCAGTAGTAAAGACTGTTTAGTTATAAGTCAATTTTTAAGTTGCGTAAGCTTAGTATAATTTCGTTATTTAGGCTGTGGTAATAAAGGCTTATTTGGATCTTTTGGCTGTATTAGTAAATAATACTTGAAATAAGACTATTATTATTACATTAAGTGGGAGTGAGATTAAGCAGTTAACTTTAGATCCTTTTATTTTTGTAATCTTAAGAGCCTTAGTTATGGCGGTTTTGTATAGGCCGGAATCATATATTTTTAATGCTAAAAACGAAGAAAAGAAGTGGAAATTAAATTACGTGATTTAGTAACCTTGAATGATTATGTACTTTAAATTTTATGAGTGGATTTAAAAGATTATGGCGTATGAGTATTTTAGTATTATTATATCATCATTTGTTTTGGAAAAGCGTATGAGCATTTAAGTGTTTATTTGTTCCTTTCGCTTTATGTTTTAATAAATGGACTAAATCTTATAAGCTAACGTTAAACAAGAATATATAGCCTTGCTTACTTAAGTAAAAAAGGAAATATTAGCTTAATTAAATGGATTATAATATATTAAGCCTTTTTTAAAAGGCCAAATTATATAAGATTATTAACATTAAAGGATCTTAAGGGCTTATAGATTTTTTGATTGTTACTGGATAATTTGATAATAAATGGTTCATTAATTGGTATTAAAAGATTAAGGAAATTAACGAGTTTAAATTTTTTTATTTATATATTTTAGAATAATTGTGCTGTTTTTTTTATGGTAACAAAGTGGATTTAATGTATTATAAGCTTATTAGTAGTAAATTATATATTAGTTATTTTGTCACTTTTTAAGGAAAATTAAATAGTGTGAGATTTGAGAACGAGAACTTATTTAAATCCTGAGGCAAAAAATCAAATAAAAGTACATTAGATTAATAAGCTCTAAAACGGTTATACTTATGTTTTAAGGATTTATATAAGTGGTTCTTTAGTTATTATATGAAATTTTAATTTGTTATTTGTGGGAAAGTCTTTAAGACTTTTTTTAATAGATTATTTAGATTAGGTTTAAAGTAAGACAAAAGTTAAGTTAAGGAAATCCGTTAATGATTTATAAAGGACAAGTAGAAGAGTTTGTAAAGCTAATTTAATTAAGATAAGCCGTTATTTTTATTAGTTAAGGATTTAATTAAGAAATTAAGGAACTTAAAAAGCTTGGGGAAACTTAAGTTTAAGTTTTTAAGTAATATCTTTAATAAATCAGCGGGATTAAGAAATAATACGTTTCTGATGCTTTTATTAAGTTTTAAGGAAGGGGGTTAATTAAGAGTTTATTCTTTTTAAGGAAATGCCTTATACCCTTTTTCTAATTTAATACTTTTAGATAATTATAGAATAACTAATCTAATTAACGATATTTTGTTTTTAGAACTTAAATCTTTTATTAAGGCAAAGCTAAACGATATTATAAAGGTAAAAAGCAATTAGTTTCCTATTTTAGGGCGTAAAACTTAAATTATGAAAAATGCCCTTATGGGTAATAATAACTAAACATATAATTTTATTTTTTATGACGTAGCTATCGTGGAAAGATGTTATATTAATATTATCTTAAAAACTTGTCTATTTAAATAAAAAAAATTGGTTTTATGAAATAAATTGTACTTTACGTTAAGGTAATAATAACGAGCTTATAATAAACCACCTTATTATTTATTAATTAAAACGCCGATAAAACCTTGTGTTCTTTAAATATAAAAAACGTTTAAGTTATTTATATGAAGTCTTTTTAAGCTTTATAAGAACTGTGATTTGTGTAATCATAAAACAAAAGCTTAAATGAACATTAAAGCCAACTTAAAAATATAAGAACCTTTGATTAAATACGGAAATAGTGTGGTATTTGTGTGCTGATTATTTAGGCTTAAATGTATTAAGAAAATTAATTTAATTAATTAAGAATGTTAAAATAACGGATAAAGTTAGACGTTTAAAGTATAAGTAATATACGCTTACTTATGTTTTTAACGTTAATTTAATTCACTTGATTTATTAGTAATTATTACATTTATTTTAGAGAATCACATGAGATCTTTTTGATTATTTGGGTTGTTTTAAAGGCATGTCTTGGCTATTAGTGTTTAAATGTAAATATAACGGAATATTAATTAGATATGCTTTATGTTTAAAAGAGTATAACGAGGTTTTTAAGTGTATTAAGAGCTTTGAATCGTGGGTTTAAAAATAATTGGGCTTTTAATATGTAAAATTAAACACGATTAAGAAAAGGTTATTATTATAATTAAAGGGTTTATAAAATACGAAGAATGGGTTTTTAAGTTTAAAATCAAACTTAAGCTTTTTTTAATTATAATCTATGAATTAAATGATAGAACTAAAAGGGTTAGCCAAGAAGTCATTAATAAAAGGGTAAAAATGCGGTTAGGATTTAATATCTTTATTAAATTGAGCATTGAATACGCACTTACGGGTATTCACTTATATAATAAAAGCTTAAGGCGTATAAACAACTGGTGATTACTTATTAAAGAGAACGATAGGTGGTTTTGTAATTATTTTTAATAGTATGATCTTATATTTATTATAAAAATTATAATTGATTTTAGATTAAACTAAAATAGAATCTACATATTTAAGTGTAAGGCGTATATATTAATAATAAAACAAGCATTAAGAAAAAACAAGAAAGCGTTTAAAATAAATATGTATGCGCATATTAAATACTTAATAAAATATGTTATTTTAAATATTTATAAGATTTAGGTGTTACGCCTTAATAAAATCATTATTATTTATAATATACGATTTAATGAGAAAAGCTTTTACACTTCTTTTAAAAAAGAGTAAGGGATTTTAGTCTTAAAAGCTTAATTGATTTACGAACTTATTAAAGAAAAGGAGTTAATTAACAATTGGACTAGAATTTTTAAAGTAGAAAATAAAACTATTAAAAAATAGAATATTATAAAGAAAGCCATCTTAAAATCTTTAATTAAAATCACGAAATAATAAATAAAAGTTCCTGAGATATAAAACTGAAGGGTAAAAGATTATATTAAAACCTTAACACTTAAATTAAACTTTTGATTTTAAAAGTAACGTTTATCTTGAATAAAAACGTGTAAAAAGTAAAGGAATAATTATCGGGTGCGTTAGACCTAGGGCTTGATTTAGGCATAAATCTAAACTTAAAAGCATTCTATTTAAGTGAATATATATAATTCACTAATTGGGTGTCGTACAGTAATCACGTGCTGATTTGCGGTAACTTGGTCATATGCTTGAATACACGGTTTGCAACAGCGGTCCGCTTTTTGTATATCAATTAAGAGCCACAGCTCTACTGGCCTACCTGGCCAAGCCGCAGTTACTTGACGCCACTGTGTCCTTTTAGGTTTTGAGCTTTGAAGTTACCGTGTGTGCCGTAGATTCGCCTATTTACTGGGGCGTTTTTGGGCAGTCATTCCTGCCTGTTTACTAGGGCTATTACGGGGCTAAAGCCGAGGGCTAAAGTACTAAAGCCATAAAGCCAATTAACCGCAGTTTAAAGACCCATTTACTTGGTTCTTTAGGGGGTATGTCGTATAATAATCACGTGCTGATTTGCGGTAATTTAGTCATATGCCTGAATACACGGTTTGTAACAGCGGTCCGCTTTTTGTACGTCATTAGGCGTTGAATGTACCTTAAGATCAAATAACGGATTTATTTTAAGCATTAATACTTGAGGTCCAAATCTTATTATATAACCTGAGTACGTATTAAGACGTATTATCCCTAAATCATAGGAAATTGGAATTTGAATCTTTTAAATCAACAAAAGCATTGACGCGCTTTTAAATTATAATGACTAAAGCTTAGTTAATTGAATTAAAATCCTTAAGCATTTAAGGCAAGCCATTAAGAGTTATATAAAAAAGGGAAATAATTTAAAAGATATGCTAGAGTATTTGTTATATTTAATATGATTTTTTAAAAACAAGATCTTAATAAAAACACCTTAATTTTAGGGGTATTTGTAATCTTGGGGGTGATATATATAAAAAAAGCACTTTTTTAATTTATATAGTGATTTTATGTTATATATAGATTTTATATTTAATGAATTAATGCCTGATTAATATATGTTTTTAAAAGAGCAGGAAAAATTAAAATAAATAATAGAGACAATGCACACAGTAATTATGGTAGTTATCTAAGCAGATCGCTTAAAAGAATAATTATTATTAAAAAGGAAGATCTTACTTTTTAAAATTAAGGTCCAAGATTTTTCATTAAAGCCTAAAAGGTAGAACAATTTTAAGAATCACTTAATAAAAACGTGGTTTATTAAGGATATTCATTTAAAAATAGGTAACATAAATAAGCATAAATGTTAAACGCTGGAATATTTTAACTTAAATATTATGTTAACGTTTATATTACTTATGTGGGTGTTTAAATATAAATCGAATAAGAACGGATATATCTTAAGATGTTAATTACGCATTATAATGCGCGGAGACTTTTAAAGCAAATTCACGATTATTTTAATATACGCAAGTACTTTAATAACTAAATCATTTAAAATAGCCATGGCGTTTATAATTTAATTTAATTTAAAAGTCAAGTGCTTTAATGTAATTAACATATTTATTAACACTTTTTAAGATATAAACGAGAAAATAGTGTATTATAAATTCCTTTTTAGATTTTAAGAATAAAAAAGGTACTGCGGGTTAATTATGTATTTTATGGAATACGTGACTCTTTTTACTTTTGGTATAAGCACATTAATAAGACTTTAATAAGTTTAGGGTTATTTCCTTGCTTTAAAGAGCCTTGTATATTCATAAACTTTGAATATAAAATTTTAGTGTTATTTTACGTTAACAACATTTAAGTGTTTTTTTATTAAGATGATATAAGGCTTAGTAAAGAACTCATTAAAAAGCTTAATTAAACATATAATATGTATGATCTTAAAGACATTAAGTAATTCCTAAGGATTAAAATAGTGCATAATTGAAAGTATAAGACTATTTCCCTTATTTATAATTAATATATTAGAAAGTTCACTTATAAGTTTGAACAAGTAAATGGGAAGTGTTTTATAACCCCGTTACTTCAAATTAAGCTTATGAAATTCAATGGTTAAGTATTAAAAAAAGTTATTAAAGCATTTTAAGAGAAGGTTAGATTTGTGTTATATATAGTGATTATTACATCTGTAAAAAAGTTTAGTGGCCAATGGCCGCCAGCGGCGGCTTTTTGCGCTTTTAGTGCTTTTAACTAAAAAGTTGTATATTAAAAAATTAAGGATAAAGGCTATATACCAAAAAAGAAATTGCGCTAAAAGCGCTAAAAGCGCCAAATTTTACTTATAGCGTTTATTTTAATAATAATGATTTTTTAAGGCTTTAAGTATTTAAGGTATTTAAGAGGTATATCATGAGAATATATACATATGATTAATCTACCTAAATTAAACTTTGCTTAAAAAAGCCAATACGCTTATTGGATTTTTATTAGCGTGGATATTTATAGCGTGATAGGCTTAGCGAACTTAGTTTATTGGTTATACATATTAAAGTGTAGCCAAGTTTTAGCTTTAAAGCAAATAAATTGATAATCTACTCTAATTAACATAGAGGTTATTAAGCTTTGGCTTAATTCACTAAAAGGCGGCTAAAAAAAGACCCATTCGCCTAAAGGCGGCTTTTTGCACTAAAAGCGCCAAACCGCTAAAATAGCCAATTTAGCCGATTAGTTAATTTTTCGGCGCCGATATTTTTTGCTAATGAAATAATTTATTTTAATCTTCAATTAAGCTTAAAAAAATTGCTTTTAATATTCAAAATTAATATCTTTTATAATACTTTTTTAAAACCTGCCATAATAACAGATACTAATCTTACTAATACTTAAAAGGCATATATACAAGAAATGATTCAAATAACTCTTGTTTTTACATTTGCTTTTAATGAAACCCCTCAAAATGAACATATAAAATCGGTTAATATTAATATAATATGACGTTTTATTATTTGAGCTTTTATTGTAGACCTTTAATCACCTTTCGATTATTACCTTTTTTAATTCAATTTTAATATTTTTACCATTAAAACTTATAAAATTAAATACCTTTGCCTTCCTTTTTTTAATTATAATAGCAAAATTAAATATAATGCTTAAAAAATAAAAATAAAAATATTTCTTTAAAAATACTTTAAAAACTTTAAGATTAATTAATCTCAAATTAAAGCTTACTTTTATTACATAAGCGGAGAAGCTAAGACAATTATTCTTTAACACATGGACCCCAAATTTGCAGGCATATTTGATGGTGCAGTTGACATTCTTAAAGCTTTAAATGAACGATTTTTTAATTATAATTAAATATAAGCTATAAAGGCAAAATACAATCATTTTATTATAAGTTTTATGATTTATAACAAATTCTGCGTTAAATTCATTAATTACACATTCATTAGTAAGATTACACGCTCTTATTAATTCGAGGATATTTATGAAAAAATCTCATTTATTTTAAAGCTTTACATTTTTACTAAGCAATATAAACTTAAGAATAATTACACCCGCTTTAATAAGTTCTTCGCAATTATAAATAGAAATTTTTACAATATTTAAGTTAAAGCATATCTCTTCTATTAAATTATTATTCCTCTCTAACTCTTTAAAAATATCAATTCTTATAAAGGTCATATAAAGAACATTTTAAGAAGGATAATTGGCGTTAAGACATTTGATTAAAAAAAGCTTTTGCTTTTCTTCTTTTAATTACTTTAATTTTCGTATAATTCGCAAATGCCATTCCCGCTAATACCTTTTGCTTTTATTATTATAAGACTAATTATTGAGTTAATAATTGTTTTAAATTAAAAAAAACAAAGGAAATAAATCATAAAATCATAGAAATTAAGGGTGAAAATATGGATTTTAATAATTTATTAAAAAACTTTTAAATTATAAGAAAGTTTCTTATTATAATAAAAGCCTTAATTTATGAAAAGATTTAAATACCGATTTTCGTGCTTTTATTAAAGGACAACAATTCCTAATTAATATTGAATTAAAAAGAAATAAATTGTACATCAAATTAGTTGTATACATTAATGGCGAAGCAAATATCTTTAGTACTATTAAGATTTTAGTAACTTATTAACTTTAGAAACTCTTTAAAGTCTTTTTCTTTATTTTACTTAAACTTATTGTTTTCATAGGCTATAACGGAAAAGAGGGCAGTGTTATTAAGTACGCTGTATTCCTCATGTTGATTATTAATTAATGTTAAATCAATTTCCCCTTTTTAGTTATTAACTTAGGGAATTTTGAAGTATTAATTAGCCGGAAATTTTTGGAATATTATAATTTTAAACAAGATTATTTTAAAAGAAAGAATAAGCTTTTATGGCCAAAGGATATACTTAAGAAACTTTATTTTAAAAAACGCCTTTTATTCTTTTTGATATATATTAAACCTATTATTAATTTATTATATTAAAAAGACATTAATTAATATAACCAATTAGTGGCTTAAGATGAGTACCGTTGTGTAAAAGCCGAAGTTATTAATTTTAATATAATTATAAAATCGCCTTTAAAATCGCCTTATTAAACTGCTAATTCTTAATCTTCTATATTTATTCACAAATTAAAAAAGGGATTATTTAATATAAAAGCATTACTTTTAAGTTATTAAATATCAAATACGCCATTTTCAAAAAGCATAAACAAACCTATGGAAATTATTATTCCACATAAGGCCAAGTGTCGTACAGAATTGGGGTCACGTGATGGTCATATGATTAAAGTATATATCATAATACGCACTTTTAGGAGTGGATTCACTTTTGGAGGTGTCGTATTGTGTACGACACCAAGCCATTGTCAAAATCAGGTAAAATGGAAATTTATTATATTATAGTATTAATTATATATTAATTTTATTTTTAATTTAAAAAAGTTAAAATTAAAATAAAAACTTTTGTGTGTTTTTTATAAGATTAAATTAAAGATTTTATATTAAGAAAAACAAGCCAATATAGAATTGTTTATTATAAATAATAAATTGATTCTTAAGTAAACATAAAAAGTGTTACGGCTGACCTCAGGGTGATATGAGTAACTATACTACTTTAAGAAAAGACACTAAAATAAGAAGCTTCTTTTATATTTAGACTTAAGGCTCCGTTTAGTATTAAGAAAAAAGGATGAGAAATAAAAAAGTATATTTAATATAATAAGTTAAGGCCTTATATATCTTTTTCTTAAAAGTGATTAATTCATCCGGCGGTAGTCCCTTTGCTTAAGGTTATAGATTATACCATTTTCCCTTTTGTTACTTAAGAATCTGTCCTTTAAAGTGGTTTATAAAGTGGCTTGTATAAATGGCCTGTCACGTGATGACTTGTATTACTAAAGTGGCCTGTGGAAATGGCTTGTGAAGTAAACCATAACATTACCCCCCCTTCTAAAAAAAACTACGTCTTCACAATTAACGTTATAAGTTTACTATTTTTTGAGTTATTATAATCGTCGATTTTAGCATTATAAGCCTTTAACTATTAAGGTAAAGCTTTTAAAGGTCCTTTTATGTCTTAATACTTAAAGTAAAACGCCTTTAATAAATGTGGTATTATTATTATGTTTAAGTATAAATATTATTTTAAATCTTTATTTACGTTAGTTTACTTAATTTAATATTTAAAGATATTACTTATTAACTTAAAGCCTAATATTATCTTCATTTCCCATTTGTTTTATTCTGAAAGGAGTTATATTAATGCTAGTATAGGTTGTATTTGTTTTAAAAAAGGATTACTAACGTATTTTTATAAAAAGTAAGAGTAGAAAACGGGGTGAACTTTTTAATTCTTAAGGAGTTTAACCTTTTAACTCTCTCTAATATTTATTAATATTTTAATTAGTCTATATTACTTATCTGAAAACTTTTGTAATGGCTTATTTGTTTTTTAATTGGCTATAAAGACTAGTATTATGTCTTTTATATTTTAATTAATTTCGCAACAGGTTTGATTTATTAGTTGCTTTATTTTATTTTATTATATTTAAATTGAAGATTATGTAAATTCTAAGGTTTATTTCATTCTTAATATAACCTTTATGACATTGTCTTTATTTAAACTTTTTATTACTAATTTTAAAGGTTTTAGATTATGCACATTATATAAGGTTCTTGGTTTATAATTGTTTAAGACTTAAAATAATGTTATGTTTTCCAAGGACTTATATAATAACGTAAATTAAGTAATGTTTATGATTAATAAAAAGGAACTTCAGTTATCTTAGTAATATGTGTAAAATAAACAAAGTTGTTACTTAATATATTAGTTCATAACTTCTGTTTATTTGTCCACATTTAAGTTATAAGTTATAATAAGCTTTACTTTCGTATTTAAAATGCGGTAATATTTGTTTTAAAAAGTTAAAATAAACTAAGAGCTTCTATTTAAAACAATCAAATTGGGTATTCTAAATGTCGGCTTTAATAAATTAAGAAAAAGTTAATTATACCTTTAATAATGATCTTGTAATAAAAAACAGAAAAGGGCTTCTTTGTGAACTGGTTTATGATTATAAAAGCAAAATCAAAGCCATTTTTATTTTATAATAATTCTGTGAAGTTTATTATTAAATGTTAATATAGTTTTATAAGAATTAATAAAGGATAAAATAAGCCAGGGGTCTTGTTTTTATAAGCCTTCATTCTAAAGCAACTATAATTAGTGATATATTAAATGATATTATTATTGATTTTAGTTTAATGATATTTATGCTTAAATAATAGTTTGATTTTAATGATCCCGGCATGTGCCACCTAAGGTTGTGCATATATGTGGCGAATTAAAGAAGTGCGTAATTTAAGAGGTTCTATTAATATTTCAAGGCGTCCTTAAAAAAAGAGTTTATCTTATTAAAGCTCGTAATTTAAGCTATACTCCCTAGCTTTTTCCTTAAGGGGTTCAAAGTCCAAAGAAGTCTTGTGTATAAAAATAACTTAATTAATAATATTATAACCCTTAATATTATATATTACCGCTAAAATAAGATTAAAAGGCTCCTTTATTAAGAACTCAAGTTTTAGTTCTTTAATAAGTGACAACTTTATACGTCACACGTTGTTAAAGACTTGTTGACTAATTTTATCGTTTAAGATCATTTATTGATTTCTTAATATTTGCTTTTTGGCTTTTATTAAAAAAAGGTCTTAATCTTTTTATAATAATATGTTAGCCAAAGTATTTGTAATGTTTATATAATATATAATTATAAAATGGAAATTAGCAAAGAATTCAGCCCATTAAGTTTATTTAATAATGAAATTTCTAATAGATATAAAATATTTTAATGCCTTATAATCAATGTACATATGTATATTCTTTTATATTCTTAACAGTTCCGGTTTGTATTATTTAAAGGATTGGAATATAGCCAAGAGCTCTTTATTATAAATTAAATAATTTAATTTAACGTCAATTATTGTCTTAGAAAAGAAACTTATAGGGTAGAAAAGTCCATTGTCTTATAATTAAGAAAGTACTCTAGCCATAACTCTGTGACAATTGGTACGGATCGGAGGGCATTCAGGGGAGCTTTCCTAATTGGGTATTACTAAGCGCCTAAGCAAGATTAACTTAATAATGTTTCTTATATATAACCCCTTTTTTTCTTCTTTTTTTTCCTTTTTAATTATAAATTTTAAAAAATCTTGATTATTTTTACTATGTTCTTCTTAATATGTGAAGCCTTTATTACAACATAATACTAATCTTTATAAAGCAAGCGTCATATTATTTACAACTTTTTTCAATTTATTTAAAAAAAATAATAAATATTCTCCCCCTTTCTTATTTTTTATAAACTCCTATTACAAAAAGAGTTCTTTATAAAAAAGGCCTATATTAAATATAACTTAATAAATAACATTCAAACAATTAATAAACCCAAAAAAGTTGACAATACTAGCCTCCCTTTTTTATGCCTTTTCAACTTAATTAAGCCAAAAAAACAACATCCCCTTTTATACAAACGTACTCCCAATGCATTATATAAAGCCTAAACCTCTTATGGCAAAGCACTTTTTAATAAAAAATGCCAATATGTTTTTTTACCTTTACCTTATTTATTTTCCCTATAAGATTTTCCTCCCAATCCTTTTTTTTAATATAATACAGCTTACCCCCTAAAATAACCAAATTATTATAAATACATAAGCAATAAAAAAGATTAAAAAAAAGGCTAAAAAAGGCGTTTTAAGTAAATGAATAAAAATTTACTTATAATACAAAAACAGCTTTAATGCTTTAATACAAATTATGCTTTTTTTAAATCTATTTCCTTTAAAAATAAACACTTTTTATTTATTCCTTTCTTTTTTATTAAGGAAAATATTAATATCCCCATTAAAAATAAGGGTAAGTAAGCTGCCGTTGCCCTTAATTCAGGTAATATTTTATATTATCCTTTCTTTAAAAACACCTTTTAAATCCCATCTTTTTCTAAAATCTCTTCCATATCTTATGCAACTTATATTAAGAAGATTCCAAACCTCTTACATAAACTTTTTGATAGTATTAAGTACTCTCCAAAGCTATAAGAAGTCCAAATGCATAATGCTTTATATTACTATGCCACTTACTTTATTAATAAGAAACACGAGAAAAACTAATTATTAAACCAAATCAAAGGAATGGCACAAACATTCCTAAAACCAGCCTTCCTAAAACCCAAATTTAATAAAAATGGTATGCTTATAAATGCCCTAAATTTAATAAAATAACTTATTTTATTTTTATTCAATTTTCACAATAAATAAACAGCTTATTTCAAATACTCCGCTTTTTGCATAAATTACCAAAGCTCCTTTTAAAGCTTTTATCACAACTTCAGAACTCTTGCTTATATTGCCAGTATTAATAACAAATTCATCTTGAAAATGGATTTGCAAAATAAGCTTCCCCTTTAATTATATAAGCAATTATTTCAGCAATACAAAACTTTTTAATTATTAAAGAAATACATAAAAGCAATTTAAGCTAAAAACCAAAGCCAATTAATCAAGCGGACTTTCCATTTAATTTCTAAATCTTTAGCTTTTATTAAATTAAATTCTTATTAAACCATAAATACGATTTCTCAATCTCCTGCTTCCTTTTATAATCATATTAATTATAAGGCCAAAAAGCACCATAAATAAGAGAATTCCTAATCCTAATAGTAATACTAAAAACCATTAACCCCTTTTGCATATGCCAATACCTTTTGCGCCCAATCACCGGCAAATGCACCTCGCAATTACATTATATAGCCATTTTAGCAATCTTTTACTTTTTATAAAATTAATGAAATTAATGCTAGCCATTTTTTTAATAATTAATCTAAAAATGATAATAAAAATATATATAAAAATGCTGCTAAAAAGCAAATGCCACCTCTTTTAGCAAAAGGCCAAGCTTAAAAAAACTCCTTCTTAAATATATTAAAAAATATGCAATACCTTAACCTAATAAAGCTTTTTAATAAACAATCTTTTATTACTTAAATAACCCTTACCAAAAATGAACTATTATATAAACTACCTGCATTTCTTAATTTTAAAGCAAATAATTATTATTTTATTAATCGCACTTTTTTAAAATTTCTTTCTTTTTTTTTAAATTTTTAATTCACCTCTTGCCAAATGCTATTATTGTTAAAAGCTTTAATAATACCAATAATAAAAAAATTAGCTACTATACCACTTCAAACCTAATAATAAATAAGCGCTTGCAAGCCTTCACCCTTTTCCTCATTATTTAATTAAAATATCATAATATAATCCTTAAAAAAGCATGGCTATTAAAACATCAAATTCTCCTTAATACCGCCAAATAACGTATTATTTGGCCAAAAACCTCTCCTTCAATTGCCACCTATAATACTCCAATTAAAATTCAAAATCTCCGCTATTACCGCATTTAATAACGCCATTAAAAGGACGCTAAACAACAAAATCAAAAATTTAATTAATATTAAAACAAATATAATGCCTAATCCAATAAAATTAAAAATAATTAATTACCTTTCCCCCATTAACCTTTATTCAATTATAAAAGCAACCTTTTTAATATCCCTTTTCCTGCTTATTACTAACCAATGATTATTATAAAAAAAAATCATAATTTCCTCCTTATCAACTAAATTAGCTTTAGCTATTGCTATTAATTCTACCCCTGCTATCATTTTATCAAAAAAGCAAATACAATTCAACCTCAACACCCTTTGAATTCCGCATGATAAAGCAGCCTCCAAAGCAGCCTTTAAAGCAGCCTCCAAAGCAGCCTCCAAAGCAGCCTCCAAAGCAGCCTCTCTTCTGATACAATATAACAAAATAATAAAAATTCCAAAAAAAGACCTTCCCCCCTGCCTACACCAACTAAACCATTACTAAAACATATTATTCTTTCTTCTTCTTTCTCAATAACAAGGCCAAATATTAATTCCATTAATCATTATCGCCGCTTACCTTGGTTTTAAGCTTAATTAGTTATATCAATAATTATTGCTATTAATTCTATTTCCGCTATTATTTCCGCTCTTATTATATTTCCGCATTTTTGTATATATTAAAATATAAAAAGGCCATTAAATCAAATGCAAAATAATATTAAGAATAATATAAATACCAACAAAAACACTGCTTTAAAACAAGCTATGTCGCAAGCAACAAGCACAGCTTCCATTTTGCATTACCTTATAAATAATAATTATATTACCTCCTTTATTTTAACAAAAACCTTTTTTTTATATTTATCAAAATTAATACTATCATATAATAAAACCTCTTAGCTTGCTTTTTTCTCACATTAAACGCAATTGCATAATTTTATAGCTTCACTTTGCAAAATGCAAAAGCAACTCTTTAAACCACTTATAAATACCCTCTTTTCTCCATTAACAAGCTCTTGCCAACAATATCCCTTAAGGAAATGGACCTATTTATGCAAACCAATTATTAAAATTTATTTAATTAATGCTGCGGCATTTAACCTATTATTAAAACAAAAATCCAAAAATAAAATATTTATAATAACGCTTTAAAAGATTAAATCTTTAATTAAGCAAAAATGTAAAAAAAAAACAATATTACTGCTGCTATTAATAATTTAATTATTAAGCTTATTATTCATTGCTAATCCTCAGCGCAATTTGCCATCTCCTTAGCTGAATTAAATATTAAATTTGCAATTTCACCTAAATATGCTAAATAAACTCATATATTTAGCAAAGCAACAAATAATGTACTCCCTCCGCATTATTTATTAACAGCTTTAGCTGTCTCTACGTTTTCTTGAATTTTAGGAGCCTTAGGCATTTGCGTGATTATGCGGAAATCTTTACACTAGCTTAATTTTCCCAATAATAATTTTTTTTCTTAATTCCTGCCCTTTTGTGATTGATTATAAATACGTGGATCAAGCTTTAATTTCGTTGTAATTTGCAGCCTTATAACTACTTTAAAAATTAATACTCAAGCTTTATTTATGCCTTAATAATAATTTAATATATTAATTGCTAATTATTATTTTATAATATCTTTTATTATTATTAACATAATTTGCTATATTATAAAATGCGCTTTTAAAGGCAAATTGCAATTTTTAAATTGTTTTTAAAAAATAATAAAATTCTTAAAACATGCTTTATTTACTGAGAGCTTATTATGTCTTAGCATTAAACAAAGTTTGCAAAATCCCAGCTCTTAACTCCGCAAAATATAAACTCTATTGCCTTTTTATGTAAAAGTCCTTAAAAGTACGCATTTACCTCATTTTTACCTGCTCTCGCCGATTTTTTATTAATTAATATTACCCCCTTTTGCAAAAGCCCTCAAAAGTACGCTGGCATTAAACCTTTGCTTAATAATATTTTCCCTCCGCCTTAGCAATTATGTTAATTGCTTATTCCCAAATTAACTATAATTCCAAATAAAAACAACAATATATTATCTCTATTTTAATTCCCCCCTTTTGCTTAATCACTATTACTAAATTATAATTTATTTTTTATACCTTTTACTTTCCCACAATATACCCAACCATAGCTCCTAACACCAAATATACAAAATATATTTAAAAAACAAAAAGTTCATAAAAAAAGTAAAATACAAATGGTGCTTTTAACGCAAAAGTAAAAATTGCCATTTATATTATAAGGGAATAAAATAAACATTTAAATTATTCTACCCGCATACTAACCACTAATTCATAAAAAGCCATCGCATTCTACAAACGCCACCATACCTGCACCTTTACCTACCTCTCAAATGCGCTCTTCTTCTTTAGCTCTAAGCAATAATCCCTTTTTTTTCTTTGCTGATTTTAAGCCTGCTTATATTTGATAAAATAATAGCCAAAAATCACTAGCCATTAAAAACGCCAAAAAAGCTATTGCCTAAGTACTTAAAAATATAAAGCTTGTTTAATAAAACGCCTTATTGCCTTTTTTACTTTATCCTACGGCGTTAATTCCTTAATTAAATTAAGGAAGCGAAATCCCTTAAATTTAGCTAATATTAAAGGAAATTGTATTAAATAAAAATTAACTAAAAATTTGTTGATTTTGTGTAAAAGTGCTATTAAAAAAAATTTATAGCTATTATAATAAAAAATGATTTAATATGCGTTTAAAAGATATTAGCAGCATAATAATATATTATTAATATTAAAATCAAAACAAAATTCATTTGAAAAGGCCGTTTTTAATAAAGGCTAAAAATAAGATAAACCCAAGGCTAATACCTGCGCAATTCCCCGCGCTTTCTTAGCTTAAAAAATAATAATCGCGCTAATCCATATTTATATAATTACTAAAAAACATTGCAGCCATTAATGTAAGTATATTAACCATTATGTTTATTTTGCTTAAAATAATATCAGGTTTTTTAATTATTTACCTTTCCTTCCTAAAAATATGAACATAATTATTTTAAGGCCTAAAAATAATAAGAACAATGTTTAAATCATATGGCAATCTCAAGAGGATTTTAATATATAAAAATAAGCTATTATTTAATAGCTTAAATATTTTAAATCCTATTACCCAAATTTCCGCCAAATTAATATTAATAAAAGCGCATTAAATTCTCTGCCCCTTAAGCCAAATAAAGCCAATTTTTCCCATTTTTTTTTTACTGCCAAAAAAAAGATTCCACCAAATATTAATAGCGCGGGTAATAGCCTTGCTAAAAATGCCAATGCTAAAATAAATAAAGGTGCTCCCACCCCCCCCCCCCCAAAAAAAATTCATAATTCCCTTAATTAAAAAAGATATTATTAAAGCAAATAAACTTTTGGCGAAAATATTAAAAAAAAGTGAAAAAATTATTGCTAATGCTCCCAATTATTGATCAACCCCTATTTCCAAATTTTAATAAAATAATCGCATTTTTTTTATGGCTTTCCCTACCCTTTTTCCTAATGGCGTTAATAATTTAATTAGCCCTCAACTTCGCGCTATTACCTTAGCTAAGTATAGCCAATACTTCTTAAAATACAAAAACAATTAATTTAGCATTTATTCACAACTTCGTTTTTTTGTTTTTAACCTTTTTATGCATTTTAAATTGGCTGATAAAACGTAATTTTTTATTAAATCAAATGCTAATATTACTAAATTAGATTTACTAGCGCTTTAAGTATAGCTAAATAAGGATCTTTCTTTTTTGCTATATATTATATGCTAAAGGCAAAATATTCCCAAAATCAAACCATATTAAAAAAAGCGTGGCTATAATCTTAAAACGCTAGCTAAATTTTATAAAAATAATTTGGCCAACTTTAAAACATTTAGCATTGCAAATATATAATAGGATAACTTACAATAGCACATGCTATGATATAAGAAATGAAAGGCTGCTATAATACTTAAAAAAGGCAATATTGCATAGAAAAACGTTTAAAACTATCCCTATATTATCGCTGGTTATATTTACTTTTGCTTTAAAGCTTTTCTTAAAAAAGTTATTAAATATTTTTTTCCTTATAATAATTTTTAATTCTGATGAAAATGGCAGGATTACGGCAATGGGCATATATATAATATTTTTTGATTTAAAGGCGGCCCAAAAATGCTGTTTTGAATTTTAAAGGAAATAGCTAAATTTATTAATTTTTAAAAAAACAAGATTACAATATAAAATCCTGCTTTAACGCATTGCCCTAATATTTAGCACTTATTATCTTTCCCATTTTACCAAATCAAAAATATTGAAAATCACTTTATAGCTTTTATTAATTAATTTCAAATTCACTAATAATGTAGCCACGCCTATTGCCTTTATATAAACAAAAAAACTAAAGTCATAATATGCCAATTCTATTACCCCCGCCCTTTGGCTGCCAAAGCATTATACAACAATAAAATAAATCCCAAGCGTTATTAATTTAAGCCTTAACAAAATACCAAAAACATTAACCCTTTTTGCCCTTTGCTTATTTTAAGGTAAATGGCAAATATAAACATATAGCCATTTATAAGCTTGCATAATTTGCTTAAATATTATGGCAAATACTGCTTAAAAGCTAAAAAATTCTTATTTGCATATAAAAAGCTTCTTTCTTAAATCGGGAAGCATATTAATTCCGCCTTTTTAGCTTTTTCTTTTATTGCTAAAATATTAAATAAATTAATTAATAAAAGGGATTGGTTTGTGCAAGAAGTTTGCCATATCATTTTCAGCCTCTCATAATAAAAATTAAGCCAAGTTTTTATAAATTGTGATTACCGCTTAAACAAAAATGCCAGCCTTAACATAATCATTAAGGCCAATGATATAAAAGCCTTTTAATTGCTAATTCAAAAATATTGGGATTGCATTATTAATTTTAAAAATGAAAAAAGCCTGCGTAATATTACTTTTTTAAACTAGCTGCAATATTTTAATTATTAAGCCTTTAAGCGCAAAGGCTTCATGCGCAATGAAAAGCCTGCGATAATTAATTACTTCCCAACCTATAGAAATTCCGCCGTTTTTAATAAGTATAAGAATTATTATTAAATCAAGCTTATGCTTTACCACCCTTATAAGGCCGCCAAAAAGCTTTTTATAATGCATAATAAAAATTATAATACCTTTAATCAAGCCTATAATACATGCCTAGAATTTCATTATTATTTAGATTGCGATTATTACAACCCCCCAAACTTTTTTAATAATATTAAAAAAAAAGATAAGTTTAAGCCAGCGCCATCTCAAACTTTTAAGGCATTTGCTAATTAGGAATAATATACGCGCCGTAATCCTTGAAATAATAAAGCCACTATAATTAATCTTAATGACCTAAGGCACCAGCCCATAAATTTAAAAAAAGGCTGGCTCAGCCATATTAAAAAACACAATATTTATAAAAATTAGCTTAAGGTAAAAAAAAATAAAAATGCAATTTAATAATTTAATTATTGCTGTTAGCAAAGGCTATAATATTATGCGCTTAAATAACAAACAAGCCAAATTTTACATTAAATTCATAAGCCACTTTATGGTTATTTTTGCAAAAAACAAGCCCTTTTAAATGTTTAATTAGCTTAATAATAAAGCAGGAATTGGCAAAACCTTTGTTATTAAAATAATTAGCCTTGAATTTTAAATAATAGCTATAATTATAAATAAAAATAACCTTATGTTTAAGGCTGCCTTAATAAAGGTTGCTGCGCATGAAATATATGAAAATATTTTTTATAGCCTTTTTAAAAAATTTATTAAAAGCAAGGCAATAAATAACTCTCTTGGCACCTTAGGGCAAATTCAAGCCAAATTTAAAGACGTTTATTATATTTTCATGAATAAGAAATTTATGCTTAATTTAAAAGTTCTAGCCATAATTAAATGCCGTTGCCGGCAAATAAAACCTAGCATTAATTTCCCATTTAAGGGAATAAGCTTATGGCTATATAAAGATTTTTTTTAGCTCCCTTTTATTGCTGGCGTTGCCTTATATAAAAACACTATAATTTCGGTAAAAGTAAAAGTAAGGTAGGCTCTTTATTGCCTTTTTAAGAATATGCTTTGCTTTAAGTAAATTATGCATTAGCTAAAAGAAGGCGCCGCTATAATTAGCTTTTGCTAGTTATTTTTAAAGCTTTAAATGTAAGATCTTAGCCATAAGGGCTGGAGGCTCTTATATACTTGCATTCAAATAAACCTTTTTTTTTAAGAGCTAGGCGTTTTTAAAAACGCTATTCACATTTATTATACTAAAAAAAATGCGCTTATATAATCATAATTAGCTTAAAGCATTTAATATTTTATTTAAGAAATATTTAGCTATAAATAAAGGGCCGGGAATGCGCAATGCCATATTAAATAAGGCCAAAAGCTTAATAGATAAGCTTATTCTTGGCATTAGAATGCATATAATATTAATAAATAATGGCTGGATTGCAAAAAGCCTTATAAATGGCATAATAAAAATAATAATAAACCTGTTTTAAAAGGCCGGCGCAAACCCTTGCATAAATTATATTAAGGGGGTTTTAATTTGTTAAAAAGGCTATATTAGCCCGATTTATAAAAACATTAACTGCGCCTTGGTATTTCCAGCCCATCGCTTATTTCTATTGCAAAACGGCGCCTACAATCAAACGCAGCTCCCTTTTCAAATTGCATATGCAATAATTATATATAAAAGCCAAGAAATATTTTTTAATAAGGCGGTAATTAGCTTTGCGGGAAAGGAATATGCTACTGGCTTTTTATATATTGCCATATCTTGCATTAAAAAGCTATTTAGGCTGCTTATTAAGTCCCTATTTAATTTCAAACAATTTAAAAAAAAATATCCTAAGCCTGCAAAATCGCTAAGCAAATCATATCTTTAAGGATTTAACTACGCAGCGTTTATAGCTTAAAATGCCAACTTAAAATAAAATCTCTTTCCCTACATAGCTTAATAATATATTACATTTTGCTTATATGATATATTGCATTTTGTTGCGTTACGCAAACTTTATTTTAAAGGCCGGGCCTTTAAAATTATGGGCTTTTTAAACTTATGGGATTAGGCGGTGGGCTACGCTTTGAAAGGCATAGGCTTTAAAGGCTAGCCTAAAATATAATATCTTAATTATTCCAAAGTTTAGGATAAAGCCAAATTATTTTATTTATTATTTGAATTATTTGAAATCTGCGCAAAAAGCGCGCATTATACATCATTGGCATTACGCAAACCTGACTTTAAAAGCCAGGCCTTTAAAATCATAAGCCTCTTTTAATTAAAAAAGGCTTTTTATAAAAATTCATTCCCACCCAAAAATATTAATTATTTAATCATAAATCCTTAAACTTATTATTCTTATTATCTTTGGCTTTTGAAACGCCACCACCGCCTTTATAAGTATAATTGCTATTATTTTTATAATCTCCGGCCTCCACAATACCGCCGTTATTACCTTCATAGCCTTTGGCCTCCACAACACCACTGCCACCCCCACAAGCATAACTGCCACCACCCTTATAAGCGCTAATATTGCCGCTATTAGCCGCGGCTTAAGCGTTGGCTTTTAAAATATTTAATTTAACCTTATTTAATTAAAAGTATACGCCGCAGGTAAAATACTTTAAGTTAATATTTTAGGTATAAAATTGCCCTTTAATTCTTTTGGCGCAATTGTAATGCTTTTAACTACTGTAATAATTGTATTATATTATATTAATTTCTTTTTTATTATTATTTAAAGGATTATTTTTGCCGTAATAATAATTTATGGTATTATTCTTTTCTAAGGCCTTATCTGCTAATCATAAAGCTGCTAAATATAAAATAAACAAAAGAAGGCGAAAGTAAGAAAAGTAAGGGAATTTATGTGTTAAGTAGGCGTTTTCAAATAGCATTAACTTAAAGCCGTAGGCGCTTTTTTTCTTAGCGGGGGCTTTTTAAGCTATGCTTTTAATAGCCGCGCTACGCTTGGCCTTGCCCGCAATTATAAGCTTGCTTACTTCACCTTTGCTTATGGCTTTACCCGTAATTATAGCCTTGCCCTTACGCTTTTTATTAAAACTTTTTTTTTTAACAATATTATTATTGCTGCTTTTTAATGCCTTTTAAAAAATCTTTTTTTATGCGGGGTAATAATAACCCAAAAGGCTAAAATATGATAAGTGCGCCTATTTTTATTAGTAAAACCCAAAAAAATGGCGTTAATAATAAAAAGAAAATCGTAAAGGCCATTAATATAAAATTAATTAAGATAATTATCATAATAACGAATTATATTAATAAAATTAATGCTTAGCGCAATTAATCCTTCAAAGCAATAGGTAAATTGGGGGGCGGGGCCAGTTGCAATAGCAGCAATACCATTAGCAGAGGCGCTGGCGGGATTTATTATAAATAGGCCGGCGGCTAAGATAATAATAGTGAAATAGCCTTTTCCATTAAATACATGTTTAAATCAAGCGCTGTAATTAGCATGCCTTAAAACATCGGCAAATTTTAGGGGAAAAACGGCTATTATAATATTGCCTTTGCGGAACTTATATTCATACTTTTTTTAAATCAGGCCATTTAATAATAAAAAGGATTAGCCAAATTAAATAACGTGGGGTGTGGTACGAAGCTTTATATTTTTATTAAGAGATAATATAAGAAGGTAATTATGGAATTTCTTCTAGCTATCAAAGGGTAGGCGAATAGTAAATATGGCTATTCCAATATAAAAATCACTTATATAATCTCGAATATGCTTATCATCAAAAAGCAAAGCTAAAAGCAATAACACAGCAATTAATCCTATTAGGGGGTCAAATCAGCGGCAATCGCAAACAATATTTGCAAATAGGCCCTAGCTATAAACAAGCATAGCAAAATATTACGGGGATTGTGATATTAAAAAAGGGTATATAATAACTTAAGAATAACTGCTAATATTAAAGGATATATAATGATTTGGGAATGGCTATTGGTGTTAAAAGCGCTGCTATGCAAAGCAAGTTAATATTAATTGGTAAGCCTCGCTAACTCACACGCGCGCATAAGGAATAAAGGTATTAAAAAAAAGTAAACAAACTTATAAAAAGCAAACTTTAAAAAAATTTATTAAAAGAAAAAAGTTAAAAGCGCACAAAATTCAGCTTTTAAAGGCAGCGCATTAAAAGGAAATTCAAAAAGTGAATTTAAAAAATGAATTTAAAAAGTGAATTTATTAGGGAATTTGAAATTAAAAGTGAATTTTAAAATTAATTCAATAAAAGTTCAAATTTCTTTTAATTTTCAAACTTAACCTTTTTAACCTTTTAACAATAAACAATAGTAATAAATAACTTTTTAACAATAAACAACCTTTTAACACTGCCGCTGAATTTCAACTTCATTCATAAGCTAAACCCATGGATTGCCAAAACAAGCTTTAATTAAAGGCGCTAACAGCTTGTAAAATAATGCCAAAAGACATTAAAAGCTTAATTAACAGCCTTGCTATTATTACTAATGCTGCTAAGCATTATAAAAGCCAGCAAAAGCTCCTAAAGCAGCTAATGGGAATGCATAATACTATAAACGATTTTATTAAATAATTTTATAAATATATAATGTGAAATAAGGCATATAAATTAATAGAAATTAAGCTAGAATTTAAGATAAAGCATAGCTAGGCAAAGGAAATTAAGAAGTTAAATTAGACCAAAAAAAAAGAATATAAAAGCAATAAAAAAGCTTAAAAAAAGGTGGGAAAATAAGGTGATTTTTATATTAATAAAAGCATTTAGTAAAAGCCTATTCAGCATGCTATTGCAAAAAATGCGTAAGTTGGCGAGGAAAATTAAAGCTAGCAAAAAGATTACGCGCATTAATAAGGCTATATATAATTGGATTATGGCGTTAAGGAAGGGGGTAAAAGTTGTAAAGGAGATTATGCTATTAAATGTGGAAAAGGCAAATGGTATATTCAATTTATTGCTTTTTATAATATAAAAACAAAAGTAAATTAAAATGCAAATTAGCTTATTAAGGCTATTAATTGCTAGCTTTATTTATAAGTTAAAGCCTTATATAATCGTAAGCAAGCCACTGTATTTAGGAGGCTTGGCCTCTAAAATTAATAAACTCAAGGATATGCCCTTGGAGCCCCCCCAAAGCTTCCCTTAGTAATAGCCTCTTAAAACCAAGCATTTAATAACTTATTAAACTTCCGCCAAAAGAATAAGCAAATGCCGCCAATTACTAGTTCCAAAAATAAAGCAAATAAAGAAGGCTCTGCAATAAAGAGGCCGCTTTTAAAGAAATGGCGCTGTTGCGGGTGCTTATTAAATGAAGCCGCCATTTAAATAAAAAGAATTAGTAAAAGGGAGCTAGTTATAGAGATAGTGGCTTTAAGGTTGTTGGCGGAGATAATTAAAATAAGCCATATTTACTACAAATACCTTAAAAATATAGGCAAGAAGGTTGGGCTTTATATAAAGGCTTTATTTGCAAATACGCTTTAATAACGCTTTCAGCATATCCTAAAATACCAAACCAAAATAGGGGATTTAAAGGCAGCTAATAATATTATAATATGGTTCTAGCGCAAAAATAGGCTATTGCATTTGGCGAATAAATTTGGCACATATAAGTTTGTTCCCTTAGATATTAAGGCTGTTTTTAATTATAATTAGCTTGCGCTTAGAAATAAAATTGGCAGCATTAGCATTAAGGATTGGGAGTGGGACAAGTTTATTAATATTAATTTATTTGGGTAATAATAAGAGACTGGCTTAATTAACTTAATTCTATTTGAGTTTAAAATATACAAATACCACCTTTAGGAAATAAATAATAATAAAAACTAAGATTGGCTAAAAAACAAATTCCATTTTATGGGATAGTAGTTAATAAAACAAGACCTTTTATATTAGGCCTTTTACGCTGCCCTTCAATCAAATAAGCATTGGAAGCTGGCCTTATATTCTTATTATGTCAAATATAATCAGCTTAGCAATTTAATATATTTTAAATATATTAATATTAATATATCAAATGCGCTGAAATACGGCAAGGGGGTAATGCAAATTTAGGGGTCGCTTTTTTTGGATAATAAGGATAAGTCCTCTGCTATAATAATCCTTGCCGAAACACATCTAAAGCAGCTAAAATAATTTTGGTTAAACATTTATAAATGAGATTAATAAATAAATAGTTTTATTTATAAGTTTATTAAAGCAATAGTAATCAAAGAGAATTAGAATAAAATCGGAATTTTGTGAAAAGTTATACCTTATAAAAAGGGGCAAATGCAAATTATAATGCCTACTTTGCTTTATGAAGCTAACGGGCTAGCCAGCGGGATTAGGCGTATAATGCTTCTTTAATTTATTGGCGTTTTGAATAACTGCTAATTTTTGAAAATTATCAATGGAAAAACTTAAGAAGGCCTAATTAAAGGATATAAGAAAATGATAGTTGGGGAAGCCTCGCCATTTGAATTACCTTTTTTATTTGGTATTATTTTATATTAATTTTTAATAGCTATAAAATTCTTTAGGTTAAGCCTTTTTTTAAACGTATTAATCGCTTAAATAAAATAAAATTTATTATTTATGCTTTGGGATTAAAATATAATGCTTATCGGGATTAAAAAAAGATGTGGGGATATATGTATGCTTAAAGAGCAAAGGCGGTAATAGCTGCCAAGGAATCTTATTAAATGATTCAAGAATTGGAAATAAGGGCCTATGGGGAAAAGTCCTACTATTATAACTTAAAGAAAAGCATTGTAAATAAAACGCTTATGCTTATGATCTTAAAAGACTTTGCCTTGGCGCTGGTAGATTAGGACTTTTTGAATAATGGGAAAGGCAAGGATGCTAAAGGTAAAGGGGGGGAAAGCGTAAAATTCGCGAAGTAGGAAAAGAAGGCTGAGAAATTAATGTGAAAGGGAATATAGTGGAGATTAAGATATTAATATAAAAGGGAATATAATAAAAATTAAAATGCTAATATAAAATAAAATATAATAAAAGCCGAGATATTAATATAAGAAGGAGTATAATAATTATATAAATAAAAAATAAATAAATGCTATTTAGGTTTTGATTATTATAAAATTTATTTAGCGCCGCAATTGCATATAAAAGCGCCCATTTGTAATTTTTATAGCTTTGACTTTAATTAGCTTTAACTTTTTTGCTTACCCAACTTACCCCTTATTTATTTATCTAAAGCCATTATTACAACACTAAAATAAAATATAAACAAGCGCCTTTATGCCAACTAATGCTAACTCCATTCCTATAGTAATATAAAAAAGATTTATATATTATTAGCCCTTATCACATGCCAATAGCTGCGCCTTCTCTCCTAAATATTACGCCATCATCAAATCCTTAAAATAATAAAAAGAAAATCAACTTTAATAAAGCGTTTATACTCTTATTAATAAAAAAGAAGGATAGTATTAATATTCTTAAAATAAAATAATTTATTATACGTTAAAACCTAATCTTTTACCGCGCGCTAAACGCCTCCCCCAAAAAAGTTGTTCCTTTACCTTCAGCTGATTTTCAATACGCCTCAATTAAAGCTACAAAAGCCATGCTTGCAATGTTGCTGTTATCTCCAAACCAAATATATTGCGTGAAGTATAAGAAATTTCATATATTCAGCTGATTTTTAATAAACAGCAAAAAACAAAAAAAGGAAATATGCGTAATTTGCCTTTATAATAAATAAAAAAGCCTAGCTAACGGTTATGAAAAGAGGAAAATGGCTTGGCACGCCTTAAATAAGAAAATAGGGGCTGTTATTGCTAAAGAACTTAAGCTAAACTTATATTATAAAAGGTGCTGGGCTTATTGGCAAAAAACCTTATGAAGAAAAATGAACAAGTATGTAACTTGTTATAATTATAAAAAGTAATAATATTAATGAAAATACGCTTATGGGAACTTACAGGCTAAATACTTATTGAATAATTTAATTAATAGATTGGGAAAAAGCCAATAGCTTGGTGTGCCTCGCCGGCCATTAATTATTAGCAACTATTAAGCTTTTAATGCTTGGCTAAAAAAGCATTGGTTTATAATTAAAGGTGGTGTTTTTGTAATTAATCAATAATATTTGTAATAATACTTATAATTTGTTTTATATAATAGATTCTAATTTGGGATTCTTTTATTAAATATATTATAGGACTTTTTAATAATAGCTTTTAAATACGAAATATTAAAACATCAAAAACAATTAAAAAATACTTATTAATATTATTAATATATAGTACTACTTATAATAATATTATATTAAAATTAAGAAATACTAAAGCTGTCACCTACTAGTCTCTGATTGGTCCCCTAGTATAACCATTTTATTAAATTAAAAGGCAAAAGGGAAAAAGCTTTCAAGTATTCCCTATTATATAAAATATTTATAATAAAGCTTAAAGCTATTAAAGATTATATTATTAATAATTTGAAAAAAAGGGTTATTAAACCATTTTAAGTATTATTTGCTGCCTTCATTTTTTTATTAAAAAGCCAAATAAATTTTTATAATTATATATTAATTTTTAAATGCTAAATTCCTTTATTTATAAAAATTAATATCCTTTCCCTTTAATTAATAAAACATTAGCTAAAATAGCCAATGCTTACATCTTCATTAAGCTAAACATTCATTAAGTATTCCATTAAATATAAATGAACCTAGTATTAAAGAAGTATACAATCTTTCGCATAAGATATAAAGCATATAAATGCAAAAAAAATTCATTTAAACTTACTAATGGCCTTGCCATATATTAGCATTATATGAACAACATCCTCTTTAATTACCTTAATAATTTTTATATAATATATCTTAATAATATCCTCATTTATTTTAAAAACCCCCTAAAACATTAATTATATATTAAAAAAATCCTCTAAAAACTCTTTAACGCAAGCTTCTAAATAAATCTAAAAAAAATAAGTTTGCTATTACTTATATAAAATATTTAAGATTTATTATCTTAATCTTTGGACTAAAAGTTAACCTTAAAAAATTGCTATTATTAGCAATTGAACTTATTCTAGCATTATTAAAAATATATAATCTTTTCTTAAATTCTATAATTTTTATAAACGTTTTATTAAAAATTATAATATTATAGCAAAACCTCTTATTTATTTAATAAAGAATAATATTCCCTTCCGCTTTACCTGCAAGTGCAAAAATGCTTTTAACCTCCTAAAACAAATTCTTATATTAGCTCCACTTTTTTAGCATTATCAATAGCATTTGCCTTATTTTTTGAAAATAAATGCAAATAATGGAATTATTGCAAGGGTCCTTTTATAATAGCATAATAAAAATTAGTTTCTTATTGCTTTTTTTTTTAAAACTATGCTTTCCGCAAAGCTTAATTACGCTATTTATAATAAAAAGATATTTGCCATTATGCGCTTTTTCGCCTATTGAAAAGCAAAGCTCGCAAAAACCCCCTATTAAATTTATATTATTATAAATCATAAAGCCTTAAAATATTTTATAATCTTCAAGCAATTAAATGCCTAATAAGCATAATAAGCCGAACTATTAGCTAATTATTATTTTATAATAATTTATTAGCCAAATATTCATAACCTATTAGCAAACGCGCTTTCCCATAAACCAAATAAGCTTAATAAACAAAACTTTGCCAAAAAAGCATAGCGCTTATAATAGCTTTTATAAGAAAATCAAATAAATTTTATACTTATGACTAGGAATTTTTGCTTTTTTAGCCAAAACAATAATCTTGCTCCCAATATTGAGATAGCGAATCTTTTCTTAATATTCTTAGTAATACATTAAGCACTAAAATCCAATCACATAACCCCCCTTTTTCAAGCATTACAAAAGCAAGCCTTATTAAATCAGCTAAGTAAGCTTAATATAAAAAGCAACTTATTGCTTTTTAATAGCCGCCTTATGGTTTTTAATATTGCTTATCTTTGCATTCTCCTTATTTAAGAAATGCATAATCATATTAATATAACTTATCCTAATACTAAAAAAACCTTGCAATTTTTATTTTTTCAATATTAATAATATGGCATTATATTAATAATCTAACAATATTGCCGCAATTATTATACCTATTAACATATTTAAATTTCCTGGGATAAAAAACCTAGCCTCCTTTAACCTTTCCCCATTCTATTTTAATCTTAAAAATATATTATTATGAATTATTGTAATTTTAATAAAAAATAAGCATAAATTTAATAATATTCTTGTTTTTATTAATCGCTTTAGTAAATAAGTTATAAGCATTCCTTGTTGAAAAACCTTAAATGCCTATAATCTTGTAAAATTGTATATATATTATATATATAAATATTTTAGCCCCCTAATTAATATTACTTTCAATAAAAGACCTCAATTTATTTCCCGCTTTTAAACCGCCTTTTTTTAAATTTTTGATACCAAAAAACAGCTTTTCATAGCTAACCACCCTTAAATTAATAATTAAACCAAAGTATATAATCAATACCTTTAACATAGACTTTGCCCTTTTGTTTCTTATTATCAAAATAATTAATTTAAATTTTTATTTATTATGAATTATGCCTAAATGTTTTTTTTTATATAATTTTTTGAAAGGCCTTTTGCTATTTAAAATAATTCATAAATATACATCATATATTAATTGGGATTGGAAAATTAATTTACTAAACTTAATATCCCCTATTAATAAGTTAAATACATAACAAGCTATAGAATATGCTATGCGTTATCGCATAATATGGAATACAGCTAAGTTTAGCCTTCTAAGATCCTAAGCAAAAATGGCCTAATCTTATAACCGCTTTTGCTATGCAATCAATTTTAATATAAATAATTTTATTTGACTTAACATGTATTATTTTTTAATTACTTGCCTTTTAAAAAAAACTAAGTTTTCCTATTAATAATTTATTCTAAATATTAAAAAAGATTAAAAGCTCATATTGCCTAAAACTGCCAGCAAATATAAAAATACATAATATCTTTCTTATAACAAAGCCTAGGAAAGACTTTAATAATCCCTTAATAAGTTAATAAACTATGCCACCCCCGCCGATTAATATTATCAGAAATAATAAATAAAAAATAATAAATTTATTTGCTTGCCAAAAGCAATGTGATAGCTTTTTTTATAAAATCTCTTAATTAAATCAAAATATTAATTTCATTTGGTATAACGCCTTAAACATTAAATATGCTTTTGCAAAAATTCAGAAGTTTTATCTCAATAATCCAACGTAAACAGGTCCTTTTGCAAAGCTATTTTAATAGCTTAAGGCATTTTATAATAAAGTAAACAATTACAATCACCTTAATAAAAATAAGAAAATAGATGAATGCTTAAGGATAAGCTTTTTTTAAAGAGGGAGGTAATATAATAATTGATATGAATCGAAGGGCATTTAAGGAAGCTTTCTTAATTAGGTATTATTAAGCGCCTAAGCAAAATTAACTTAACAACGCTTCCTATACATAACCCCTTTCCTTCCTTACCTTCTTTCCTCCTTAATTGTAAATTCTAAGAGAATCTTGATTACTTTTACTATGTCCTTCTTGATATATGAGGCCTTTATTACAATATGATACTGGTCTTTATAAGGCAAGCGTCACAAACTCTATTAAAAGAATTTGTTTTTAAACGTGTTTACTTAAATGCGTCGTAATAGTAAAGAATAAGAGCCAATTTAAATATTAATCATAATACTTTTTAAACTATTTTATAATTGTTATTAAACTTAAAAAGAATGTTTTTTTAATAAAACGCGTAAAAGGGTGATAAACACGATTGTAGTCTTTAATAAATCGTCAGTAAAATTGTAAAAACCTAAATAATTTTATATACCTTATATATTAAAAGCGTATTCCTAATTATTAATTATTGTGATTTTTTCTAAGTCAACCTTAATTTTATCTACTCTAATAATAAAGCTTAAGAACTTAGTTTTTAACACTCTAAATTCGGATTTTTTAATATCGGCTTATTACCTGTGATTTTTTAAAATTTATAAAACTTTTTTAATGTGTATTTCGTATTCTTTTATAAAATCAGAATAAATCAAAATGTCGTTTAAATATATTAAATAAAAGTTGTTTAAATATTTTATGAGAATATCATTAATAAAACGTTAAAAAGTAGCCGGGCCATTTATAAAGCCAAAAAGAAACACTTTATATTTATAAAAACTATACTTTATATGAAAAGTCGTAAAGTCCTTAAAATCAGTGGTTATATGGATTTTATAAAAGGCTTATTAGATATTAATTTTTATAAAGATCGTAGCCTTAAAGATATAAGCCATTATTTTATTAATTAACGGGATTAAATAAGAGTTCTTTTTAGTCAATTCATTAAGTTTCCAATAATCCACGTAAAATCATAGTCCATTATTTGCTTTTTTAATAAAAAGAATCAGAGCCGTAAAAGGGGCATTAGAGGAAACAATGAATTCTTTATAAAGGTTCTTTATAATATATTACTTTGTCTTAAACAACTATTTATTTATAAACCAATGAAAGGGCTTAAAAGAGAGGTTATTTTCAGTTATAAGCTTGATTTTATAATTTACATTAAGACCCCGAGTAGAAAGCTTATTTAAGGCTTTATTAGAAAACAATCTTTCGAATTCTTTATATTAAAATAAGAGCTTTTAATAAATTAAATCCTGGTTTAATTAGTATTTAGTTTCTTGTGCTTACTCAAGAGTTAATTCGTTATTTACAATGGATAATTCTATATTAACTTATTCTTCTTAATGTAAAATCTCTGATTTAATTTTATAAAAAAAGACATAAAAGTTTTTATCTTAATCTTAATTTCTTTAGGTTGAAGATAGAGTTGGTACATAATCGGTATTATAATATAATGAATATCTACTTTTTTGATTTTAACAATGGCTTAGCTTTGTGTAGAGTAATGACTTTTATAAGTTCGTTTATACTTTTAAGAAATAACGTGTTTGACGTTTAATGATTTAAAAACAATACTTTTATGTTAAATAGTCCCTTTTTTAATTTATGAATAAATGTGAAAAGTCAAGAATCGGCAATTTAATGAAGTGATTTTAAAGGTGATTTTAGAAGTGATTTTAGAGGCGATTTTATAATTGTGTTAAAATTAGTGACTTTGGCTCTTATTCGGTGGTATTTATCTTAAGCCACTAATTAATCACATTAATTAGCGTCTTCTTGATATAATAAATCAACAATAAGCTTAATATAGGTTAAAAAGAATAAGAGGCGTTTTTTAAAATAAAGTTTTTTGGGTATGTTTTTTAACTATAAGAATTTTTTTCTTCTTTAGAATAGTTTTGTTTAAAATCGTAATGTTTTAAGAATTTCTATTTAATTAATACTTTAAAATTCCTTAAGTTAATAATTAAAACGGGGAAATTAATTTAATGTTAATTAATAATTAAAGTGAAAAGTATAATGTATTTAATAGCGTTACCCTTTTTTTGTTATAATTTGTAGGGATGATAGGCTTAAGTAAAGTAAAAAAAGAGTTTCTAAAGAGTTTCTAAAATTAATAAACTATTAAAGTCTTAATAACACTAAAAATATTTACTCTGCTATTAATATGTGTAATTGATTTAATATATGATTTATTTCTTCTTAATTTAATATTAACTAAGAATTGTCGTCCTTTAATAAGAACACGAAAATTAGTATTTAAATTTTTCTATAAATTAAGGCTTTTATTATAATAAGAAATTGTCCTATGGCTTAAAAGTTTTTTAGCAAATCATTAAAATCTATGTCTTTACTTTTAATCTTTATAATTTTATGGTTTATTTATTTTATCTTTTTTAATTTAAGATAATTATTAACTTAATAATCGGTCTTATGGTAATTAAAATAAAAAGTATTAGTAAGGATGGTATTTATGAATTGTGCAGAAGTTGGGGTAGTTAAAAAAAGAAGAACAAAAGCTTTTTTTAGTTAAGTGTCTTAGTGTTAGTTATTTTTCTTGAAAATGTCCTCTGTATGACTTTTATAAGTGTTAGTGTTTTTAAAGGGTTAGAGAAGAGTAATAGTTTAATGGAGGAGACGCTTTTTTATGGAAATATTTTTAGATTCTTTATTTATGATAACTAAGAATTTATTAAAAATAATATAATTATTATTTATTTTATATTTTTTAATATAAAGGTTGCGTTTAAAAAAAGGAAAGACTTTTTTATATATGTCCTCAAACTAACAAGAACGTGTAATTTTATTAGTGATAGCGTAATTAATGAATTTAATATAGAATTCGTTATAAGTCATAAAACCTATAATTAGATAATTATATTTTATTTTTATAGCTTATATTTGGTTATAATTAAAAAATTGTTAATTTAAAGCTTTAAAAACATTAATTATATTATTAAATATACTAATGAATTTGGGGTTTATGTGTTAAAGAATAATTGTTTTAGCTTTTCCGCTTATATATTTAAAATAAGCCTTGACTTAAGAATTATTAATCTTAAAGTTTCTTAAATACTTTTTAATAAAAAGTTTCATATCTATCTTTTATATATTATACTTAATGTTGTTATTATAATTAAAAAACGGAATATAAAAGTACTTGACTTTGTTGGCTTTGATAATAGAAATGCTGAAGTCTAATTAAAAAAGGTAATAATCGGGAGATAATTGAAGGTTTGTGGTGAGGGCTCGAGTAATAGAGCGTTGTGTTATATCAATATCAGCCGATCTTATACGTTTATCTTAAGGAGTTCTATTTAAAATAAGGGCAAAAATAATAACTGTTTAAGTTATCTTTTATATATATGCTTTTTAGGCATTAATAAAGTTGGCGTTTACTATTATGGCAAGTTCTAAAGAAGCGTCGTAAAGGATGTTAATTTTAGATATTAAAAGCGGTTTTTCCTTAAGTTTAATTAAAGGTTAAAGTGAATCGTCTATTAAAAGTGGTACGTTTTTAAGAGAAGGTGTGTTTGTGGTAGTAATAAAACCAAATCGTACAAGGACCAAAGTCTCGCGCGTGCTTTGTTAAAGAAGTATATATGAGTGTTTGTTTTTTATTATTATGTGTTAGTCGTGCTAATGAGTAAAGAAAGTGTCAATTTGAAAAGACAAGGTCAACGGGGGTTTCTGACTTTCCCTGGGGTAATTACTCTTAAGAATAGAGTAAGAGGCACTTACTTACATAAGTAAGTGGAAGTAATACTACGGTCGTACAAAACGACAGTGCTCTTATTTAGGGTAAGATATAACGTTTTATAGTAAAATGAAAGTTGATCTTTTCTTATATTATAATTAACCTTAAGGTAATATGAATAATTATATTACTTTAAGAAAAGACATTAAGGTAAAAAGCTTTTTTTATATTTAGACTTAAGGTTACGTTTAGTATTAAAAAAAAAGATGAAAAGTAAAAGAGTATATCTAGTATAACGAGTTAAGGCCTTATATATCTTTTCCTTGAGAATGGTTAACTTATTCAGCAACAGTCCTTTCACTTAAAGCTATAAGTCATATCACTTTCCTTTTTATTACCTAAGAATCTGTTTTTTAAAGTGGCTTGTAAAGTGGCTTGTGCAAATGGTCTGTCACGTGATGACCCGTACTACTAAAGTGGCCTGTAGAAATGGCCTATGGAGTGGACCGTAATAAAAAGCCAAATACTAATTAAATTAAGATTTGATTTATTAAAAGCTTTACCCTAATATAAAAAGTTTGAAGGATTCTTTTTTAATAAAGCCTTAAATAAGCTTTTTATTTGGCGTTTTAATGTAAATCACAAAATCAAGCTTACGATTAAAAATAACCTTTCTTTTAAACCCCTTTATTAGCTCACAAATAAACAATTATTTAAAACAAAACAATATATTATTAAAAAAATATAAAAATTATTACTTTTTAATACTCCTTTTATGATTTTAATTCTTTTTATTAAAAAAGCAAACAATAAATTACAATTTTATGTAAATTACTAGAAACTCAATGAATTAATCAAAAAAGACTTTTACTTAATCTTATTAATTAATAAAATAATGGCTCATATTTTTAAGGCTAAAATCTTTATAAAAATTAATATTTAATAAGCTTTTCATAAAATCCGTATAATCATTAATTTTAAAGGTTTTACGACTTTTTATATAAGATATGATTTTTATAAATATAAAATGCTTCTTTTTAGCCTTATAAATGGCCTGGCTACTTTTCAACGCTTTATTAATAATATTTTTATAAAACATTTAAATAACTTTTACTTAATATACTTAAACAATATTTTAATTTATTCTAATTTTATAAAAAAAAACACTAACCATATATCAAAAGAATTTTATAAATTTTAAAAAACCATAGGTTATAAGTTAACATTAAGAAATCCGAATTTAAAATATTAAAGATTAAGTTCTTAGGCTTTATTATTAGAGTAAATAAAATTAAGGTTGATTTAAAGAAAATCGTAATAATTAATAATTAAGAATATGCTTTTAATATTTAAAGTGTATAAAGTTATTTAGGTTTTTATAATTTTTATTAATAATTTATTAAAAACTATAATTATGTTTATTGTCCTTTTACGCGCTTTATTAAAAAAGATATTCCTTTTAAGTTTAATAACAATTATAAAATAGCCTAAGAAACATTACAATTAGCGCTTAAATCGGCTTCTATTCTTTATTATTATAATGCATTTAAATAAATATGTTTAGAAATAAACTCTTTTAATAAAGTTATGGCTGAAGTATGTTTTTTAATTATAAAACAATAAACTCTTTCATCTTATAAGTTTTTTTAAAACAATAATTAATACTAAATTAAATTACCCAATTTACAACAAAAAGCTTTTAGCCATATTTCAATCTTTTAAATAATATAAGCTGGAGCTATTAAGAATATAAAAGAATATATATATATATATATTAATTATAAGGCATTAAAGCATTTTATATTTATTAAGGATTTTATTATTAAATAAACTTAATAACTCGAATTCTTTGCTGACTTTTATTTTACAATCATATATTATATAAGCATTACAAATATTTTGGCTGATATATTATTATAAAAAGATTAAGACCTTTTCTTAATAAAAGCCAAAAAGTAAACATTAAAAGGTTAATAAATGATCCTAAATAATAAAATTAGTTAATAAGTCCTTAACAATGTGCGACATATAAAGTTGTTATTTATTAAAAAACCAAAGCTTAAGTTCTTAATAAGAAACCCTTTTAATTCTATTTTAATAATAGCATATAATATTAAGGATTATAATATTATTAATCAAATCATTGCTATAAACAAGACCTGTTTAGACCTTGAGCCCCTTAAGGAAAAAGCTAAGAAATATAACTTAAACTATAAGCTTTAATAAGATAAGCTCTTTTTTTAAGGACGCCTTGAAGTACTAATAGAACCTCTTGAGTTATGCACTTTTTTAATTTGCCATATATACGCATAACCTTAAATAGCATATACCGGGATTATTAAAATCAAATTATTATTTAATTGCAAATATTATTAAATTAGAATTAGTAATAATATTATATAATATATTATTAATTATAATTGCTTTAAAATAAATGCTTATAAAAACAAGACCCCGGGCTTATTATATTCCTTGCTAATTTTTATAAAATCATATTAACATTTAATGATGGACTTTATGAAATTACCTTAAAATAAAAATGGCTTTGATTTTGCTTTTGTAATCATGGATTAATTTATAAAAAAGCCTCTTTCTGTTTTTTATCATAAGATTATTATTACTAAAAGTATGGCTAACCTTTTCTTAATTTATTAAAGCCAACATTTTAGAATGCCTAATTTAATTGTTTTAAATAAAGCTTATTATAATTTACAACTTAAATATGAACAAACAAATAAAAATTATGAATCAATATATTAAATAATGACTTTGGCTATTTTATACATATTATTAAAATAATTAGAATTCCCTTTTACTAATTATAAATATTGCCCAACTTATATTATTACACAAGTCCTTAAAAAATATATAATTTTATTTTAAGTTTTAAATGGCTATAAATCAAGAACCTTATATAATATGCATAATTTAGAATTTTCAAAGTTAGCAACAAAAAACTTGAATAAGGATAATACTATGAAGGTTGCTTTAAAAATAAGACAAACCTTAGAATTTGCACAATTTTTAATTTAAACATAATAAGACAAAATAAAACGATTAATAAATTGAACCTATTATAAGGTTAATTAAGATATAAGAGATATGGTATTAGTCTTCATAGTTAATTAGAAAATAAATAAGCCTTTACAAAAGCTTTTAAATAAATAATACAAATTAATCAAAATATTAATAAAAATTAGAAAAAATTGAAAGATTAAATTCCTTAAAAATTAAAAGGTTTATCCCGTTTTTTATTCTTATTCTTTATAAAAATATATTAATAATCCTCTTTTAAGATAAATATAACTTATACCGGCATTAATACAACTTCTTTTAAAACAAAACAAATGAAAAATTAAGATAATATTAGGCTTTAAGCTAATAAGTAATACCTTTAAATACTAAATTAAATAAATAAGCATAAATAAAGATTTAAAATAATACTTATACTTAAACATAATAATAACACCATACTTATTAAAAGCATTTTATCTTAAATATTAAAACGCAAAAGGACTTTCAAAAGCTTTACCTTAATAATTAAAGGCCTATAACGCTGGAATTAATGATTATAACAATTTGGAGAACAATAAACTTATAATATTAATTATAAGGACGTAATTCTTTAAAATGGGGGGCAATATTATGATCTATTCTATAAGCCATTTCTATAAACCACTTTACGGGCTATTTTAGTAGTATAGGTTATTATATAATAAGCTATTTATATATGTTGGTCCACAGGGGTTATGTAATCTCTCCATGCTGTACAGGGAGCGCCACTTGACTGATATCATAGTAGTCTTCAGGGGTTATGCCTTGGCTACTAGGAGTAATGGATCTGACAGTTCCAGGGGGTAGTCGGAGCTGTAACGGACCTGTTACAGGGGTCATTCGGAGGAGTATATAGTAGGGGATCTCTCCCACTCTCTTAGAAATAGACAGATTTTACCACCCACTTCACTGAAGACTATATTGACCCCTTTACTTCAATATATCTTTGCGTGATCCACCGGTACTGCACCGACAATATAAGTTATTTTATAGGCCATTTTAAAGGATAGATTTTTAAGTGATAAAGGGAAAGCA
Organism: Helotiales sp. F229; assembly: GCA_002554605.1. Taxonomy (NCBI): domain Eukaryota; kingdom Fungi; phylum Ascomycota; class Leotiomycetes; order Helotiales; species Helotiales sp. F229. The sequence goes on from MXAW01000010.1 coordinate 2,426,996, forward strand.
GTATGACCTATAGCCTTAAATAAAAGGATAACCACTGGATAAATTAACCATTTTTACGAAAGGAATATATAAGGCTTTAGTTTATTATATCAAATGTACTTTTTTTTCTTTTTTTTCTTAATATTAAGCGTAACCTTAGGTCCAAATATAAAAAAGCTTCCTATTCTAATATCTTATCCTAAAGTAAAGTGGTTACTCGGATCACCCTAAGGTCAGCCATAACACTTCTCCTACTTTTACAACCCTTAATACTTTAGCTAAAACTTTAGCTATTATTTCCCTAAAATTACCCCCACTTAAAAAAACTTAATTATTTAGCAATCGCTAAATTATTAAATCTATTTACTTTAAACAAAGCTTTAACCAATTTATTATAAAAAATTTAAAAGCCAAATATGAATTGCTAATAAAAGCCAAAAAAAACCGCAAAAAAGAAAACAATTAAAAAAGTTAAAACGCCAAAAAGGCCAAATAATAAATTATAATCCTAAATCACAAATAATTAATAATTAATAGGCTAGGGAATTTATTTTTTATTTTTTGATCTCTTTCTAATACTTAAACGATCTCTTTTTTATAATAAAACATTAATAGCATTAAAACTTTTTTCCTTGTTACCTTTTGCTTCTTTTTTACAAAAAAATATCTTTATAATACTTCCTTTTTTCAAATGGCTTTAATTAATTTGCTTATAAGTAATTTAGGTTAACCACTTTTTATTAATAGGGATAAAAGCAATAAGCTTTATTTTGATCTTTTTATAATATTAAAGCCTTAGGTAAAAAAAGCTTCAAATTATAGTTTATATAATTAATATAAAAACTCCTAATACCTTCGTATTTTAAAAAAAATGAAAACTTTTCCATTTCTGAATTTAACCTTTGTGCTTTGCCTTAGGCTCAGTACTTAAAGCTCAGCTTTACCAAGTTCTTTTGTTTTGTGTTGGCTTTATAATAAGTTAGCCTAAGCGTTATTTCGCTTAGCTTTAGTAAAACGTCTTGATTGAGAAATCATTACCGTACCTGCATACCTTATTCCATCACAATATTTATACTTAAAAAGGAATAATATATTATTACTACAACATGTCGTATTTATTGAATGACTTATAACCGCTAAAATGTGTTTAAGCCAAGATATGTCGCTTTTATATACGCGCATTATACGCGCCAAGCGCTGTTGACGTCGAGTGACGTGTGGATCATCACAATTTTAAAACAATTCCTCATAGTAAAATATATGGTTGAACGTTTTTAATGAACTACTAAAAGTATAATAAAAAACCTCAAACGCTTCATAAAATAACAGGTGGTATTATACTTTACAAACATGATTTGATTAGCTAGATGTTCCCTAATAACTCTTTAATTACACCTGTCCGTGCCCTTAAATTACTCTCTAACACCACACCACCCATCATTCAAAAAGGAGCGGAAGATTTATGAGATAAAGAACCGCGTGCCATTGTCGGAGACTTCGTTCAAAAAAAGTCTCCGAGATCTACGCTAACAACGCATGTTTTAACCAACGAGGTGAATGTGAGGTTCGCGAGCTGCGAACTCCCGGGGAGTAACATTTACGACTGTCTGAAACTGAGCGTCTATAAATGTCATAGTATTGGCAAAACACAATAGGACAACAAATTGAACCACACTATCTCCGTATACTTTCCATGAATACCAAACTCGCAGTCATCTTCAAATCTGGGAAACCGTTCCAAGCCATGTCCCACTCCAAATCGCCAACATACAGTTCCATGTATGAGCGAATGTAAACCCCCTCCCCATCAAACATTGCACGAGACAATTCCCACAAACCGCATTCCAACGAAGCTTCTTCAACCTCAGATCATTACAACCAAATGAAGATGAAGCTAACCACGGATTGCAGATCGGGAATTTGTACTCGACTGATCGCAGCAGAGATTGTATCCTCATCCTTGCCTCCAATCACTGGATCATCGTACATTCTCGACAATGCGTGTGGCCCTGGAATTGTGAGAGAGCAGGTCAAAGCCAACCACCCCGATGCTAGAATCATGGCGGCAGATCTCTCCCCAGCAATGATCGAAGAGATTACGCAACGCATAACAGCGAGAAACTGGAGCAACATGGAAACTGATACATTGGATGGATGTACAAATTCTCTCGAGTCTGAAAGACAACACCTTCACACACGTTTTAACCAATCTTGGTCTTCCTGTTCCGGGTGACATTGGCTCTAGCTCCAAAGTAACCCGTGAGATATTCCGTGTTTTGAAGCCAGGCGGCGTGGGGTCGATCTCAACATGGGCAGGTATGTCTCCATAATTGCAATACAGCTTGCTTGTGCTAATGATCGCTTAGATCGTTTCTGGCTGACAGCATTTTACAATGCTGCACTGGCCATTCGACCCAATGAGGTTCCCCAGACTCCCATGGCTCTTGATCTAGAAGTGTTGCGAGGCTCATGGCTTGCTAGACAGCTTGAAGATGGTGGTTTTGGAAATAATTTCGAAGTTAAGCCCTGTGTCACATACACGATGGCATCGAGCTTGAACGAGCTTGTTGATAACATGATGCTGGCGAAGCAGATGTTCTTCTCAGGATCCATTGAAGAAGAGCTGTCTCGGGCGAAAGCTGTGTTGAAGGAAGAGCTGCAAAAGCTTAGAACATACGAAGTTTTCGATGGCGGGGTAAGAATTGGGATGAAGGCTTGGATTGGTAGAGGGTGGAAAAGGGGAGATGAGACAGTAATTGCAGTCTGAGTCGTGACAAGCGAAGGCGCCATTAGAAATATATTGAATTCAGAGCCTTGCCACCAGTTGATTTCAAGTAAATGTAAGCTGGTGAAGCCGCACTTTCGTCTCCAGGAATTAAGCGAGAGCGCCTTCCAAACAACGGTCGCGGAATAATGCACGCATAAATATATGCAGGCGCTAGTCGAACCCCTGTTGAGTCAATCATGACATCTTCGAGTGTGATGCATGCTGAATTGAACCTCCAACCTGATCGCACCATTTCATTGCAATCGTGTACAATCAAGAAACATACATGGCTTCCAAAGCATGTTCGACATGCCTGCGGGCTACACGAAGACGACCGCCACAAGTAAGAAATGATCCCGTACGATTTGAGTTCTTCTGTTAACCACAAGAAGATATCAAAACTTGCAGCTTCTACTCATCGAGCATTCACAACCACCAGAAGCCGATATGCTGAATCTCTTCCGCCCAAAGACACGCCGTCATCATCAATTCCTTCTATTATCTCGACTCGTGCGGAAGGGAAACCGAAGGGGAAGTCTGCTATACCAGTCAGCATGAAGGCTGCTGCAGGATTGCAAAAAGTTGCGGGCAATGCGACTGAGACGTACACGGCGTATGGGGCCACTGAACTTCTATACAAAGAGTGTGCGCGACAGGCAGACTACTCGATTACTCAAGATCCGGATTCCGAGGAGGAGATGCCGAAAACCGAAGATGGGGAGGATTTGGGTGTGGGTGAGGGTTGGTGGCTCCAAGGCAAGTCTTGACATATCATCTGAGGATAAGGCATAGTTTCTGATAGTCTCGACAGAGGCAGGTTTGAAACCCACATTTAGCAGCTGGTCCCAGGTCACTATGCTGCATATGTATCTTCTCTCAGTGAGGATTCGATGCTTCCCAGCACCGTCGCATAACACCTGGCAACAGCATCTTCTGGATCATTTCTTTCACGATGCAGAGAACCGCATGACGACATACCACAACATGCATGCCTCAGGGACGAGGAACAAATACCTGAAGGATCTATTCATTCAGTGGAGAGGCTTACTTGCAGCTTATGACGAAGGATTGGTTAAAGGGGATGCTGTCTTGGCAGCAGCTATCTGGAGGAACGTTTTCAAGGCAAATGAAGATGTTGATATCAAGGCTCTGGGGCAGATTGTCAGCTACATGCGTAGGGCATTAAAGGGACTTGATTCCTTGCCCGATGAGAGAATCAGCCAGGCAGCATTGCAATTTGGCAGTCCTGAAGCGGAGAATTCAATCGCTCGTCAGCGGAGTAAATTGATGGACTTGCCTTTCGAGAAGGCCCCTGGGAAAGATCTACCCCATGGAAGGGGATCATGAAACCGATTGCTTATTTTGATGGAGCTAAGAGGTACATAACACACACACACTGTATGACTAAGCATGGCAACGCTGCAGTTGTGGCATCAGCAGTGACCATTCGCAAAATCCCAGCTTGCTACAAATAATGCAGCTTTGTATACCAATAATACCGCCGATTGCGGTTTCATGTGCCAATATTGCTGGGCAATAAAATGATCTGGACGAATGTGATCAGGTGCTTCCCCTTGGTAGATTGCCTTCTTACCCACTCAATGCCCTTCCGCACATCGTTTCGGCTTCAGAGTGTGTTGAAGTCAGGATTCCATAGCGCCACGGACTTCATATTCTCTCCCACATTTCGAACACATATTTCGTCCCATTCTCTTCCTGTATGCCATCGGGTATTGTCTCCCCTGTCCATCGATCCAGGTCATCTTTACTTTTTCGCTCCCACCCACCTGCCTTCCCGTTCTCTCCCAAAACGACCGGAAAGAAGGTATCACATTCGAAATCGCCCAGTATCCTTGTCAACAATATGCGTTTCGCTTCCTTGCTTTCCAAAGAAGCCTTGTATATCTGTGCTCCACCGATGACAAACAGCTTCGAGTGCACACCTCCTGCTTGTACTGGTGGAAGTTCCACCGCTTGACTCATAGAGTTTACTACAATTTTCTGGCCTTCAGCAACGGCATCAGGATCTCCACGAGTAATGACAACATTTATCCGGTCCTTCAGCGGTCGAAATCGTGGTGGTATGCTGTCCCATGTCTTGCGACCCATGATAACTATATTCGTGGTCTTAGGATCAGTTAGACGGACCAAAAATCATGGCTGTGAAAACCTACACCATGAATTCCATGCTTTGTGACGCGTGCAAAATAAGCCATCTCTTTCTTAAGTCCAGTCCAAGGGAGAGTACCTGCTCGTCCAATTCCCATGTTGTTTGTCGCCGCAACGATCAAGGTGAGTTCTCGGGGAGTCATACTAGACTCGTTGGATGAGTTGTTAGAGTCGGTCAAGTTTGACATGGCAGAAAGTTGGGACCACCGGGGCCTATTGACTGACAGATCATATAACTGCAAGGATGCCGCGCGCGTTGTTATGAGTGGTGATATGAGAACTTTAATTCGTCACTAGGACAACAGGAGTGTAGAATGGATTGCAGATGGGTGATGAGGGTGACACGAACTTCCTTTGTCCTTGGACGGTAAGTTGACTGACGTGCTGCGGGGCTGGGCGTGCCCGGCCTCGAGCTGCCCACGCCCAGCGCTTAACTCAATCTATTCAACAATCCTCAAAACACAATACAGAATTCTCGTTCGACTTGTCTTCATCTACAGCTTCAACTACATATTTGCTTGCTATGCCCTGTCAAATCTCGTTTCTACTTCATTGTTTCTAATATCAGAAGTGGATTGTGTTACCGTGTCGTCGAAACAAGCAGTTGTTGCCTCTTAGCTGGCATGCTGCTACAATCTGTCTAGTTCCTGGATCTACATCGAGTATCCTTCAAGGTCGCTTACAACCAGTATATCTCAAGATCGGGCCTGTAGCACTGGCCAGTGGCCAGCATGCAACTGTGTGCGTACAACATTTGAAAACCCGTAGACCAGAGATAGGAAGGCGAAAATACAAGCTTTCAGATACAGCTATTCTTTAATATAAGTGATTCTTCGATTAATAACGCCGACTCACCAACTTTTACTATAAAACCCCACTAAAAATAATAATAAAAAGTTATAGTTTAAAAAAAATCCATTATTTCATTATTAATTTATTTTTAAATCAAGTCATTTTAAAAACTTTAAAACTAAAGATTAAGTTTTTTATATAGTAGAGTTATAAGTATATATACAAAAAACAGTCAAAATAATATGATTAAACCTCCTAAAGTAATTAAAAAAGGCTTCACGTATTCCACTTCTTAAAGCTTTAGTAGTACTAGTTAAATTAACCCTTAAAACTAGGGGACTAATCAGAGATTAGTAAGTGACAGCTTTAATATTTTTTAACTTTAATATAATCTTATTAAAAGCAATATTATAATTAATATTATAAGTATAATAATAAGTATAATAATAAGTATTTTCCTAAGTATTTTTTTAATGCTCCGCAGACCCTCCGGGGGCGCTCCGGGGGCTTTACGAGTCCTTTATATTAATAATACATATATTGATTTTTTAAACTATTAAACTATTAATTTATTAAATTTAACAAGTAATTAACAAGTATATTAATAAATAATACTATAAGTATAATAATAGGTATTTTATTAAACTTTTAAACTTTTAAACTTTTAAACTTTTAAACTTTTAAACTTTTAAACTTTTAAACTTTTAAACTTTTAAACTTTTAAACTTTTAAACTATTATTCATAAATAACTTAATAATGTATTTAATAGTTTAATAATTAGTTTATTTTATAGTTTAATTAATAGTTTAATAAGTAATATTATATATATATTAATTAATTTTTAAATCGATTTTTTATAAAAAGAAATCGTTAAGGTAAATCCTTAATATTTATTTTTAGTTATATATTAGGCTTAATATTTAAGTTATAATAATAATAGTTTTATCTTTAAATATTTTATTTTTATTTTAATAAGTTTTAATAATTATATTTCTTATAAATAGCAGTTTATTGGTTTATATATTAAAATAAGATGAAAATTAGTTTAATTATAATCATATGATATTTTTTAAATAATTAATATCTTTATAATCGTATTAGTTATTATAAGTCTAAAGAAGCCATTTTAATTAATTAATTAATTAAGCTGATTTTAAAACAGGTCTTACTTTATATTTTACTTAAAAACTCATAATAATATACGACTTTAAAATAAATTAATTTCTTTAATAATTAACATCTTTATAATCGTATTAATTATTATAAATCTGAAAAGCCATTTTAATGAGTTAATTAAGCTTATTTTAAAACAGGTCTTATTTTATATTTTACTTAAAAACTCATAGTAATATACGACTTTTAAATAATAATAAATCCAAAATATTCTTTTAATAATTAATATCTTTATAACTTTATTAGTTATTATAAATCCGAAAAAGCCATTTTAATGAGCTAATTAAGCTGATTTTAAACAGGTTTTATTTTATATTTTACTTAAAAATGTAGAATAATACACGACTTTTAAATAAACAAAAATTAAAAAAAGAATTAATAATTAATATCTTTATAATCATATTAGTTATTATAAGTCTAAAAGCGCCATTTTAATAAGCCAATTAAGCTAATTCTAAAACAGGTCTTATTTTATATTTTACTTAAAAACTCAAAGTAATGTATGACTTTTAAATAAAAAACTCTAAAATATCCTTTTAATAATTAATATCCTTATAAGCTTAATAAATATTATAAATATGAAAAGGCTATTTTAATCAGCTAATTAAGCTAATTCTAAAACAGGTCTAATTTTATATTTTACTTAAAAACTCATAGTAATACACGACTTTTAAATAAAAAAGACTTTAAAAGACTTTAAAAGACTTTTTTAATAATTAATATCTTTATAAGTTTATTAAGTATTATAAATCTGAAAAGGCTATTTTAATCAGTTAATTAAGCTAATTCTAAAACAGGTCTAATTTTATATTTTACTTAAAAACTCATAATAATGCACAACTTTTAAATAAATTCCTCACTGAAAGTGGGGCTTTTTAAACTAAACGCGGGTATTCCCGCACTCCCGCACTCCTGTACTCCTGTACTTTTATTACATGTCGTTTAATTAACACCACCCTCCCTTAAACTTTTTAAACGTCACGAGACCACAGGTCACGCTATAAACAAAGCTCAGTCCACATATTAATGACTACTCACAAGAGGGCAAAATTTAAGAGATTTTTTTACCACTGGGAAATTCTTATTCACGTAATGATTTACACGTGATAAAGTTAATGCCTAAGGCTCTTAAAATTCAAGAAAACGTAAAAACAGCTAAAGCTGTCAATAAAAAATGATTTAAATAATAATTATTTTTACACTTACATCAACAAAAAATATCAACGCCAAAAAATTAACTAATCGGCCAAATCAGTTATTTTGGCGGTTTAGCGTTTTTAATATAAAAGGCCGCCTTTAAGCGAGTGGGTTTATTTTTAATGGCCTTTTAGTGAATTAAGCCGGAGTTTAATAACTTATGTGTTAATTAAAAAGGATTATCAATTTATTTACTCTAAAGTTAAAGCTTAGTTATATCTTAGCGCACATGGTTAAAAAACCAATTTCACTAAGCCTATTATATTTTAAATTTCCACCTTAATAAAAATATAATTAACGTATTAAATTTTTGAAGTAAAGTTTACCATAGTTAACGTCAATCACGTGTGTATATACATGTATATTACCTTATATAATAACTAAGACCTTAAAAGTAAAAAAAATATTAAAATAAACGCTATAAGTTAAATTTAACGCTTTTGGCGCTTTTAACGTGGATTCTTTTTTAGTATATAGCCTTTATCCCTAATTTTTTAGTATACAACTTTTTGGCTAAAAGCGCTAAAAACGCAAAAAGCCGCCGCTGGCCGCTATTTGCCACTAATGTTTTTTGGTAAATGTACTTTTAATAAAACTCTTTAAGATAGACGTATAAAATCAGCTAATATTAATATAACATAACGCTTTATTATTTGAGCTCTCACCGTAGACCTTTAACTATTTCCCGACTATTACCTTTCTTAATTAGATTTTAACATTTTTATTATTAAAATTAATAAAATCAAATATTTTTATATTTTATATTTTAACTATAATAATAACATTAAGTATAATATAGAAAAGATAAATATAAAACTCTTTATTGAAAAGTATTTAAGAAACTTTAAAACTAATAACTCTTAAATTAAGGCTTATTTTAAATGTATAAACAAAGAAGCTAAAACAATTATTCTTTAACATATAAACCCTAAATTCGTAGACATATTTAATAATATAACCGACGTTCTTAAAACTTCAAATTAACGATTTTTTAATTATAATTAAATATAAAATATAAAAGTAAAATATAATTACTTTATTATAAGATTTATAACATATAATGAATTCTATATTAAGTTTATTAATTATACTATTATTAGTAAAAATTACATATTCCCATTAATTTAAAGACATATATAAAAACGGGGTTTCCCTTTAAATATAAGATAAATAATAATTATATTCTTTTTAATGAATTCTTAATTATTATAAATAAAGAATCTAAAAACATTATCATAAAAGAACATTTCTTTTATTAAACTATTATTTTTTATAACTTTTTAAAAATACTAACACTTATAAAAGTTATATAAAAGAAATCTTTAAAAAGGATAACTAACGTTAAAACACTCTACTAAAAAGAACTTCTATTCTTCTTCTTTTAATTACTTTAATTTTTATATAATCCGTAAATGCCACTCCCACCAGTACTTCTTGTTTTTATTACTATAAAACCAACTATTAAGTTAATAATTGTTTTAAGTTAAAAAAGACAAAAAAAACGAATTATAAAATTATAAAGATTAAAAGAAAAGATATAAATTTTAACGATTTATTAAAAAACTCTTAAGCCATAAGAAAGTCTCTTATTATAATAAAGGCCTTGATTTATAAAAAGATCTAAATACCGATTTTTATACTCTTATTAAAGGACAATAATTCTTAATTAATATTAAATTAAAAAGAAATAAATCATATATTAAATCAATTACACATATTAATAATAAAGCAAATATTTTTAATACTATTAAGAATTTTATAGCTTATTAACTTTAAAATCTCTTTAAAATCTCCTTTTTCACTTTACTTAAGCCTATTATCTTTATAAGTTATAAAAAAAGAACAACGCCATTTAATAAATTATACTTCTCATATTAATTATTAATCAATATTAAATCAATTTCTCCTTTTTAATTATTAACTTAAGGGATTCTAAAATATTAATTAATTAAAAATTCTTAAAATATTATAACTTTAAATAAAACTATTTTAAAAGAAAAAATAAACTCTTATAATTAAAGGACATATTTAAAAAAACTTTGTTTTAAAAAGCACCTCTTATTTTCTTTAACACATATTAAGCTTATCATTGATTTATTATATTAAAAAGACATTAATTAACGTAATTAATTAGTGGCTTAAGATGAATATTGTCACATAAAAGCCGAAGTCATTAATTTTGACATAATTATAAAATCGCCTTTAAAATCGCCTTTAAAATAGCCTTTAAAATCACTTCATTAAATTACTGATTCTTAACTTTTTACATTTGTTTATAAATTAAAAAGGACCATTTAACATGAAAACATTGCTTTTAAGTCATTAAACATTAAATACGCCATTTTTAAAAAGCATAAACGAACTTATAAAAGTCATTATTTTACATAAGGCTAAACTATTATCAAAACTAAGTAAAGCGGATATTTATTATTGACAACTTTAGCTATCTCTACGTTTTCTTAATTCTAAGAGCTTTAGGCATTAACTTTTTAATCACGCGGAAATCTCTACACTAGCTTGATTTTCCCAGTGGTCAAAAAAATCTGTTAATTTTACTTTCCTTTGATTAGTTATTAATACGTGGACCAAGCTTTGATTATAACATAACTGTCTCGTGACTTTCATAATGTTTTAAGAGTGTAATAAAAAGTGGTGTTAATTATATGACATGCAATAAAACCTCGGAAGTACGGGAATGCGAAAGTGCGGAAGTACGGGAATACCCGCGTTTAATTCAAAAAGCCCCACTTTTAAAGGGGAATTTATTTAAAAGTTATATATTATTATGAGTTTTTAAGTAAAATATAAAATAAGACCTGTTTTAAAATCAACTTAATTAGCTTATTAAAATGGCTTTTTCAAATTTATAATAACTAATCTAATTATAAAGATATTAATTATTAAGAGAATATTTTATTATTTTTATTATTTAAAAGTCGTGCATTATTATGAGTTTTTAAGTAAAATATAAAATAAGACCTGTTTTAAAATCAGCTTAATTAGCTTATTAAAATGGCTTTTTCAGATTTATGGTTATTAATAAAGTTATAATATTACTACTTTTAATAATATTATATTAAAATTAAGTAATATTAAAGCTGTCACCTATTAATCTCTGATTGGTCCCCTAGTATCTTAATATTAGTTATATATTAATTTTATCTTTAACTTAAGAAAATTAAAGCTAAAATAAAAGCTTTTATGTCTTTTTTTACGAGATTAAATCAGAGATTTTATATTAAAAATAATAAATTAATATGGAATTATTTATTATAAATAATAAATTGACTTTTAAATAAACACAAAAAGCTAAGTATTAATCAAATCAAGATTTAATTTATTAAAACCCTTTACTTTAATATAAGGAATTTAAAGGATTGTTTTTTAATAAAGCCTTGAATAAGCTCTTTATTTGGCGTCTTAATATAAATGATAAAATCGAATTTATAATTCAAAATAACCTTTTTTAAACCTCTTTATTAGTTTATAAATGTCGCGCAACAAGCTCCATTGTTATAATAGCATATCTAATAAGGTCTAGTATATGCTTACATAAGCATTCCATGTATATATCTCCAGCTCACAGTTTTATCTTAAAAAAAACGCTTAATTCAATTCATTTTAACACACTCATATACTTCTTACTTCCAATGATTATAAAAATCTCTCACACTTAAAAAGACCTACTCCACTTTCCATATAATAATTAAAAGCCATAAGCTATTACTACTACTTAATATATATACAAATTTAGATTTTATTTAAGTCTTTTACTTATCATCTTTATAATCATTTTTTATTTTTAATCTTTTAATTCCCTCGCTTAATAATCACTTAATCACTTTAACATGTCCACAAACAATAATAACATTAAAACACTAAATATAAACATCGTTTATAAAAAACCTAAATAATAGGCTAATTAATATACTCATTTCATTTTTAACATAAACATCCTTAGATTATAGCCCTTAATTAATCTTAATATAACAAATGCTCATAATCTTGTGAAAGTCCTTAATTCTACTCCTAAAAGCGCTAAACAAATCATAACAGCAAAAATTACTTAATTATAAATCAATTTTCAAATTGCGTAAACTTAATATAACATAAATTTTATTACTTGCGCTATTATAATAAAAGCTTATTTAAAAATTTTAACCGCATTAATAAATAATACTCAAAGCAGGACTAATACTGTTATATTAGGTAAAAGTAAAACCAAACAATCAACTCTAAATCCTTTTACTCTTATAATCTTAAAAGCCTTAGTCATAGCGGTTTCATATAAGCCAAAAGCATGCACTTTTAATGCCAAAAATGAGAAAAAAAATGATAATTAAATTATACAATTTAATAACCCCAAATAATTATGTACCTCAAATTTTATAAATAAATCTAAAAAACCATGGCTTATAAGTACTTTACTATTACCATATCATAATTTGTTTTAAAAAAGCACATAAACATTTAAGCGCTCATTTGTTTTTTTCACTTTATGTTTTAATAAATAAACTAAATCTTATAAACTAATATTAAATAAAAGTACACCGCCTTGTTTACCCAAGTAAAAAAAGTAAAAATCAATTTAACCAAATGGATTATAGCACATTAAGCCCTTCTTTAAAAAATTAAATTATATAAAATCATCAACATTAAGGGATTTTAAAAGCTCACAAATTTTTTAATTATTATTAAATAATTTAATAACAAATGATCTATTAATTAATATTAAAAGATCAAAAAAGCCAATAAACTTGAAAACCCTTTTTTATATATTTTAAAACAATTATACTGCCTTTTTTATACTAACAAAATGAATCTAATATATCACAACTTTATTAATAGTAAACCATATGCTAATTATTTTACCATTTTTAAGGAAAATCAAATAATACAGGATTTAAAAACAAAAGCTTATTCAAGGCCTAAAGCAAACTTTTTTCTAAAAGCTTATTAAATTCATAAGCTTCAAAATAATTATGCCTATGCTTTAAAAATTCACATAAATAGTCCCTTAACTATTATATAAAATTTTAATTTATTATTTATAAAAAGTTTTTAAAACTCTTCCTAATAAATTACTTAAATTAAGTCTAAAATAAAACAAAAGTCAAATTAAAAAAATCCGTTAATAATTTATAAGAAATAAGTGAAAAAGTTTATACAGCTAATTTAGCTAAAATAAGCCATTGCTTTTATTAATCAAGAATTTAATTAAAAAATTAGGAAACTCGAAAAACTTAAAGAAATTTAAATTCAAGTTTTTAAATAATATTTTTAATAAATTAGTAAAATTAGAAAACAATGCGTTTTTAATGCTTTTATTAAATTTTAAAAAAGAGGCCTAATCAAAAGTTTACTCTTTTTAAGGAAGTGCCTTACACCCTTTTTCTAATTTAATACTTTTAAATAATTATAAAACAACCAACCTAATTAATAATATCTTATTTTTAAAACCTGGATTTTTTATTAAAGCAAAGCTAAATGACATTATAAAAGCAGAAAGTAGCCAGTTTCCTATTCTAAGGCACAAAACTCAAATTATGAAAGATGCCCTTATATGTGATAATAACCAAACATATGATTTTATTTTCTATAACATAGCTGTTATAAAAGAATTTTATATTAATATTATTTTAAAAGTTTGTTTATTTAAGTAAAATCTTTGATTTTATGAAATAGATTATATTTTACACTAAGGTAATAATAGTAAGCCTATAGTAAACCATTTTATTATTCATTAATTAAAATGCCAATAAAGCCTTGTGTTTTTTTTAAATATAAAAAACGTTTAAATTATTTATGTAAAATCCCTTTAAGTTTTATAAAAATTATGATTTATGTAATTATAAAGCAAAAGCTTAAACAAGCATTAAAGCCAACCTAAGAATATAAAAACCTTTGATTGAATACAAAAATAATGTGACATTTATACGCCAATTATTTAAGCCTAAATATATTAAGAAAATTAATTAGATTAACAAAAAATATTAAAATAACAAACAAAGTTAAACGCTTAAAATATAAGCAATATGCGCTTACTTATGCTTTTAATATCAATTCAATTTGCCCAATTTATTAGCAATTATTATGTCCATTTTAAAAAATCACATAAAATCTTTTTAATTACTTAAATTGCTTTAAAAGCATATTTTAGTTATTAATGTTTAAATATAAATATAACGGAATATTAATCAAATACGCTTTATACTTAAAAAAGCATAACAAGATTTTTAAATATATTAAAAGCTTTAAATCTTAAGTTTAAAACCAATTTAATCTCTTAATATATAAAATCAAACATAATTAAAAAAAAGCTATTATTGTAATTAAAGAATTTATAAAATATAAAGAATAAGTTTTCAAGCTTAAAATTGAACTTAAGCTTTCCTTAATTATAACCTATAAATCAAATGGCGGAGCTGAAAGGGCTGGCCAAAAAGCAATTAATAAAAAGGTAAAAATATGCTTAAAATTCAATTTCTTTATTAAATTAAACATTAAATACACATTTATAAGTATTCACTTATATAACAAAAGCCCAAGGCGCATAAACGACTAACAATTACCCGTTAAAAAAACGATAAGTAATTCCGTAACTACTTTCAATAATATAATCTTATACTTATTATAAAAATCACTATTGATTTTAGATTAAACTAAAATGGAATTTACGTATTTAGGTATAAAGCGTACGGATTAATGATAAAACGAGCATTAAGAAAAAACAAGAGAACATTTAAAACAAATGCGCGTGTATATATTAAATATTTAATAAGATACATTGCTTTAAATATTTATAAGATTTAAGTATTATGCCTTAATAAAATCATTATTATTTACAATATGCGATTTGATAAGGAAAGCTTTTATACCTTTTTTTTAAAAAAAAAAATAAGGGATTTTAATTTTAAAAGCTTAATTAATTTATAAACTTATTAAAAAAAGAAGCTAATCAATAATTAGGCTGGAATTTTTAAGGTAAAAAATAAAATTATTAAAAAATAAAATATTATAAGAAAAGGCATCTTAGAATTTTTACTTAAAACCATAAAATAATAAATAAAAGCTTTTAAAATATAAAACTTAAGGATAAAAGATTATACTGAAGATTTTAGCATTTAAATTGAACTTTTGATTTTAAAAGCAATGCCTATTTTAGATAAAAATGCGCAGGGAATAAAAAAGCAATTGTTAAGTACGTTAGATTTAAAGCCTGATTTAAACATAAATTTAAACTTAAAAGCATTCCATTTGAGTAAACATATATAATTTATCAATTAGGCGTTAAACGTACCCTAAAATTAAATAATAGATCTACCTTAAGTATTAAAACTAAAGGTTCAAATCCCGTTATATAACTTAAATGTATATTAAGATGTATTACCCCCAAATCATAAGGAATCAAAATTCGAATTTTTAAAATTAGCAAAAGCATTAACGCGCTTTTAAGCTATAATAATTAAAGCTTAATTAACTGAACCAAAATCCTTAAACATTTAAAACAAACCATTAAAAGTTATAAAAGGAAAAGGGAAATAATCTAAAAGATGTGTTAAAGTATTTATTACATTTAATATAATTTTTAAGAAAACAAGATTTTAATAAAAATACCTTAATCTTAAGGGTATTCATAATCTTAAAAGTAATATATTAAAAAAAAGCATTCCTTTAATTTGTATAATAATCTTATATTATATATAAATTTTATACTTAATAAACTAATGCTTAATTAATATATGTTTTTAAAAAAGCAAAAGAAACTAAAACAAATAATAAAAATAATATATATAATAATTACGGCAACTATTTAGGCAAATCGCTTAAAAGAATAGCCATTATTAAAAGGGAAGATTCCACTTCTTAAAATCAAGGTTTAAGATCTTTTACTAAAGCCTAAAAAATGAAACGATTTTAAAAATCACTTAATAAAAACGTGGTTTATTAAAAATGGTTATTTAAAATAAATAACATAAATAAACATAAATGTTAAACGCCGAAATATTTCAACTTAAACATTATATTAATATTTATACCACTCATATAAATATTTAAATATAAACCTAATAAAAACAAATATATCTTAAAATGCTAATTACATATTATAATGCGTAAATTTTTTTAAAGCAAATCCACAATCATTTTAATATATATAAGCACTTTAACAACTAAGTCATTTAAAATAGCCATAACGCTTATAATTCAATTCAATTTAAAAGTCAAATGCTTTAATATGATTAACGCATTTATTAACGCTTTTTAAGATATAAATAAGGAAATAATATATTATAAATTCCCTTTTGGATTTTAGAAGTTAAAAAAGGTACTGCGGGTTGATTATGCACTTTATGAAATACGCGACTCCCCTTACCTTTAATATAAGCATATTAATAAAACTTTAACAAATTTGGGATTATTTCCCTGCTTTAAAAAGCCTTATATGTTCACGAACCTTAAGCATAAAATTTTAGTATTATTTTACATTAACAACATTCAAATATTCTTTTATTAAAATAATATAAAGCTTGGCAAAGAACTTATTAAAAAGCTTAATTAAACATATAATATACATAATTTTAAAAATATTAAGCAATTCTTAAGAATTAAAATAATGCACAATTAAAAGCGCAAAATTATTTTCTTTATTTATAATTAATATATTAAAAAAATCATTTATAAATTTAAGCAAACAAATGGGAAATGTCTCATAATCCCGTTACCTTAAATTAAGTTTATGAAATCCAATGGTTAAGTATTAAAGAAAGTCATTAAAACATATTAAAAGAGGGTTAGATTTGTGTTGTATATAGTAATTATTATATAATTAAACATTACATATATTATAGCCTTATTTTTATAATTTGCCATAAACCTTAAATTAAAGCATTTTATAGCCATATATTAGCTTATTTATTATTTGTTTAGAACGCGCTTTTTGGGGATTATGTTTAAAGGTAATTAAATATGGGCTATGTTTATTGCTTTTGATATTTCATTTATAAATGATTTTAAAATAAAATGATTATTATAAGAATATGTGATTTTAATATTTAGTGGTCTAGTGATTTAAAAAGCATTTTAATAATTTACGATTATGATTTTTATAATGGAAGTAAAATTACTATCTTTTGAGTATATAGGAAAAGAAGCCATAACGTTTTAACGATTTTTTAAGGATTTATTTTTGAATATTAACGAAACTTGGGAAATCTTTTATAATAATTAGCAAATGATTAGACTTATAATAAACAATGGTAAAAGGATTATTATTAAATTATGCTATGTGAATATTTAAAACATGTGGCTTAAACAAGAGTTTATTTGAGGCTTATTTAAGGTTACGTATTTACTAACGAATAATATGCCTGCTAATAAGCTCATAAAGAATTTGTCTTATTAAAAATTTAAATAATTTAAAGCTTTCTTGAATTTTAAGGATCATAAATCTTAAATCAAAAAGCTTTAAACATATTTATTAAAAATATATTAACAATTTATACGCATTTTTTACATTTATTAAACTAACTTTTTTAATTTTAATAAATAAGTATTCCCTATTACTTTAAACAAAAAAAAACAAAAAATCCAGCGCAAAAAACCGCAAAAACCCTAAACTTATATAAAACCTAATAAAAGCTTACTTAAAACCGCAAGGCCTTTACAATTCCTTTTAATAAATTCACCAATAATTAATCCTTTTGAGAAATCTTTTTAATAATAGTATTAGCTTTATTAATAATATTATCATTATCCTTATTCTTCTTTTTATACCTAAGATTAAAATAATAAAGCCTAATTAATAAGATCTTAATTTTCTTATCTTTTTCTTTTTTTTTCTCACTTTTATTATCTAATCCACCTTTTTTCAATAAGGTTTTAAGGATTATGTGAACTGCGCAAACATTTTATATAATATTAATGGAATACTTATAAAATTTTAAAAAGGATTACTAAAAAAGAGCTGTTTTTAGCTTTTAAAAAGGAAATCAATTAAACCCTATAATAGAGGATTTAAGGAGAAGTAACATAACAAGTATACCCAAAGGTGCAATTATAATAGCGTAAATTAATAAAAAGGGTATTAATAAAGCATTTGCTCTTATTATTACAGTTATATGTTGTAAAGTAAACACATAAAAAATAAGGCTTAACAAATTATTAACTTATGAGTATATATTAACATTTACTTATGATTATACAATAAAAACAAACATAAAACATAATATATATATTATGCTTATATTTAATAAGTAAAACCTTGGATTTTAAATTATGTTTTAAAAAGGTACAAAACTTATAAAAATATTTTTAAAAACGCAAAAGTATGTTCAAAATAAATAATAAGAACATAATTAAACGCTTTTAACTTAAGCTTTTATTATTTAAACGTTATAATCTTTTCGACTTTTTTTTTTAAATAAATATGTAAGTATTATTATTATTAACCACTTTAAAAGCTTTACTTTTACTTATAAGAGTTTATAAAATAACAACTTAAGCAAAAAATGAGGTAAAAGTAAAAAAAAGAAAAAGAAAACAAGAAGACATAAGACATTTATGAGGAATAAGAGCTTAAATAAGAAAAGGCATATAAGCAAAAAGGGAAATTATATTAAACTTGCCATTAAATACAAAACAACAATAAGCAAATGAAATAAATAAAATATTATTAAAATCCAAATAAAAAGAATCTTTTAATTTAAGAAAAAAAGAATTCAAACGTATAATTTATTATATAAAAAATAATATATAAAAATATTTAAATAAGCTTATTTTTAAAAGTATTTATTTATAATTATATTATTAGTTAGCTTAATGCTTAAAGCTAAAAAGCACAATACATAAAACATATAATAAAAATAAAAATAAAAATAAAACGAAATATTCATTTAATTAATATAAAGCTTGTAATATTTATTACTCACTTTTTTAGCTAATTTGAGAAGCATTTTAATAATAAAGATTATTTAAATAATATATATAAAAATTAAAGAAAAAAAAATAAAAAAGGCAAAAAATAAAAACATAAGCGTAAATATATATAATATTAATATTAAAGAATTTTTTTTATTTATTAAAGTAAACACTTCTTTTATAATTATTAGCCTAATGGGCACGATCACTCAGTCACTGGCTAACGCGCTTAGGCCACCTAATAATACACCAATTAATAAGCAATGTGCAATAAAACATAAAGTAAATCTCGACTCAACTAATGAATGAGTATGATTTACTTTTATTTCCTATAAACTCAATCTAAAGTAATTACTTAATTTTTAGATTATCTAATCATAGCATTAATTATATAAATCTAATTTCATTTTAATACCGAAAGCATTTGCGCAGAGCCTTATTATCTTAAACTTAAATTAGGTACTTGAAATCAAATAAAACAATAATAATGTATAATTTTTTATTTCTTTTATATTAAACTTATAATTGCATTTTTTTTATATATATTTTAATATATTAATTTAATACGCTTTAATTATATATTTATTATTTATTTTCATTTATTATACCTTATACTCATCATTAGGTATTATATTTATATTAAATATAATAATTATTTATATTATACGATTTTATTACGCGCATTAACTACGCACCTATATATTTCCTTTTTCTTTTAAATTTACATGGCGCTTATACGCAATTATTTACATAATCTATAATAAGTGTATTATGATTCAAAGTATATGATTAATATAATTTTTTTTAACTATAATCGTATATTATACATTAAAGATGGCAAACTCTTAATCATGCGGATAACATCTCACCATAAGGGTATGTCGCGTAACAAGCTCCATTATTATAATAGCATATTTAATAAGGTTTAATGTATACTTACATAAACATTCCATATATATATTTTTAGCTTATAATCTCATTTAAAAAAAACGCTTAATTTAATTCATTTTAACATACTCACACACTTCTCACTTTTAATGATTGTAAAAATCTCTCACACTTAAAAAGACCTGCTCCACTTTCCGTATAACAATAAATAAATAGTTGTTTAAGATAAAATAATATATTATAAAAACTTTTATAAAGAATCCATTATTCTTTTTAATATTCTTTTTATAATTTTAATCTTTTTTATTGAAAAAGCAAATAGTGAATTATGATTTTACGTGAATTATTAAAAACTTAATAAATGAACTAAAAATAACCTTTATTTAATCTTATTAATTAATAAAATAATAACTCATATCTTTAAGGTTAAATTTTTTATAAAAATTAATATTTAATAAGCCTTTTATAAAATCCACATAATTATTAATTTTAAAGACTTTATGACTTTATATATAAAATATAAATTATATAAATATAAGGTATTTCCTTTTAGCCTTATAAATGGCTTAGCCACTTTTTAATGCTTTATTAATAATATTTTTATAAAATATTTAAATGACTTTTATTTAATATATTTAAATGATATTTCGATTTATTTTAATTTAAAAAAAAAGAAATATATGTTAAAAGAGTTTTATAAATCTTGTCAAATCACGGGTTATAAGCCGACATTAAAAAATCTAAATTTAGAATAATAAAAACTAAGTTCTTAGGCTTCATTATTAAAATAAATAAAATTAAAGTGAATTTAAAGAAAATCGCGGTAATTAATAATTAAAAATACGCTTTTAATATACAAGGTATATAAAGTTATTTAGGCTTTTATAATTTCTATTAACGATTCATTAAAAACTATAATTATGTTTACTGTCTTTTCACGCGCCTTATTAAAAAGGATATTTCTTTTAAGTTTAATAACAATTATAAAACAACTCAAAAAATATTATAATTAACGATTAAATCAGCTCTTATTCTCTGTTATTATAACGTATTCAAATAAACACGTTTAAAGACAGACTCTTTTAATAAAATTATAGCTAAAATACTTTCTTAATTATAAGACAATGGACTTTTCTACCCTATGGGGTTTTTTTAAACGATAATCAACGTCAAATTAAATTACCCAATTTACGACAAAAAACTCTTAGTTATATTCTAATCTTTTAAAGAATATAAACCAAAATTAGAGTAAAAAAGAACATATACGTATACACTAATCATAAGGTATTAAAGCATTTTATATTAACAAAAAAAAGTTCACTATTAAACAAGCTCAATAAGCCGAATTCTTTATTAACTTCTACTTTACAATCATATATTATATATGCATCACCAATACTTTAGTTAATATATTATTACAAAGAAATTAAGACATTTTTTTAATAAAAGCCAAAAAACGAGTACTAAAAATTCAACAAATGATCTTAAATAATAAGATTAATTAACAAGTCCTTAATAATATACAACGTATAAAGTTGCCATTTATTAAAAAACCAAAGTCTAAACTCTTAATAAAAAAGCTTTTTGACTTTATTTTAATGGTAATATATAACATTAAAGGTTATAATATTATTAATTAAATTATTATTATAAATAAGACTTTTTTAGACCTTAAGCCTTTTAAGAAAGAAACAAAAGAACATAACTTAAACTATGAATTTTAATAAGATAAGTTATTTTTTTTTAAGGACAACTTAAAATATTAATAAAACTTCTTAAATTATACACTTCTTTAATTTATTACATATACACATAACCTTAAGTGGCATATACTAGGATTATTAAAGTTAAATTATTACTTAGTTACAAATATCATTAAATTAAAATCAATAATAATATTATATGATATATTGTTAATTATAATTATTCTAAAATAAAAGCTCATAAAGACAAGACCCCTGGCTTATTTTATCCTTTACTAATTCTTATAAGATTATATTAACATTTAATAATAAATTTTATAGAATTATTTTAAAATAAAGATAGCTTTGATTTTATGTTTATAATTATAGATTAATTTATAAAAAAGCCCCTCTCTATCCTTTATTATAAAACCATTATTATTAAAAGTATAATTAATCTTTTTTTATTTATTAAAGCCGACATTTTAAAATGCCTAATTTAATTATTTTAAACAAAAGCCCTTAGTTCATTTTAACTTTTTAAAATAAATACTGCCGCATTTTAAGTATAAAAATAAAACTTATTATAATTTATAACCTAAATGTGGATAAATAAACAAAAGTTATAAACTAATATATTAAGTAATGATTTTAATGATTTTATATATATTATTAAAACAATTAAACTTCCCTCTTATTAATTATAAATATTGCTTAATTTATATTATTATATGAATCTTCAAAAAACATGACATTATTTAAGTCTTAAATGGTTATAAATTAAAAACCTCGTATAATATGTATAATTTAAAACTTTTAAACTCAATAATAAAAAACTTAAATAAAAACGACGTTATAAAAGTCACTTTAAATATAAAATAAACCTTAGAGTTTATATAATCTTTAATTTAAATATAATAAGACAAAATAAAACGACTGATAAACTAAACCTATTGTGAAATTAATTAAAATATAAAAGACATAGTACTAGTCTTTACAATTAATTAAAAAATTAATAAGCCTTTATAAAAGCTTTTAAACAAATAATACGGACTAATTAAAATATTAGTAAAAATTAAAAAGAGTTAAAGAATTAAACTCTTTAAAACTTAAAAAGTTTACCCTGTTTTTTACTCTTATTTTTTTTACGAAAATACGTTAATGATCTTTTCTTAAAATAAGTATAACTTATACTGG
Source organism: Helotiales sp. F229 (assembly GCA_002554605.1). Classification (NCBI taxonomy): domain Eukaryota; kingdom Fungi; phylum Ascomycota; class Leotiomycetes; order Helotiales; species Helotiales sp. F229. The sequence goes on from MXAW01000010.1 coordinate 2,449,758, forward strand.
CATTAATATAACTCTTTTTGAAATAAAATAAATAAGAGATTAAAACAATATTAGGCTTTAAACTAATAAATAATACCCTTACATATTAAATTAAACAAATAAGCGTAAATGAAGATTTAAAATAGTACTTAAACTTAAACGTAATAATAATACTACACTTATTAAAGGCGTTTTACTTTAAATATTAAGATATAAAAAGACCTTTAAGAGCTTTATTTTAATAATTAAAGGCTTATAATGTTAAAATCAACGATTATAATGGCTTAAAGAATAATAAACCTATGACGTCAATTATAAGGACGTATTTTTTTTAAAAGGGAGTGATATTATGATTCACTTTATAGGCCACTTTATAGGCCACTTTAAATTATAGCCTATTATATGACAGGCCATTTTATGAAGCCACTTTACATTCGACTTTAAAAAAAATAAGTTATTAAATAATAAAAGGGAAAAAGGTATAACCTATAACTTTAAATAAAGGATAACCGTTAAATGAGTTAATCATTTTTAAGGAGGGATATATAAGGCCTTAACTTATTATATTAAATGTACTCTTTTATTCTTTATCTTTTCTTTTTAATATTAAGTGTAACTTTAAGTTTAAATACTAGGGGACCAATCAGAGATTAGTAGGTGACAGCTTTAGTATTTCTCAACTTTAATAAAGTATTATTATAAGTATTATTATAAGTATTATTATAAGTATTATTATAAGTATTACTAGCCGACTACAAAAACACCACTTTTGACTATAAACTAATGCTTTCCTGGCTAAGCGTTAATAGCTTGATAGTCGTTAATAATTAACGGCCGGCGAAGTACACTAAATTATTGGTTCTCTCTTAACTTATTAATTAAATCGTTTAATAAGTATTTGGCCCGTAAGCTTTTATAAGTGTATTTCCATTAATATCGTTATTTCTTATAATTATAACAAGTCATATATTCGTTTATTTTTCTTTATAAGGTCTTTTATTAATAGGCTTAACACCTTTTATAATATAAGTTCAACTCAAGTTCTTTAGTAATAATAGCCCTTGTTTTTTTTTATCTAAGGTGTGCTGGGTTATTTTCCTTTTTTTATAACCGTTAACTAAGCCTTTCTGTTTATTATAAAAGTAAATTACGTATATCTCTTCTTTTCATCTTTTATTATTTATTAAAAATCGGCTAAGTGCGTGAAATTTCTTATATTTTACGTAATATATTTGGTTTAAAGGCGGTGATAATATTATAAGTATGGCTTTTTTAATCTTAATTAGGGCGTATTAAAAACTAGCCGAAGGTAAAAAAAACGACTTCCTTAAGGGCGGCGTTTAAAATGTAATAAGAGATTAGGTTTTGGCGTATAATAAATTGCCCTGCCTTAAAAATATCGGCGCCATCCTTTTCTTATATTAATAGGAATATAAACGTTTTGTTAAAGTCGACTTTTTTTTATTATCCTAAGGATTTAATAATAGCGTAATATCTAAAAAAGAAGGCGTGGTTACCGGTGTACGGTAAGGATTAACAATATATAAATCTTCTTTTATTGACAGCTTTAACTGTCTTTACGTTTTCTTGAATTTTAAGAGCCTTAGGCATTTATTTAAGTCACGCGGAAATCTTTATACTAGCTTGAATTTCCCAATAATGAAAAAATCTCTTAAATTTTGCCCTCTTGTGATTAGTCATTAATATATAAACCAAGCTTTAATTATAGCGTAATTATAACATGATTTATAAGAAAGAGTCTTTCATAGAGGGTAAAGGGAGGGTAGTATTAATTATACGACATACAACAAAACCTCGGGAGTGCGGGAGTGCGGGAGTACGGGAATGCGGGAATACCCGCGTTTAGTTTAAAAAACCCCACTTTTAAAGGGGAATTATTTAAAAATCATACATTACTATGAGTTTTTAAGTAAAATATAAAATAAGACCTGTTTTAAAATCAACTTAATTAGCTTATTAAAATGGCTTTTTCAGATTTATAATTACTAATATAATTAAAAAAAAATATTAATTATTAAAGAAATATTTTTAAAGAAAATTTATTTAAAAGTCATATATTACTATGAGTTTTTAAATAAAATATAAAATAAGACCTATTTTAAAATTAACTTAGTTAATTAATTAAAATGGCTTCTTTAGATTTATAATGACCAATAAAGTTATAAAGATATTCATTATTAAAAGAATATTTTAGATTTATTAATATTTAAAAGTTGTGCATCACTATGAGTTTTTAAGTAAAATATAAAATAATACCTGTTTTAAAATTAACTTAATTAATTAATTAAAATGGCTTCTTTAAATTTATAATAACTAATACGATTATAAAGATATTAATTATTAAAGAAATATTATACAATTATAATTCAACCAATTTTCATCTTATCTTAATATATAAGCTAATAAGCGGTTATTTATAAGAAATGTAATTAATAAAACTTATTAAAATAAAAAGAACATATTTAAAAATAAAAATATTATTATAACTTAAATATTAAGCCTAATATATAATTAAAAATAAATATTGAGGATTTACCTTAATGATTTCTTTTTATAAAAAATCGATTTCAAAATTAATTAATATATATATAATATTACTTATTAAACTATTAAATAAAGTACTTATTAAGTTGTTTATGAAATTTAATAGTTTAATAAAAAACACTTTTTTAATATAATTATTATTAATACACAGGCCTCGCAAAGCCCCCGGAGAGCCCCCGAAGAGCCTGCGGAGCATTAAAAACTAAAAAAGACTTATTAATATACTTATAATATTGCTTATAATATTACTACTTGACAAGCGCGATAAGACTCAGGCTCTGCGAGTACTTGAATTAATAAAATGTGTTAATTAATTAAGTCCAATCTAAGTAAAAAGTATAAAAAGGGGAAGTGCTCTTTTAAAGCGGTATACAATAGCAAAACCCTATCTAAAAAATGTGCAATGCCAAAAAAGCAATTTAGGCAAGCTGTAGTTGTGCTTATACAACACACCCCTTAATTAAATAATAATAGGAGTTGTTCTTATTATAATTGGCTATTAGGCAAGCTATTAGAAATGATAAAATCAGGCAAACAATTGTGTTATATAAATAAAAGGTTGCTTTTTTTTATTTGTAAACCTTAAGCTTTTAATAAAAGAACAATTTTTGATTTGCTTTTAATTTATATTAATTATAATCAATTAAACAAACAAATAATCAAATTAATTGCTTTTTTTGCAAAAATGGGTGCTAAACTTTATTGATTTATTTGTAAGAGCGTTATTTTCTTTTTTATAAGTTTGATTTAAAAAATATAAAATTTATTTAAACAATTAATTAATTGCTTATAAGCTAAAAAACCTTTGGCCAAAGCTTTGAATAAGCGCGTTATTTGGGCTGCTTTTATTGATTGGGTTTAGAAAAAGAAGGTTATTAATAAGGAAAAATTGGTCCTTTACTGGGGTTATATAAAAAAAGCAATTCAAAACAGAGGCATAGGCCTTTGTTATAATATTATAAATGGCTTACGCTGTTTTAATTGCGCTAGCAACAACCATGTTTGCTGCCCCCCTTTCCCTAATGTTTTAGCTGCGTTCTTGAAATATTAAGATGTTTTTAATAATAAAAGCTTCTTTTTTAAAATAAGTTTATTTAATTTAAAATAATTAAATATATTAACTTATATAAAAGTTAACTAAGCTCAAAAGCGCCTATTTAACAATAAAAAAGATGGGTAATGTTATTCTTGCTGTTCTTATAGCTTGCGTTGCTTAGGTTGCTTTTGGTATTAATATTAATAGCCCTTCTTGCTATTATAGCCCTGGCTAAATTATTAATAATAAATTGCTTTTATATATAAATAAAAAAACTTAAAATAAAAAGATGTATAACAAAAATATGAAAAAAAAGAAAAAAAAGAAATTTAATCCGCTTATTGGCCTTTAAGTTAAAATAAAAGAGGTTGCTGTCAGTTTATTTATTCCTAAGCATAGTTTAAAAGCAATTAATGGCCCTGCTGGTTTTTTTGATGCCCTTTTAAATAATGGAATTTAAGTGCGCCCTTTTTTTAAAAAAAAGCTGCTATTACAAAGCAACAAATTATTAAAATTACTAAAATAATCGCCAATTCTCTTAATAATCTTATTCAAATTGTTTTAGGCCTTCTAATTAATTAAGTTGCTTTTTTTAAAGCTTGGGAACCTCCTTCGTTACCCCAAAATGTCCCCCTATTACTATAACTTGCATTGCGTTTATTTTTCTAAAATAAAATAATCTTAAAAGCAACTATAAATACTGTAATAATACAAATAATTCAAAATCAAAAGCTCTTTAAAAGAAACAATAAAAAACATAAAAAACATTACAAATAAAAGAATAAAAAGTATAAAAAGAAAGCTATTTAAAAACGAGTTTTTTTAAAGAGTTGCTCTAGTTAAGCCCATATATTCATTAAATTAATAAAAGCAATAAAATCTTCGAATTTCTATTGGCTTAAATTCTTAATAAATCCATCCGTAGGCATAAAGCCTATGGGTAAATACTTTATTAAAAAACTACCCTTTTAATATTTTTAATATAATCATATATTTTAAATATTAATATGGCAAAGCTTAATTAAGATGCGCTTGTTTTCCCCAACAATTAATCAAATTATTTGAATATTATTATAAAAGATTATCCAAGCTGCTTTCATATTTAGGTGTAATTTTAAAAAAAATTGCTAAAATGCTATAATCTTTTTTGTTATACGTTTAACCTCAAAAAGCTTTGCTTAAATAATTACAATAATGACTATATTTTGACAAGCTGTTCTTCATAAAATCAAACCATCAAAAAGCATAATAATATATTCTTAAAAAAAGCATCTAATTTCGAAATCATTGCCAAAGGAAATATTTAAAGCTATGATTAAATAAGAAGCGCGCATTTGGCAAATATAAACTATTGCCAAAAATCGGATTCCAAAAAGATATCAAATTGTCCAATTAATAGCAATAAAATGCTTTTTTAAAAAATTAATCAAAAAGTAAAAAAGCTTTAAAGCTGCAAAAGCAATATCCGCGCGTAATATAATCGCAATATAAAGCATTAAATCAACTTTCTCTTAATATTCCTTGACTTTTTTAAAAATTGCTTTCCCAAAATTTTTAATAAATTTCGTATAAAGTAATAGGGTGCTTGGGCAGCTTTTATCAATGAATTCAAAACGCAAAGCAACCTTTTAAATATAATTATCGTATACTAAGAAAACTATCTTAGCCTATCGATTCTTAATAATTCAAATTCCTAAAAACCATGCTATTTCTTATCTTTTAATAAGCTTATACGCCAAATTTAATTCATTTATTATTAATTGCGCTTTTGAAATTGCTAAAACATAATATAGCACTTAAATATTATTAATATAAAACATCACAAATATTATATATTGCTTATTTATAAACATATAAGGCTTTTTTTTTATAAAAAAGCAATTTAAGAATTTAAAGAATTATTATAAAGTTGCCATATTATAATGCTGGGGAGTTTTTAAGTTTATAAAAAGCGCGGTCAACTTTCATTAATATTTCGTTTTGTTTAAAGCCATTAGAAAAATAATAGCATACGCAAACAGCTGAATCATTTTTCTTTGTATTAATAAATGCATTAATAATATTGAATTGTTTTATTTTTAAATTAAATTAAGCTATTTGTTACACAACCAGCGCTATTATTATGTCAACATATCTAATAAAGTCTAGTATATACTTGCGTAAACATTCCATATATATATCTCTAGCTTACAGTCTTATTTTAAAAAAGGTAACGTTCAATTTAATTTATTAAACATATTCACATACTTCTTACTTCTAGTAATTATAAAGATCTTTTATATCTAAAAAGACTTATTCTACTTTCTATATTACAGTTAAAAGCCATAAACTATTACTTTTACTCGGTATATATATAAAATTAGACTTCATCTAAAGCCTTTTATTTATTGATTTTACGATCCTTTTTTATTCTTAATTTTTTAGTTTCTTTACCTAACGATCACTTAATCACTTTAATATATCTACAAACAATAGTAATATTAAAACACTAAATACAAATATCGTTTACAAGAAACCCGAGTAATAAACTAACTAATATACTCATTTTACTTTTAATATAAACATCCTCGGATTATAGCCTTCGGTTAACTTTAATATAACAAATACTCGCATTCTTATAGAAGTCCTCAATACTATTCCCAAAAGCGCCGAGTAAATCGTAGTAACAAAAACTACTCAATCGTAAGTCAACTTTTAAGTCGTATAAACTTAATATAACGTAGACCTCATTACTTAGGCTATAATAATAAAGGCTTACTTAAATCTTTTGGCTTTATTATTAAACAACACTCAAAACAGGACTTCTACTATTACACTAAATAAAAACAAAGCCAAACAATCAACTCCAGATCTTCCTATTCTTATAATCCCAAGAACCCCAATTATAACGGTTTTATATAAGCCAGAATCATATACTTTTAATATTAAAAACGAAAAAAAAAAGTAAAAATCAAACTACACAATTTAATAACCCTAAACAACTATATACTTCAAACTCTACAAATAAATCCAAAAAACCATAATATATGAATACTTTAATATTACCACATTATAACTTGTCTTAAAAAAACACATAAACATTCAAACACTCATTTATTCCCTCCGTTTTATATTCTAACAAACGGACTAAACCCTATAAGCCAACATTAAACAAGAATATATAACCTCGTTCGCCTAAATAAAAAAAATAAAAATCAATTTAACTAAATAAATCATAATATATTAAGCCCTCCTTTAAAAGGCTAGATTATATAAAGTCACTGATATTAAAAGATCTCAAAGACTTATAGACTTCTTGATTACTACTAGATAATTTAATAACAAATAGTCTATTAATCAATATCAAAAAATCAAAAAAGCCAACGAGTTTAAAAACCTTCTTTTATATACTCTAAAACAATTATACCGCCTTTTTTATATAAACAAAATAAATCCGACATATTACGAGTTTATTAATAATAAACTACATATTAATTATTTTATTATTTTCTAAAAAAAATCAAATAATACAAAATCCAAAAACAAAAACTCATCTAAGGCCCAAAGCAAAAAATCTTCTAAAAGTTCATTAAATTAACGAATTCTAAAACAATTATATTTATATTCTAAAGATCTACACAAATAATCCTTTAGCCATTATATAAAACTCTAACTTATTATTTATAAAAAAGTTTTTAAGACTCTTTTTAACAGATTATTTAAACCAAATCTAAAACAAAACAAAAATTAAACTAAAAAAATCCGTCAACAATTTATAAAAAACAAATAAAAAAACTTATAAAACCAATTTAACTAAAACAAGCCTTTGCTTTTATTAGTCAAAGATTTAATTAAAAAATCAAAAAACTCGGAAAACTTGGGGAAACCTAAATCCAAGTTCTTAAAAAATATCTTTAATAAATCAGTAAAATTAAAAAACAATACGTTTCTAGTACTCTTATTAAGTCTTAAAAAAAGGGCTTAACCAAAAGTTTACTTTTTTTTAAAGAAATACCCTACACCCTTTTTTTAATTCAATATTCTTGGACAATTATAAAACAACCAACCTAGTCAACGATATCTCGTTTCTAAAACCTAAATCTTTTATTAAAGCAAAACTAAATAACATTATAAAAGCAAAGAACAGCTAATTTCTTATTTTAAGGCATAAAACTTAAATAATAATAAACGCCCTTATAAATAATAATAATCAAACATATAATCTTATTCTTTATAACATAACTATCATAAAAAGATTTTATATTAACATTATCTCAAAAACTCGTCTATTTAAACAAAATATTTGATTCTACAAAATAAATTGTACTTTACACTAAGGTAACAATAACGAACCTATAATAAACCACTTTATTATTCATTAATTAAAACGCCGACAAAACTTTGTATTTTTCGAATATAAAAAACATTCAAACTACTTATATAAAGTCCCCTCAAACTCTACAAGAACTATGATTTATATAACTATAAAATAAAAGCTCAAACAAGTATTAAAGCCAACCCGAGAACATAAAAACCCTCGATTAAATACAAAAACAGTGTAGCATTTATACACCGGTCATTTAGGCCTAAATATATTAAAAAAGTTAATTAAATCAGCTAAGAATATTAAAATAACAAATAAAGTTAAACGTTTAAAGTATAAGTAATATATACTTACTTATACTTCTAACTCTAATTTTACTCGTCCAATTTATCAATAATTACTACGTTTATTCTAGAGAATCACATAAGATCTTTTTAATTACCCGGGTTATTTTAGAGGTATATCTTAATTACTAGTACTCAAATGTGAATATAACAAAATACTAATTAAATATACTTTATACTCAAAAGAATATAATAAGGTATTTGAGTATATTAAGAACTTTAAATCTTAAGTTTAAAGGTAATTCGGACTTTTAATATATAAGATCAAATATAATTAAAAAAAGGCTATTATTATAATTAAAGGGTTTATAAAATACAAAGAATAGGTTTTTAAACTTAGAATTAAATTCGAGTTTTCCTTAACTATAACTTATAAGTCAAATGATAATACCGAAAAGGCTGGCTAAAAAACAATTAACAAAAGGGTAAAAATATAGTTAAGATTTAATCTTTTTATTAAACTAAATATTAAATATGTACTTATAGATATTTATTTATATAACAAAAGCCTAAGGCATATAAACAACTAATAATTACTTGTTAAAAAAAACGACAAGTAATTTTGTAACTACTTTTAATAATACAATCTTATATTTATTGCCAAAATCATTGTCGATTTTAGACTAAACTAAAATAGAATTTATATGTTTAAATATAAGGCGTATATACTAATAGTAAAACGAACATTAAGAAAAGACAAAAAAACGTTCAAAACCAATATACATACGCACATTAGATACTTAATAAGATATATTACTTTAAATATCTACAAGATCTAAGTGCCACGCCTCAATAGAATCATTATTACTCGTAACGTACGATTTAATAAAGAAAGCTTTTATACTTCTCTTTAAAAAAAGCAAGAGATTTCAGTCTCGGAAACTCAGTCGATTTATAAGCTTATTAAACAAAAAGAATTAATTAACAATTAGACTAGAATTTTTAAGGTAAAAAATAAAACTGTCAAAAAACAAAATACTATAAAAAAGGCATATTAAAATCTCTTTTAAAAACCACAAAACAACGAACAAAAACTCCTAAAATATAAAACTCAAGGGTAAAAAATTATACTAAAAACCTTAGTACTTAAATTAGACTTTTAACTCTAAAAATAACACTTGTCCTAGATAAAAACGTATAAAAACCAAAAAAGCAGTTATCGGGTACATTAAACCTAAGGCCTGATTTAGGTATAAATCTAGACTTAAAGGTATTTTGTTTAAATAAACATATATAATTCACAAATTAGGCGTTAAACATACCCTAAGATTAAACAATGGATCCGCTTCAAGTATTAAGACTCGAGGTCCAAATCCTGTTATATAATCCGAATATATATTAAGACATATTATTCCTAAATTATAAGGAATTAAAATCCGAATCTTTTAAATTAACAAAAACATTGATGTATTTTTAAACTATAATAACTAAAGCTTAATTAATTAAACCAGAACCCTTGAACACTTAAAACAAGCCACTAAAAGCTACAAAAAGAAAAAAGAAATAATCTAAAAGATATATTAAAGTATTCGTTATATTTAACACAATTCTTAAAAAAACAAAATCCTAACAAAAACACCTCAAACTTAAGAATATTTATAATTTCGGGGGTAATATATCAAAAAAAAGCACTCTTCTAACCTATACAATAATCTTATATTATATATAAATCCTATACTTAATGGACTAATGCCTAATTAATATATGTCTCCGGAAAAACAAAAAGAACTAAGACAAATAATAAAGACAATATATATAATAATTACAATAACTATTTAAACAAATCACCCAAGAAGACAACTATTACTAAAAGGGAAAATCCTACTTCCCAAAATTAAAGTCCAAGATCTTTTATTAAAACCCAAAAGGTAAAACGATTTTAAAAATCACCTAATAAAAACGTGGTTTATTAAGGATATTTATTTAAAAATAAATAATATAAACAAATACAAATATTAGACGCCGGAATACTTTAACTTAAATATTATATTAACGTTTATATTATTTATATAAGTGTTCAAATATAAACCCGATAAAAACAGATATATTTCGAGATACCAATTATATATTATAGTACACGGAGACTTTTAAAGCGAATCCACGATTATTTTAATATATATAAGCACTTTAACAACTAAGTCATTTAAAATAACTATAGTGTTTATAGTTAAATTCGATTTAAAAATCAAATACTTTAACATAATCAACGTATTTATTAACGTTTTCTAAAATATAAACGAGGAAACAATATATTACAAATTTTCTCTTGGCTTTTAAAAGCTAAAAAAGGTATTACGGGTTGATTGTATATTTTACGGAATATACGACTCCCTTTATCTTTAATATAAATACGTCAATAAGACTTTAATAAGTCTAAGGTTATTTTTTTACTTTAAAAAGCCTTATATATTTACGGATTTTAAGTATAAAACTTTAGTATTATTTTATATTAACGACATTTAAGTGCTCTTTTATCGAAATAAAACAAAGCTTAATAAAGAACTCATTAAAAAACTCAACTAAATATATAATATATATAATTTTTAAATATTAAAATAATACATAATTAAAAGCGTAAGACTATTTTCCTTATTTATAACTAATATATTAAAAAGATTATTTACAAATTTAAACAAACAAATAAAAAGTATCCTATAACCCCATTACTTTAAATCGAATTTATAAAATCCAATAATTAAACATTAAAAAAAGTTATTAAAATATATTAAAAAAAGGTTAGATTTGTGTTATATACAGCGATTGTTGTATAATTAGACGTCGTATATACCGTAGCTTTCCTTTTATAATTTGCCATAAACCCTAGACTAAAGTACTTTACAGTTATATATTGGCTTATTTGGTACTTGTTTAAAACGTACTTTTTGGGGATTATATTTAAAGGTAATCAAATACAGGTAATGTTTATTGCTTTTAATACTTTATTTATAGATAATTCTAAAACTAGGCGATTATTATAAAGATATATAATCTTAATGTTTAGTGGTCTAGTGATTTAGAAAGTATTTCGACAGTCCACGATTATAACTTTTATAATAAAAACAGAGTTATTGTCTCTCGAATATATAAGAAAAAAAACTATGGCGCTTTAACGATTTTTTAAGGATTTGTTTTTAAATATTAGCAAAACTTAGGAAATCTTTTGTGACAATTAATAAACGATTAGGTTTATAGTAAACAATAGCGAAAAAATCGTTACTAAACTTTGTTATATAAATATTTAAAACATATAACTTAAACAAGAATTTGTTTAGGGCTTGTTTAAAATTATATATTTATTAACAAATAATATATTTATTAATAGGTTTACGAAGAATTTGTCTCATTAGAAATTTGAGTAATTTAAAGTTTTCTTGAATTTTAAAGATTATAAATCTTAAGTCAAAGAGTTTTAAATATATTTATTAAAAATAGGTATTTTTTGTTATTTTAAACAAAAGAACAAAAATCTAGCGTAAAAAACCGTAAAAAGAAACCTCGAGTCTACGTAAAACCTAACAAAAGTTTACTTATGAATATAATGCCTTTGTAATTCCTTTTAATAAAGCTATTAATAATTGATCTTTTTCTTTTTTAGAAATCTTTTTAATAACGGCATTAGTTTTATTAATATTATTATTATTATTTTTATCTTTTTTTTTACGCCTAAGACTAAGACAATAAGACTTAAAAGGTAAGATCTCGATTTTTTCTTTATTTTTTTCTTTTTCTTTATTTTTATTATTTAATTCACTTTCTTTTAATAAAGTTTTAAGGGTTATGTAAATTGCGCGGATATTTTATATAATATTAGTAAAATATTTATAAATTTTCAAAAAGGCTCACCAGAGAAAAAGGGCTGTTTTTAGCTTTAAAAAAGGAGATTAACCGAATATTATACTAAAGGATCTAAGGAGAAATAATATAACAAGTGTACCCAAAGGTACAATTATAATAGTACAAACCAGTAGAAAAGGTATTAGCAAAGTATTTGCCCTTATTACCGCAATTATATATAATAAAGTAGATATATAAAAAACAGGGCTTAATGAATCGTTGACTTACGAGTATATATTAATATTTATTTATAATTATATAATAAAAATAAATATAAAACATAATAAAAAAATATATACTATACTTATATTTAACAAATAAGGCCTTAGATCTCAAATTATACTTTAAAAAGATGTAAAACTTATGAAGAGATTTTTAAGAATATAAAAATATATCTAAAATAAACAACAAAAATATAATCAAATGTTTTTAACTTGAACTTTTATTATTTAAACATTGTGATTTTCCCGACTTTTCACTAATAAATATATAGGCGTTATATTTGTTAATTACTTTATTTGCTTTGCCTTTGCCATTAAGAGTCTAAAGAATAATAACCCGGGTAAAAAACGAAACAAAAATAAAATAAAAAAAAGCAAGAAAACATTAGACATCTATAAAAAACAAAAGTTCAAACGGGAAAAGGCACACAAATAAAAAGGGAAACTATATTAAACTTATTATTAAATACAAGACGACAACAAAAAAATAAAATAAATAGAACATTATTAAAGTCCAAATAAAAAAGATCTTTTGACTTAAGAAAAAAAAAATCCAAATATATAACTTATTATATAAAAGGTAATATAAAAAAAAATATTTAAACGAGTTTATCCTTGGAAGTATTTATTTATAATTACATTATCGGTTAACCTAGTGTTTAAAGTTAAAAATCATAATATATAAGACATATAACAAAAGTAAAAAAAAAACAGAATATTCACTTAATTAGTATAAAGTTTACGATATTTGTCGCTTATTTTTTTAATTGACTTAAAAGGCATTTTAATAATATAAATCGTTCAAATAGTATATGTAAAAATCAAAGAAAAAAAAAGAGAAAAGGCAAAAGACAAAGGCATAAGCGTGAATATATATAATATTAATGTTAAAGGAAAGTTGTTATTTATTAAAATAAACACTCCTTTTATAGTTATTAACCCAATAGGCGCGATTACTCAATTAGTGGCTAACACGCTCGGGTTACCTAATAATATACTAATCAACGTACGACGTATAATAAAATATAAAGTAAATCTCGACTCAACTAATAAATAAGTATAATTCACTTTTATTTCCCGCAAACTCAATCCGAAGTAATTACTCAAACTCTCAGATTACCTAATTATAGTATTAATTGTACAAATCTGATTTTACTCTATTAACAAGAGCACCTGCGTAGAGCCTTATTATTTTGAACTTAAACCAGGTACTTAGAATTAAGACAACGATAATATATAATCCTTTATTTCTTTTACGTTAAACTTATAATTATATAATTTTTTTTTATATATTCTAATATATTAGTTTAATACGCTTTGACTGTGTATTTGTTGTTTATTTTTATTTGTTATACTTTATATTTACTATTGGGTGTCATATTTATATTAGACACAACGATTGTTTATATTATACGCCTTTACTATGCATATTAGCTACGTACTTATATATTTCTTTTCTTTTGAATCTATACGGCGCCTATACATAATTATATATATAATCTGTGATAAGTGTATTGTGATCCGAGGTATATAACTAATATAATTGTCTTTTTTGGCTACGACCATATGTTGTGCATTAAAGATAGCGAGCTTTTGATTTTGCAAATAACATTTTATTATAGGGGTGTATTATATAACCAGTACTATTATTATGTCAGTATATTTGATAAGGTCTAATATATGTTTGCGTAAGTATTCTATATATATATCTCTAACTCATAGTCCTATCTTAAAAAGGGTAACGCTTAATTCAATTTATTAAATATATTCATACACTTCTTATTTCTAATAATCGTAGAGATCTCTCACATCTAAAAAGACCTACTCCACTTTCCGTATCACACTATTATAGTTATGGCGGTTTTAAATAAGTAAGCAGCTAAAGTTGCGGTATATATTAATAAAATAAAGGTTTTAAATTATAAGTCCCTTTTAATTATCATTTAAAAGCAATATTTAATTAAATAATTATTAAAATTTATCTTATAAATAAAAACCTATTTTAAAAAAATCGGTTACTTAAAGGCATAGCTATGCTTTATTACCCTTCAGTAATTACGCGACTTTAAATTAATAATCTCCATAATAGCTCCGACTTTAAAATGCTCCCCAAAAGGATAATATTAAAAATCTCTTTAATTTAATGATACCTTTGGAAGTTACAATTGATGAATTTTAAAAAAAGCAATTGATTATCAAATTTTAATATTATTAAAAACAAACGCTGCAATTATAATATAAATTGCTCTCAAATCCTTTTTATTACTATACACCTTTTTTTGATTAGGCCAAAAGATAGCCAAAAAATCTTTAAAATGCTTGCAATTGCTTATTGGGTTTAATACGCCTTTTAATAATTCTTTTATTATAATAAAATACACACTATAATTAGGTTGTATTAATTATCTTATAACTTTAATCTTTTGACTTTTATTATTTGATTTTAAAGGCACCCTTTTTCTTTTTAGGGGTTTAGGTAGCTTTTAATTTTAATCTTTTGCCAAAAGCAATAAAAGCTATTTTATTCGCGGCTTAGTATTATAAAAATTATTATGTTCAAAAGGCTTTTTAGCCTTAATTGCTTGAAGTAAAGCTTTTATAAGCTTAGGTTTAATATTCTTAAGTATTTTTTATTGCTTTTTAAGATTTTGCTTTAGGTTATGTGGCTCTTAAGCTTATAAAACAATTTATAAAATTAATTTGCGCTTCGCACCTATATCAAGTTTTTTGGGATTTATTATATTACGTAAAATACTTTTCTTAATTGCGCTTGGTGCTGCTAATTATCTTAATATATTAATATTTTATGAAATCTAATCAAAGTGCTTATAAATTAAAAGTTTAATACTTTTTCATATTTTTACCCCCAAATTCTTATTAATAAGCATTAAATCAATTAAAGGCTTAATTAAAGATTTAATGTCTAAGTTCATTAATTTAAGGGGAAATTGCTTCATCCTCAAGGTTATAAACTCAAATTCAATTAAAGGCGTTATTGCCATTCCCAAATTAATAAGCTCCTTAACTTTCATAGCTTTTAAAGCTTTATTCAATTGCTTTTATTTAAAAAAAATACTAGCATTTAATTGCAGCATATTATTGGCATTTAAGCGATTTATTAATATATACTTAGCGTCCTAAGCCCTCATTTTATCTTTTTAAAGCAATTCGGCTATTTCTTGAAATCTTGCGCGCAGTTGGCCGGCCGCTTTCTTAATATTAAAAAAAATAAAAAATAAGGTTTTATTAAAAATAACGTTTTTTATGATTATTACATATTATAATTAAGGCACCCAAATCTTGTATATATTAAATAAAACGTAATCAATCAAATACCTAATATGCGCTCTTAAATCAATTTTAAAAGCTTTTCTTTTGCAAAGCGCTTTTTGATTTTTTAATAAAAGGTATACGCGCGATTTGTACGCATAAATCCCGCTTTAATCAGGCCATAAATCAATGGTAAGTTTAATAAATAACTTTGGGTCATACCATTTAAAGTATTATCTAAATCAAAAATGAAGCACCTCATTTGGACTTTTAAATGCTTTTTGTGCTAAAAAACTTATATTATAAAAATATATTACTGCAAAAACAATTTTAGGCCATAATGCCTTAAGGAAATTGGCGGCAAAGCGTATTTTAATTGCTTTTTTAATAATTTTCTTGCCTGCTTACTTTGCTTCCCCATTTGGCTTATAAATATATAATGGCATAAGTTCTAAATTAATACCGCTTTCATAAGTTCATTTCTTAAATTAAATTGCTTTATTTAATTTAATAATTAAGGTTTTATTATTTTAGCAAATTTTACAAATAAAAAAATCAAATTGCTATTTTATTTATTATTTAAAAGATTAGAAAGCAATTAATATTGCGTTTAATCTTTTGCTTTTGAATATAAAGCTATAAAAAACTTTTATAAATTTGTTTTTAATCAAAAAAAGCTAATTGCTTTCATTAAATCCAAAAGGATAATTAAATAAATCCCAGGTAATTTAATAAAAAGGTTGGGTAGCTTTCCTTTTAAATAATCGCCAATTAATATTTTAATATGCTATTGCTAAAGCACATTGCTCGCATTTTACCTTTATAAGGCCTAAAATTTCAATATTGCAAGCATTCTTTATTAATGCTTATAATACTTTTTTCTTTAAATGCCTTGCGCAAAAGTACCATAAGTGCGCTATGTTTTATTAAAGTCTCAAATAACGCCTACTTAATTAAAAACTTTATTGAATGCTTTTTATTATTATTAAAAATATTAAAAGTTCAAAATTAAGGCGTTTTAATACACCAAAAGCAATTAATAAAGCAAAAAAGTAATTATTAAGCTTATATTTAAAAAAGGCTAAATTTGCATAGCGTTCTAAATTTTTAATAATCATATTATTTTTTATCAATCCATAGCGCAAAGTATAATTTAAACCATTATACCAAATTCCTTTTTTTAATAAATAAGCTTTTAAAATAATATTAATATTAAAATCCTTAATAATAATAATATTAATGAGCTTTAAGTTTATTATATTTGGCCTGTTTTTTTTTATTAAAAGCATCTAACATTAAGCAAGTACCCAATCCTTTTATTAATAAGCTTAAAGTATCAGCTTCAACAGCATCATTAATAATTGCTTTTATAAAAAAGCCAAGAATCAAAAGATTAACTAAGTTTATTAAATAAACTGCAGCTTTGTTATTAATTAAAATGCTTCTAAAAAGTGGGTAATAATTAAAATCCCATATAACGTATATTTCAATTGCTTTCATTGCAAAATCAAGCAGTTAAAGGCTAATTATTATAAAGATTTTTTTTTAGAATATGCTAGCGCCAAAGGTTTTAATGATTGGGTTGTTTTAGTGTTATTAATTAAAGGGAAGCAATTAAAAGGGCGATTGTCAAAAAAGCCTATGATTTATTAAATAGGAAGCATTTTCCAGCCACGTTTATTTGCTTTGCTTTAAAGTTTAATAAAAGTAATAGTTAGCTTTAAGCATATCTTCTTAATCTTTTTAATTAAAGGTAGGTTGCGCAATTTGTTTTTAATGAAATTATTAAAAGAATAGCGCAATTGGAAGCATTCTAATGGCTTATGTTAATAAAAACCCATTACGTAAGCGCAATCCTTGAAAAAGCTACTTAATTTGAAGGGGCAAGAGCAAAAGGAAAAGAAAAACCTATTATTATTATTAAAAGCATCTAATTTACTATTAAAAATAGCAATTGAATATAATCCAATAGGCTTTTCAAAAAACGATTTAAGTTGCGATCATTTAATCAAAGCTGCAAATATTATATTATATTAAATCAAAGTAATTGGGTGAAATCTCCTTAAAATAATATTTTTTCAAAGCTTAGCGAACTTATATTGCGCCTATTGGGGAGCTAATCAAACTTTTATTATTTTTAAGAAAATGTGAATTGCTAAATCCTTTATCACAAAATCTAAATTATAAAAAAGCGCTTTTTAATAAGCATATCTTTATTTCTAAATTCAAATAATAGGCTTAAATTATTAATAAATTGCTTTATAAAGCATTGCGGTATAATTTTCCTTGATTTAAATCAAAACATTTAATGCTAAAAAAGCATAGTTTTATTAAAGGATTTGCATCAATTATTAAATAGTTCAATTGCGCTTATAAATGTTTTTGCTTTTTAAGAAGATAGCGCTATAAATATCATTATTAATATGCTTTTAAACCCATTTTATAGCGGCCTTATAACTTCTTGCCTTTTTGTTTCAAAAAGGCATAAGCATTAAGTATTTTATTAAAAGCAGCTTAAATTTAGCCGCAACCTTTTTTAAGATCGCTACCTTATAATTTGCCTTATCAAATTTCGCTCCCTTAGCCTTAAGATCTTTAATATCTTTTTCCCAAGCAACCTAAGCCTTAATTATTGCTTTAGCTTTTTATATATTATTAATCTTATATTTAATAATAAAAAGTATTAAAGCAATTGGTTTTATGTCCAATGGGCTTATTAAATTGGGAGCATTTAAATCAAGCTTTGTTTAAACTTTATTTAAACAACAAAAGTTCTCATAAGCTTAAAATCATATAAGCCAAATGCGCTTATTATAAATAAGCAACAGCTCTTTAGCTTTAGATTTATTATTTATTATGGAGAGGTTGCTTTCAAGAGCTTAAAGCATAAGGGAAAATTTGAGGCATTTAAGAAATTGAAGGAAAAAGAAAAAGTGAAAAGCAATTAAAGGACTTAAATCCATAGCTTCTTTAGGTTCTTATGCAAGTTATTGGGGTTGAAAAAGCGATGTATTGAAATAGCCATGAAAACTCTGCAACAGGTAACTTGCAAAACCTCAAAAACTCCAAAAAACTTAAAAAGCTTTAATTTAATTGGCTGCACGCAATATAAAAGAATACTAACTTAATAGCTTTATTACAAGGCTCATAACTAACAAGCACAATAAAACTCAAGCTTTGCAAGCACTTAAATTGATAAAATATGTTAATTAATTAAGTCCAATTTAAATAAAAAGTGTAAAAAGGGGAAGTGCTCCTTTAAGGCGGTATACAATAGCAAAACCCTATTTAAAAAGTGTGCAATGCCAAAAGAGCAGTTTAGGCGAGCTGCAGCCGTGCCTGTACAACACTACTTTTAATATTACTACTTTTAATATTACCACTTTTAATAATATTATATTACAATTAAGTAACATTAAAGCTGTCACCTATTAATCTCTGATTGGTCCCCTAGTATTATTATAAAAATACAATTAATATTAATTAATATAAAAGCGCCTGTTTATATGTTATCTTAATATTATAGTAGTGGCTTTGAATAAATAAACAAGGGGTAGGCAGGGTAAACAAGGAAGTCAAAGTTAATTAAAGTTAAAATCGTGAAAATCGTGAAAAGTCGTTTTTATACGCGATTACGGCGTTAAATAAACTTTATAATAGTTAAAACTTAAATAGTATTTATCTTTTTTATTTATAGAACTACTATACTCTTTTTTATATTAATATCTTGGCTTTTATTATATATTTTTTTATATTAATATCTTAATCTCTATTATATTCTTTTTTATATTACTATCTCAGTCTTTATTATATTCCCTCTTATATTAACATCTCGGTCTCTTTTCTTTATTCCGTGAATTCTCCGCCTCCTTTCCCTTTATCTTTAGTACTTTTGCTTTCCTTATTATTTAAAAGGTCTTAATTTACTGGCATTAAGGCAAAGTCTTTTAATATTACAGGCATAGGTGTTTTATTCGTAATATTCTTCTCTAAATTATAATAATAAAACTTCTCTTTATAAGCCCTCATTTTTAATTCTTAAACCACTTTATGAGATTCTTTAGTAGTTATTACTACCTTTGCCTTTTATATATATATCTTTACATCTTTTCTTTAGTCCTAATAAATATTATATCTCAATCTTAAAATATAAGTGGCGAGTTTTATTTTATTCGGGCGATTAATACGTCTAAAATAAGGCCTAACTTAAAGAGTTTTATAGCCGTTAAAAACTGATATAAAATAGTGTTAAATAAAGAGGGTAATTTAAATGGCAAAGCTTTCTTAAAAAAATTATGTCTTTTAGTTAGACTTTTTTAAGTTCCTTCATTAGTGATTTTTAAAGACTAATAGTTGTTTAAGACGTTAATAAACTAAGGGAATATATCGTACGCTTAATCTCACTAATTGGCTTATTAGACTTATAAGGCAGAGTAGGTATTATAACTTGTACTTATCCTTTTTTATAAAATACAACTTTGCACGAAATTATAATCTTGTCTTAGTTTTCTTTAGTTACTATTATTTTAATAAATTTATAAATAAAACCATTCGTTTATTAATTTCGTTTATAAATGTTTAACTAAAATTGTTTTAGTTACCTTAAATGCGTTCTGGTAAAGATTATTATAATAAAGGACTTATCTTTATTATCTAAAAAAACCTTAAATTTATATTACCCTTTTATTATATTTTAACGCATTTGACACGTTAATATTAATGTGTTTAAAATACGTTAAATCATTAGGTTAGTTATACTTAATATAATAAGGGTATAAGGCTAGCCTTTAATGTTTGTCCGGTTAAAAGGCGGCGTAAAGGGCTTAATATAAAGGGTCTTGTTTTATTGATTATTGTCTTATAAAGTAAAATTTATTCTTTAATTAACCTTAATTCTTATTATTGTTTATTTCTTAGAAATGATATTTATATATTGTAAACTTAAATAAAATTAAGTTAATTGGGCCAATTTCTTATTATCACTTAAATAAGTTAATATTAATAGACCTGCTTTACTTTTAATCTTTAGTGTTAATGCTGTTAATTCTGTTTTTAAGAGTAAGTTAATTATAATCAAAAATAACTTTAATATTTAAAAAAATAAACTTATATGTGTTAAATTTATTCGCCAAATATAGCGGCTTGTTTTTACGTTAAAATCACATTATAATATTATTAACTGCTTTTAGATCTTTTACCTTAGTTTAATGTTCTAAAATATATTAAAAGCGCTATTAAAACGTATTTATAAATAAAGCCTTTACATAAAACCTAACTTTCTCACTTATATTTTTTAAAGTGTTTATAATAAATATGGCTTATTTTAATTATTTTCATTAATAACCTTAAGGCTATTATTTTTATAATTAACGCCTTCTTATTAACCTTTCCGTTTAAATAGCGGCTTTATTTAATAAGTACTTATAACGGCGCCGTTTCTTTAAAAGCGGCCTTTTTATTATAAAGCTTTCCTTATTTGTTTTATTTTCAGAATTAATAATTAACGGCACCCACTTACTCCTTTAGCGAATGTTTAATAAGCCGTTAAATGCTTAGTCTTAAGAAGCCGTTGCCAAAGGAAGCTCTGAGGGGGGCTCTAAGAGCGCATCTTTAAGGGCGCTGATTTTAGAGGCTAGGCCTCTTAAATGCGGTGGCTTATTCATAGCTAAGGAGGGCTTTAATTTATGAATAAAGCCAGTAATTAATAGCCTTAATAGGTTAGTTTATATCTTAATTTGTTTTTGTTTTTATGTCATAAAAAGCGATAAATTAAATATATTACTTATCCTTTTCACATTTAATAGTATAACCTCTTTTATAACTCTTACCCTTTTTTTAACGCCATAATCCGATTATACATAACCTTATTAACATATGTAATCCCTTCGCTAGCTTTAATTTTCCTTATTAATTTATGTATTTTTTTATAATAATGTATTGAATAGGCTTTTATTAAGTGCTTTTACTAATATAAAAGTCACGTCGTTTTTTTACTTCCTTTTAAGCTCTTTTATTACTTTTTTTATTTTAATTTATTTTGACTTTTTTATTTTTTTATTTTAACTTAACTGTGCTTTATTTTGAATTTTAGCTTAGTCTTTATTGATTTATATGCCTTACCTTATATTATATATTTGTAAAATTACTTAATTAAGTCGTTTATAATATCGTGTATTCTTATTAATTACTTTAAAAGCTTTTACTGGCTTTTATAACGCTCGGCGACATCAGCGATAATAATAAGGCTACTGATTAAGCTTTTAACATTTTCTAATATTATTTCATAAACCGTTAACGCCTTTAATTAAAGCTTATTCTAATAATTTATGATTTTAGTTTATAAGTGAAGTTAGAATTTAACAGTAATGTTAAAAGATTATTTATTATTAAAAAGTTTAAAAGGTTAAGTTTAAAAATAAAAATAAAATTGAACTTTTATTAAATTAATTTTAAATTCTTTTATGAATTTACTTTTTAAACTTCTTTTTAACGCGTCGCCTTTAAAAGCTTAATTTCTTGCGCTTTTAACTTTTTTTTCTTTTAATAATTTTTTTTAAATTTTTTAACGCCTCTATTCCTTACGTGCGCGTGTGAGTTGGCGGGGCCTGCTAAGTAATACTGACTCGCCTTATATAATAAGGCCTTTAATAATAACGTTTATTCTTAAACTAATATATACCTTTTTTAATATTATACCCCTCATAATATTTTATTATGCTTATTTATAATTAGGGCCTATTTGTGAGTATTATCTATAACCGCCGTTGATTTGACTCCTTTATAAAATCAATCATTACATTATTATTCTTTATTTTATTCTTTAATAATAAGTATATTTCGGATTATATAAGTGACTTTTATACTAAAATAACCATGTTCGTTATCCGCTTGCCTTTTAATGATTAAAAGAAATTTCATGATTACTTTTTTATATTATTTATTAATAAAAATATAAAGTTCTATAGCGTACTTTACGTTATTTAATTTAATCAAGTTTTTTTACTATTAAATGGCTTAGTTTAAAAAAAGTATAATTATGAGTTTCGTGGAGGCGACATTACGATAGCCATTTTGCTATTAAAGCTTATTAACATTTTAAGGTATCTTAATTATAACGCTTAGTTTAAGTATATATTTAATGGAAAAAACTACCCCGCCATTGTCACCTTAGCCGCCGGTTTATTTATTATAAATCCCGCCAACGCCTTTATTAATAGTGTCGCCGTTATTATAACTGGCTCTACCTTTTAATTCACTTATGGCTTTAAAAGATTAATTACATTTAACGTTAACTTTATTAATATGACTTATTATTATTATAACTATCTTAATTAATCTTATACTAACAGCTTTTACGCCTCCCCTTTTGTTAACAACGCTATCTATTTTGGCTTCATTAATAAGAATAAGCACTTTTACCGCGTTTTAGCCTTTTAGGTTATTATTATTTTATATAAGAAAAGGGTTTCTTAAAAAAACGTTATTAAAGAAAAAAGCCTTAATAAAAAGCGTAAGGGTAAGGCTATAGTTATAGGTAAAACTATAAATAAAGATAAAGCCGCGATTAAGGGCGAGGCGAATAAGTCTATAGCCGTGGATAAGGCTAAGTGTAATACGATTATTAAAGGCGTGGCTTAAAAGGTTCTTATTAAAAAGAGAAATGTTTAAGGCTTTAAATTAATGTTATTTAAAAACGCTTATTTAATACGTAAGTCCTTTTACCCTTTTTACTTTTATTTCCCTTTGTTTACTTTATATTTAATAGTTTTATAATTAATAAATAAAGCGTTAAAGAAGAATGCCACCGTTAATTGCCACTACGGCTATAACAACCTTTTAAATAATAACGAAGAGGAAATTAACATAATATAATATAATTACTATAATAAGTAAGTGTATCACCTTCACGCCAAGGAGATCAAAAGATAGTTTTATACTTAAGAAGTTAACCCAAAATATTTTATTTACGGCGTATACTTTAAATTAAATAAGGTTAAATTAAATATCTTTAAGGCTAACGTTTAAGCCGCGATTAATGGTAGTAATAATAACGCCTACAAGTGTAATAACAATTATGCTCGCGGGAGTGGCGATGGTATTATAAAAGCTCAAAAACAACAAAGATAATAACAGCTATGTTCATAAAGGCGGTAATAATATTTTAAAGGTTAAAAATAATAAGAATAATAAGTTTGAGGATTTTTGATTAAGTGATTAATATTCCTGGGTATGAATTTCCGTAAAGAACCCTTTTTAATTAAAAGGGGCTTATGATTTTAAAGGCCTGGCCTTTAAAATAGGATTTGCGTAACATTAATAATATATAATATATGTTATTTACATATATTTTAAATAATAAATAAAATGACTTAACTTTACTTTAAACTTTAAAATAATTAAAATATTATATTTTAAGCCAGTCTTTAAAGCCTTTATTTTTAAAGTGTAACCTGCCGTTTGATCCTGTAAATTTAAAAGGCCTATGATTTTAAGGGCCTGATTTTTAAAATATAATTTGTGTAACGTAAGTAAAATGTGATATATTATTAAATTATATAAAAAAAAGATTTTATTTTAAGTTAACATTTTAAGTTATAAACGTTAAGTAATTAAACCTTTAAAGATATGGTTTATTTGATAATCTCATAAGCTTAAGGTATTATATTTTTTAAATCGTTTAAAATTAAAAGGGGACTTAATAAATAACCTAAAAAGCTTTTTAACGTAAGATATAATAATATATAAAAGGCCGATAATATATTCTTTCTTCGTAAAGTTAATCATTGCCTTATCAAAAAACATTCTTTGACTCTTATATATAGTTATTATGTACGTAATTTAAAAAAAGAGCTGTGTTTAATCGTAGGCGCCGCTTCGTAATAAAAACAAGTAATAGGTTAAAAACATCGGGACGTAATTAGTGCCTTTATAAGTCGGGCCAATATAGCCTTCTTAATAAACCAGTACCCCTTTAATATAATCTATACGAGGGTTTACGCTGGCCTCTTAAAACAGGTCTTTTATTGTCCTTATTATGCCGTTTATAAGGCTTTTTATAATTTAGCCGTTATCCGTTAATATTATACGTACTTTAATATTGAAAATGAGTTTATTTATTAAGCCTTCGGCCTTATCTAATGTGATATTACGCGTTTTTAGCCCTTTATTTATAGTTAAATATTCCTTAAGTAAAACGCTGAGTGCCTTGAGTTAATTATAATTATATAAACATACTTTTTTTTAATATAATAAATATGAATGGCATTTTTAAAAACGCTTATCTTTTAAGGAGGTTCATTCAAATGCAAGTACATAAAAGCCTTTAACTTTCACGGCTAAGATCTTACGTTTAAAGCTTTAAGAGTAATTAACAAAAGCTAACTACGGCGGCGTCTTTTCTTAATTAGCGTATAATTTATCTAAAACAAAACGTATTTTTAAAGAGGTAATAAAGGGCCCGCCTTGCCTTCGCTTTTGTTGAAATTATAGTGTTTTTATATAAGGTAACGCTAGTAATAAGAAGGAGTTAAAAGAAATCTCTACATAGCCATAAGTTTCTTCCTTTAAATGATAAGTTAACTCCGGGTTTTATTTACTGGTAATAGCGTTTAATCATAACTAAGACCTTTAAATTAAATATAAATTTCTCGTTTATAAAAATATAATAAACGTCTTTAAATTTGGCTTAGATTTACCTAAAGATATTAAAAGAATTATTTATTATTTTACCTTTGATAAGAATCTTAAAGAGGTTGTAAAAAGTATTTTCACATATTTTATGTGTAATAACCCCTATTAAGGTGGCCTTAAGCACAGGGTTATTTTTACCCGCGACTATAACTATTGTTTAAAGTTTAAGGCTAGTTTGTCTTAATAGTAAAAGTTTTATTAGTTCTTGTTTTACTATCAAGTTAATCGAGTATTTAAAAGGGCTCGTCTTTTACGAGGATAGCCGCGAAATGGTTTATGAATTTAATATAAAATCTGGTTTATTCGTCATTTAAACGTATAATGTTATAACCGTTATTAATAATAATTGTTAAATTATTAGATTACGTTTTCGTTTTTTTGCCTTAAATTAATCTTTATAAATATCGTGTTTTTTAACGTGATTAAACCATTTTTTTTTAATTTATAGGCCAGCGCCTTAAGTCGTCAAAATTAACTATAACGGCTTTATTGTTATGGGGATTATGGCGAACATATTACTCTTAATTAATAAACGTTTTAAGAGTTTGAGATGGTATTAGTTTAAACTTTTTTTTAATATTGTTAAAAAGGTCTAAAAGGTCATAATAGTCGCGATTTAAGTGGTAATAAAACTTTAGACATATATTATAATTTTTATTAAAGGTATTATAATTTTTATTACACATTATAAGAAGTTCTTTAACGGCCTTATGAGGGTGGTAGAATATAAGTTTGACTTGATAATAATCCTTATATTCATTAAAAACAACGGAGTTCTTATAAATTAAAAAGTAATTGATTATTATAGGCTTCTTATTACGCGTAAAGCCTTTACGCTTAAAGGCTTGGTGGTTAAAATGTTATAATTAGTTTAAAAGAGTAATATTACATAAGCGCTTTTTACCTTTGGGATTAGTGACATAATTTTAATATCTTTAGATTAGCGATTAAAAGACTTTTATATTATTGGCTTTAATAATTACATTAAAGCTAGCATTTTTATTTAAATGGTAGTCATAATTTATAAAAACCCAACTTAATTTTTATTATAAAAGGCCAAGAATAATATAATAAGCTTTTTACATAAATTAGACCTTTTTATTAATTAACTTATTTAACATCTTAATAATAATAAAAAGAACTAGAAAGGCAAAATTAACATATTCTTTAATTTAAGAAAAAAGTTTTTTATATATAAGTAAAGATTTCTCGGCTTTTAAATAATACTTACTATAATATTTAAATAAATTATGTAAACTCGTGGATGACTATATGTTTATATTTGTCATTAGCCTTAAAATAAGTAATAAATAAAAGGGGTTGGTGTTTTCAGTGTTCTATTAAGGCTTAACTTAATAACGCTTAAGATTTATCTTATTATTATATAACGCCTTAGTGATTAAAGGGTAAGGGTAGTAAAATTGACACATTATAACCTTAGTTTTTTTGTTTATATAAAGGTAATAGGCGTAGCTATATTACCAGTAGACTTGAAATTAATTAACAAGAGTTATAAGTTAATTTTCAGTATTTTTGACTTAGTAAAATGGGAAAAACAATAGGTGTTAAATATTAAGGCAACGTGTTAAAGTAAGATTTTATACTATAACCTTGTTTTTTTAAAAGTTAATAAATTTAGTTATTTCTTTAAAAATTTAAAACAATATTTTTAAGCCGCTTTTAAATTAAAAAATACCATGTATATACTTACTATTGTGATTTTATTATTTTTATTAAAACTAAAAGTCATTGTAAAAGAAAGAATACTTAATGACTTTTTAAAGAAGGTTTTAAAGTAAAAGTAAAAGTAATTAATAATAATATAAGGATAGTCTTAAACGTTTTTTATATAATATTACCTTTCTTAAATATTATGACGGTTTTTTATTTTTTATACTACAGCATATGTCATTATAAGTCGTCTTATTATATGTTTATAATGTTAAATGTCTTAAAGTCAGTTAAATCGTCCTTACGAAATTTAATTAACGTTTTAAGGTTATAGCCGCGCTTTTCTTAATATGGTCTGATTTTAGAAATGTCTTGCCCTTAATATATAATACACGATAAAAGGGAAGGATCCTTATTTAGCCACGTTTAAAGTGTTAATAAGTCTAATTTAGTAATATTAACATTTGTTTTAATGAAAAATCACGCTTTACTAATTAATTTAAAACGTATAAAAAGGTTAAAAATAAAAAAATGAAGTCATGAGTAAGTGTTAAATTAACCATTTTTATATTTTAAAAAGTGTTAGCCGTATTTAATTAAAATAATTATGCAAAGTTGAAGGTTAGTTAAATTATTAGCGCCGTTAAGGAAAAAAAAGGGAAAGCTATAGAAAAAATATGACTATTTTATTAAAATTCAAAAATAAAGGTTAATTAATAACTAAAAGCATTAATAATAATTTTTCCACTTCTTTTTAATATCTTTACTAAAAGTTTATTTATTTCAATAATGTTTTTTTTAATTAAGGGGACTATGAATTCTTTTAAGGGGGGAATAAAAGCGTCTTTATTTACTTTAGCATTAGCGTTTTTAGTAAAATTATTACCTGCGTTATTGACGTTTAGTGGAATCTCCTCTTTAATAGTAAAAAAGAAGTGAGAAAAATCGGTTTTATTCGGCTTAAAGGATAAAGAATCTAATATGCCCTTATTAATATTAATATAGCGGAAATCTAAGTAATAGGATTTGAAATATTTAAGCTATTAAGTAATAGCTTATTTCTATATATTAAAGTCCCTTTGAAATTACCGTGTGATTTAAGTATTGTTTTTATTACCTTTAAGCCTTAAGATAATTATGTTTATATTTTTTTAAAAGAAAAGTAAATAATTAAAGAACTTGACATTATTTTAAGTAAAATAAACATAATAACTAGTATATTTATATTAATAGCCGTAATATCTTTTAATAATTATATAAATGTAGATTAATGTAATTATTATTATTTTAAGTTAAGAAAATATGAGGAATTACGTAAATATTAACTCTAGGTTTATTTCGTTTTTAACCTTTATTAAAAACGGCCCTTTTAAGTGATTTTTGTCTTGATTTTAATATTAATGATATATTATTACGTCGTTAATATTTTTTAAACGTATGTTAAACTACTTTTTATTATAATAACTATAAGTTATTTTTTTTAATATTTTAACGTAAAATTAATAAATTCTCAGTTAATCTTTATTTAATATAACTTCTTTTAATGTTAGTTAAGTTTAAAGAATTTTACCTTTTTAATTTAATTAAAGAATTAACACCGTAAGGTGAAGTAAAGAAAGTGATAGGGCGTTTTATTAAACAAATCTTATACTTTTAAGTGTTTAAGTAACAGCTCTTTCGGCGTTTTTAATAACTAGTGACTTTTGATTATTATTTTATTAAATGTAAATAGGCTTAGAATCAGTAGAAAAAGAAAAGGGGTCATTACTTAGAGTTAAAAAAGACGAGTACATTTAAGGGGTAAGTAAAAGAGTAAATATAATGGCGTTTATAAAACGTAATGGCTTCTTATAAATTAATAGTTAATATATAAGTAAAATAATTTAAATTTTTATTTTATTCTTTTATAATATAAATAGTAGTTTTTACCTTTACGTTAAAAATATTATTTATATTTTACTTTTTCTACGAATTTCTTGTTCTTTAAATTTGTCTTATATATTTAAAGTTAAAAGCTATAATTAAATATACCGTAAGAAAGTAAAAGGTATAAGAAATAAGTTATAATTTAATAATTGTGATTAAGTAAAGAGAAAGAGTTAAAATAAAAACAGCACATCGCCGTTTTCACTTAAAATTATAGTTAATTTAGGAGTAAATAATTAACGTAATTGTTAAGGCGGGGGGGAGATATTATTAAGTAAAAGTTTAGTGCTAGTGTGCTTTTAGGGGCTCTTATAAAAAAGGTAATATTAATTAATGAAGAATTAGTAAGAGTAAGTAAAAGTGAAGTAAACGTATACTTTTAAGGGTTTTTATGTAAAGGGATAATAAAGTTTATATTTTGTGAAGTTAAGAGCTGGGATTTTATAGACTTTATTTAACGTTAAGACGTAATAAGCCCTTGGTAAATAAAGTATGTTTTAAGAATTTTATTATTCTTTTTAAAAAAAACCTAAAGGTTACGATTCGCCTTTAAAGGCGTATTTTATAATATAATAAATTATATTCGTAGTAAAAAGAAACATTATAAAATAATAATTAGCGATTAATATGTTAAGTTATTATTAAGGCTTAAGTGAAGCTTAAGTATTGATTTTTAAGATAATCATGGGGTTGTAAGTTATAACAGAGTCAAAGCTTAGTTTACGTATTAATGACTAATTATAAAAGGGTAAGAATCAAGAAATTCTTTCATTACTGAGAAAATCAAATTAATGTAGAGATTTCCGCGTGATTATGTAAATACTTAAGGCTCTTAAAATTCAAGAAAACGTAGAGACAATTAAAGCTATTAATAAAAGAAGCTTCTTTTCTAGTATTTTCTCTTAAAGTAGTGTTATTTCTTGTATCACCCCGAAGTCAGCTATAACAGTGAGCATTTCAAAAACCTTTTAACTACCTTTTGGCCTAATTAAAAAGAGGTGTATAATAATGGAAAGGATTTGAAAACTATTCACGCTATAATTAGAGCATTTGTGCTTAATAATATCAAAATTTAGTAACTAATTGTTTTCCCCAAAATCCATTAATCGTAATTTCCAAAGGTATTATTAAATTAGAGAGATCTTTAATACCACCTTTTTAAGAAGCACTTTAAAGCTAGAGTTATTACGAAAATCACTAATTTAAAGTCGTATAATTGCTAAAGGGTAGTAAAGCATAACTACGCTTTTAAGTAACTAATTCTTTTAAAGTGGGTTTTTACTTATAAAATAGATTTTAATGGTTATTTAACCAGATATTACTTTTGAGTTATGGTTAAAGGGGATTTATAGTTTGAAATCTTTATTTTGTTAATATATGCCACAACTTTAGCTACTTGCTTATTCAGAACTGCCATAACTATAATAGTTTAATTCGACTTGAAAATAAAGTAGTTTAATGTTATTAATGCATTTATTAATATAAAAAGAAATAATTTAGCTGTTTATATATACTATTATTTCCTTAATGGCTTTAAATAAAACGGAATATTAATAAAGGTCAATCGTGCTCTTTATAAACTCAAAAGCTCCCTAGTATTATAATATAGCAATTTTATAATAATTCTTTAAATTCTCAAATTGTTCCTTTATAAAAAGAAGTTTTGTATATTTATAAATAAACAACATATAATGTTTATAATATTTTACATTAATAATATCCAAATGTTATATTACGCTTTAGTAATTTGAAAAGCGTAACTGATAATAGATAGGTTAAATTTGGCATATAAGCTTATTGGAGGACAAGAAACGGCATGATTTTTAAGGATTCAAATTATTAAGCATTAATAAGATAAGACAATTTTCTTAGTACATAATAATTACATTTAGAAAATTACTTTGCGTTTTAAATTCGTTAATGAGAGGTACCCAAGCATTCTATTACTTTATATGGAATTTATTAAGAATCTTAGGAAAGTAACCCTTAAAAAAGTCAAGGAATATTAAGAAAAAGTTGGTTTAATACTTTATATAATAATCATATTACGCGCAGACGTTACTTTTATAGCTTTAAAGTTCTTTTATTTTTTGACTAATCCCTTAAAGAAGCACTTTATTACTATTAACTGAATAATTCAATTTTTTTCTAAACCCCGATTTTTGGTAATAATTTACACTTATTAAATGCGCGCTTCTCATTTAATTATTGACAGCTTTAGCTGTCTTTACGTTTTCTTGAATTTTAGGAGCCTTAGGTATTAACACATGTAAACTTCTACACAGTAGCGAAAAAATCTTTTGATTTTTACCCTCCTGTGATTAGTCATTAATACATAAACCGAGCTTTGTCTACAGCGTGACCTGTGGTCTCGTGACGTTTATAATAAAGGGTGGTGTTGATTATATGCTATACAACAAAACCTCGCTTAAGTACGGGAGTACGGGAATACCCGCGTTTAGTACTAAAAAAGCCCCACTTTCAAAAGGGAATTTATTTAAAAATCGTACATTACTATGAGTTTTTGAGTAAAATATAAAATAAGACCTGTTTTAAAACCAGCTTAATTAATTGATTAAAATGGCCTTTTCGGATTTATAATAGCTAATAGTGTTATAAACATATTAATTATTAAAAAAGTATTTTAATTTTCTATTTATTTAAAAGTCGTGCATTACTATGAGTTTTTAATTAAAATATAAAATAAGACCTGTTTTAAAATCAGCTTAATTAGTTAATTGAAATGGCTTTTTTAGATTTATAATACTTAATACGGTTTTAAGAATATTAATTATTAAAAAAGTACATTAGTAAAAAAATTTGGGCGCGGATGGCGGGCTGTACTTGTTATCCGCGTCATCCGTAGCCGTGGTTATATGTTTAATATATTAACCCCATTTATACCTTATACCTTGTTACGTTGCGTAACATAGTAAGTATAGTTGTGGTGGCAGTAGTTGTAATAGTCGTAGTTATAATAACGTTTAATAGTGGTTATAATTCTTTTAACCCACTGTGTTAACTGGCACAGCCTTATTTCCCTATCATTAGTATATGTAATAAATATAATAAGTCCATTAGTACATTGTCGTTCGCCTTTTTTGTTGTGTCTTCTTCCTTTTTAGTTTATATCGTGAAAACAACTATAACATTTATTTATTCCTTTTATACTTACGGTGGTTTTATTGCTTTAGCTTTAATGATTTACCCCTTAGTTATATATACTCCGCATGTTTCGTATGAACTTGTTGCTTTTAATATTATGACTATCTGCGGTGTTAGAATTTAAGTTGATTAGTTTATGAAATGTTTAGGTTATTATGAACGCTTAAGCTAAATATTGGTTTTTTTTATATATTTTAGATTTATATCTCATTAATACTCTACGTCTTTCGTTGTCTTAATTTAAAGAATAGCTATTATAGAATTATATTTAAACCATAGTTTTAACACACGTTTTTACCTTATTTATAAGACAATAACTTTTTAAAAATAACCCTTATAATTGGTTTGCTTATTTTCTTCTTACCCTTTTATAAATAAGTCTTATAATTACCTAAAGCAACTATCTGGATAACCATTAAACTGGCCTTAAAAGTGATTATGAATTTAGCTTAAAAAAACCATTAAACTGGCTTTGAAAATGACTATTAAACTGGCCTAAGAAAAACCACTAAACTAGCCTTAAAAGTAACCATTAAACTAACCTGAAAAAAAAACCACTAAATTAGCCTAAGAAAAACCATTAAACTGGCCTTAAAAGTGATTATTAAATTGGCTTAAAAAAAACCATTAAACTGGCTTAAGAAAAACCATTAAATTAGCCTTAAAAGTGACTATTAAATTGGCTTAAAAAAAACCATTAAACTGGCTTAAGAAAAACCATTAAATTAGCCTTAAAAGTGACTATTAAATTGGCCCGGAAAAAAACCGTGAATTTAGCCTAAGAAAAACCACTAAATTAGCTTTAAAAGTAATTATTAAATTAACCTTTGACTTATTTTTTAACTTAAACCTATGGTCTTCGCTTATTATATGGTCTATAATAATCCTTTAATTGACTTAATAAAATCAGAGTACTTTCCTTTTTTTATAAATTATTAAAAGTAAAGTCGTAAAACAATTGCCAAGTTAATGCCAAGCCCTCATATTGCTTATACCTTAGCCTTTAAAGTAGCTGGTGATATGTCCTTGAGAATGGCTGTTTATTTAAACTTTAAATAAGAAATAATAAACCTGTTATGGGCTTTGTGGAAATTAATTAAAATTGTTAATAAGAATTACTGACTTATATTTTTTATCTTTAATAATACATAGTAGATTGGCCAGGTCTTTTTGGTTAGACATGGCGTGTGCTTTTTTACTTTAAATAATAATTTTCCAAAAGGTTTTAAATATTTAAAATAAAGTACTTTTATTTATGGTTTTTTATAATAAAGTTGCTTATTCTATGGCTTTTATTATTTTAAACTTAAGTGCACTTACCATTATTATAGATTTAACCCAGTGTGCCTAAAAGGTAACGCCCCGACTAAGTGATGTTATTATATTGATTTTTAGGGAATATTATTAACTCATGTATTATTAAGAGAAACATTAATTATTTTTTTTGTCAATGGCATAACTAATACCTCTTTTTATATAACGTGAGGAAGTCGTCCTTTAAATGATTTTTAATTTAAGTCATACTTATTTCTTTTGCCTTTTATTTAATTAAGCTTTGCCTTTTATAAACAATAAAGTATTATTAGTTTAATAATAGTTAATAAAAGTACCTTTTATGGGAATGTTTAAGTTTAATAAGATATTTTCATTGTTGTTCTCGTCCTTATTGTCGTTTTTGTCCTTGTCGCTATTCTTATCCTCGTCGTCGTTTTTGTCCTCGTCATCGTTCTCGCCCTCTTCTGCATCGTTTAATAGGTCTATTCTATTTGTGCTTATTTAGTTAAGGCTTATTTTAGGTAATATATACCCTTCTAATGTATCATCCACATAATTATTACTTAGGTTAATAACTACCCCGCCATTTATCCTTTTATTAAAATTATTATATTTAGTCATTGATTTATTCATATTATCTTATTTTATGTTAATATATTAAATACTCGGTTAAGTCTGTGATTTTTATACTTAGTGGTTTCTTAACGTAGGAGTTTTATCCTCGTCTTTTATTGTATTAATTATTATATAGTGTTTAGCTTTAACTTAACTTTAACTTAGTTTATATTTAAAGTAAAGGTGGCTTAAACTTATTTATTAAAAATCCTCGTTGTTTATTAAGTTATTAAGGCTATTATCCCATTTATTCAAAATAAGTCGGGCTTTTTACTCTTGTGACTGTATTTTAGTCATACGTTACACCTTTAATGTTAGACCTTATAATAAAATTGCTTGCTTTTTAACGCTTATTTATTAAAAACTTACGCGGATAAACATAAAGACAGTTAATAGTCGAGGTAAGTGTATTAACTTATAGTTATTATTAAAAAAATGCCAATAATAAAAAACATTAACCCACGAGTATTTCTTTTGGCATTAATTGACATAGCCCCGCTTTTATGTAATTGTTTATAATAAGTTATTATAATCATAATATATATGATTATAAGTGTTATTAATTAAATAGGGATAAACCATTTTATAACTTACGACTAAGCACTTTTTACCCATTATTGTCTAGTACTCGTGTATAAAATACACAACCACTTAATAATAACTTAACTTATCCATTTTCTATGTCTAACCTAATGTACTTAAATCAGTTTTAACACTTATAATTATAAAGATATATATTTACATTAGTGATGTCTAAGGAAAGAATTGCATCGTTTATAGTCATCTTTTCCTAAAAAGTTTATATAGTCTTAGGTTCTTAAAGGTCTAAATATGTCCTTTATTCGTACGTGACAATATTACGAACTTACCTTAACATTTTTAAGCGCTTTTTTAAAATATAATCCTTTATTTAAAGAAAAAAACGATTAATATAATATACTCAAACCTATTAAATTAATTATGAACTTTTTTATAACTAATTGTTTTAATAAATGCGCTAGTATATTAATTTTTTTTATGTCTTTTATTATTAGATCTTATATTTATATAATTACCTGGCCTAAAGTTACCTCGTTTTCTTTAGGTTAAAACGTAATGTTAATATTTAATGTACTAGTGATTTAAACAGATATTAATGTGGAATTACTTATGTTAATTTTAAAGCTAAAACACTAAGTGTTTCCTTTTTTAATTAGGTTGCTTTGCCTTTTACGGCTAACGATTTGTCCTTAAGGTAAATAATTTAGTGGATTATTTTTGTTTAACGGATTATTATTTTCTTTATTTATATATTTATATTCGTCATAATCATTCGTAAGACTTTAATTATGAAAAGGCTTAGTTTAATTTTTTTTTTATAAACTCCGGGTATTTTTTTAACCTTTAAATTAGAGTTTCCGTATATTATTTATTATTGTTTAATTATTAAACTAAAAGTAATTAATAATATAGTTTTATTAATTTATGATTTAAAGTATTATGTATTGAGTTATTTATTTGTGAAGATAGATTAAGCCGTGTGGCTTGTGATAATTATATTAAAGAAGATTTTATTATATGTTTATTTTAAATCAGCTGTTAATATATGTATTAATAACAAGTACTAGTAATAAATAAGTGTAAATCTTTTGAGTTAAATATATATTATTATATTTACTGGCTGACGAGGGCGACTTTTATTTAATTTCCTTAATGATTTATTACTTGTTTTTTTATTATTATGAGTACTAGTACTTTAAAATGTTTGTGGCTATGATATTATAGATAAGCGTTATGTATAATTAAAAGATAATATAAGGTGGTTTTTAAATAAAACAATGTTTAAATATATATAAAGTGTTTTAATGTTTGTTAAGGTCTTAGTATTAGGTGATTATAATAAGTGGAATTTATTAGAAAGGGGGAATGCCTAAGTAATTAAAATTATAAGTAATGTTTGGACTTTTTTATATATAGGTTAATTGTTTTATGTTATTAGTTTAAAACATTTTTAATGTTTAAACATGAGTGTTGTTACCCTGGGTTATTTATAATATTATCCTTTGTTATGGTTAATGTTTAAATGACTATTTTTATTGATTTATATGAAATATATAAAAACATACTTCTCTAAGAATATGGTAATTAATAAATAATATTTTATATAATATATTTTATAGTTTTATTTATAATATACTCAGATGTATCTTCTGCGCTTTTAACATTAAGGCTTTTTTGACTTGTATTAGCTTTTAATAGGTTTGATTATGTTATTATAGTGGAGATGTTCAATTTTTAAGTGACTTTATTCTTATAGTTCTATTCCTTTGGGTTTTCCACGGATAGTCCTATGCTTACCTTTTTATTACCGTTTAGAATAGCTCTTAATGTTGGTATAAACGATTTAGTTATAATATAAAAGATGCCGTCAACTCTTAATATTAGGTTAGTTATAATAGTATTAATAAAAGAGGCCTCTCTTAATTATACACTTAACATGTGTCTGTAGAATCATAATGTTAAAGGCGAGACATATATATTAAGCCACGTTTATTACTCTTTAATAGATAATGATAAGATCTGGATTTGTATAAATATAAACTGGGGTATTAATGTAAAAGACGTTTAAGTAAAGTATAAGTATATAATACGATAGATTCGTGATGTTATTTGACTTTTAAAGGGTGGCTTTATTATTTCTCTGTATATTAAGTGGTTTAATAATATATATCCGTTTGTTATAATATTATTTAATTGAGTTTAACGTTAAAACTGTTTTATGTGAGAACACGTGCGGTGCTGACTTATTTAAGGGAGTTAACTTCTGTTATTTTTTTTTTTTTAAATATAATGAACTTTATTTATTTAAGGACGCACGAGACATATTAATGCCTGGGTTATATATATCTTAAACAAGCCCCCTTATTAATATAGTAGTTTTTAAGACTAAGGTATAATAAGACAACTTTATTTATTTTACCTTTTAAAAAGTTTATTAAAATATTATTAGGTTTAAACCTTAATTATAGTTGGAGGCTATATTAAGGGCTCGTTTTAAGGCCATTATTATACACTTTTATTAGGCTCTTTTTTTACCGTTGGCTTCTGTGTCTGTAGTTCTTTTTTTTATTACGTGATTATTTATTATTCTTTTATTTATAATACTTTTATTAAGAATTGAGGGGCTTATTTTAAAGAGGTTATTTTTAAGGCCACTTTACGGGTTTATTTAGCGGGAGCCCCGAATATCCTACCCACTTGCTCTACTTTATATTCTAAGAATTGTATAATTTATAAGTATTCTTAAGAGGCCATTTTAATAGTTAGTTTAGTTTTATTAATTATGTAACGTCTGAGTTCATATTAGTAGATTCTGTGGTGGTTTAGTGCGATTATGTTATGGCTATTAGGAGGCCGGTTTAAGGGACCGTTTAAAAGCAGGTTAGAATAACGGTGTGACAAGTACTTAGGATATTGTTGCCTTATAGACTTTATAAGCTATTATATTATAAAGATTACATTTGACTTAACATTTTAAAGTATAAAATGTCCTTTAGTTAACTTAGTTCTTGTTTTATTAATATTACCTATCTTATATCCCGGGATAGCTAGTCGTTTATGATCTGGCTCTGATATTCATCCTAATCCACGTAATTATTAATATATAATATATCTTATGGCCTTTAAATACTATTAACTTTACTTAAAATGACATGAATACTTCAATATATGTCTATCATCCGGAAAAAACGCCGACACTAAAGCCGTTTAGGCTGGGTTATTATTAAAACCTTTAAAGAAACTACCTTAATCATATTATGAATTAAATACGGCTCCTTTAAATTATATACTTATGTTTTCTAATCCTTTGTCTTATTTTAAAAGGGATATACATTAATTAAGGCATTATAATAAAATGGTAATTATATGTTGTAATGGTTTTATGGGAAATTAGTATTTAAAATAAATAATATAAAGCGGAGCTAATTAATGTGATTTTTATTGTATGGGTTAGGTTGTTTATTTTGTTAATCTTATGTTATGTGGGGACATGTTTATATTTAGTAATAATCGTTATGTGGCTTTAAACCTTTTTAATTTAGGGAATATTTAAGAATCTTTTGATTTATTGTCTTAGAATTACTGTCGTTGGTTCTACTTTGTTTTTAATATTTAATAGTTTTAAATAAAACTAATGGTAGATCTAGTACCTAGGAAAAGTCACTGGTATATGTGTGTGTAGAATTATATGCTGACTTAATCGTTAAATAACGATTTTTCTTTTTTATATAAAAACACCAAGGGCTTTAATAAATTTAAAAAGGTTTAATGCTATTGTTAGCCTTTTAGTAGTAGTAATACTTAAACTTGTGTAATTAAGGTGATATTATTAATAGATAGTAAGTTTCTCTTTGTTTGATAAGGCCGAGTACTTATATTGTGTTGGCTGAATCGGGGTTTTTATAATAATAGTGGCGTAAATAATGACGGCTATTTTTATAGAAGAAATTGTAGTCTAATGAGTTATAATAATATGGTTTATTGCCTTTATATTTATGTCTCTCGTGTTGTGACTGGTGATTTGTGTTAAATATTCGTTATTTTTATTAGTCTAATTGTAGAATTATTTTGATAAGAACTTATGTGGAGCTTTAAAATGCTCGGTATTAAATCTATTAGGGGCTTTAAATAATTTAATGAACTTGGTATAATGGCTAAATATATAAAACTTAAGGAAGTTTTAGTTGGCCCTATTATTCCCTAGTGGATGATATTTATTAAATGACTTTTTTATTATGTTTATGTAAAATAAGGCCGTTTATAAATAGCCAATTATGTTATTATTATACGTCCGTCTTTGTGTAATTAAAATAAAGTCAATTATTACGCGAGTGTAAGCTAAAGTGATTAGTGTATCAGTAATAAGCAGGGGCGTCATTACGGCAATCCATATCTGTAATAAATAATGCTCTTCCCCGCTTATCTATTAAATAACTTGTGAAAACTTCTTAAAGTGTTTTAGTCTTTAATATTTTAAAATAACGTTGAATCTGGCGTTTAGTCGTATAAGACTTAGTGATTAAGTGTACTGGTGATTTTGTTTTATTAGTTTTTAAGAAGTCTTTTGTCTTAGGTAAAAGGGATGGATTAATATGCAAATTATGTCCACAAGATTACGGAAAACACCCTTTTATAACTTATAAAGTATATTAATAATTATATTCTTATATATATTAAAGAATGGATGTGTTTAAAAAAACGGTTAAATATAATAAAGCCATTAATGATCTTCACGTAATAATAATACTTCTTCTTAATAGGTGAGATGTTACCACGTATTAGTTTTTATGCGAGGAGTTTATTATGTTATAATTATGTGTAAATTTAAATAGTTGACTTTATATCAGGTATATTGTCTATTATACTTGATTCTGTATATAAGGTATACCTTTTCGTGGTTAATGTTCATTAGGCTAAGTATTAGGTAGTATTAGTGTATATTCCCATTTATATAAGAGATTAGTTATCTGGTTTAGGTAAGTTCTTTTAAAGTTAGTAATAATATTAGTGGTTGTGAATAATTAAATGATTATAAAATAATAAACGTTTTAGAATGATAGTTATATATATGTGATAAATTTCTGATTTAATAGATATAATGCTTTTGTTGTTAAAAGACTTTAAAATAGATTTAAAAATTAAGAAAAGAGTGAGGAGTATTATAAATAGTATTTATTGTTAGTGATGAAGGCGATGATTATGATTACTAATTTATAGATAGACTAGTTATATGACTTGATTATTACTCAAGTAAGTTATTAATGTCTTATTTAAAACAAGTATGATTAGGATAAGAGTCTTTTTAAGTAATATGTATGACTATATTTTAATTTATTACGTTTTAGTATATAATTCGTTATATATTCGCGTATCACTATTACTGTAGAACTTTTTCACAAGGGCCTATGTTATGTTTTAAGTAAACGGCGGATGTTTTAAGAGAAATTTAATGGCTTTTTTAATAAGTCAAAACTGAAGTATATATTTTTTAGGTTAGTCACTAGTAATTTAAGATTTAATAATTATAATGTGTTATAATTATTTATTATTGTTAAAGATATTATATGAGATTAAGTATATTATATGGTTAAGATTAATATAAGTTTTTATTATATTAAGAATGTTTTGATTTAGTATATAAAATAAAGGGTTATTAAAAAATTCCTTTATTAATCTTTTATTTATTAATAACCGTGTAAAAAATTATGTAAACTTTTAATTCCTTTTATAAGTAAATGGCATATATATAATATTTGACTTAAAGCGATATTTTCTTTGTGGCCTTTTATTTAGGTTTATTTTTATTAAAGTTGTCTTATTTAAAGTTATTCTTATTTTAATGCCTTTTAGTTTAAATATGACGTA
The DNA here is from genome assembly GCA_002554605.1 of Helotiales sp. F229. Classification (NCBI taxonomy): domain Eukaryota; kingdom Fungi; phylum Ascomycota; class Leotiomycetes; order Helotiales; species Helotiales sp. F229. The sequence goes on from MXAW01000010.1 coordinate 2,490,057, forward strand.
TTAAGACGTTTTAGTTGACTTTATAGATTTAAGATTTTTAATCAGATTATGATTGTTTAATTTATTGTTATAAATTATTAAAAGAGGTAATGTTTTTTTTAGATTAATGTATTTTCTTATGGCTTAAGGAATAAAATGTTTATTAAATTAAGGATTATGACGATAATGTTAGTAAATATTAATAGTTAGTTAAATATTAGATTAGATAAATGGCATTACCTTATAAAAGGACCGTGGGTTCTTTATTTATTATATAATCATTAGTTATCATACGTTCATTGGTTTTAGTGTATGTGTTGTTTTCTTCAGTGTACTTCGGCGGTGGTAATATCTTCCAATTATGTTATGGCCGTAGGGGTACCTTATACTTACTTATATGACGACGAAAGCTGTTAAAAGTTTAAAAAAGCTGGATGTATGTTTTATAATAGAAATTACTAATTATATTAATAGTGATTAAGATAATTATAATAAAGGTGGAAAATAATAGATGCCAATTATCTTTTAATTCTCGGGATTATACGTTAATTTAACGATTATTAGTCATTTTTGTTATATAAAGCCAAAATTAAAGTGGCCTTATAATAAGCCTGTTAAATATAAGTTACTTTTAAATTTAATATTATGATTTATTAAAGTTAATATTATATTATAAGAATGTTATGGGAAAATGGATAATAATATAATAATACACATTATTATAAGTAAAGGAGTAAATATTAAGGACGAGCTCAGTGTTTTGGTAAATGGCTAGTTTAAAGTACGCTTAGAGGCTAGATTAAAGGGCCAAATTAAAGGGCCAGATTGAGGGGTTAAATTAAAGGGCTAGTTTCGTGAAGTAGTTGTAAAGTGAATTTCTTAAAGCGGCGTGATTAAAGGTTAATTTGGAGCACGCTTAAAGGCTAGATTAAGGGGTTAAATTGAAAGGCCAAATTAAGGGGGCTAGTAGCGGCGTGATTAAAGGCTAGTTTAAGGTATGTTTAAAGGCTATATTAAGAGAATAATTATTTAAATAAATTAATAAGAATCATTAGTTTAAGTAGTGAAGTAAACTTATTGTGGCGGTGAAAACTAAAGCCAGTTAAAGACACTTTTAAATTTATGATTTTTAAGGTGTTTATTAGTGTCTTATTATGTATTATTAATCTTATTAATCCTTTAAAGGTAACGTTGAATTAAACCTATGTTATAATGAGGATTTATATTAGTTGTTAATAGTTGTGTTAGTCGCTGCCATTAACCCCCTGGATATCATCCACTAGCCTTTTGCCTTTCTTATAATATAAGAAGACGTGACATTAATTAATTTCTTTAAATTGTTTGTCTTTATAATCTTGTCCTTTATTAAATTCTCATTTATTTAAAGTAAAAGACTATAAACCACGGGATTCTTATTACTTTAACGGTAATGACGACTTTAACCTTAGGTTATAATATTAACGTTTTAATTTACTTTAATAAAAGTCATACTTATTGCCTTTATTAAAGTCAGGCCAACCGTGATTATTATACTCGTGGCTATGATAAACTACACGGTCTTTTGTTTTAAGACTAGTGTCATATTAAAGAGATTAATATAGAACCGTATAAGGGCCATAAGACGTTGCGTAGGGCTTATGTTTATAAAGTCGACGGTAATAATATAAACGGCGGCTTATTTTAGTATTAAACCTAGGTTTATTTTATGTTTTATTTATTATATAACTCTCGTTAGTATAACATTAGAGGATTTATTAAATAGAAAGTAAATAATTAATAATTTATTAGATTAATAATATATATAATAATATAGAATCTACTCATAAAAATATGGCGTGGGAGCTTATTTTCTTTATTTAATAATATTTAAAGGTTAATTTCGTTAATGAAGTCTTTGATTTACGTCGGTTTTATAAACGAAGCGTAAATGGCGTTTAAGTTATTTAAATAAGGATTATTAAGTTAATTAAGGATAAAAATAATGTCGTGATCGTTTAAGCGGTGTTTTAAACCCTGATTTTTTACCTTTGCACGATTTGAGTTTAGTCTTTGGCTTTTCTTTTCCTGAGCTGTTTTTGTCTTTATTACTTTCGCCCTTTTCTTTATGAGGTATTATATTAATTATTTCTTAAAACTCTTTATTAATGAATTTAAAATTAGTCCTGTTTTTTTTTAAAAGTTAAATAAGAGTGGGAAAGTAGTAATTACCCGAGATTAGTATTAAACATGGCTTGGCTTTAGTAGTTAAGAGTCTTCTACTGTCCCACTATAAGCCATGTGTTTTTACTATTACCGTTAATTGATTTCTTTATATACCTTTATATTTTTTTATGTAATGATATTAATTACCTTTAATTATTTTAGGGAATAGTTATACGAGAGTATGAGAGATATATATATGGGTATATAAATAATGGGTTAATTAAAGAAGGTAATTTTAGTAGTGTAACGGAGTTAAGTTACTTTAATAAACGGAGTGATTTTATTAATGATCTTATTATTTATGGCTAGATTTTTTTTTTTTAATTTGGCTTTTAATAATTTGCTTTTTTAGCTTATTAATTATTTAGCCACCCCTTTAGTACCTTGTGACGTTACTATTTTACATATTATAGGAAATTATAGTGTTTAATTAAGTCTACAGGACTGTTAGTCGTTAGTGTTATGTTTAAGAAGACATATGATAAATGATTATGTGGTAAATGTTTATATATTGTATTAGTATAAAGTATATTAATTTGTTTGGTATGTTGAGTTCTAGTGGTATTATTAATTATTTTATATATTTAATTAATTTTTAAATGTTAACTCGTCTTTTTAAATAATAATTATTATGGATTAATAAGTACTCGGGAGTGAATTTTAATTAACTTTTTATTAACTTTCGCTTATTCGCTATTTATAATATTTTAAGCGGTTTATTAATATTAATAATTGACGTGTCTGACGTTATCATTGTGTTTATAAGACTTAATATTAATTAAATTAAAGGTTATGAGAATTATTTTAAAGCCGTTTTTAAAGTAAGGATGAAAGCCTGAGGAAATATACACTTATTTGTGAATGTTTTTGGTAGAATTTATTTAAATGTCGTTTTTTTATTTATTAGTGGAAATTTATGACATTCTTTTCTTATATAAAGGTCTGTTTATTAAAGAGTAGTGATTGGATACTTTTATATATAAGCGTATATAAGTTTATATTAATACGGGTTATTTATTTAATAAGGTTTAGTGTTACTTCCCTTTTATTTACTTTTTTATAAATAAAAACAAAAATAAAACTCATTGTTTTAATTGTTTAATAACTTCGTAAGGACTATTATTATTTTAACATTAAGTTTTTGTTTAAGGAATTAATTAAGTGAGTTTTTAAAGTATGGGTAAAAAAATCCGGACTTTTTGAGGAAACTTTATTTATTTAAGTATTTTAAATCGGTTTTTAAATCGGCTTTGTTTTAAAGAACATAATAGTTTAAATTAGTGAAGATATTGAATTATATGTAATTATAAATATGTTAAATAAAATGGGTTATAAAAGTAATAATAGTTTTACTTAATTTAATGCTAAGCGTAAGAATAATCCCCTTAATTAAGTTGTGTATAAATATTAGTGTAATAAATATATTATATAATTAAAATAGAAAAAACTATTAATTAAAGTCTAGAATATAAATATAAGAGTTAGGTTATATATGATTAGGTGAATGGCATATGAATATATACTCTTTTTCTTATTTCTCACAGCTTAAATGTTAATTTTTTATTGTTTTTATTAAATTGCACATATTATAATTAATAAGTCAGTATTAGTTGTATAAAGAAAGGCGCATTAATATTTATTTTTTAAATTACTTTGCCATTTATTTTTAGTTGTTATTCTTATATTACTTCTTAAAACTTGTCCTCGTTAAGGAAAGTATTAAAGTTTAATTGACCTTTTAGTATTATACATATATTAGTGAAAGTATGTTTTATATTGTTTATATTTATAAATAACTTATTATATTACTTACCCTGCGCTTATTATTTAAATAAGGCTAGAGTTTGTGACTAAGGAAGTGTTATTAAAGTAGTGGGTGTATTTGATATTGGGGAAAGGGTAATGTTTAAAGTAAATGAGCTTGTACTATTGGTTAAAGGTAAATATATAAGTAATAATAGGTTTAATAAAAGTGGTAAAGAAACTTAAGGTGTTTTGTCTTAAGTAATGCCATTTATAAATGAGTTAAGTATTAAATAATTAGTTTTGGGAATTATAGTATTAGTTAAAGACAGTTTTTCTTAAAGACGGGTTCATTTGTTTTAAACATCAGTAAATGTATTATTATGTTATTATAACGGTTTAACTAAGATTAGTGTTTATAAAGTAAGCGTAATTATAACGGCATTATTAGTAATTTTTATGTAGTTATATAAATAAAAAATGGTTAAAGATAATTAAGTAAGCGTTATAATTATATAATACGCCTTTTTAATATTATGTTTACTTAAATAAAACTATTTTAACTTATAAATATCTTATTATAGATCTACTTTTATGGCAGTAATAATTAATATAAAAAAGCTGTCCTATAAAAGATAAAAAGGGCTAATATATTTAAATGTGACTTTGTTATGTTTTATTTTAATGATTATATTTAAATAAAACTATATATGCTTATTTAGGTTATTGTTAAGTTTGCGTATTAAGTTTATTTAAAGATTAATTAAGATTAAAAAGCTAATAAAAGAGGTGTTTTAAGCATAATAGGGAAGAAATGGCTTTAATGTAAGAGGTATATTTAAAGAAGACATAGTAATAAGATCTAAAATATTATTAATAAAAGTAAAAAGATAATAAGATTAATTTACTTAAAATTTATTTAAAAGGAGAATCGTTAATAATAAGTTGATTTTGTTTAAAAGCTATAAATCTAATTTATAATGATTTTATTATAATTGTGAAAAATAAAAAAGCCGTTAATGGTAAAGCCATTGTGAGAAAGGTATTAGTGTATTATATTATTAATATAAATAAGGAGTTATATAAAGTTTATAAGAAAGAATTACGTTATGTTATAAAAACGGCTAAAACATTTAAAAAAACGCGTATGTTTAAGGCGAAATTAATAGGGGTATCTTAGCGTTATCTTATTATGTAAAAAGGCCAGGTTAAAGGCTATTTACTTTTACTAGGCGCGTTTTATAAAATGGCCTCCTAACGATTAGCCGCACTTTACGACGTTATGGCATATTATTCTTAATTAACGAATTAATATTACGTTATTTTAATGTAATATTACTTTATTTATTAATTATTATACGTTATTTTGTCTTTTAATTATTATATGGTTCGTTTTTTAAAAGTTAAGACTTTATATTATGAGGTAATAATATTATTGTTATTAGAACTTATAAATATAATACGCTTGTTTTTATAAAAAGAAACATATAACGTAAAGATAATACTTTAATTTCCCGTTAAAATAGAAATATTAGTTATGACTAATATAAATAAACGTGTAATTATAAGGAATACGACTAATATATATTTTTTATAATGATTATGTTTTTGTTTAATAGTATTTTTTAATAATAAATAAATGAGTATAATTTAAAAATATGACTAGATATTTTAATATTTAATACTTTTTTATAATAAGAAGATATTATAATTAATAACGTTAAAGACTTTGGGTTGGTTTTTTATTTATTATTAATTATGGTTATGGACCTTGCCGTAGTGACATTATTAATTGTGTGAATAAATGTAATATATATTATTTAAGTGATATAAGATTAAATGGTAAGTAAGTATTTATAAAACTAATTTAGATAAGATTAAAATGACATTGTATTATATAACGTTAAAGAATAACTTAAGGGGGCTAAAATAAACACAAAAGGTATAGTGGATTATAAATCGTACAATAATTAATGTGTTACTTATAATGAGATTTTAAAAAAAAAGTGTTAAATAAATAAAGATAAAACGAAAAAGAAAGTTGGACGTTATTATATGATTATTATAAGTTATAGGGTGGCAATGAACTAAGGATAAATATGATGACATTAAATAACAGTGATATAATAGTTATAAAAAAAGGTAAAGGATAAATTATATTATCGTCAAATTTATGTTTTAAAGAACGTTATTATATAAGAGTTTATAAAAAAAGGGTATTAAAGAAATAATAGTAAATAAAATTAAAATTAAAGAATAAGGTCATTTTTACAATAGCTAAGGTAAAGATTTATAAATAATAAAAACCGCAGTGGTATTGAACACAAGTCAAAGGGTAAGGAAAATTAGAAAAATAATAAATTAAGAGTTATTTAAGGATTTTATTAATAGTTGGTACATGGATGTTCTTTGACTATATTTGTTAAAAGAATACGTTATGTTTATAAGTAAAAGCCATGTTTATGTTAAATAATAGTAAAAGGCCTGTGATAATAATATATATATATGTTAAGATAAAGTTAAGAGGTATATAAAGTAAGTATTTATAAACTATAAAATAAGGCTAATAAGTAAAGTACTGTGAAAAGCGGGAGATTATAAATGAATTGGTTTATATTTAAAATAAACGGATTATATTATTAAATGTAAAGATAAGTTTTTCATTAATATATTTAATTTAAATAACGTGGGGAATAATAAAACCATTAGCATTAATAGTGACATAAATAATTAAGTATGTGAAGTCATATTAAGAGGCCACTTTTAGAAGTCACTTTTAAAGGCTACTTTTATTAGGACAATTACTTTAAGTTATAATCTTATTAATAAATGGCACTTTTAAAGTATAATACTTTTAAAGGCCATTTTTTAAGGCCACTTTTAGGTAGTTGTTATTATAAGACACTTTAATAAATGTATTATAAAGGTGGTATAAAGGACTTTAGGAGAACCCTTAAAGGGTATCCTGAATTAGTTATTAATAATAGTAAAGCCTTTAAATATATGTAATGATTTAAGACGTTTTTTATAAGTTACTTTTAATATTAGAACCATTTTAGGGGCCACTTTGGAGGGCTATTTTAGGGGTTATTTTAGGGGTCATTTTAGAGGGCGTTTTTAGAGAATATCTTAGTGAGTGATTATTAATGTCGTTAAAAACATAAGCGGCACTTTGGCGAGTTTAGGACGGTTTTCGTAGGTTATTCTAGAGGGCCACTTTGGAGGGCTATTATAAGGGCCATTTTAAGGGCTATTTTAAAAGGCGCTTTTAGAAAACATCTTAATGAGTAATTATTAATGTTGTTAAAAATATAAGCGGTATTTTGGTAAGTTTAAGATGGTTTTCATAGGTTATTTTGGAGGGCCACTTTGGAGGGCCATTTTAAGGGCCATTTCAAGGGCTATTTTAGAAGGCGTTTTTAGAGAATATCTTAGTGAGTAATTATTAATGTCATTAAAAACATAATACACAGTACTTTAGGACGGTTTTCACAGGTTACTTTAAAGGGTTATTTTAGAGGATATCCCAGCGAATAATTAATGTCGTTAAATATATACGGCACTTTAGGACTGTTTTTATAAGCCACTTTAAAGGGCTATTTCAGAGGGCCATTTTAAAGGACATCTTAACGAATGATTAATGTTGTTAAATATATACGGCACTTTAAGATAGTTTTTATAAGTCACTTTAAAAAGTTAAGTTAAGTGCGTCGTGTTTAATATTTATATTTTTTTAAAAAGGCAATGAAGTATTTAATTTATTTTAAAATGATGTTGTTTTATGCTTATTACTATTATAGACGGAAACGTTTATTGCCATTAACCTTAGAGATTTCCCTTAGTCTTTAACTTTAACTATAATACAAAATAACGTGATATTAATTAATTTCTTTAAATTATTTGTCTTTAAAATCTTATCTTCTGTAAGGTTTTTATTAGCTTAAAGTAGAAGATTATAAACCAGGGGGTTTTTATTACTTTAACGGTAATAACGTCCTTACCCTCAGGTTATAGTATTAATAATATAATTTACTTTAATGAAAGTCATATTAATCGCTTTAGTTAATGTTAAGCTAATAGTAATCGCTGTATTTATGGTTACGATAAACTATGTAGTCTTTTATTATAAGATTAGTGTTATGTTAAAAGGATTAATATGGAACCGTGTAAGGGTTGTAGTACGTTTATTAAGAGTTATATTATTGGAGTTGATAGTGATAATATTAGTGGTGGCTTTATTTGGCTTTATATTCAAGTTCTTTTTATGTTTTATTTATTATATAACTCTTATTAATATAGCGTTAAATAATTTATTAAGTGGAGGGTAAATAATTAATAACTTATTAAATTAATAATATATATAATAATATAAAATTTATTTATAAAAATATGGCGGGGTTTTTTGCCTTTTACGTTTAATAGTGTGGTTTTGTTGATTTAGTTAATAAAGGCCTTAATTTTTATTAATTTTCTTAATAAAGTATAAATAACGTTTAAGTTATTTAAAGAAGAGTCGTTAGATTTATTAAAAACAAAGTAATCCAGAGATTATTTAAGTGGTGTTTTAAAGCCGTCTTTATTTGTTTGTTTAGTCGTTTTCTTAGACCTTTTCAGTTTCTTTTTTTTAATGTGTTATTTTTATTGTTATTACTTTCCTCACTTATATAAAGTGTTATATTATTTATTTTTTAAAACTCTTTATTAATAAAATAAAATAAAGTCTTTTTTTAATGTTATAAAAAACAGGAATGTGGTAATAACTTAGGATTAATAATATATTAAACTTAATTTTAAAAGTATAAAGTCGTTTTTGCTTTTATTAATAGTTAAGTGCTTTTTCAATTATTTGTGGTTGGCCTTTTTATATATATCGGCTTTTTTGTACATAATTTAGTTAATTGCTTTTTATTATTTTAGGGGATGATTGTAGTTTATTATAGTTGTTTTATATTTGGGTATTTAAATGATTAGATGATTGAAGAATATACTTTTAATAGTAAAGTGTAATTAAGTGATTTTAATAAATGGGGTGATTTTTATAATGATGTGTTAGGTTATTTATAGGTTTTAAATTTTTTTTTACTTATTTCTTATTTATTTTTTTAATATGGTGTGTTTGTTTTATTGTAGGGTTTTTAAAAACTCATAATAATCTTTTAAGTCAACGGGACCGTTAGTTATTAATGTGTCACTTATAAAGACATATAATAATAGATTATGTGGTTATTAAGATATAAGATTATATAAAAAGTGACTTTATAATATGACGAGTTTAGGGTCGTCTTTAAGATTAATATATTAAACACGTTTAATGTTTTTAATCCTGTTAAACATTTGTTTAATTTTAAAATGTAATTTATCTTTTTAAATAACACTTATAATGGATTAATAAGTTAACTTAAGTTAAACGGTGTATAAGGCTTTATTTTTTTAACCCATTCGCCGGTATTGGTTTTTTTTTATATTTTATTAGTTAATATTAGTAATTGATGTGTTTAATATTATCCTTATATTTATAAAACTTTATAATAATTGAATTAAACATTATAAGAATTATTACACGATTATTTTTAAGGTAAAGACGAAAGCCAGAGTAGTTATATATGTGTTAGTAAATGTTTTTACTAGAAATTATCATAATACAAATCTCTTTATTTATTAAAGGAAACTTATGACGTTCCTCTTTTATATAAAGGTTTTTTTTATTAAGAAGTAAAAATACTGTGTTTTTGTTTATGAGTATATGTAAGTTTGTACTTATATAACTTATTCACTCGTTTAAGTGGGGTATTATTTCCCTTTTGTCTTTTTTTATAAATAAAAACAAAAATAAAACTCATTGTCCTAATTGTTTAATAACTTTATAAGGATTATTATTATTTTTACGCTAAGTTTTTGTTTAATAAAACGGTTAAGTGAGCTTTTAGAGTATAGGTAATAAAATCTATATTTTTTGAGGAAACTTTACTTACTTGGGTATTTTAAATCAGTTTTTAAATCGGCTTTGTCTTAAAGAACATAATCGTTTAGATTAATAAAGATGTTAAACTATATATAATTATAAATATATTAAATGTAATAAGTTATAAAAGTGATGGTAGTTTTATTTAATTTAACGCTAAATATAAAAATGATTTTTTTAATTAAGTTATATATAAATATATTATATAATTGAATAAGAAAAAGCTATTAATTAAAATCTAGAATATGAATATAAAAGTCGGGTTATGTGTGATTAAGTGAATGGTGTATAAACGCATATTCTTTTTCTTATCTCTTACAGCTTAAATGTTAAGTCTTTATTATTTTTATTAAATTATATATACTGTGATTAATAAATTAGTATTAATCACGTAAGTATTAGTGAATAAATATATACTTTTTAAGTTATTTTACTTTTATTCTTATTTGCCATTTTCGTATTATTTTTTGAAACTCGTCTTTATTAGGGAAAGTATTAAAGTCTAACTAACCCTTTAATATTATATGTATATTAGTAAAAGTACGTCTTATATCGCTTGTATTTATAAATAACTTATTATATTATTTACTTTATGTTTGTTATTTAAATAAGGTTGGAGTTTATTATTAAGGAGGTATTATTAAAGTAGTGGGTATCTTTAATATTGGGGAAGGGGTAGTGTTTAAAGTAAATAAACTTATACTATTAGTTAAAAGTAAATTTATAAATAATGATAAATTTAATAAAAGTAATAAGGAAACTTGAGGTGTTTTGTCTTAAGTGATATTATTTGTAAACAAGTTATATATTAGAAAATTAGTTTTAGGTATTGTGATATTAATTAAAGGTAATATTACGCAAAGATGAAATCGTTTTTTTGAATATTAATATATTATTAATTATAATAGAATAGTGGTTTAACTGGGATTGGTATTTATAAAGAAAGTGTGATTATAGTGGCATTATTAGTAATTTTTGTATAGTTATATAAATAAGAGATAGTTAAAGATAATTAAATAAGCATTTTAATTATATAATATACTTTTTTAATATTATGACTTTTTAGATATACTTATTTTAATTCGTAAGTGTCTTATTATAAATTTACTTTTATAGTAATAATAATTAATATTAAAAAGCTGTCTTATAAAAGATAAAAAGGGTTAATATTTTTAAATATAACTTTATTATGTTTTATTTTAATAATTATGTTTAAACAAAACTATATACGTTTATTTGGGTTATTATTAAGGCTGTGTAAAGGATTAATTTAGAGATTAATAAAGATTAAAAAGCCGGCGAAAGGGGTGTCTTTAGTGTAATGGGGAGAAATTGGCTTTAATATGAGAAGTATATTTAAAGAAGACATAGTGATAAGATTTAAGATGTTATTAATAAAAGTGAAAAAATAATAAGATTAATTTATTTAAAATTTACTTAAAAGGAGAATCGTTAATAATAAGTTGGTTTTATTTAAAAGCCGTAGGTTTAATTTATAATGATCTTATTATAATTATGAGGGATATAAAAGCATCTAATAGTAAAGCTATTATAAAAGGAGCACAAATGTACGGCATTATTAATAAAGGTTAAGAAATATAGATGCTTTATAGTAAAAAATTAAAGTATAAAAAAGAAGTTATAAAGTATTAAGAGAAAAGGTGTTTAAAAAGGAACGCGCGTGATAGAAGGGTAATAGGGTTATAAGGTAATGTGCGTTATTACAAGTAGTAATAATAACTGTAAAGGGCGTTAAGAGGTTAGTTAGCGTAAGCCACTTTACATAAACTAGCTTCACATAAATAAAAAAAGCCTTTAACAATAATACTATTACAAATCATTATTATTTTATTTTTATACTTTCACAATAACTTCTTTTAATCTCTGCCTAATATAATTGTAATTTTACTTCCGGAGATCTTCACACACCTCGCTAAGACTAGCTATTCCGCCATAACAATTATACGCTCACCTTTAACATCACTACCACGTTCTTAAAACAATAAGAAATTAGTGGATATTATTATATAATAAACATAAGATAGTAAAAGACAAAAACGTTTGAGTTATTATACTATTATCATTTATAATATCAAGTAAAAATAAACTTATAATGGCATAAAACCAGACTAATATATTACAATTAAACTAATTATATCTTGGGTTACTAGCTTTTTATAATGGCTTATAAATGAGAATAATCGCAAATAATAGCTAGATAATCTAAAACATTATAATTTCTCTTAATAAGAAGGCATTAAGATTAATAAAGATGTTAACTTATGGCAAGCTTTAAATGTTATATTAATTAACATCACAAGTTTTACTATTACAAAATGAGTGAAGGTATAGATAATTATTATGGATAATTTTTAAATTACATAAATATAACCTAAAGGTAAGCATTTAATTAATAAATCTAAACAATATGTTATAAAAGCTATATTATTAAAGGTTAAGATAAAGACGGAAAGGGTAGTAAGAGATAAGATGGGATAATAGATTTTAAAATACGCGACGATTTATATACTAAAAATAGTAAAGTTATAAAAACAAAAGGCTAGTTAAGTATTAAAAGACGGAAAAAGAAGTGGAACTTTGTGGCAAGATTATTATAGGATTAAGGGGGGTAATAAGTTAAGGATAAGTATGATAACTTTTAATAATAGAACCACTGTAATAAGTAAAATACAGAGTTTAACACATATATTAATATCGAGTCTGGATTTTAAGGATAATAAATCAGTGAAAAAAAACAATATAAGTTTACTAAATAAATAATAACGGATGGGTTATAAAAAATAAAAGAAAGTAAAGTTTATAATAAATAAGGATAAAAAGGAAGTTTAATAAAAGGCCTCGTTAATTATGAGTTTATAGTAACGGAATTTAGTTATAAAATTAAAAGGATTTAAAAATGTAAAAGAGGAGATAATCGTGTTAAGACTAAATGATTTAATAATAAACAACTATAACAAAGGTATATTAGTTAACGTAAAACCGCGGGACATAAGCTTTATAAAGTTTAAGGTAATATTAAAGAATATTAATGCTTAATATAACATTAATGGGGATAGTAAATATAATGAAGAAGTAATAGTTTTAAAATAAAAACATCTAACGGAAAAGGGTAATAAAAAAGAAATTAAATATGAATTAGACTTATATTTAATTTTAAAGGTTATAAACTTTATATAAAATATAACAAGTGATTAGTTGATTTAATTATGACAACATTAAATAAATAAAATATAAAAATATAATTAATAAATGAACTTTAAAACGTATTTAAATTAATTAATGATTTTATTTTAAAGTACTTATATTTAATAAATAAGAGAATTAAAATAAGCTTAATAAATATAAGTATTAAAATGCAAAACAGGTTTAAATAACAATAAAAAAATTAAATAGTAAAAAAGCCTTAAAAGTGTCCCACAATAAAGAGAGTCTTAAAAGTGGTTTAATAAAGACATTTTAGATTAAAATGGCCTTATAAATTATTAACGTAAAGCGTGCCTTTAATATAGCCTTAGGCATAATTAACCAAGAAAGTGGCTTAATAAAATGGCTTATCATATAATGACTTATATTTTAAAGTGGCTCATAAAATGGCTTGTGGAATGAACTATAATAAAGAGGTTAATAAAATAAAATGTCCTATAAAATAAAAAGCAAATTAAAAAACATATAATATATAAAAGTATATAATAAAATAACAAATCTTTTATTAAAGGGGATATAATAATTAAAATAAAAAAATCGTTTATAAAAGATAAAATCATATGAATTATTATAAGTAATATATATAAGAATAATAAGTTGTTTTGAGTTATGAGAACTTTTAATAAGAAAGAATAAAACTATGATATACAACAAATGGTGACAGTAATATGGAATTATGTAATTTTACCAATGTTATTATAGTTCGCGCGCGTTTCACGACATTATTAAGAAACGCCATTTTAATTCTGGACTACGCTAAAATGTTTTATTAATATATTTTAAAAATAAATCTATTTAAAAGTCGTATATTATTACGAGTCTTTAAGTAAAATATAAAATAAGACCTGTTTTAAAATCAACTTAATTACGTAATTAAAATGGCTTTTTCGGATTTATAATAACTAATAGGATTATAAAGATATTAATTATTAAAGAAATATCATACAATTACAACAACTATTATAAATGCCGTAATTTTCATTTTATCTTAACACATAAGCTAATAAACGACTATTTATAAAAAATGTAATTAATAAAACTTGTTAAAATAAAAAGAACATATTTAAAGATGAGAATATTATTACTATAACTTAAATATTAAGCCTAATACACAATTAAAAGTAAATATTAAAGATTTACCTTAATGATTTTTTAAATCGATTTAAAAATTAATTAATATATATATAATATTACTTATTAAACTATTAAGTAAACTATAAAATAAACTATTAAACTATGAAATTATTTATGAAATTTAAGAGTTTAATAGTTTAATAGTTTAATAGTTTAATAGTTTAATAGTTTAATAGTTTAATAGTTTAATAGTTTAATAGTTTAATAGTTTAATAGTTTAATAGTTTAATAGTTTAATAGTTTAATAGTTTAATAGTTTAATAGTTTAATAGTTTAATAGTTTAATAGTTTAATAGTTTAATAGTTTAATAGTTTAATAGTTTAATAGTTTAATAGTTTAATAGTTTAATAGTTTAATAAAACAAACAAAGGCTTTTCTTAATATAATTATTATTAATACACAAGCCTCGTAAAGCCCCTAAAGGGCCCCGGAGGGCCTGCGGAGCATTAAGAACTAAAAAATACTTATTAATATATTTATAATATTATTTATAATATTAAAGCTGTTACCTATTAATCTCTGATTGGTCCCTTAGCATTCTTATTATTTATTTTAAACATATTTTTATATTTTCAAAAATCTCCTTACAAATTTCACATTTTCTTAAAATATAATTCAAAATCTAAAATCTTACCTATTAAGCATAAACATAATATATATTTTTTATTATGTTTTATATTTATTTGTATTACATAATCATAAGCAAATGTTAATATATGCTTGTAAATTAACAATTTGCTAAGCCCTATTTTTTATATGTTTGCTTTACCATATATAGCCGTAATCACTATATGTACTATCTTTATTATTTGTCTTAATTCTTCATACTCTTTTAAAAACATATGTTAATTAAGTATTAGTTTATTAAAGATAAGATTTATACATAATATAAAATCATTATATAAATTTAAAAAATGTTTCTTTTTTAATACATTATCCCTAAAATTGTAAATACCCCTAAAATTAAAATATTTTTATTAAGATTTTGTTTTTTTAAAATTATATTAAATATAATAAACATTTTAACACATTTTCTAAATTATTTCCCTTTTCCTTTTATAGCTTTTAATAGCTTACCTTAAATACTTAAAAATTCTAATTTAATTAATTAAGTTTTAGTTATTATAGTTGAAAAACACGTTAATGATTTTATTAATTTAAAAGATTTAGATTTTAGTTCCCCATAATTTAAAGATAATGCGTTTTAATACACATTTAAATTATATAATAAGATTTAAACCTTAAATTTTAATACTTAAAGCAAATTTATTACTTACTTTTAAAATATATTTAACGTCTGATTAATAAATTACATGCGCTTACTTAAGTAAAATGCCTTTAAGTTTAGATTTATGCCTAAATTAGGCCTTAAGTTTAATACACTTAACAATTGCTTTTTTACTCCCTACGCGTTTTTATTTAAAATAGGCGTTACTTTTAAAATCAAAAATTTAATTTAAATACTAAGATTTTTAATATAATACAAAGGGATATATAAAACGACTTAATAATCTTTTAACGTATACTGTAATACTCGTAGTACGCTTTTTTAAAATAGTAATGGCACTTATAATATAATTTAACTTAAAAGTGAAATAATTTAATGTAGTTAATGCATTTGTTAATATTAAACGTAACAAAAAGAGCGCCCTAGTGTTCTATTATTTCTTAAATGGCTAAAAAAAACTTAAAATAATAGTAGAAATTAACTAAGTATTATACGGCTTAAAAAACTCCCTTACGTTATAGTAAAATGACTTTATTATAATATTAAACAAACTAAATCTTAACCCTTTAATAAAAGAGTCGTGTATTTTTATAAACTTTAATAAAATAATCTTTGTAGTATTTTACGTTAATAATATTTAAGTTTTATATTATACCTTAAATAATAATAAATAATAAAAAATCATTAAAGGATTATACTTAATTTATAAGTTCATAATATCAAAAAATGTAAAATGATTTTTAAGGGTGTATATAATTAAAAATTAATCCGTAAAAACGGTATCTTTAATGTATAATACTTATATAAAAAAAAGTGGCTCGGAAATTTAATATAATAAATAAGAAATGCTTAAGTACGCTTTTACTAAACTATAACTTAATTAAAACCCCTAAAATCGCTACATTAAAGTAGATTAAGAAATATTAAAAACAGATTAAGTTAGTTTTATATATAACTATTATATTAAGGCCAAATATTGCCTTTGTAACTTCTCAGTTATTACACTTTTTAATGAACTTAAGCGCTTAGTACGTTAAAGCAATTAAATGGACTATTAAATACTTGTTTAAATGGCGGCTTTTATATTAGCAAAAAATTTCTAGGGCGGATGGCGGCTGGCGGCAGCTTTTTACGCTTTTAGCGTTTTTAGTTAAAAAGTTATATGTTAAAAATTATGGATAGTTTTATATTATATTAAATTAAACTGACGCTTTTAATATAAGCCGTGTCTTTGATATAACCTTTTAACTAATTATTAAAGGGGTATCTTTTATTATTGATGTTTTAGTACCTTATGAATATTTAAGTTTTTATAGTTTGCCCTTTTCCCCAAGAATCTTAGGTTTTTTAGAAACATTGTTAATTATATGTCACGTTTATATATCTTAGGAATATTTTGCTTATAATACCATCTTAGTTTTATAAGTAATTATTAATTAAAGTCCTTTTTTTTATTAAAAATCTTAAACATTTAAGAAACATATTATGATTTAAAGACTTGCCTCACTTAAGAAACTATTACTACCTTTATAGCCCACGTAATTAATCTTACTTATTATAATTTATGCCATATAAGTTCTTATGGTGTACTTATTATTATTGATTATGATGGCGTTTTAGGGGTAATGAAGCTGTATGTTATTAGTGATGTCAAAACCCTTATTTAAACATTCTCCCTTTTAGTTATTTTAAATATTAAAACCATGTTTATATTCATAATATTAAAATATTATTAAAATGTAAATAGTCTTAATTATTTATATAAAAACATTTATTAATTTATGGTTTATTTAACACTTACATTATGTTTTAATTTTTAAATAATAAATTTAAGTATAAAAACACTATCATTTATTAGCTTTATAAATACATCACTTTTTAGGCTTTGTTTTGTTTTTAATGTAATTATCTATACTATAAATATACTAAATTTTCATAAGCGCCTTAATTATTTTATTTCCCTTAAATAAAGTAGCCCATGAAATAAAGCAGCTTACGTAAACAGCCTCTTTAGTAAAAACACCCAGTGGGAAAAGTAACCTGTGTAAATAACCTCTTTAATAGAAATACTTTATAAGAAAAGCAACCCGCATAAACAGCCTTTTTAATAAAAACACCTAATAAGGAAAATAACTTATGAAAAGTGGTATTTTACTTATAATAGCCATAGTTATAAAAGCATGTCAATGAATTATTTAATAACTGGGTTATTTTATTTATATATAAATTAAAATATTACTTTAAAACAAGAAACCACTTACTCTTTTAACATAATGTTATTTATTAGTATAATGTTATTTAATGGCTTTTGTTTTCTTAATAATTTCTTATCTAAAAACTAATTTAAATCATTATATATTATTATTTCTCATAAAACTAGGTTATTCCTTACTTAGTTTTTTAACCTTTGAAGATTATATTCATTAAATATCGCCCTCTTACTTATATCTTATGCCTTAGCTAATTAAGCTAATAAGCTTTGTATAAAAATTGTGGTTTTTATTTTTAACTTAAATCTCTCTAAAATATCATCTTAATTAGTTCTTTTAATAATATCAAATAATTGCCCTAATTATGCGTTTATTTTTAACGTTATTTATAATGCTTTAATAAAGTCCCTATCTTTCCTCTGGGAATATAGTATTACATCTGCCCATGTACCCATCAGTTATTCCTTTTAATCACTCGCTAATATACTCGTATTTACTTTTACTTATATTACTAATTTCATATGTTCTTATTTTTAATATTAATTACCTAAAACCTTTATACCTTCCTTAATAAAACACTTATAGGCTTGTTTATTAACGCGTAAGCCAGATTCTTCCATTATTTATAACCCATTAATATTACTTATAAATTTGTGTTTAGTATAAACCTTATTAAAACGCCGCTTTTGTGAATAGGCTTTAAAATTATCAGTGATTTTTATTATTATTAAAGTTCTTAGATGTTATAATAACTTGTTTATGAAAACAGAGGAATTAATTATCTAAAACCCTAATTGATTTATATAACCTAGACCCTTAAGATTATTATTACTTAATACATTGAGTGCCTTTTCCCTAAGATTAAAACCCTTGTCATTATTTAAGCTAAATTCAAAAGACTCTAAATAGTTTTGGGACTTATTATACTAGACCCTTTTAGTTATAACTTTAAATAAAACCAAAATCTTACTTATGTGCCCTTATTTTATTTTTTTATTTCCTTTGTTATAACCTTAACCTTTTAAACCTTTAATATTTATGTTAATAATTAAGACAAATATAATAGACTAATTGTTATATACTTTTATAAAATTTAGGTTATTTAATAAGTCTTTTAGTAAAGTATTGAACGGTGTCTTTATCGTTTTTATTTTTATTTTATGAGAGGTAATAGTTATGACTTTATTTACTTTTTTATATAATCCGTTTAAAATTACCTTTTACTGGTCTTTGTCTATATTACGCCAATTCTCCTGGATAAAGCGAAATAATGTTAAATCACATAAAGTCAATAAATTTTCATTATTATATGTTTATAGTGATTTACGCCTATTATTTATTAATATATAAAGCATAGCCTTTAATCCCCGGTTTTACTTATAATATACTAATATAATCATTGTATTAATAATAATAATTGTTAATTCATTAATACTTATAAACTAAATTATAACACTATTATAGGGTATATTAGCTTAATGTTGCTTTTGTTGATGTAAAAGCCTCAGGTAATTAACCATAATATTACTGGTTTACTTCAATTGCCTTGGCTTGAACTTATATTAATTAGGTTTTGTTTTAATAATGCCATAATTTATATTTAAAAGATTTAGGAATAAAATCGCATAATTATGAGTTATATGTTTTTAGAACTTTATTTAGTTCTTGTTATTTATTATTTTTAAATAATTTGTGAATATTATTATTATCATTTGATACACGCTTTTCAAAAGCTTAAAGTAATAATCCCTAATATAATCCCGCATTTATTATTAATTAATCATATTTTTGGATATAAAGAGTGTATTTGCTTTTTATATAATAATTATTTTTAAATTATGTGGCTAAAAGCTATTAATAAACTTTTATTAGTAAATCATTTTTTAATAAAAGATTATCGCGCTGTTTAAATAATGCTTATTTTTTTAAGTTAAAACATATATTTAATCCTATAATTTTTTAAGATTTATATAAATGTAATTAAAATATATATTAATATGATCTCTTTTTTATTATATTTAGTATATCCTTTTTTTATTAAATTACCTTGTTCTTAATGGTACTTTATATTCCCTCAAAGTAAACTAGCATTATTATTTATTGAACTAAATACATTATTTGTTTTTATATTTGAGTTGAAATTGTTTATTTATAATGAGGCTTATGAGTTTAATTGACTAAATTATAAAGCTTTTAATATATTCTTTTATAATTTTTATTAATTGGGATCTTTTATTAATTTTAAAAGACACTATTTATAATGAATATTAAAGACAAGAAGACATAATTTAAACACTTACTAAAACTAATACATAAGAATGATTTAAATTTAAAAGTTCTTAGCCAATTTAATGAGGTTTTTGTCCACGTTTTTATGACATTGTACTATATCCCGAGTTTAATTACATAAACTTAAAGGTAAACTTAATGAAATATATTTACTTATTATATTTAGGCTTTTAGTTTGATATTATATAAATAATATTATTGTATATATGTTATATAAATAGCGCGTTCTTTAATTTTTTAATTATTTAAGATTAAGGAAGACTTGGGAATATTGAGGTTAAATAGTCAAGTGCGTTATTATAAGCGCTAATTATGTTAACTTTACGCATTAATCGTATTGAGGTAAAGTATTAATAGATGTGTTCTTGTATAAGGAATACGCCGTAATATAGTATAATAAACAATTAAGTCAGGTATTTTTATAGTATAATTTATTGAATATATCACTTTGTGATTTTGTCTATACTTAATTATGTACTCTTTTAATATTTTAAAAGTAAGTTCTCTTTAGATAATGTAGCGTTTACTTTCTTTATCCTTAATTGATTTTTTTATTATTATGTCTTACCGAAAGGCTATTTAATAAATGGCGATTTAAGACACTTAATTATTTAAGATATCTGGTTATTTAAGAAAAGGCTATTTAGGACATTTGGCTATTTAGCAAGAGGCTGTTTTAACGAGAGGCTGTTTTAGCGAGGGGCTATTTTATTAAGGGGTTGTTTAGGGTATTTAACTATATTATTAAAGGGATGTTTTATTAAAAAGATTATTTTTTAATTTTAACATTATTTAATTGTTTATAAATTATAAATTATTGTGGTATATTTTAATTTATTTTTTATTATTCTTTTCTTAATTGTTTCTATAATAAATCTAATATTAGTCTTAGTTTATATAATTATTAATATAAAAAACATTGTTTTTCTTATTTTTATTTATATGTATGCTTTTTATAATATGAGTATTTTAATAAATGTTTATTATTTAAAAGAATCGTTGTCCTTGTAGTTTTTCTGATTTTTATGTTAATGATATAAGGGCTTTAGTAATTTTAATTATGTTATAAAATTCGTAGGATTAATTAAGTGATTTTTTTTATGTTTTGGGTTTATTAAAATTTTTTAAAATAAATAAACATTTATTATTATATTATAATATATAAAATACTCTCTTAAAAATTAATGTTTGCTTTTTTAATATTAAATATAATTATAATAATTTATGTCTAATTTATACATATTTTATTTCATGAATTAAATCGGCCACTTTCCAAATTAATGTTTATACTTATATATGGATATGCTTAAACCTAATAAAAATTTCCCTTTTAATCCTTTTCATGCTAATTTAGATTATATTTTAAGATTTTTTTTTAGTTCTTTTAAAATCCTTTTTATTTAATTTAGAACATTTTAATACTAAATTATTAGTAAAAATATTATTAAATATTTAGATATTTATATGATGTTTTTAAGGCAAAGGTGTATATAGTCGTATATTATAAATTGCCTTATGGCCTGTTGTTGCTTTTTAAAAATAAAAACTATTAATGCCCCCAGAAATTCATCAAGTTTAATACTTTTAATACATCAGCAAAAAATTTCTAGGGCGGATGGCGGCCAGCGGCGGCTTTTTGCGCTTTTGGCGCTTTTAGCCAAAAAGTTACATATCAAAAGAATTAAGAACAAATAAGCACCATATTAAATTAAACTAGCGCTTTTAACATAAGCCGCGTCTTTAATACAACCCTTTAACCAATTACCAAAAATACATCCTTTATTATCAATGCTTTAATATCTTATAATCATTCAAGCTCTTATAATCTACCCCTTTCCTCAAAAATCTTAATTTTTTTAAAAACATTATCAATCACATGTTGCATTTATATACCCTAAAAGTATTTTGCTTATGATACTACCTTAATCTTATAAATGATCATTAATCAAAGTCCTTTTTTTTATTAAAGATTTTAAATATTTAAAAAACATATTATAATTTAAAAACTTACCTTACCTAAAAAGCCATTACCACCTTTACAACCCGCGCAACTAATTTCTCTTACTATAATCCATGCCATATAAGCTCTTGCGGTACACTTATTACCATTAATCATAATAATGTTCCAAAAGTAATAAAGCTATATATTACTAATAACGCTAAAAACTTTATTTAAATATTCTTCCCCTTAATTACTTTAAATACCAAAAATACATTTATATTCATAATATCAAAATACTCCTAAAACATAAACAGTCCCAGTTACTTATACAAAAACATTCATTAATTTATAATTTATTCAACACCTACGCCATATTTTAACCTTTAAATAATAAATCTAAGTATAAAAATATTATTATTTATTAGCTTTACAAATATACCATTTCCCAGGCTTTGTTTTATTTTCAACGTAATCATTTATATCATAAATACATTAAATCCTTATAAGCGCCCCAATCATTCTGCTCTCCTCCCCTTAAATAAAGCAACCTATAAAATAAAGCAGCTTATACAAATAGCTTCCTTGGTAACAATACCTTATAAGAAAAACAACCTGCGCAAATAGCCTTCTTAGAAAAAACACCCTACGGGAAAAGCAGCTTACGTAAACAGCCTCTTTAATAGAAACACCTGGTAAGAAAAGCAGCTTACACAAATAGCCTTCTTAACAAAAACACCCGGCGGGGAAAACAACTTATAAAAAATGATATTCTACTTACAACAGCCATAATTATAAAAACATATTAATAAATTATTTAATAATTAAATTATTTTACTTATACATAAATTAAAAGATTATTTTAAAATAAAAAACCATTTACTCCTTTAACGCAATATCATCCATTAGTACAATATCATCTAATGGCCTTTATTTCCTCGGCAATTCCTTATTTAAAAACTAATTCAAATCATCATATATCATTATTTTTCATAAAATTAAGTTATTCCTTATTTAGTCTTTTAATCTTTAAAAATTATACTTATTAGATATTGCCTTTTCACTTACATCCCGTGCCCCAGCTAATTAGGCTAATGAACTTTACATAAAAATCATGATTTTTGCTTCCAATCTAAATCTCTTCAAAATGTTATCCCAATTAATCCTCTTAATAATATTAAACAATTGCCCTAATTTTACGTTTATCCCTAATGCTATTCATAATGCTTTAATAAAGTCCCCATCCTTTTTAAAAAAATATAATATTACATTTATTTATATACCCATTAGTTATTCCCTTTAACCATTTACTAATACATTCATACTTACTTTTACCTATATCATTAGCTTCTTATATTCTTATTTTTAATATTAATTATATAAATTCTTTATACCTTCCTTAATAAAATACTTACGGGCCCATTTATTAGCGCGCAAACCGGATTTTTCCATCATTTATAATCTATTAACACTACCCATAAATCTATATTTAACACAAACTTCGCTAAAACGCCGCTTTCATAAATAAGCTCTAAAATCATCAATAGCTTTTATTACCACCAAATTTTTTAAATATTACGGCAACTCATTTATAAAAATAGAAAAATTAATTATTTAAAACCCCAAGTAATTTACATAACCTAAACCCTCAAAATTGCCATCATTTAATACATCAAATGCCTTTCCCCTAAGATCAGAACATTTATTATTATTTAAGCCAAATTTAAAAGACCTCAAATAATCCTAGAACTCATTATATTAAACCCTTTTAATTATAACCTTAAATAAAATCAAAATCTTACCTATATGCCCCCATTTTGCTTCCTTATTTTCCTTACCATAATCTTAACCTCTTAAACCTTTAATACTTGTATTAATAATTAAAACAATCATAATAAACCAACTATTATATACTTTTATAAAATTTAGATTATTTAATAAATTTTTTAACAAAGCATTAAACGATATTTTTATTGCCTTTTTTTCATTTTATAAAAAACAGCAGCCATAACCTTATTTACTTTTTTATACAATCCGCTTAAAATTATCTTTTATTAGTTCTTATTTATATTACGCCAGCTTTCCTAAATAAAGCAAAACAATATTAAATCACACAAAATTAGCAAATTTTCATTATTATATATTTATAATAACTTACGCTTATTATTTATTAGCATGTAAAGCATAGCTTTTAATTCCCGACTTTATTTATAATATGCTAGCATAATCATTATATTAATAATAATAATTATCAATTCATTAATACCTATAAACCAAACTACAATACCATTATAAGATATATTAGCCCAATATCGCTTTTATTAATATAAAAGCCTTAAATAATTAACCATAACATCACTAATCCATTTTAATTGCCTTAGCTTAAACTTATATTAATTAGATTTTGTTTTAATAATATTATAACCTATATTTAAAGGATTTGAGAATAAAATCGCATAATTATAAGCCATACGTTTTTAGAACTTCATCTGGCTCTCACTATTTATCATTTTTAAACAATTTATAAACATCGTCATCATTATTTAATGCACGCTTTTTAAAAGCTTAAAATAATAATCCCCAATATAATCCCATATTTATTATTAATTAATTATATTCTTAAATATAAAAAAATATACTTGCCTTTTATGCAATAATTGCCTTCAAATCATACGGCTAAAAACTATTAATAAACTTTTACTAATAAATTATTTTCTAGCAAAAAATCACCACGCCGCTTAAATAATGCTTATCCTTTTTAAGCCAAAACATATATTCAATCTCATAGCTTCCTAAAATTTATACAAATATAATTAAAACATATGCTAATATAATTTTTCTTTTATTACATTTAATATGTCCCTTTTTTTTTAAATTACCCCGCCTTTAATAATACTTTATATTCCCCCAAAATAAATTAGCACTATTATTTATCAAATTAAATACATTATTTGTTTTTATATTTAAGCTAAGATTATTTATTTATAATAAGGCCTATAAATTCAATTAACTAAACTACAAAACCTTTAATGCATTCTTTTATAATTGTTATTAATTAAAATCCTTTATTAATTTTTAAAAACGCTATTTATAATTAGTATTAAAAATAAAAAAAACATAATTCAAGCACTTACTAAAACTAATACACAAGAATAATTTAAATTTAAAAGTTTTTGACTAACCTAATAAAATTCTTATCCACATTTTTATAACATTGTGCTATATTCCAAATTTAATTGCACAAATTTAAAAATAAGCTTAATAAAATATATTTACCTATTATGTTCAAGCTTTTGATTTAATATTATATAAATAATATTATTATATATGTGTCATACAAATAGCGCATTTTTTAACTTCTTAATTATTTAAAATTAAAGAAAATTTAGGAATATTTAAATTAAATAATTAAGCGCATTATTATAAGCGCTAATCATATTAATCTTGCGCATTAATTATATTAAAATAAAGCATTAATAAACGCATTCTTGCACAAAAAACACGCCCTAATACAACATAATAAACAATTAAGCCAAATATTTCTATAACGCAATTTATTAAATATATCATTTTACAATTTTATTTACGCCTAATTATATACTTTTTTAATATTTTAAAAGCAAGTTCTTTTTAAATAATACAACGTTTACTTTTTCTATCCCCAATAAACTTTATTATTATCATATCCTAATAAAAAGCTATTTAATAAAAAGCTGTTTAATGAATAGCGGTTTAAGACATTTGGCTATTTAAGGCATTTAGCTATTTAAAAAAAAGCTATTTAAAATATTTGGCTATTTAATAAAAGGCTGTTTTAACAAAAGGCTATTTTATCAAAAGTCTATTTAAAGCATCCGGCTATATTATTAAAAAACTATTTTATTAAAAAGAGTATCTTTTAATTTTAACATTATCTAATCACTTATAAATTATAAATTATTGTAATACATCTCAGCTTACTTCTTATTATTTTCTTCCCAATTGTCTTTATAATAAATCTAATACTAATCCTAATTTATATAATTATTAATACAAAAAACATTATTTTTCCCATCCTTATCTATATATATGCCTTTTACAATATAAGCACTTTAATAAATATTCATTATTTAAAAGAACCGTTGTCCCTATAACTTCTTTAATTTTTGCACTAATAGCATAAAGGCTCTAATAATCTCAATCATGCCATAAAATGCGTAAGGTTAATCAAACAATTCTTTTTAATATTTTAAGTTTATTAATTCCTTTCAAAATAAATAAACATCTATTATTATACCATAATACATAAAATACCTTTTTAGGAAATTGATATCCGCCTTTTTAATATTAAATATAATTATAATAATTTATGTCTAGCCTACGCATACTTCATTTCACAAATTAAATCAGCCACTTTTTAAATTAACATTTATACTTATACGCGGATATACCTAAACCTAACAAAAATCTTCCTTTAGCCCTTTTTACGCCAATTTAAATTATACCTTAAAATCTTCTTTTTAATCCCTTCAAAATCCTTTTCATTTAACTTAAAACATTTTCAGCACTAAATCGCTAATAAAAATATCACTAAATAATCAAATATTCATATAATATTTTTAAGGCAAAGGTATATATAATTATATATCACAAATTATCCTATGGCTTATTATCGCTTTTTCAAAATAAAGACTATTAATGCCTCTAAAAATCTATTAAATTTAATGCCTTTAATAGCAAAGCTTATTAAAGTAGTTCATTTTATTATAAAATATAAATAGCATATATTTCAAAATATTATATTTATATATAAATCCAACAATTCATAATTAAACAATTTAAGACTTAAATATTATATAATAGCCTTAATTACTTTTATTAAAACTTTAATATTAGCAAATAACATAATTATAAAATAATATTAAACTTAATAAGCCATTGCCTTTAAATTATAATTTTATATATTATACCTAGCAATTTAATTTAAATATTCATTATTTTTATTTATATGATTATAAAATTATTTAAGTAAAAATTTATAAAAAGCCTCAAGATATTTTATATCAAAACTATTAAGAAAATCAAATAATTAAACAAATTCAGCATAATAACTAAACATATAAAATTTTAGTGTATTTTAATTAAGGTCATCACAGCCATTTAAGCAATAATTAACAAATAACTCCTTTAATGCATTAATATGATAAACTACTAATATAAAATAGCCAAACATATTTTCATTATAAATTTAATATTACACAATAAAAATAAAATTTATAAAAGCTTTAATATATGTAAATTATATTAAGGCTTTGTTTATCAACAGCAGGGCTATAACAGCTAGCTAAATATATAATAAAACCCTTTCCTTACCGCCAATTTATTAAATCATTTATATGAACTTATTAAAATGCTTTAAGCCTTAATATTATAACACGCTTATAAATTAGGCGTCTAATTAAACTAACCCCAGGGACTATTAATACCTTTTATTAGCCTTTGATAATACCGCTTTAAAATGTTAAGCCATAGAATATAAATCCTTAATTAAATATAATATTATATTAACCAAATTGCAAAATATGCCTTTTTAAAAATCATAAAATATATTAATCATAACAATTTTATACATATTAAAATGCCTATATTTTTTAAAAAAAAGGCTTAATTAAATAAACTCATTATATGTTATTTTTTTTAGTTTTAGGCTTTTTTATGTTATAATTTGACGCCTTATATTAGCTTTAAACCTTTTTAGCCACTTAAACGTGATATCCTATAAATAGCTATATTCTATTTTATATCAAACATATTAATAATTATATTTAATACCGTACAT
Source organism: Helotiales sp. F229 (assembly GCA_002554605.1). Lineage (NCBI taxonomy): Eukaryota > Fungi > Ascomycota > Leotiomycetes > Helotiales > Helotiales sp. F229. The sequence continues at coordinate 2,517,787 of MXAW01000010.1, forward strand.
AAAACACACCTCCTCATAATTTATGCACATTAGGCCTAAAATCAAAAAAACAATGCCTCACTTAGCCATTAGCGTAACAAACAAACCAGCCGCGCTTAATTAAGTCTTTCATATTTAAATTAATCAATTATAATTAAAAATTATCTTATAATTATATATACCATCAAATATTATACTTATGCTTATATAATAAAGATTTGATTTCACTTCACGCTTTATATTATTATTTATCTTACATAAAATAGCTTTTAATATTAAAAATAAATCAAGTAAAATAATAAACAAAATTTATTATTATCTTTTAAAATATCTTTTATAATTGCCAATTTACAAATATATTGGCCAAATAACCCTATCTCCTCCAAGCTTTATTATTAAAGTCTTATCAATAGCTAATATAACTAAAACTAAAATAACTCTTAAAACAAGCCTACTTTATATATCCTATTACCAACTTCCACTATTCATCTCATCATAAACCCACGTCCCTCTTTATTCATATAATTTCTTCACTAAGCCCCATATTATATTTAACGCAAAAAGCTCATGCCCTAAAAGAAATTCTAAGCACCCTTTTATAAAACAAAATAAAAGTGAATAATCTTCCCCTTTATTATTTATAATTTAAGCCTTAATATATATAATAGCCTTTTCTTAATAATTTCCGTTTAAAATATTGTACAAAATTTAATATATTATACGTATTATATTAGCGTAAGTTTATAATAAGCCTTTATTTGCCTAATTTAGCATATCAAAGTTTTTGTTATTTAGCCACTTTTAAATTTTCCTTTTACTTACCTTAATACTATAAAACCACATAATAAGTTGCCAATTAATAATAATTATAAATGAATTATACATGTTATCATTTAGAATAATAATAATACCATTTGGTTGTTCTAAAGTTTTTAATTTTTCAATTTTTTTATTAATTAATAACCTGCCTACTTTACATTCATCATCATATATAAAATATTTTAAATATGTTATTTCCATGGCATTATTAGATTTTAATTCTTTATACTAATATTTATTAGATTTTAATTCCTTATTATTATAATTCTTTATACTAATATTTATTATATTTAAAACGTTGATTTACAATTAAAGGATAATCTTAAGGTTAATTGATTTCTTTATCCTCAACACAAACGCAGGTTATTATTTTATTAAATTTAATAAAACTAATATATAATTGGCAGGCTTATTTAGTGATATACTATTATTATTATTATTGCTTTTAATATCTTTGCCTGGAAAATACAACCCTTCTCTTAATTATAATGCCAATTCGCTATTAATAAAAAAATCCACTAATATTAATAATATATATTTGGTTTATTTCCGCCGAATGTTCTAAATATCTAGCTTTTTACACTTACTAATATGCCTAAAAAATCTACTTAAATTTAATTTTTTTTTGAAATATTACAAACATCACAATTATTATGACATCTTATTTAATAAAAAAGTGAATAATTATATTTAAAGCTATTATTATAAATTAGCGCATTATAACGAGGTTTTATAAATTTGGTTTTAAGATAATTTATAATAGGTAATAATAGGTTATTTTTACTACGGCTACTTAAAAGGCAATAAGGTAGGTTATTTTATAATGGGTTACTTAAAGATTAATAGGGTAGATTATTTTATTTAATACACAAAAGGCTGTTTTAATTATGATTACTTAAAGATTAATGGGGTGGGCTGTTTTATAAGATATGTGAAGAGCTGTTTCTGCTATGGCTGCTTGAAAATTAACGGGGTAAGCTATTTTATAAAATATATAAGAGGCTATTTTTACTATAGTTACTTAAAGATTAATAGGGTAAATTATTTTATAAAATTTATAAAAAAGCCATTTTTACCATGGCTATTTAGAGATTTATAAGGTAGGCTGCTTTGTATAATATATAAAGAGGCTGTTTTTGCCACAGCTGCTCGAAAATTATCAGTGTGGGCTGCTTTATAATATTTATGAAAAGGCTATTTTTACTACAACTATTTGGAAATTTATAAAATGGATTACTTTATATAATATATAAAAAGGCTATTGACAAGATTATAATTTTAACGCTGCATCAATTGGCTATGATTAATAATAGAAATATAAGCTGATTTTTATATTATTAATTTAAAATCAAAATTAAATAATATCTTTTAAATATTTATATATTAATACTTAATTATTATTAGAATTATTATAAAAGCACCTTACTTTAGCTTCACTTCTCCCCTCTTGCGTGCCTGTGCCTTTTGAATTCGCTTATACAAGTCGTTTATGGTAATAATTTTGTTTTTAGTCTCATTGTTTTTATTAATTAAAAGCCACGAATATATAATCTTATTATAATTACCTTAATAATAATATTTATAAAATCCTTGCTTCATTATATGAGCATTATAATTTACCTTAATAAATATTACTATAACTGCTTTAATTAAAATGAGTCCAATAGCGATTGTAGAACTTGTTGTAATAATAAACCGGGCAGTATATTACTTATTAATTGGGATTTTGGCTTGCTTTTCTTTTAAAGTAATATAAAAATGATTAAGCTCTTTGGCCTGCTATGAGTTTATCATATGCAATGCTACAATAATGATATTTTTTTGTTGATATTTTTGATGTGTTTTAATTATTAATAATTTAATTAATATTTAATTGTTTTTAAAAAAAGTTTAAAAAATATAAAAACATTACTTACTAAAGCTTAAATATGCACAACAATATAAAAATAATTAATTATAATATGTCATAAATCCTTTTTTTTGTTTTTTTAGGGAGGCTATATTAATTAAAGTTTTTTTTTTATTAAAGTTAAATTTTATTTAACAACCCACAGATCTTTTTAAAATTATCTAAAAACGGATCACTAGGCTTATTTGCTTTAAAAAATTAAAAAATAATATTATTATCCTTATTTTTAATATTATTTATCAAATCCAGGAATTCCTCATTAATAAGCTTAAAAAGTCCTTAGATTTTCGGATTTATTATAATTGCCAAAAAAGGAAAAGTAGCATAAACGCGCAAGCGATAATAAAAATTACTTAGCTTAAAATTAATATAACCCTTATACATTTTATATTTTTAATAATAATTTATTTTATATTTATTATTAGCTTTAAGCCATTTCACATAATTAAATTTAATAATTTCTTAAACTTTCTATTATTACTCCTTGGGGTACTCATACTTAAAGTTTATGTTTATGTTTTTAAGAATTTTAATAATTAAAAAGCTAAAGAATTTGCTTTTTAGCATAAAACGAAGGAAGAGTATCTTCATAATTAAAAGAAATTAATATAAAACCTTTATAAAGACCTCCTTTTTGCGCTTTCCCACTTCATTGGTTTTCCAAATATTACCAAGCTTTTAAAGTTTACCCCTTATCTAATGTTTAAATATATTATAAGTGGCCCATTTATCTCTAATTATCATTTTAATAAACTTGGTAATATCCAAAAGGCCAAATATTAAAAGCATATTAAAAAGCCAAACAAGGGAAATCTTAAAGAACTTAATGCCCAGCCGCATTTTTTTTTATAATTTACACGCCTTATCTCACATTATTATGCCTTTAAAATTGCCTTACTACCTTTAATTATTTTAGTAACACATAAATGTGATTTATCCTTAAAGATTATAGCCACCACTACTTTCTGGTTGTTCTTTGAGTAATATATAATAAATTGGTTTTATATTTTATAAATTTTACCATTTTTATTTTTAGCCTCTTTATAATAGCAAACTTACCAAATATGGCACTATTAATTTAATGGATATTAAAAAAAATTGGATTCCACAGAATCAAGCGTCGATAACACAAAAACCTTATTATTACATATGCGGAGGGTAATAATGGATCGGCTAAGAAGTTGCTTATTATTGATTAATTTATTAGAAGGATTGTTTAATTGCCTGGGAACTTATTTTTTATTTCTAACCATGTTTACCTATTATTTTAAACTGATTTTAAGACTAAAGCCGTGGAATTTAGCAAATGAATATCCCTATTTGTTTACATAGCTAGTAGGACTTGGCTTTGTGTTATTTTACATTAAATTTAGACATATATTAAACTTATGCCTTTATATTGCCAATAAACTAATAAAAACAAGCGCAATAAAGACTCTAAGCGCTATTCTTATAAATCATCCAAGGGAAGAATAATAATATAGGTAATAATAACCGTAAATGTCTAACATTTCTTAAACAAAAGGGCATATAATACTGGGATTTTTAGTATTATCAGTGTTTTAATTGACATGCTTTTCTAAGTAATTTAATCAAATATCTTTTCATATCTAATTATATATATATTAAATATAATAAATAAGAAAGATAACGATTATTTTACTAAGCGCTATTAACAGTGTTAAAAACATATCGCCTATTAGGCTATAACGGAAGCGAAGAAACATATGAGCAAAGTGCATTTAAACAGGTAATAGTATATAAGTAAAACCATATGTAACAACGATACGTTTAGGTTCGTACCGCTTTGGGTTATGCCTAAAAAATGCATAACCGTTGCCCTAATTTAATGTGGACAAATACATTATTACTTTAAAATCTATTAATTTACTTATTTTAAATGAATTAATTAAATAATCACTTAATTTATATACGGGAAAAGGGCTTACGATTATATAATCTCATTTATCTTACCATTTTGCCATATAGTTCATGCCGTCTAATATACAGCATTATTATCTTAAAAGTCGGCTAATATTGGCTTATTATTTTTATATTCCACCTTTTAAAGCTCTAAATTATTGAGATCTATGCCTTTTAGCTTTTTCTTAAACTTCTCATTTTTATTATTTTCATTAAACACATTATCTAACTTTAAGTTTATATTAGAGCCACTTAAGGACTTATTATTAAGAACATTTGAGTTTTTAATATTAAAATTGCTTTATGTTTTAATTTGTTTTACAATTAGAAGAATAATTGTTTTTAATGCTTCTAACTTTAAAGCAATAATTATCAAATCATGGGACATATCTTGGGTAATTGAAGTCCAAGCCTTCTCTCTTTAGATAACAATGGCCTAAAATCTTTGGGTTTTTTCAAGTAAGACTTTATTAAGAATAAGTTATTATAAATAAAATTTCAAAAAAGGGATTATATTATATAATTGCGCATTGTTAAATAAAACGCTAATTGCGGATTAGAAGGTAAATTTGCTACTAATTATAAAATATACAGCTAGCACATTACCCAATGCTTAATGTACCTATCCTAATTTTATATTTAAGGAAGCTATATTAATTTTAAACTCTTTATTGATGAATCGCTTAAAAAATCCAAAGTCCAAATAATGCGCGTAAATCTTTGCGGTTTTTAAAGTCCGCCACTTAAATTTAAATAAAGTACTAGGAATAATCTCCATTGTGCTTGTAGGCGCGTTGTTAATTTAGCAATTAGGATTTTTTTATAAATGAATAATAATCAGTTTTATAGCCAAGTATTTAATATTTTTGATCATGTGAAAGCGCGCGTAAATAGGCAAGTCGGGTTTAAAAAAAGATTAATAATAAACAACGGATTTATATTTATTAAACGTTAATTATAATCAAGTTCAATTAATAGTCTTTTACTACTTATAATTACATTTTCCCTTGTTATTATTAATACGTTTGTTTAGCTATCAATTATTATGGTATTGCCCAATAAAACTTTGGAATCAAGCTATTGCATAGATTGAAATAAAAGAGCTTAAAGTATAGACGTATTTATTTTTAAGAAAAAGTCTGCTATTATATTAATAATTGTTGGTTAAACGTATGCGTGCAATTAAATATGTATTTTGGAATATAGGTTAATATTGTACAATCAGGTGAAATTGAAGAGCGTCACGTGAAAACCCAACTCCCTTAATTAAATTTACGATAATAAAATAACTACATGTTTTAAAGTTTAACTATTTAAATGATATTAATATAAATTAATAAACTAAAACCCTCATGTAAGTCGTTTATTAACAAAGGCTATTAATAGCTTTATTATACTTAATAAACATTTCCTTCAAAACACCACTATTTTAAGGATTATTTATGGCTTAGTAATCTTTATATTAACAACTCTTAAACCAGTAAAAGTTATTAAATGTTATTTTCAAGTCATCATTTAAATTTTATAAAAATCTATTAATAGATTAACATATTATAAAAGATTAAATCTATTGACTTTGAATAAAAAATTACTCAAAATTAAGTAAATATCAAATTTAGACATATTTCAAAGATTTATAATTCACTAGACTTATATTAGTTTAATTTAATATTTAATAGACTTATAAAACTTTACCTTATAAATCTTTTATACTATTACGATTTTTTCTAAATTTACCTACCATATGACAATTTCTACCCGACACATTAAATTATTTTATTAAATATCTTAATTATAAAAGTATTATAAAAAGTCTTAATTTATAATAATTCATAATAAATATAAAAGCTAGTTTATAATAAACTTATAATAGTCAACTTTTACAAAACTTTATCATCTAATTATTATTCGTTGTGAAGTTGTATTATTTTGAAGTTCTCGCTTAAATTTGGCACGTGGCGCTCTTCAATTTCACCTGATTGTACTTCAAAGGTATAATCAAATAATAGGTAAAGACAAAGGTGAAATAATATTTATAAATGAAAAAGGCTATTAATGAAGTAATGGCTATTTTATAAGCTACTTTGAGGGGCTATGACCCCGCCATTAGTACTATCACTTAGCACCCCCCGTAAACAGCCCATATTACAGCCTCTTAAAACAGCCTCCGCTTTCGCATATAGCCTAATTTTATTATTATTTAAATTGCTCTTTTTTAATTAAATCTTTTATTTATAGGCTTACTTTTATACAATTTTTTTTTTTAATTTTAAGATCATATTCCCATTAGTCCTAACTTATTCCATTATGCTGCTTATGGTGCTCCAGGCCAATATAATACAAATCTGCCAAATAAAAAAGCCTTTTAAAATAGTCAACACTTTTTTTACTTTATATAATTACGCCAACTTAGCATAAACATTAATCAATTAAAATAATTAAACAATAAATATAAGCAATGGTATTTATTTTATAATAGCTGAAAATGAGAATATTTTATTTAATTTTAAAATTATAAAACTAATTAATAATTATTATAATCGTTAATATACTTGTTATATGGCCTATTATATTTTAATCTTTTCTTATAAAAGATTTTATATAATATAACGCATGATTTATGAATTATTGTAATTAAAATTTTATAATATAAAAGAATATGAGCATTTAATATGGTTTAATATAATTTGATTTAAATGTTGTTATTTATAAAATATTAAAGATAATAATAAACGAATTAATGCCATTACGCATTAAAGCTATAAACCAATGATACGCTAATTAAAACAAGGTTAATAATAAAACACGTTTAAATAATAATAAGCATAAAGAAATAATAGGTATACTTATGGATTTAATTTAAGAATAAAATCATAATAATTAATCATAAAATATTTCAGTCATTACGTAAAAAAATACGTTGCTTTGTTTAAGAAAGAGTAAACTTGTAAGTTAAACAAACCAAAAGCCGCATTGCTACCCGTAAGGAAAACGCTAAGTGTTATTATTGCCTTTGATGTAAATAATATATTACCTTTACTCTTAAAGTTTAAGCCAAAAGCTAAGACATTAGTCGCGCGTTCTTTTAAAACTTACAAATAAACACTATTAAAATCTAAAGGCAAATTACGAATAAAATAAATATTTGATTACCCTTAATTCAAAAACAATAATTCTCTGCTTTTTTTATTTTTTTTATTAGTAAAGGCTAAGGCGTTGTTATAAAACAATAAAAATATTATTTTCAAAAGACAATGAACATAAACAAGCGCATTAAGGTTAAGCTTTAGGATGTAAGATAATAATACATTAGCTGATTTAATATATAAAACCACGTTAAAAATAGTACTTATTTAGCAAAATATTATAATAACATTTAATGGACTTAAGTATAATAATAATAATAATATAATTATTATAAAGGTATATGCTTTAATTAAATCAAAATATGAATAAATTATAAATAAAAACATATAAATAAAACACTTAAGTTAGCACAATTTTTTTTATATTTTTTAAAAGATGAATCTTAATTATGATATTATTAATGATATATATAAAACTGATGATAATAGCAATGTGCTTATGTATAAACCTCTCAAGCGATTAAATAAACTAAAGCCAATCCATAACGAAACCGATTTTTAAATAATATATGAATTCTTACATTTATACATAAGTATTAATAATAAGGATCAGAATTTAAAAATGGTTATTTTATGGTTATAAATATAAAAATAAGCTTTTAATATGAGAATTAATTAGCCTTATATATAATAAATATTTATGTTTATATATGTTTTTTATTTTTTTGGCAAATGATTAGTATAAGGAGCACATGTAGTAAATTGATTATAAGACATTTAAAATAGGAATATACTTTAAGAATTAATTAATAGGTAGCCTCATTTGCGACCCCTTTAATTTAAGTTAGTCGTTTAATTAAGTTAATAATTTTCCATAGCCAATTTAATAAACTACTTAAGTTAGCTACTTAATGGGCTACTTAATGAGCTGCCTAAATCAGCTATTTAGTCGATTGTTTGGGTCAGCTATTTGAGGGGAGGGGGGGCTGTTTAAGGGGTGTTTAGTTAATTATTTGAATAAATTATTTAAGCGGCTGTTAAGTTAATTATTTTAGCCCGCGGTTTTAATATATTAGCAATTTTACATTTTAATTTATTTCATTTAAATAATAAAGATATACATTAATATTAAATTCTTTAATATTATTAATATGATATTAAATGTTAAAAATAATAATTTATTTAAATTTATCGTATAATTAAACGTGTTTTTTTTTTAAAAAAGATCTTATTTACTAAAACGCGTGGTTTATTAACAAAACAAATCACGACTTTATAATATAAGGGATAATAAACACGAGATATGGGTTAATTTGGGTTGATTTAAATGTTGTCATATACAAAGTATTAAAGATAACGATAAATAAGTTCACGCCGCTATGCACCTAAGCTATAAATGATTGGTTTATTATTTATAAGAATATTAATATAAAAACATATTTAAATAATAATATACATAAGGAAATAATAAGTATATTTATAAATTTAATTTAAAAATAAAATCAAAATAGTTAATCATATATTAAAATAAGTTGGGTAATTAAGTGTTTAATGACATACGCTTGCTATTATAATAACTTTTAAAAACAAAAGGCTAAACGGCGTAGAACTATTACAGTACTTGGTCAAAAGTATTAGCCGAGGATAAGATTACTTCGCACCTCGCTATTATTACTATCATACTTTTATAAGTATTTTTGATTATAAACGTATTGTAAACATATTATAAATTGATAGAAAGGTATAAAATACATGTGTGCTCAAATACATTCATTTTCTTAAACAAAATTCCGCCTCCTTTTCTTTTAATATTTTGTGTGCTATCCCTTAGCTTTATAACAGGCTCTAACTCTTTTTGACATGCTTTGATATAAAGCATCAAAAAACTTTTTTGGTATTATAGCTTAATAAGCCTAAATAGCGCTCCCAAGACATTCTTGATCCTTTTTTGAAGTGCTTATAGCTTCCGCGATTTTTGGGAAATGGAAATATAACATCTCTTTGAGCTTGATTCACATGTGCTTAATTAAATTAAGATTAGGGAAATAAGGCGGCTAATTTAGGACTATAAGTTCATGTTTTTTAAATTAATCCCGGATTAAATGGGCAATATAAATAAAGGCGTTATCCTGCATGAATATATAGCCTAAATTATTTAATTTGGTAAATGCTGGCTTGATTTTTACATTCAAAACTTTTAAATAAAATTATATTAAGTACCTATGCTTTTTCAATTTAAAATCTTGGTTTATAAGGTAATAATCAATTCGCCCGATATCCTAAAAGCAATTCTAGACCATAACCTTCAAATTCTTCTTGCATTTGTATATAATAATCATTTGTGGGTCCCATTTCTCTGCCAGGGTACGGAAGCACCATTCCTGCTTTTTTCCTAGCCCCCTTTTAATAGAGCACTTGTCATTTTACATAATAAGTCCTTATTCCTCCGCAGTCCAATTTAACCGCAATTTGCACCACTCAAACCTAGCCTTCATAGCTTTCTTTATAAGGTGTAATCGCTTTTTGCACTTCTAATTATATATTTCATGAATTTTAAGGATTTGCTTAATAATAAAGGTTGAATAGAAGAGCTTATAGGCTATTTTGACAGCTGCATAAGAATCCTTTGAGTTATTTTGTATATGTTGAAGCAAATTTTGTTTATTATGCTTGATATAGCATTTAAGCCGGCTAATACATCATAAAATCTTGCCTTCCTCGCGCAATTCATTTTATTAAATAATATATTAAACAGTAATACAGGTGACTTTAAAGCAAAAGCAAATATAAGGTTCCGTGTGGCCTTCTTCATGCATAAAAATAATTCGTCCCCTTATATAAAGGGTGAATTCCTTCCCATAAGGGAAATTCCCAAAGATATTTGCCAAAGGCGCACATAATATTGAGTGATTAGCCATTTTGTATTATAAGATTAAAAAGTTAAATCGCGAAAAGTCGCGCTTTTACGTATTCTCGGCTAATACTTTTAACGCGTGACTGTAATAAGGCAAGTGTTTTTAGCAAAGGAAAAAAGGTAACAAGGATATTAAAAATATTAAAAATAAAGGTAAAAAAAAGAAAACTAATTTAAAGGCTAATAAACTTATGGAACTTAGTAAAAGGGGCTTAAAGATTAATACGTTAAAATCTATAATAAAAGGCAAAATATTAATAAAGCAATCGCTGGCGCATATTATAAAAACATTATCCCGCTAAACATAAAAGCCTATGGCAATTGAAAGATTAGCATATAGTTTAACAAAAAGGAATAACTTAATGCTAGAATAAATAAAGCCTATTATATTTAAGCCAATTTACAAAAGCGCAATATTATTAGCGATAATAATAAAAGAAGCGCTTATGCAAATAAAATAAAAAAAGGCAATAAAAAAAGATTACAAATGTAAAATAAAGCATTAATAAAAATTTACAAAATAATAAATAATAAAATATTAGCAAAAAGGCAACATAAAGTTATATTAAAAACTGCCTTATTTTAGCGAAATATTATAATAAGCATTAAAAGGCTTAAAAGGGGAAATAACAAATAAATTATTATAAGAATTAGTGTTTTATTATAGCCTAAGATTAAAAAGGCTTTTAAAAAGAACATTCATATAAAGCATTTAAGTTAAGATTTATTCTTAAGAATCCTTAAAGAGCTAAATTCAAAATATAATATTGTGAGTAATAAGGCAAAGGTTTTAATAAACGGATTATTACTTAAGTATAAACAATTAAGGAGATTGAGTGTTTTAAAAATAATTATAAATAAAAAAGATTTTTAAACGGCTATGGGACTTTTACATTATTATGCAAAGATTAATAAACAAAACAAAAATTTGTGTTTTGTGGCTTTATAATAATTGATAAGGCTAAAAGATAAGGCAGTGTTTGTGTTGTTTAAAGTTATAAAAGGGTTGGTTTTAATTATGTTAAGAAATATTAATTTTCATGATTATTAAAAAATGATTTATTATGTATTTGATTTATATTTTAGGTAATCCCTATAAAAGCATATTATCCGATTTTAATTATTACCCTCATTATATACCTGGCTCTTTTTTAAGTAATAGATCATTTTGATCTTAAAGATTACTTTTGTGAGTTATTACTTTTAGTAATGTTGATTAAAGCTTTAAAGACTTGCCTTTTTTATTAAATAATCCTAAGGCTTAAGAACATATTATAACTAATAATAATAGGTTTAAAGTGAATTTAGATATAAATATAAAGATATTATTAATAAAGAATAAGACTAAGAAAAATAATGAAAATATTTACGGTCTACCAACTAAAGACAAAGGTGTTAGTTTAAACAAAGCCGTAAACTTAAGGAAAATTATAAACCAAGTTATTTTATTTAATAAAAATAAAGACATTGATATATTTCCCTTAAAGGATAATGATTTGATTATCAAATTAAGTATAAGTTATAAGGCAAACAATAATAATAACAAAAACGACTTTAATATCGACTTTAGTGGCGATATTAAATACTTGAAAAAAAAAGCGTTCTTAGGTTAATTTCGCGTCTAAGAACAAGGAAGTTGTCCAAATGACTGCGGAGGACAAAAAAGTACACTTATTCGCTTTATTCCTTAAAACCGATATCGAGGATATTAAAAGAGAGTTATTTATTAATGGCAGAAATATCAAAAAGGCAGCTATTAACTTAGAGACGGAATTTGGCTTTAGAGGAAGTAATGATCTAGAACGGAGCCTTAACCTGGGAATAAGTTTAAATCGTTCAAAAGAGTCTTTGAGCCTAAAAAGACTAATAACTATAAGTAGTTTAGTAAAATTCCATTTTTATATATTAATATTATATTTTCTAATCACTTAAACTAAAAGTCGACAAAACAAAAAATCTCATTAGGTTAAGGAGGATTTAGGCATGGGCTGTTTAGGTAAAGGCTATTTGGCGTAAGGTGTTTAAGTGCAGGGTGTTTAAGTGCAGGGTGTTTAAGTGCAGGGTGTTTAGGTGCAGGGTGTTTGGGGGGAGGCTATTTAAAGACAAGATGTTTTGGCATTAGCTATTTACATAAAAGCTGTTTTAATTGTAGGCTGTTTTAATAACGGGCTATTTAGCATTTGATTATTATAAAAAACATAAAATTAATTAATATAAGAATGTAATAAAAATATTATATCATCCGCCTTATTTTAGCGTTTGAAAATAATAATAAATAAATATTAATATAAATATATACACTTTAATAAAAAAAAGCAAATATTTTCTATAATTACAATTGTATATAAATGGCGGCCATTAGTAAACGGGAAATTTGTGGTTCCGCCTTTTTTAATAAAAGGCCGCCATTTACTATTATAGGCGCGGAAAGCCAAACCCTAAAATCCCATCCCGGAAATTTTTTGCTGATGTAATAAGGCTTACTGAAATAATCCATTTTATTATAAAATATGAATGGCGTATGTTCTAAAACATTATATTTTCATATAAATTTAAAAGTCTATAACTGAATAATTTAAGACTTAAATATTATACAATGGCCTTGATTATTTCTATTAGAACTTTAATATTAATAAACGACATAATTATAAAATGATATTAAAGTCAATAGGCCATTGCCTTTAAATTATAATCTTGTGTATTATATCTGGTAATTCAATTTAAATATTCATTATTCTTATTTATATAATTATAAAACTATTTAAATAAAAACTTATAAGAAGCCTTAAGATGTTTTATATTAAAACCGTTGGGAGAACTAAATAATCGGATGAATTTAGTATAATAACTAAGTATGTGAAATTTCGGTGTATTCTAATTGGGGTCATTGTGGCTATTTGGGTAATAATTAATAAATAACTCTTTTAATGTGTTAATATGATAAACTATTAATATAAAATAACTAAACATATTTTTGTTATAAATTCAATATTATATAATAAAAATGAAATCTATAAAGGCTTTAATATATATAAATTACATTAGGGCCTTGTTTATTAATAGCGGGATTATAACAACTAGCCAAACACGTAATAAAGCCCTTTCTTCGCCGTTAATTTATTAAGTCACTTATGTGAATTTGTTAAAATGCTTTAAGTCCTAATATTATGGCACGCTTATAAATCGGGCTGTCACGTAACCAGCGCCATTATTATGTCAGTATATCTGATAAGGTCTAATGTATGTTTGCATAAGTATTCTATGTATATATCTCTAGCTCGTAGTCCTATTTTAGAAAGGGTAACGCTTAATTCAATTTATTAAATATACTTATATACTTTTCACTTCTAATAATCATAGAGATCTTTTATATCTAAAAAGACCTATTCTACTTTCTGTATTATAGTTAAAAGCCATAGGTTATTACTTTTACCCGGTATATACACAAAATTGGACTTTATTTAAAGCCTTTTATTTATTGATTTTATGATCCTTTTTTATTTTTAATCTTTTAGTTCTTTTACCCAACGATTGCTCGATTACTTTAATATGTCCATAGACAACAGTAATATTAGAACACTAAATATAAACATCGTTTATAAAAAACCCAAATAATGGATTAACTAGTACATTTATTTTACTTTTAATGCAAATATCCTTGGATTATAGCCCTTAGTCGACCTTAATATAATAAATGTTTATATTCTTATAGAAGTCCTCAATATTATTCTCAAAAGCACTAAATAAATCATAATAACAAAGACTACTCAGTCGTAAGTCAACTTTCAAGTTACACAAGTTTAATATAACATAGACCTCGTTATTTAGGCTATAATAATAAAGGCTTACTTAGATCTTTTGGCTTTACTATTAAATAATACTCAAAATAAGACTTTTACTATTACACTAAGTAAGAACAAGGCCAAACAGTTAACTTTAAATCTTCTTGTTCTTATAATCCCAAAAGCCCTAACTATAGCGATTTTATATAAACCAGAATCATACACTTTTAATACCAAAAACAAAAAAAAAAAGTAAAAATCAAACTGCATAATTTGGCAACCCTAGACGACTATATACTTTAAACTCTATGAATAGATCTAAAAGATTATAACGTACAAGTACTTCAATATTACCACGTCATAGTTTATCTCAAAAAAGCACATAAACATTTAAATATTTATTTGTTCCTTTTACTTTGTACTTTAACAAACGGACTAAACCTTATAAGCCAACGTTAAATAAAAATACATAGCCTTACTTACTTAAACAAAAAAAAGAAAGATTAGCTTAATCAAATAAATTATAATATATTAAATCTTCTTTTAAAAGGCCAGATTATATAAAGTCATTGATATTGAAAGATTTTAAGGGCTTATAGACTTTTTAATTATTATTAGATAATTTAACAACAAATAATTTATTAATTAATATCAAAAAATCAAAAAAGCCAACGAACTTAAAAACCTTTTTTTATATATTCTAAAACAATTGTATCGCCTTTTTTATATAAATAAAATAGATCCGATGTACCGCGAGTTTATTAATAACAAACCACATATTAGTTATTTTACCATTTTCTAAGGAAAATTAAACAATACAAAATCCAAGAACAAAAACTTATTCAAGGCCTGAAGTAAGAAATCTTTTAAGAATTTATTAGATTAACGAGCTTTAGAACTGTCATATCTATATTCTAAAGATCCATATAAATAGTCCTTTAATCGTTATATAAAACTTTAACTTATTATTTATAAAAAAGTCTTTAAGACTTTTTCTAATAAGTCACTTAAACTAAGTTCAAAGTAAAACAAAAATCAAATTAAGGAAATTTATTAACGATTTATAAAAAATAAATAAAAAAATTTACAAAGCCAATTTAGTTAAGACAAACCTTTGCTTTTATTAGTCAAAGATCTGATTAAAAAATCAAAGAACTTGGAAAACTCAAAGAAACCCAAATTTAAGTTCTTAAGAAATATCTCTAATAAATCAGCGGGATTAAAAAACAATACGTTTTTAGTGTTTTTACTAAGTCTTAAAGAAAGGGCTTAACTAGGAGTTTACTTTCTTTAAGAAAGTACCTTATACTTTTTTTTTAATTCAATACTCTTAGATAATTATAGAACAATTAACTTATTCAATAATGTCTCGTTTTTAGAACTTAGATCTTTTATTAAAACAAAGCCAAACGATATTGTAAAAGCAAAGAATAGCCAGTTTCCTATTTTAAGGCACGGAACTCGAATAATAAAAGATGCCTTTATAAGTAATAATAATTAAACATATGATTTTATTTTTTATAATGTAGTTATTGTAAAAGGATTTTATGTTAACATTATTTTGGAAGCTCGTTTATTTAAATAAGATCTTTGGTTCTATAGAATAGATTGTACTTTACGCTAAGGCAATAATAGCAAGCCTATAATAAATCACTTTATTATTCATTAATTAAAATGCCGACAAAACCTTGTGTTTTTTAAATATAAAAAAACGTTTAAACTATTTATATAAAGTCCCTTTAAGTTTTACAAAAACTGTGATTTATATAATTATAAAACAAAAGCTTAAACAAGTATTAAAGCTAACCCAAGAATATAAGAACCTTCGGTTAAATACAGAAATAGTGTAATATTTATGCGCTGGTTACTTAGGCTTAAATACGTTAAAAAAGTTAGTTAAATTAGCTAAGAATATCAAAATAACGGACAAAGTTAAACGCTTAAAGTATAAGTAATATGCGCTTACTTATGTTTTTAACTTTAATTTTATTTGCCCAATTTATTGGCGATTATTATGTCTATTTTAGAAAATTATATAAGATCTTTTTAATTACCCAGGTTATTTTAAAGATATGTCTTGGCTATTAGTACTTAAATATGAATATAGCGGAATATTAGTTAGATACACTTTATGTTCGAAAAAACATAACAAGGTATTTGAGTATATTAAGAACTTTAAATCTTAGGTTCGAAAACAATTTGGACTTTTAATATATAAAATCAAACATAATCAAAAAAAGGCTATTATTATAATCAAAGAATTTACAAGATATGAAGAATAAGTTTTCAAACTCGGAATTAAACTCAAGTTCTCTTTAATTATAACCTATGAACCAAATGGCGATACTAAAAGGGTTAACCAAAAAACAATTAATAAAAAGGTAAAAATATAATTAAAATCTAATCTTTTTGTTAAACTAAGTATTAAATATACATTTGCAAGTATTTATTTATATAATAAAAACCTAAGGCATATAAACAACTAATAATTACCCATTAAAAAAACGACAAGTGGTTTTATAACTACTTTTAGTAATACAATTTTATATTTATTACTAAAATCACTATCGATTTTAAACTAAACTAAAATAGAATTTATGTGTTTAGATATAAGGCGTACGTACTAATAATAAAACAAACATTGGGAAAAGACAAAAAAGTATTTAAAACTAATATATGTATATACATTGGATATTTAGTAAAATACGTTGTTTTAAATATCTATAGGATCTGGGTACTACGCCTTAATAAAATCATTATTATTCGTAATATATAATTTGATAAAAAAAGGTTTTATACTTTTTTTTAAAAAAAAACAAGAGATTTCAGTTTTAAAAGCTCAATTGATTTATGAGTTTATTAAACAAAAAGAGCCAATTAATAGTTAGACTGGAATTTTTAAGGCAAAAAATAAAACTGTTGAAGAATAAAATATTATAAGAAAAGGTATATTAGAATCTCTTTTAAAAACTACAGAATAATGAACAAAAACTCCTAAAATACAGAACTCAAAGGTAAAAGATTATATTAAAGACCTTAGTATTTAAATTGGACTTTTGACTTTAAAAATAACGCTTGTCCTAAATAAAAACGCATAAAGAGTAAAAGAGCAGTTGTTGGATATGTTAAACCTAAGGCCTAATTTAGGCATAAATCCAGACTCAAAAGTATTCTATCCGAGTAAACGTATATAATTTATAGATTAAACGTCAAATATACCTTAAAATTAAACAACAGATTTGCCTCAAATATTAAAACTTAAAGTCCGAATCCTGTTATATAATCCGAGTATATATTAAGACGCATTACCCTTAAATCATAGGAAATCAGAATCTAAATCTTTTAAATTAACGAGAACATTGACGCGTTCTTAAGTTATAACGACTAAAGCTTAGTTAACTAAACCAAAACCCTTGAATATTCAAAACAAGTCACTAAGAGCTACGAAAAGAAAAGGGAAATAATCTAAAAGACGTATTAGAATATTCGTTATATTTAATACAATTTTTAAAAAAACAAGATTTTAATAAAAATACTTTAAACTTAGGAGTATTTGTAATTTCGGGGGTAATATATCAAAAAAAACACTTTTTTAACTTATACAATGATTTTATGTCATATATAGATCTTATGTTTAATAGACTAATGCCTAATTAGTATATGTCTTTAGAAGAGCAAGAAGAACTAAGACAAATAACAAAAACGGTATATACAGTAATTATAATAGTTATTTAAACAAATCGCCTAAGAGGATAGTTATTATTAAAAAGGAAAATCCTATTTCTTAAAATCAAAGTCTAAAATCTTTTACTAAAGCCCAAAAAGTAAAACAATCTTAAGAATTACCCAATAAAAACGTGGTTTATTAAAGATATTTATTTAAAAATAGGTAACATAAATAAACACAAATACTAGACACTAAAATACTTTAACTTAAACACTATATTAACACTTGTACCGCTTATATAAGTGTTCAAATATAAACCCGATAAAAACGGATATATCTCGAGATACTGATTATGTATTATAATGCGTAGAGACCTTTAAAGCGAATCTACGATTATTTCAATATATATAAATATTCTAATAGCCAAGTCATTTAAAATAACTATAGCGCTTATAGTTGAATTCGATTTAAAAGTCAAGTGTTTTAACGTAATTAATGTATTTATTAATACTTTCTAAAATATAAACAGGAAAACAATATATTACAAATTCCCTCTTAGCTTTTAAAAGCTAAGAAAAGTACTGCAAATTAATCGTGTACTTTACAAAATACGCGATTCCCCTTATCTCTAATATAAGTACGTTAATAAGACTTTGACAAGTCTAGGGTTATTTCTTTATTTTAAAAAGCCCTATATATTCACAGACTTTAAATATAAAATTTTAGTGTTATTTTATATTAATAATATTTAAGTGTTCTTTTATTGAAATAAAGCAAAGCTCAATAAAGAACTCATTAAAAAGCTCAATTAAGTATATAATATATATGATCTTAAAAACATTAAACAATTCTTAAAGATTAAAATAATATACGACTAAAAACACAAAACTATTTCTTTTGTTTATAACTAATATATTAAAAAGATTATTCACAAGTTTGAATAAATAAATAAAAAGTGTCCTATAACCTCATTACTTTAAATCGAGTTTGTAAAATCTAATAGTTAAATATCAAAAAAAGTTATTAAAACATATTAAAAAAAGGTTAGATCTGTGTTATATATAACAATTGTTATACGACTAAACGTCGTATATGCCACAGTCTTCTTCTTATAATTTATCACAAACCCTAGACTAGAGTACTTTATAGCTATATATTGACTTATCCGGTATTTATTTAAAACGCACTTTTTAAAGATTATATTTAAAAACAATCGAATACGGGTAGTATTTATTGTTTTTAATGTTTTATTTATAAATGATTTTAAAACTAAACGATTATTGTAAAAATATATAATTTTAATGTTTAATAGTCTAATGATTTAGAAAACATCTTAATAGTTTATAATTATAACTTCTATAACAAAAACAAAGTTATTGTCTTTCGAACACACAAAAAAAAAAGCCATAACACTTTAACGATTTTTTAGGGACTTGTCTTTAAATATTAATAAAACTTAAGAAATCTTTTATAACAATTAACAAACAATTAAACTCATAATAAACAATAGCAAAAGAATCGTTACTAAACTTTATTATATAAATATTTAAAACATATGGCTTAAACAAGAGTTTGTTCGGGGTTCGTTTAAGGTTATATATTTATTAATAAATAATATATTTGTTAATAAGCTTACAAAGAATTTGTCTTGTCAAAAATTTGAACAATTTAAAATTCTTTTAAATTTTGAAGATTATAAATCTTAAGTTAAAGAACTTTAAATATATTTACTAAAAATAAGTATCCTTTGTTATTTTAAATAAAAAAACAAAAATCTAACGTAAAAAACCGCAAAAAAAAACCCAAATCTATATAAAACCTAACAAAAGCTCATTTACGAATATAATGCCTTTATAATTCCCTCTAATAAAGCCGCTAACAACTAATCCTTTTTTTTCTCAAAGATCTTTCTAATAACGGCATTAGTTTTATTAACAGTATTATTATTATCTTTATCTTTTTTTTATACCTAAGACTAAGACAACAAGACCTAAAAGGCAAGATCTCGATCTTTTCCTTATTTTTTTTTTTTTTTTTACTTTTATTATTTAATTTATTTTCTTTTAATAAGGTTTTGAGGGTTGTGCGAATTATACAGACACTTTATGTAATATTAGTGAAATATTCACAAATTTTCAAAAAGGCTCACCAAAGAAAAAGGGCTGTTTCTAGTTTTGAGGAAGGAAATCAACCGAATACCATACTAAAAAATCTAAGGAAAAATAATACAACAAGTATACCTAAAGGTATAGTTATAATAATACAAACCAGCGAAAAAGGTATTAATAAAGCATTTGCTTTTATTACTGCGGCTATATATAATAAAACAGACATATAAAAGACAAGGCTTAACGAATCGTCAATTTATGAATATATATTAATATTTACTTATAATTATATAACAAAAACAAATATAAAACATAATAAAAAAATATATACCATACTTACGTTTAATAGGTAAAGCCTTAGATTTTAAACTATATTTCAAAAAAATACAAAACTTACAAAGAGATTTTTAAAGACGCAAAAATATGTCTAAAATAAATAACAAAGACACAATTAAACGCTTTTAACCTAAGTTTTTATTATTTAAACATTGTGATTTTCCCGACTTTTCACTAATAAATATATAGGCGTTATATTCATTAATTATTTTACTTATTTTACCTTTGCCTTTAAAAGTCTAAAGAATGACAACTTAAACAAAAAACAAAGCAAGAATAAAAGGAAAGAAAACAAAGCGAGAAAACACTAAACGTTTACAAAAAACAGGAACTCGAATGGGAGAAAATATACAAATAAAAAGGGAGACTATATTAGACTTATTATTAAATACAAGACAATAACGGGAAAATAAAATAAGCAAAACATTATTAAAGTCCGAACAAAAGGGATTTTTTGACTCAAGAAAAAAAGAATCTAAACGTACGACTTACTATATAAAAGGTAATATAAGAAAAGATATCTAAACAAATTCATTTTCAGAAGTATTTATTTATAATTATATTATTGATTAACCTAGTACTCAAAGCTAAAAATCACAATATATAAGACATATAATAAAAATAAAAATAAAACGGAATACTCATTTAGCTAATATAAAACTTATAATATTTGTCGTTTATTTTTTTAGTTAATTTAAGAGGTATTTTAATAATATAAATCGTTTAAATAGTATATATAAAGATCAAAGAAAAAAAAAGAAAAAAGGCAAAAAACAAAGGCATAAGTACAAATATATATAATGTTAATATTAAAGGAAAGTTATTGTTTATTAAAATAAACACTCCTTTTATAGTTGTTAACTTAATAGGCACAATTACTCAATTATTAGCTAACATACTCGGGCTACTCAATAATACACTAATTAATGTACGACGTATAATAAAACATAGAGTAAATCTCGACTCAATTAATAAATAAATATGATTTACTTTTATTTTTTATAAACTCAATCCGAAATAATTATTTAAACTCTTAGATTACTTAATCACAATATTAACCATACAAATCCGATCTTACTTTATCGACGGGAGTACCCGCGTAAAGCCTTACTATTTTAAACTCAAACTAAGTACTTAGAATTAAGACAACAATAATATACAATCCTTTATTTTTTTCACATTAAGTTTATAATTATATAATGTTTTTTTTATATGTTTTAATATATTGGTTTAATACGTTTTGACTATGTATTTATTGTTTACTTTTATTTGTTATACCTTGTACTTACTACTAGGTGTTATATTTATATTAGATACGACGATTATTTATATTACGCGCCCTTATTACGCGTATTAACTATATACTTATGTATTTCTTTTCTTTTAAATCTATACGGCGCCTATACACAGTTATATATATAATTTGTAATAAGTGTACTATAATCCGAAGTATATAACTAATATAATTGTCTTTTTTGGCTACGACTATATATTACATATTAAGGATAGCGAGCTTTTGATTCTACGGATAATATCTTACTATAGGGGTGTATTACATAACCAACGCTATTATTATGTCAGTATATCTGATAAGGTCTAATATATGTTTGCGTAAACATTTTATATATATATTTTCAGTTCGTAGTCCTATTTTAAAAAAAGTAACGTTTAATTTAATTTATTAAACACATTTATATACTTTTTACTTTTAGTAATCGTAGAGATTTTTCACATCTAGAAAGACCTGCTCCACTTTCCGTATCACACGGGCGTTTAATTAGATTAACCCTGGGGACTGTTAATACCTTTTGTTAGCCTTTAATAGTACTGCTTTAGAACTTTGGGCCGTAAGATGTAAATCTTTAATTAAGTGTAATGTCATATTAACTAAATTATGAAATGCGCCCTTTTAAAGACCATAAAATATATTAATTATAATGGTTTTATATATATTAGAATGCTTATGTTTTTAGAAGAAAGGCTTAATTAAGTGAACTTATTATACATCATTTTTTTTTAGTTTTAAGCTCTTTTTATGTTATAATTTAACGTTTTATATTGGTTTTAAACCTTTTTAGCCACTTAGATATAATATCTTATAAATGGTTATACTCTACTTTACATTGAGCACATTAGTGATTGTGTTTAATGTCATATATAAAACACACTTTTTTATGATTTATATATATTAGGCCTAAAACCAGAAAACAGTGCTTTACTTAGCCATTAACATAACAAATGAACTAGCCACGTTCAGTTAAGTCTCTTATATTTGAACTAATTAACTATAATTAAAAGTTATCTCATGATTGTATATACCGTTAAATACTATATTTATACTTATATAATAAAGGTCTGATTTTACTCTACATTCTATATTATTATTTATTTTGTATATAATGGCTTTTAATATTAAAAATAAATTAAGTAAAATAGTGGATAAGATTTATTATTGTCTTTTAAAATGTCTTTTATGATTGCTGATTTATAAATATATTAACTAAACAACCTTGTCTCTTCTAAGCTTCGTTATTAAAATCTTATCAATAACTAATATGACTAGAACTAAAGTAGTTCTTAAAATAAACTTATTTTATATGTCTTATCATTAATTTCCGTTATTTATTTCATTATAAACCCGCGTCTTTCTTTGTCCGTATGACTTTTTCATTAGGCCTTATACTATATCTAATATAAAAGGCTCATGCCTTAAAAAAAATCTAAATACTCTTTTATAAAATAAAATAAAAGTGAATAATATAAAGACAACACAAAATAAAAGAATTAGGTAGAGTTGAGCTCTGGGTGCTAAGCCTGAGGTAAAGCATAAAGGTCAAATTCAAAGGTAAAAAAGTCTTTATTCTTTTAAATTATAAATGTGTTAAGAGCTTTTATATTAGTCACATAGACTATAACTTAAGGTTTCTTATTTAAAGCTCTAACGTCGTGAAAGGGTTAAAATAAAGCTTATTATACTTGTCCTCACTAATAAAAAGTAGTCGACCCAGACCACTTACGAGTAAATTAATTAAGGCCGTTTAAAAAGAGGGAAGTATTATAAGGATGTTTTTTTGTAAAAAGGAAGTAGAAGGAAAAAAAAGAGAAAAAAGGTTTAACGCCATTAATGTTTTACTATAAAAAAGAGATTATCTAAGTATTAGGAAGAGATTAAAAAATAAAATAAAACTCCTTAGCTTATTAATCATTAACTACTCATAATTTAAGATCACAACTCATTACTTAGCCTTCTTTAGCGCTTTGGCATTTACAGTTATTCCCTTCTTTACAGTTTTTTGTTTCTTCATTATTTCTACTAGTGATTTATACTCAACTTCTAAATCTTTTACGACAAGTTAATTAAAGCTTTGTTTGAAGCGGATAAGTCTAATAGTTTGGTGACTGTTAGATAATTAAGTTTTTTTTTTAGGTGAGAGTAGTTCTGGGGAAGTAACGGTTGGAGTTTTGGCCAAGGTAATAGGGGTTATAAAAGCAGGAAAAACAGTTTGTTATAAACTAACAAATACAAAAGTCCGCTTAGTATTAATACGAATCTTTATTAATAACTATGGTTCTTAATTGAGTTTAAGTAAAGGAGTATTTTTAGGCGATGAAAAGGTACTGTCCTATACTTAATAACTTATGATGGTTTTTCTAAAAGTCTAAGGTTGAACTAATGGGTTAGATATAACAAGACTTTAACTTCCAATATCCTCTTATTATTCTGGGGAATCTTATCCAATTTGTTTTATTATACCTTCTTCAACTTAATACACTATTTTAACTAATGAAAGCGTCTCACCAAAGTCGCTACCAATAAAATAGATTATAGGTTTTGAGATATTATTAGATGTTATATTTTAAGGTTTTAAGGTAAGAGGTATTAGTGATTTCAAATCAAGAATCATTGTGACGTTTGTATTTGAAGCCTAATTAAGTTTATTTGCACGGGTTATTTTAGAACTTTTAGTTTAATTCGTAATACCTTAAATAATTTGTAAAGTGAGATTAGAAGTAAAAGTGTCTTTATGTTCTTTTGGTGTTTTATTATCCATAAGATCTTCTAATTTAATATCACGCCTACTTTTTCTAATTTCTTCCTCTAATATTAACTTATTGATAATATCATTTACAAAAATAAACCCATTAAATAATCCTAATTTAAAGTAGGATTTTTCCTTATAAAGTTTTTTTTTCAATTTTTAAACTAACTACTAAGCCTTAATTATTACTATGAATTATTTAGTATAGTACGATTTTAAGTGGATTATAAGTGCCTTGTTATTTAGTTATAAAAGATCTTGAACTTCCGCGTAGATTAATGGATTAGATTAAGGTTTTTGCCTTACCAAGGCTTTTAATAAAGGGCCAAAGTTAATAATAGTCATTACTATAATAAATGGGGCACATGCGTGTTCTTTAATCCCCTATTTATTAACCAATGGTTTTTGTAGTTTATATATGGTTATTATGAGGTCGTTGGTTTTGATTTTATTTTTTAAGATTTCTTTATTTAGGATTGATGTGTAATTGTTTGATAAGATTAAAAATCTAGTATTATAATGTTTTGTGTTATTGTGAGTATAAAGAATAAAACCTTAGCGTATTGAGAGAGAATGAGAAAGATTTGTTAAGTTTAAAGATCTTATAATAATTTTATTATTATTTGAAGTTGAGAGGTATTTTGAAAGGGTTTTTTTTGTTAATTAAGAGTGAGTTAAATTTTCAGTTGAATTTTTTGTTAATAATAAAATTAAGATGGTTATAAGAACTTTTAATCTTATAATAATGGCTAATAATTAAAGAATTGTTAGGGAGGATATGATAATTAAGAGTTTGGTGTAAAAGGATTGAAGGTATTATTAATCTTGGATTATAAATCATAATAACTCAAATATAATCATTAATATTGGCTTTAGTAAAAGTGACACTTTATACTTTATTAAAAGATGGCAAAATAAGAAAATTTAGATAATAGACAACTTAAATGTTAGTGGTATTTATGGTGGAAATGGTAATGAGATAAAAGCTATAATCCATTTAGAGGTATTGTTGAACCGTATTATAAATCATATTATATAAGAACATAATAAACTTTTTAACTTTACGTTAATCTTTTTAGTAATAGAAATGGTATATTATTAGTTTTATAGTTATAATTTTTCTTAAATTAGGTTTTTTGTTTTTCTCTTATAAACATATCTTAAGCCAAATATGTAAAGAACGTGAATGGTACCTTTATTTTTAAGCTTTTTTTAAAAAAAAAATAGAAAATATTCTTAGGAAAAGTCAGTGGATTATTTAAGGTTAGTAATAGTTATAATGGTCTTTAGGGTAAGGCAGAACTTTAAATGTTTAAGTTAAATTTTAGGTTTAATGTTTTTGGCATTTTTAGAGGCTTTAAAGATTAACGTATGGTTTGGGTTTAGTTATAGTTGTTTAATATTGTTTTTATTAATTATGATAAGATCGAAGTTTTTTTTTAGAGAACCTTTCTTTTTATACTTTTTTTAATTATCTTATAATAATTAACAAACTTCTTAAAGTGAAACAGGTATATTTGGTTTTTCTTATTTTTTGATGAATTTGATTTTTAAAGGTATTTTTTATAATAAAATTTGATTAAAAAACTAAAGTCCATTTTAAATTTATCTTTATACTCTAACATATACGTAATAATAATTAACAATTAATAATCACAATTGCTTAATTTAATAACAGCCTTATAATTATTTCACTAGACTTTAAATAAGACATTTATTATTAGTGATCCTAAATTAATAGTGGCCTTATCTTTTTTTTAATAAAATTAAAATATTAAAAAATAAACAAAGCCTTAAAATAATACTTAAAAAAGTAATAAATTTAAAAGGTTTATTTATTAATTTATTTAAATATTATAAATTATATTTTAAAAAGTTTGAGAACCTTTTTAACAGCTTTGTTTTTTATTTAAATTTATTTTCTTACTTAAAATATAAATTTTATTATATATAATTAAAAAGCTTTTGGGAAAGAATTTATTATTTGGATTATTTTTTAAACTTTGAGATTATTTTTAAATAATCTTTTAAATAAAAAATTATTAACTTATATTACATATTCTCCATTTTTATCAAATATAGAGTTGAGATTAGTTAATAATAAAAAATCTAGTAAATTCAATTATTTTTATATTAAATTTTTTATACTTGAATTAGTGGTTTTTATTATAATATAAGAAAGAGGGGGCTTGATTATTAATCTAAGTTCATAAGTCATAAAACCCTTTTTTGAAACACCCATTATTACAAAATCAATGATTTTCTTAAAAGAAAACTTAGTTTAGTAGTGTTAATAAGGGGAGTAATGACTTTTTTAAGTGTTAATAAACCAAGTTATGTTAGTGGTTAGTCACTTTCTAATAATAATACAGAAACACGTGGTAATTTTACTATAACAGTCTTTAATATAATCAAGGCACTGATTTTTTCTTTAATGGTTAGGCTAATTCCTAATCTAAAATCAACAGTTACTAAGGAACCAGATTTTAAAACTCTAACTTTAAATAATTTAGTTTTAAAGATAAAAAAAATAAATAAGTTCTGGTTTATTAGAAAAGTCACTAAGGACATTATTATTCACTATCTTAATTAAAATAAACAAGTCGTAGTAAGAGACTTTGAGTCTTACTTTTTTTAATATTTTATTTAATGATAACATAACAATCTTTTCAAAAAACTGGGCTTTATTTTTAGTGAAATTAGTCCAATAGGCGGTAACGTTCCTAGGTGTGATGTTAATCAATGTTTAGGTTTAGTTTTGGTTGTTTAAAGTACTCGTTTATCCCAGGCATTGTTAATTATGTACTAGTTTAGGGTTTAAATGTATTTTAAGAATAACTTAATCTTATCACCAATAATTCCGAATTGTCTTAGACACTTTTAATTATTAAAATCTTTTATATATTTTTGGTGGAATATGATACTTTTTTTATAAGCTAAATACGGACTAATTTATTAATACTATTTTTTTATAAACGGCTTTAATATTCTAAATTCTATTAAACAAGTCTTAATTATTGGTTTTATAATCCTACATATTAAAACCTTTTATTTTGGTTAGTTTAATGGTAATTTTATTAAACCATTCCTTAAAAACATTTTTAAACTATTCCTAAAAAATGTTCAATTAAGAATAGGTTTAAGTGATTAAAAGTTTGGCTTGTTTTAGCCTATATAAGTCAAGGACTTGTATTATTTAAGAGATGTTTGTTAATATACGTCTTTTATAAAGAATGTTTATTATCACTACTAATCTTAAATTAACAGTTGTTTTTATAATTGTTATATATTTAATTAATATTTTTTAAAGAAGACGTGATAACGATAACGTCTTTATTATTGTTGAATGTTATAATTGGTTTTGATTTGTTAAAGTTAGTTGACTTTTTTATTGATGATTTGGGATTATTAGTGGATGATACTTAGGAAATCAGAGGTTTAATTATTAGTGATATCTTTGATGGTATTTTGACTTATGATCTTGAAATCATAAGTTAAAATTTAGAAAATTTCCCAAATTAATGAGTTTTTAAAGACTTTAATGGTGATTTGTTGTGATTTAGGAATTTTAAAAAATTAATATAAGTTTTAAGTCTAAAACATAAATAAAAGGGTTTATATAATTAAGGAAAAGTCTTAACCCACGCTAAAAATCACGCCAAACGAACAATTCCTATTTAACTTTATATAATAGGGCTGTTTAGTACCTTCTAAACGGCAAATGACGTTATTGTCATTATAAATGTTTATGTTTTAAATAAATATATTATGTGATTTTTGATTAAATAAAGTAAAATGAAAGTAAATAATTTTAGTGAATAAATTTTATAATATTTAAAGAAAGAATAAAAGAAATGTAAAAGAAAGACGGAAAAGATATAATAACACTTGTCTTTACTAATAAAAGAGAGACGCCCTTGTCTTTCTAAAAGAGCGCATTTTTAATATCAAAAAAAACTATACAGTAAACTAATTTTTGACTGTTAAAAAAAGTAAGTAAAATAATTTAAAAGTAAAAAGTTAATGTTTCAGAGACGTGATGATGGTGTAGTGGTTTGTTATAGTTTAAGTCTTAATAGTTATTATCACTAAAATGCTCATTTGACTTAAAAGAGTTCGTTTTTGAATTTGGTTTAATGGGAAATAGTGTATAATTTCATTAATAGAACTGTTTAAATTGATTGATTATAAAAGTTTTTTTAAAGGTTTACTTTATTTATTTAAACTTTTAAAATTCAAAATAATCTAAGCTAGTAGTAATTAAATTTATTATTAACTAATATATTAATAGATCATTTAACCTTATATACTAGAACGTAATTACCTTTTTTGATTAGTGTGCTTTTTAAAATTATTATCTTATCCTATTAGTCTTTACTAATTTCTTTGAATTATTGTTTTTGTAATATGATTTTTTTAATATTATTATTTTGTAATTTTAATTGTTGATAATAAAGGGTTAATAAATTTCTTCTATTTTTAAATTTTATATAATCAAACATCTTTTATATTAAATAACGGCTTTTTAGTGGGAAAATCGCTTCCCATTTATATAAAAGAAAGAAAAGAGTGACATTAATAAGTTAATAAATAGAGGTTTATGCTATAAATAAGATATTAAATAATTTATTAATCCATCAATAAAAACCACCCTTTATTACCTTAAAAAACTATTTAAAATGTCTTAATAAGCCTTTTCCGCGCTTTTATTCTCTTTTAAGTTATATATTGAAATTTGAATTCGTTTGATTTTGTATTTTGATACAAAAGCTTGTATAACTCTTTTATTTTCTGGTTTTTTATCTATAACTAATATGCCAAATAACCTATATTAATATATTATGTCCTCTTACAAAAACTTCACAATTTCAACTATTATAATTGCTCTTAGTGTTTTCCCTTTTGGCCAACTAAATAAATCATCCCTTACTAAAACAAAACAAATCTTCCTATTATTAAATATTAGTACTTTATAAATATTTAAATTGATTTTGTGGAAAATTTTAGTTGATTAAGTTGGATATAAAAGATTCTTTTCTCACCCTACTCTTTTTTTTAAATAGTTTTTATAGTTCTTTATAAAGGCTTTATAGTCTTTAAAGATCCTCTTTAAAAGAATGCCTTCACCAGTCAATAATAAATTATTTTACTCTTTTTATGTTCATTTTTGTTGTAACAATCTTTAATAACCTCATATTTTTCAAACTTACCATTAATGATGAAGTGAATAAGGTGTGTGTTATTAACCTGTTAATACAACTTCTTTATTTAAACAAAATACAAGAGTGCTTACCTTTTAAATCGTTTAAAATCGTTTAGTTAAATACTGGACGGCTATTTGAAAGTTAATAAAAAAGATGTAATCTTTTTTGATTTTTTTAAATATAAATTTTTTAGAATTCTTAATAATAACTCTTAATCCTAAATCCTAAATTATTTAATTAAAGTACTTGAGATACCGATTTTATTAAACTCGTTAGAAATCTATTTATCAATATCCTTTTCATCTCGTTTCATAATATTTAAAAGATATTCTTGTTCCTTGTGAAATAATCCATTTATTATAGTGTTTTTTATTTTTAGGATGTGTTTAACTTTAAAGTCTATTAATTATATCTATATAATCCAGTTTATTAATAAGGCTTTAAAGAAATCGTTTATTACTCCATTGAGTTATTCCACAAATACTTTCACATTAGTTTTTAAAATAAAATAAACGTTATAAAGTTTGTTTCACATTTTTTTTATAACTTTAAAGGTTCCTCGATATTCTCGCTTAGTAACATCGTATTTGCTTTTAACTAGGTTCCATATTTTACTCTCAAACCGTATAAAATGACGTCTTTTAAGCTAGTCAAGTTGTTATAACATAGTTCCCTATTTAATTTTACTTATATTCATTATTAAAATAATTAAGCTTACTTCCAATTAAAAGTTAATCTTGATTAAAAAAAAGGCACTTAGAAGTATATTTTTGAGTGTTTTTATGGATAGTTTTTGTGGATTTAATTATTTAAAAATGACTTCTTTTCTTATAATAGCGTAAATTAGAGTAGCGATGATAGAGAAGTTTTTGATTTAGATGTGGTAATATATTATAACTTTAAGGAAAACGCGTATTTTAATAATACTGTCATAACGCTCTCATTTTATAATCTTCAAAATTTTACTTGTTTTTAGGTGACGTTTGTTATTATTTATGATAAAACCCACGATTTTAAGTCTTAGTAAACAGTATTAGGATTTTGTTTTAATTGTTATTTTAGCCCCTTTTTAAAACGAACTAGCACTTTATCTAGGTTTTAAATGTGTTTTATGATAAATCGTTGAATTTTTAAAAAGATCTTTTTATTGTTATAAAAAGCTGTGTTTCTTTAACATTGACGTTATTTATATAAGGTAAAGTAATATTTAGAATATAGTCCAGGAGAATTTTGTAAATGACTTAAATGAATTGGGTTATAGAGTTAATAATACCTTAAAAAAGTTTCGTTATATGGAATAAACTAATTGGTATATGAATGGTTGTCATATCTTTTAACTTAATATTTAATAAAAACTAATTATATCTTAAGAATAAGTTGATAAGGGATGTTATGGTGAGGCCGGTGAATTTAGTAGAGAACTGGTTTATGTTTAGGGGAATATTAACGTCATGAACGGTTATATGATTTATCTTAATTATAATTATAATAAGTTTATAAGTCCCTTTTTTTTAGTTATTAAGAACCACTTGTTTTTGTAAGTATTATAATAGTATTTTAGTGATTTTTGTTTTAAGTGATCTTTAAGCATTAATATAACCATTTTTTGTAAAGCCTTGGGAATTGGGAAGGATTTTTCTTGTTATGCCTCATGTAGTACGGTTTTAATTAGTATTGAAGGCAAAACCTCTTCTTTAATTATATTAAAATAAGTCTAATTGAAGGCTAACGCCACTTCTTGGTTTAATAATGTTTGGAAGAATAGTTCTTGTTCCTTTAATATAAAATATTTGTTAATGGTTAGTTTATCAAACCTCTCCCTTGTTAATTTATTCCCTAACTCTTAATCTGAGAAACGCCTTCTGATATAATCATTAAATTTGCCTCTTTTTATAGTGGTCTTACTTCTTTATCCCTTTTAAACCAGTTATTAATTTCTTTAAGTATATCATTATTGGTTTTACCTAAGTTCACTAGCTGAACTTTATTTACTTTCCTTTTATAAATAGTATTAATTTGTGCTGGAGTAAGCATTGGTGGTAGATTTAGATCTTGGTTTATTAGTAAATCGGTGTTAAAAATAAAAATAAAATCGTCTCCTTTATTATTTAATTAAATAGCATATAATTCCACGCCTATTTTAACTTATAATCTTAGATTAATAGTCTTTTTTTTTCTCTCTTTTTTTTTAATTTTAATATTTAAACGCCTTTAAAACTAAATAAAATTTCCGAGTCGACATTTGATCCCGGATCATGAGTTGAGTTAATATACTTTAAGCCTTCTTTTAAGTCTCTTTTACTATTAATACTTTCCTTAGTATTTAGGCTGGTTATATTTTTCTTAATATTTGATTAGTTAGATTAGACTGATCTCCAACGACCGTTACTTTTTTCTTTTGTTTTCTTTTTGTGTCTTAGAAGACAGCTTTCATAATGTCATGGCTAAGATATTTAAAATTAATATGACTTTTTAAGATAAACGGCATTTTAAAAAATAACTTATAATTAATATCATATATAATTATAAAATCAGAGTGATTTTCAATTTTTTTAATATTAATTGAAACGTTTTTAATATAATCAGTAAAAGTATATTATTAATTTGTGATAATAATGAATGTTAGGGTTTTACTTTTAATAATCATTATTTATAAAGCTTCTATAATAACTATACTCATTATATTAATTTTTGTATTGTTGTTAATAGTAGCATTAATTAAAAGTTATTTTCCACAATTAACTTATATTTTAGGTGTTTTTATGGCAATGTATAGGCAGTTCTTAATGATATCGCTTTATTTAATAATTATATTAACTAAAATACTTTAGTTTAATAAAGAACTTTTAATAAACTGTATAGAATTAATTGCGCTTTTTAAAAAATAATTAAAAGTTAAGTCACTTTAAGCCATTATTATTATTATTTGGTTTAAAGTCGAGATTTTCACATTAGTTCTTTTTGCTGTTAAGACTAGTGGTATTTGTTGATTAAGCATTTTATCCTAGTGAACTTATAGTTTATAAAGATTTTTGAGGGTAATACTATTAAGTATTTACTTTATAAATTTCTCAATTACTTTTTCTTAAACTTTTGGTATAACATATTAATTAAAAAACTTTTTTTGGGGGGATTTTTATGATAGCTTTACTTTACTTAGTTAAAAGTTCTTGACTTATTATTACTTCTAAAATCGTAATATTTAAATCTTCCTTTATTTTCTTGTTTTTTTATTAATTCTGAAACACGATTAGATTTTTTGTTTACCTTTTCCCTCTTTTTTTTTGGTTAAGTAAGGTATTATAATTCTTTTTTCTTTTTGTTTGAGTTTTGTTTATTTGGTTAGGGTTGGTTTTTGTTGAAAGTCGTGGAGTGTTTGACTTTTTTACTTATACGACGTTAATAAAAACTGTAATGATTAAGGAAACTTATTTTCCAATTTTAATATTATTAATTAGTTTAGCAGTACTTGTGACTTTTGATCTGGGATCAAGAGTGGTTTTATTTGATTATCTTAGCCTTAGCTCAATTGAATAGACGGGGGTATGATTTGTATAAATAAGGACGTTAGTTTTTTTTTGTTTTTTTGTTTTTATCCTATTCTACCTTAATAGTTTTTAGTTGAATAGCGACAGTCCATAGTTAATCTAATTTCTTCAGAATAACTAGGGTATTTTCCCGGCTTTGAGGATTAATGTAATATTTACCTTATTTATTAATATATATAACGTCATTCTTAATATAGTACCTGAAGAGTAAACAATTATCCCTAATCTAATAAAATCCTCTTTTTATTTAGTTGTTGTAAAAGAAACATTCTAGCCTTTAATTTCTACTACTATATCTTATAACATTAATCTCAAAATTCCCACCTGAATTTACAACTCTATTTCGTTTATTCTAAAGGGAGTACTTTTAATTATTTTGCCTTTAGTAAATATATTAAAGGATATTACGACTTTTTTGGCTAAATTCTAGAACTTTAAGTTATTTTATTCAATTTAGTTTTAAGGTAAGTGTGTTTAACCTAAGGTCTGTCATTTTGTTTATTAAATCTTCAAATTCTACTTTTTAAACTAGTATTACTTTTTTTAATGAATGGTAATATTACTGGACGCTTTTTTATTATAAAGGAAACTTCTAGTAAGTGAATGACTTTGTTGATTAGTTTTTGGATTTTTTTAGTGTGGGCTTTTGTTAGTTCTTTTTCTTATTATAAAACTTTAATTGTTTTTTTGTTTTCAATAACTACAAAAATCCTGTTCTTAAAGTTAATCTAATTAATATAAGTGTTAGGGTTTGAATTATTAATTTTTTGACTTTTAATGAGTTTGTTTTGTTTAGTAGTTAGTAAGTTAAAAAGGAAGTATTGTCCTTAATCTATTTTACTTAGGATTTTTCTCTTAAGTAAAGCGTTAATAATTTAGGAATATAATCATATATAAGCCTTCAAGTCCTTAGTGGTGTGTTTTGTTATCATAAACTTGTGAAGAAAGTTTATTGAATATTAAATTTATTAATGATTATGTTTTTTAAATTTGATTTTCAAAGCTTTAATAAGTATTACCTATAATTGTTTCTCTTTTTATTTATTTATAGTTTTAATAATATTTCTCTAGGACTCATTATAATAGTGTAGAAGCCGGAGGACTCGTTTACTTTAGATAATATTATAACTTTTATAGATCTCCTCATAACACTCTAAAAAGTCTATAATGTTTACTTTAAAAAAGTAAAGCATACCTTCTAAATTAAAAAGAGGCATCTTGCCTTTTAATAAGTTAGTGATATTTTAAATTATTAAAGTAATTATATTAATAAATTCTCTAATAAAGTTTATATTATTTTTAAGTAATTTAATATTTAAGGATTAGGTTTTTATAGAACTTAGTAATATTAGTATATTAAATGAGTTTAATAATGATAATAGTTAATGTGTTTTGATTAGTTTTGGTTTATTTTTTTTTTAAAAAGGTTAGGAAAGGTAAGAAAAGGTAAAAACATATGTCTTACTTTATTATTTTTATTAATTAATGAATAAGAGTATTATATTTCATTAGTTTAAGACTTATGATATAAATTTATTAGTCTTTTTTTAATTATTAACTTTAATACAAGATTAATATAAATCAAGGTATTCTTAATAAGTTTTAGTAAAGTAGTATAAATGAGAAGTAATATAAACAAAGCTCTTAAGACTAATAATTATGATTATATAGCCACTTTAATCTAAAAAAAGTTCCACTCCTCATATTCTGGATTTTTAAGTAAAACCCGGTTTTAGGACTTTTCCTTAAATCTATTAAACCTTAATTTTAAATTGAGTGAATTTAATCTCTAACGTAGTTAAGAATTATTGACTTAAGCAAAACTAAAGTTCTATTAATAGTACTAAATTAACGAGCTCTATTTTAAGTTTATAATTATTAAAAAAAGGGGAATGATTTAAAGTTTTAAGGCTATTTAATGTTTATAAAAATAACTTCTTATTTATAAATTAAAATGCCACTTTTATAGGTTATATAAAGATGAAACTATATGGTTTATTTCCTTATATAAGTCATTAATGTAAAGATAATATAAAACAAAAGAACTAAGTAGAGTTAAACTCCGGGTATTAAACCCGAGGTAAAGTATAAAGGTTAAATTTAAAAGTAAAAAAGTCTTTATTCTTCTAAATTATAAAAGTACTGAGAACTCTTATACTAGTCACATAGACTATAACTTGAGGTTTCTTGCCTAAGGTTCTAGCGTCGTGAAAGGGTCAAAATAATGCCCATTACAATGATCTTCTCTCTTATTACTTATAATTTAAGCCTTAATATATATAATAACTTCTTCCTAATAATCTCCGTCTAAAATGCCATATAAAATCTAGTATATTATACGTGTCATATTAACGTAAGTTTATAACAAGCCCTTATTCGCCCAACTTAGTATATTAAAGTTCTCGTTATTCAATCATTCTTGAATTTTCCTTTTACTTACCCTAATATTATTAGGGGACTAATCAGAGATTAATAGGTGACAGCTTTAATATTACTTAACTCTAATATAATATTAAAAGTAGTAATATTATAAGTATAATAATAATTATTTTTTAGTTTTTAATGCTCCGCAGCCCTCCGGGGGCCCTCCGGGGGCTCTGCGAGGCCTGTGTATTAATAATAATTATATTAAAAAAGCTTTTGTTTTTTTATTAAACTATTAAACTATTAAACTATTAAACTATTAAACTATTAAACTATTAAACTATTAAACTATTAAACTATTAAACTATTAAACTATTAAACTATTAAACTATTAAACTATTAAACTATTAAACTATTAAACTATTAAACTATTAAACTTCATAAATAATTTAATAAGTAGTTTATTTAATAGTTTACTTAATAGTTTAATAAGTAATATTATATATATATTAATTAATTTTTGAATCGATTTTTATAAAGAAAAATCATTAAGGTAAATCTTTAATATTTACTTTTAATTATACATTAAGCTTAATATTTAAGTTATAATAATAATATTTTATCTTTAAATATGTTATTTTAATTTTAATAAGTTTTATTAATTCTATTTTTTATAAATAGCCATTTATTAGCTTATATATAAAGATAAGATGAAAATTAGTTTAATTATAATCGTATGATATTTTTTTAATAATTAATATCTTTATAATTGTATTAGTTATGATAAATCTAAAGAAGCCATTTTAATTAATTAAACTGATTTTAAAATAGGTCTTATTTTATATTTTACTTAAAACTCATAGTAATATATAACTTTTAAATAATATTTGTTTAATAATTATTATCTTTATAATCGTATTAGTCATTATAAATCTGAAAAAGCCATTTTAATGAGTTAATTAAGCTGATTTGAAAACAGGTCTTATTTTACATTTTAATTAAAAACTGATAGTGATGCACGACTTTTAAATAAATTTCTTTTTAAATAAAAAATTAATAATTCATATTTTTATAATTATATTAATTATTATAAATCCGAAAAAGCTATTTTAATAAGCTAATTAAGCTGATTCTAAAACAAGTCTTATTTTATATTTTAGTTAAAAACTCATAATAATATACGACTTTTAAATAGTTTTTTTTTAATAAATATTCTTTTAATAATTAATACCTTTATAATTATATTAGTAATTATAAATTCATTTGCAAAAAAATTTAGTGGCTAATGGCCGGCGGCGGCGGCTTTTTGCGCTTTTGGCGCTTTTAGTCAAAAAGTTGTATGTCAAAAAAGTTAAGGACAAAGGCTGTATATGAAAAAAAATTCTGCACTAAAAGCGCTAAAAGCGCCAAACTTTACTCATAGCGTTTATTTTAGTAATTTTTTTTAAGGCTTTAAGTACTTAAGGTATTTAAGGGATATACTATGAGAATGTACACATATAATTAATCTACTTAAATTAAATTTTGCTTAAAAAAGCTAATATGCTTATTGGATTTTTATTAGCGTGGATATTTATAGCGTAATAGGCTTAATGAACTTAGTTTATTGGCTGTGCATGCCAAGGTACAGCTAAGCTTTAGTTTTAAAGCGGATAAATCAATAATCCACTTTAATCAGCACGGAGGTTATTAAGCTCCGGCCTAATTTACTAAACGGCGGCTAAAAAAAGACCCACTTGCTTAAAGGCGGCCTTTTACGCCAAAAGCGCTAAACCGCTAAAATAGCCGATTTAACAGATTAATTAATTTTTTGGCGCTGATATTTTTTGCTGATGTTTGAAAAGGCCATTTTAATAAGCTAATTAAGCTGATTTTAAAACAGGTCTTATTTTATATTTTACTTAAAAACTCATAATAATACACAACTTTTAAATAATTTTTTTTATAATTTTTTTTAATAATTAATATCTTTATAATTATATTAATAATTTAAATCTGAAAAGGCCATTTTAATAAGCTAATTAAGCTGATTTTAAAACAGGTCTTATTTTGTATTTTACTTAAAAACTCATAGTAATGCACGATTTTTAAATAATTCCCCTTTAAAAGTGGGGCTTTTTAAACTTTTTAGTACTAAACGCGGGTATTCCCGCACTCCCGCACTCCCGTACTTTGAGGTTTTGTTGCATATCGTACAATCAACACCACCTTCTATTATATGTTATAAGATTATAAGTCACGTTTTAATCATCTTATAAACAAAGCTCGATCCACGTATTAATGACTAATCACAGGAGGGCAAAATTTATCAAATTTTTTCACTACTGGAGAGTCTTATTCACGTAGTGATTTACATGTGATAATGTTAATGCCTAAGGCTCCTAAAATTCAAGAAAACGTAAAAACAACTAAAGCTGTCAATAAAACCATATAATAAGTTATTAATCAATGATAATTATAAATGGGTTATTGTTGTACAGAATAGGGGTTTGTTGGCTGGTAGCACCAACAAAGCCTCAATGGCGCTGCAGCCAATAAAGGCTGCTTATGTAATTAAATTTTTGGAGCTCCCTTTTAAGGGGAGCTTTATTATATTCTTTTATAATTTAAGACTTTTACATTTCCTAAAGCTCCTCCCTTATGGTGCTTAATAGTTAAGAGCCATAGCCTTATTTTATGAATTATTAAAGTATAATTATTATAAATCAAAAAAAGCAAGGGTAAATATTAAAAAATATTTATCGCTATTTGAAAAACCTTTTAAAAGCATATATTCCCTTTTTTTAATATAATAATACTTTTTTAAACTTTTTAAATGTTTGATAATAATAAAATGTTTTTTAGGATATATTAATTAATAAGGACAACGCTTTATTAAGCGATTGTTGCTAATGGCCGCAATGGTAAATAAGGTTTTAATACCACGCCTAATTAAGGGGTATCATCGACTTTGTTGACCTAAATAAATATGATGTTCTAAATCTTCTTGAATTTTGACCAGTAGCTTTTAATATTAATAAATATATATAAGCTAAGACAAATAATTGGTTTGCAAAATGAATAATATTAATAAGCAATAGCGAGCGGAAAATATATCATAAATGAGAAACTGCTAATAAAAACAAAAAAGGACCTTTATAAAGTTTTTATAAGCTACCAAATCATAAAAGGCAACTTTTAGCAATATCAAAAATTTTTGGGAAGCTTACATAAATTTTTTTTAAAATAACCTTGCTTAATAAATGCTTTTTAGCATAAAATATTAATATTTGTTTAATTAGATTAATAGCATTATTAATATATTAATTTTAATAAATGCTATTAATAATAATAAATCAAATTTTTTTATTGGATTTCAAGCATTAATTAAATTAATTAAGCAAGAGTTAGCTTTTTTAAATGTTTTTATATTATTATTTATTATTTTAAATTATTGAGAAGCTTTAATAAGTGCCTTTGACAAAAAAGGGAAAATGAAAGCTTGCATTTAATATAAAAAGTGGCAAAAGAAATATTATTTTATTAAAGTACATAATATTTCGGAAGTGTAAAGCGTTTTAGGCATTCGAGATTTCCTTTTTACAGCTTTAATTTATACCAAAATATAGGCTACTTAAGCTTTAGCCAATGTTATCAAAAATAATATTTTAAAAAAGAAATATTATATAATGCTTAAAAAGTATGATTTAGCTTTTGAAGCTAATTTGAAAAAGCATTTTAAAAATAATTTAAAGGGTAAAAAAATAGCAAATAGGTTATATGCCTTTTTTGGGAAATGTTTAAAAATTCCTAATAGCTTTAAAATTACTTTTAATACTAAAAGCTTAAGCATTTATAGCAAATAAAGCTTATTTAACCAATTTTACTCCAAATAATTAAGAAAAAGCGGTTGCCTTTGCAATTTCAAAAATAGCCACTTTTAAGTACTTATTAAATGCTGGAGATTATGATATGCTTATAATAGCAATTATGCAAATAAATTAAGAAATTGCCCCAGTAATAATAAAATTAAAAAAACTTGCAAAAAACTTGAAAAAGCAAAATATACTAAGTTATAAAGGGAAATTGCCAAAAAAAGTTGGAAGATTTTCCCTATTAATTGAATTATTAAAAGCGTTGCCTTAAATAAAAAGAAAAAAGAAAAGCCATTGTCATTAATAAACAAAAGCAAATACCTTGGAAATGTTAATACTGCTATTATTAATCCAAAGCTATTTAATGTGAATAAAACAATAAGAATATATACTGCAAATTTTATTAGCAATTTATATGCATTTTTTAATAATATACTTATTAATAATTATGATGCTTAGCATTTTGTTAATAATAAAAAAAAGCTTATTCTAAGCATTTTTGTGAAATTTAGGAATAATAATTATATGGAAGCAAGTACATAATGCCTTTTAATTATTAATTAAGGCTAGCAATTTTTTAAAAATATGCTAAAAAGCAAAAATGGTTTAAATATATAAAATCTGATTTTAAGCAATATTGTAATTGTGATTGGTTTTAATATTAATATTATTTTTAAGGCGCTTTTATTAAACATTAGGATTTAGTACTTAAGAAAAAATATCATATTAAGGTATAGGGAAATTTAAAATAGTATAATACTTTAAAAATTAAAGCAAAAGTATAATTTTATTTATTTTAAATATAAGCCTTTTAATTACTCTTATTGCCTTTATAGCCTAATAATAATAAAGCGCTTTTTAATTATAATGTACCCAATTCTCCATTATAGCCTGAAATAAGGTTTTCAGTTAAATAAGAAGCTATTGCAAATTTGCTATGTAATGCTAAAAATATGGCATTTAAGAATAGGCCATTTTGAAGAAAAAGCACTTTAAGCGTTGCTTTATGTAAGAAAAAGGGTAGAATTTAATAGTATTTTTTAAAATTAAATGCAAAGATTATATTATAATATATATTGGAAATATTATTTTAAAAAGGGAGTCTGAGAATAAGGCAATTAAACCATTTTTTAGATTTTTTTGGGATTTGTTTAATTTCCCCTCAAATTATAATGGAATGCAATAATTATTAATAATCAAAAACAAGTATAATGGGAAGCTATTTAATTGAACCTTAATAAGCAAGTTGCTATATTATATTATGCTAATATTATAAAACTTTAAGTATTAAATAAGATATTAATATGAACTATTTATTTGTGTTATTAGGCATAATAATAATACTTTTATTATTGTAATTTTTGGAATAATATGCTATTAGGATTGGATGATAAGGGAAGGGATTGAAATGGAGAACCCCCTAGCATATATTAAAGAATTAATTGGTGGTTTAAAGCGCGTAGGACAAGAAATTATTATTAAATTTATTAAAATGCGTATTTAAGCAAAACTCCCACAGAAATTGTACTTAAAAATATGTAATGCGGCAGTTTACTTATATAATAAGGCATTATTTGTATAATAAAAAATAAGGAACTTAAATCAAGTGCTTTAGGAATAATTTTGAGGCTACTTTTGATAATATAATTCATTAATTGTAAAAAGGCTATTAATTAACCTAAAACCAGATTAAAGCGGGGAGTATGCGTATAAGGCGCGTGCTTATTTAATAAAAAATGATAAAAAAGCTGGAAAAAACAAAAAAAGCTTTAAAATCAATTTCAAAAAACATTTAAATTATTTAATTGGTTATATTGCTTTTAATATATACAAAATCTAGGTGCCTCAGCTATGCCATATTATTATAATGCGCAATATTTGCTTTAATAAAATGAAATTCTATTTTCCAAAGAAGGAAAAGTTGATTGGCTAAATCGCTTTTGCTTTAAAAAAGCTTATTATTATAATAAATTTTTTTTTCTAAACATAAGGCTTGATATAAGCAATATTATAAAAAATATTGCAAAGGAATAAATGGCCAAATTAAATGCTATTATTAAAGTGCATGCTAAAAAGCTAATGAAAATAGAAATCATTATATTAAAGGTGCTCCCCTTGCTTATAAGAATACTTTTCTTAGCAATCAAATCACTTGCAATAATATTAATGAACCTTAATTTTCTTAAATTATTAATAAGCTTGGGAATAACGAAAAGTAAAATGAAAATAATTTTTTATAAAAGCCGGGAAGTATAAAGCAATGAAATAATTTTTTATAAAAGCCAAAAGAAGAAAAGTAATAATATAATCTTTTATAAAAATCAAAATTTGGGGGTAAATAAAATGGTTTTTTATAAAAATAGCATCAAGAATAATAATAAAGTTTTAATTTCTTATAAAAAGTTAAGTTTAAGCGTTTTAAGACTTGCTAAAAATTAAATAATTAAAGATTAGCTTAAGAAAAATGCTTTATATAATGAAAATATACATTTAGGTATTAAGAAAGCGTGCCAAATATACTCTTAAATTATAATGTTAAATCAAAGGCCATAAGACTTTAAGCAGCAGGTCCCTAAATTATTAAAAGCTTTGCTTATAGCAATTAAAATAAATAATGATTTTTAAATATTAGTTAAAGCAAGCCAATAATAGCAATAAAAATAAAAACGTAATCAAATTTATATAATACAAAAAATGTAAAAGAAGCATAATAAATTTGCAATTTAGGGCTATTATTTTATAATAATGGCTTTATAATAAAATAGCCACTTGCGCATAATGGAATTTGCTAATATATTTTATAAAGCTACTCCAATGCAAGCAAATAATAAAAACATAATTATATTGCATACGATAATAGCAATAGTTATTTTAAGTGTTAAAATGAAAGCAAATCTTATAATTGCTTTTAATTCATATAACCCATATTAAAAAAAGCTTTTAAAGGCTTTAAAAAACTAAAATAAGCTAAATAGCCACGCTTAGGGCAAACACTTTAAAAAAGATGCTAAAATAAAAATCGCTAATTTAAAAGCTTAATATTATTGGAAAATAATTTTTAAGAAAAATGCCATCACATAGCCCATTCTACTAAAATGGGTTTTCATATACAAAATCAATTTAGCAAGCAAACTAATTCGCTATTGCTCTTGCATTATAATGCAAGGGAATATGCAAAATGATTTAATAATTTTTTTAATATATGCCACAATATTCGCAACATGCTTTTTTAAAATGGTAATAGCATTTGCAGCATAATTTAATTTAAAAATAAAGCAATTTAATATAATCAACGCATTTATTAACGCTAAACATAATAAGAAAAGCGCCTCAATATTATATTACCTCTTAAATGATTAAAAAAGACCTGAAATAATAATGGAAATTAACCAAGCATTATATAGCTTAAAAAATTCCCTTGTGCTATGATATAACAATTTTGCTATAATATTAAGCAAACTAAACCTTAATCCCTTAGCGGAAAAGCCGTGTATTTTCATAAACTCCAATAAAATAATCTTTATGGCATTTTATATCAATAATATTCAAATTTTATACCATGCCTTAAATAATGATAAAGAACAAGAAATTATTAAAGGATTGCATTTAGCCTATAAACTCACTATATTAGGAGATATAAAATAATTTTTAAGGGTGCATATAATTAAAAATTGGTTCGCAAAAACGATGTCTTTAATACATAACACTTATATAAAAAAATGGCTCGGAAATTTAATATAATGAATAAAAAGTACCCAAGCATGCCTTTACCAAATTACAATCTAATCAAAAATCTCAAAATTGCTATATTAAAGCAGATTAAAAAATATTAGGAGAAAATTAGGTCAGTTT
Source organism: Helotiales sp. F229 (assembly GCA_002554605.1). Taxonomy (NCBI): domain Eukaryota; kingdom Fungi; phylum Ascomycota; class Leotiomycetes; order Helotiales; species Helotiales sp. F229. The sequence continues at coordinate 2,561,172 of MXAW01000010.1, forward strand.
TATATATAGCCATTATGCTAAGGCCAAATATCGCATTTGCAGCTTTTTAGCTATTACACTTTTTAATAAACCCAAGCGCTTAGCATGCAAAAGCAATTAAATAAATTATTAAATACTTATTTAAATTACGCTTTTTGGCAATAATCTATTAATGCAAAAATTAGGAAATATATTTATTAATAGCTTTAAACGCCTTATTTGCAAATAATAAAAAGTTAAAATGCTTTTCCCAAAATTTTATTATAATATTATTTGAAGGTGCAATTGTTTGAAAAGCTTTAAAGCAAAACATAATGATCATTTTAATAATAAAAGCGGAATTACTAAGGGTAGCAAGGATAGCAAAAAAGATAATAGCGCTTTAGCGCTTTTTTAAAAAAATTAATACTTAATATAAAAGCTTCGTAAAACATATTTTATAATAATAAATAAATAATTTGGCTAATAATTAAAAAAAATCAACGCATCTTAATAAAGCTAAAACATATTAATATATAAAATATATGATTATAATAAAAGCATAAAAGGGGAAGCTTTCAAATAATATATTTCCCCATTAATAATATATTAGCAAATGGCTTAACAAAAAACCTGCCTTAATAGAAGTTTAAGATATTTATAGCTTTTTTAAATTTTCAAAACGCTTAAACCGCTATTAAAAAGCTTATTTAAACTAAAAATGCCAAGGCACATTTATATTTATATTTAATATATTTCATATATTATTTTAAACCAATGTTGCAAAAAAATGATAAGCATAAAAAAAAGTTATGTAAATTCCAAAAACCCAATTTTAAGCTGCTATTTTGAGATTGCAAAACCGCTTTAATACACTTGCAATTATATAATAATACTAAGATAACATTCCCAAGCTGCAACTTATGAATTGCAAAGCCACTTTTATTTATAAAAGTGAAAGCAAAAGATTTATTAATCGCCAAATGGCGCTAGCCAAAATATTAACCTCCGCTAAAGCAAAAGCGTAAGCAGCAATACGCGCTACAATAACAACAACCAAAAGTTTATTAATATTAATAGCAGCAGCTATATTATTACCACCACTTACCCTAGTGCCAAAAACAAGGCGAAAAGGGGGCATAGCAATCTTTTGGCAAAAAAGGCTATAATTTATTAAATATTATTTTAAAATAATAAAAATAGCATTTACAAAGCAATAAACCAAAAGCAAAATTATTCTTTTCCTTATTCTTATTCTTAGCTTCCTTAACCTCCTTTTTCTTTAAAGCAGCCTTAATAGCAGCTTAATAGGCAATAAAAGCCTATGGCCAATTAGCAAAAGCTTTATATATTATTTTTATATAATATCCAATATTATATAAAATAATATATATATGCAAAAGCTTTTTAGTATTAATTTTGCTATTAAATAAGCAGCAAAAAAGGCAGCAGTAGCTTAAAGCGCGGTAATGCAATTAGCTTTATTATTTTTATAATAATAAAAACATTGCATTAATAATGCCTTATTGCAATAAAAATCGCTTAATGTATTATGTATGTTATTGCAAATACAATAAAAGCACAGCATAGCATAAGCTTCCTTAGCTATAGCGTAATGCCAAAAGGTTAATAAAAGCGAAACGGGCAAGCAAGGAAAAAAAGTAGCAGCTCAAAAGGCACTAACTAGTTATATCATATATATTAGCATATTAATTTCAAACTTTTAAACATTTAAAACTTATTCTTTTTTTCTTTAATGTCTTAAAAGCAGTAGTAAGGGCGCGCTTTTTAATATAAGCCATTTTTGATAATATAATCGCTAAGGAATGCAAATTTTTTAATATAAAAGCTTTAATATAATTTCATTTGCTTAATTCCATTGCCCTAGCAATAATGCTTTTATTATAACTAATTATATCAGCATTACTTTCAATTATATAATGGTTTGCATTTATGCTATTATATTATATAAATTATATTTAAGCATTCTTATTGCTTTTATAATTGCTTTTAGTTAAAGGGGTATATTATATAGAATAAGGGTTTATTGGCTAATAGCATTAATAAAGCCTTAATAGCGCTGCAGCCAATAAAAGCTGCTTATATAACTAAATCTTTAAAGCTCCCTTTTAAGGGGAGCTCTATTACACTCCTTTACAATTCAAAACTTTCACACTTCCTAAAGCTCCTCCCCTACGGTGCTCGACAGTTATATATATTATCCTTTAAAATAGTAATAATATCACTTAATTATTTTGAAGTTTTTAACTCTTTAACTTTTTTGTTAATTAATGGCTTACTTGCTTTACATTTATTTTTATATATAAAATACTTTAAATATATTACTTTTATAATATTATTGGATTTTAGCTCCTCGTTATTATGGTCCTTTACACTAATGTTCATTATATTTAGGACGTTGATTTTAAATATTAGCTTTACTTCGGGATTTATAATTAAAGGATAATCCTGAGGTTAGTTGAACTTTTCATTTTTAATATAAGCGCGGGTTATTCTTTTATTAAATTTAATAGAATTAGTATATAATTAATATGCTTATTTAATAATATATCGTCCTTATTATTACTGCTTTTGGTATTTTTGCCTAGAAAATACAACCCCTCTTTTAATTATAATATCAACTCGCTATTAATAAGAGGGTCCGTTGATATTAGTAATATATATTTAATTTGTTTCTATTAAACGTTTTAAATATTTGGCTTTTTATATTTACTAATATATTTAAAGAATTTACTTAAGCTTAAAAGTTTTTTAAAACATTATAAACATTATAATTATTATGGCATTTTATTTAATAAAAAAGTGAATAATTGTGTTTAAAGCTATTATTATAAACTAGTACATTATGGCGGGGTCTTGTAAATTTGGCTTTAGAATGATTTATAATGGGTAGTAATAGGTTGTTTTTGCCATAATTGTTTAAAGAACAATAGGATGGGTTGTTTTATAATGGGCTATTTAGAAATTAATGGGGTGGGTTACTTTATTTAATGCGCGAGGAGGCTATTTTAACTACGATTACTTAGAGATTAACGGGGTGGGCTGTTTTATAAGATATATAAAAGGCTGTTTTTGCTATAGCTATTTAGAAATTGATAAGATAAGCTGCTTTATTTAATGTGCGAAAAGGCTGTTTTAATTACAATTATTTGGAAATTAACAGGATAAGTTGCTTTATTGTAACGGTCAGATATTTACTCGGTGTAAATACAGAAGGCTGCGGTTGATCTCTGATGATCGAGAAGTAGGTGTATCACGTACGGGGTAAGACAGTTACTAGTATGGTTGAGAATACTATTTGAAGTTGAGCACGAAGCTCCTATTTAATGGCAGACGTGCCAGTCTTATATAGAACCTTCGTTTTCTCTGGATCCTTTGGCCCAAGGTCCCAGGCGCCCTGGCTCCTATGGCTCCAAAGGTTCCAGTCATCACGTGACCCAATGTCCACCGTGATCTAGATAACTACTATAACTGAAATCGTGACTACGATGTGTGCAATGGTACCAATCGTTATCCTGTACCATTCCTTGATTGGTACCAGCCCGTAGACTGTACTAATCCCTTGTTGGTACCAATACTCCTATAGTACCATCCACTCGGTGGTACCATCAGTATTCTGGTGCCAACTACTCATTGGTGCAAAGGGGTCCGTAACACTATCCCCCTTCCTGCCTAGCGTGGCCTCCACGCTTAAGTATGCCAAAGGAAATATCGACGACTGCCCACGGCCGTCTTCTTCTTCCATCATGCCTTCCAAGGTGACAAAATACAAACAACGCGTAGCGCTTGCTGAAACAATAAATTCCTACGGCTCTCCTGCAATGCCGTGTTCCAACTGTGTTCGATACCACCGAAAGTGCGTGGTCCTGAATGAGAAGTCCCAACGTTGTGGGGAATGCGTCCGTCGTGGTGTGAAATGTGATGCCCTTCAAACTTCCGTCGACGACCTCCAAAGCCTTCGGATGGAGGAGGACAGGCTGAAGTTTGAGAGGGACATGGCTTTTGAAGCGGCCATGGCTGGCCTGGCTCGCGTCCGCGAGCTCGAGCTGCGCCAGGCTGAACTGAGGGAAAGAGGCAGGGAGATGCTCCGGAGGGGTTTGAAAACTCTCGACGAGCTGGATGCAGCGGAGGAGAAGGACCGCCGAGAGGTGGAAGAGCGAGAGCGACGCGCTCCCCCTACTTCCCAACCCGGTGGTGGCCCATCCGCTCCTTCGTGCGCTGGCGAGACGTTGCCAGATTTTGGGGATTCCTTCTGGGCAGACCTAGGTTTCGTCGAAGGAAACTTCGAAGCAGCCCAGGGCAGTGGAGGTTAGATTTGGGTTCCCAGGTGTTCTCTGAGTGTGGGTACCCTTTCCATTTGATCAAATATTTGGCCTTGCCGTGGAAGTTCTGACAGTCAAGAATAGTCTCTACTTCGTATTCGGCGTTCGGGTTGATCGGTTGTATTTCGGTGACAGGAGCAGGTGGTGCTCCTGGTGGTGCTGGTTCGAGGAGGGATATGTGGAATACCGGATGGATGTTCATTGTCCTAGGAAGCGCTAGCTGGTAATTGACTGGTCCCTTGACTTTTGCAATTTTGAATGGTCCTAGCTTCTTATGATCCAACTTGTGACTTGGTCGTTTTGTCGCGATATTCTTTCGGAGTAAGTAGACTTTATCCCCCTCCTTAAGCGTTGGTCCCATGCTACGCTTCCTGTTGTAGTAGATCGCTGATCTTTGTGCTATGAATAGAATATCGGCTGATAATTCCTCATGCAGTTGCTTCAGCTCGTCTCCCTGCAGCATGGCTTCCTGCGCGGTCCCTTGACCCGCAATTGGTGTGTTGTATGCCGTTGGGTTGTACCCATAATTCGCGTAAAACGGCGATACTCCAATGGTCTCTTGATCCGCGCTGTTATATGCAAACTGGGCGAGTGGGAGTAGTTGAACCCAGTTGTCCTGTTTGTAGTTCACATAGCATCGAAGATAAGTCTCCATTATCTGATTGATTCGTTCCGTCTGTGCGTCTGTTTGGGGGTGAAAGGCTGTTGACATTTTCTGTTTCATCCCTAGGAGTGCAATCAGAGTTTTCCAGAACTTCGAGGTAAAGAGCTTGTCTCTGTCTGAGATCACCTCGTCTGGTATTCCGTGATTCGCAAAGATCGTTCGGAGGAATACCTGCGCCATTTGTGGTGCGCTCTGGGTTCCCAGTACCGGTACCATGTACGCGTACTTGGTGAACCTATCCGTGACCACACAGATCGAATCATATTCGATTTCTGTGACTGGGTCCTTTGAGAGTGGTAGTTCGACCACGAAGTCCAAAGCAATTGACTTCCATGGGCGCGGTGGTGTGTCTGGCGACTTCATGAGCCCATACGGAGCATGGTGTGATGCCTTGTTCCGGATGCATGTGTCGCATGACGATACCACATCCTTGACTATTTTCCTCATACCTGGGAAATAGTATTCCCTGGAGAGCCTTGACAAGGTCTTGGCAACTCCCTGGTGTCCATGGGCCGGCAGCCCATGCTGTTCTTTGACGAAGTCCGTCCTATTCCGTGTTGGGACGTAGACTCGTCCTTGGTACAAGAGAGCCCCAGTGACGGTAAAGGAGAAATCCTTACCCAACTGTCTTTTTTGCTCGACTACTACCGGGTCGTGGTTGTAGTTCTTCCAGATTTTCTCAGAGAGACGGCTCGTCGCTGCCAGTTGTCTGTGGTTGACTACTAGCGAGTCGCCATCCTGCTTGAGTACGGTGTGTGACTCATGCGTCTTGTTCGCGAGATATTCTGGTTTCCTGCTGAGGGCGTCGGCCCTAGCGTTCTCCGTTCCTTTGACATAAGAAATTCGAAGTTTCACGGTAGAGAGTGTTTCATACCACCGAACCTGGCGTCGGTTCAGTTCTTTGGTAGTGGTAAAATAAATGAGATTCTTGTGGTCCGTTAGGATCTGTACCTCATGGGCAGCGCCCTCGAGATAAACCCTCCATTCGCGTACTGCGTCCACAATCGCCAGCAATTCCTTGTCGTATATGTCGTAATTGAGTTCTGCTGGTGATAGTTTCCGCGAATGGTAGGCGACTGGTTGCTATCTGCCGTCCTCGCTCGGTTGGCTGAGCACGGCACCGATGGCGTAGTCCGAAGAATCCGTCTCTATGCGTATTCCTTTGTCAGGTGTGAAGGATGTGAGGACGGGCTCCTTGATGAACATTTCCTTGAGAGCTTTGAAAGCCGTGTCGGCTTCCTCCGTCCACACATATTCCTTGTCTTTGTGGGTCAACTCCGTGAGTACCCTAGCGATTCCTGAGTAACCTTTGATGAATCGTCTATAGAAGTTGGCGAATCCGAGGAAAGATTGTAGTTCTTTGACATTGGTGGGTCCAGTCCAGTCGATGATTGCTTGAATCTTCTTGGGATCCATAGCCAATCCGGTGGTGGTGACCACGTAGCCTAGGAAGACAACCTCTTTCACATGGAAGTTGCACTTCTCTGGTTTGAGGAGCATGAAGGCGGCTTCCAATCTTTCGAGGATCGCCGTCACGTCCTTCACATGCTGTTCCTCATCCTTGGAGTAGACCAAAATGTCGTCCAAGTAGCAGATGCACGTCACGTCCAAGTGTGGCCGCAAAACATTGTTGATCAGACGTTGAAATGTAGCCGGTGCGTTGGTCAAGCCGAATGGCATGACCGTGTACTCGTAGTGACCGAAACGAGTGCGAAATGCTGTTTTCTGTTCTTCGCCCTCAGCCATCCTGACGAGGTTGTACGCGCCTCGTAGGTCGAGCTGAGTGAAGATCTTGGCCCCTGCGAGCCTGTCTCGCAGTTCCTTAGCCAATGGTAGTGCATAACGATCCTTCTTTGTGGCATCGTTCAATCGACGGTAGTCGATGCACATTCGTCGTCCGCCGTCCTTCTTCTCCGCGAAGAGAACGTTGCTTCCCCACGGGGATTTGGACTCCCTGATGAACCCTTTCGCTAAGTGTTCATCAATGTAGTTCTTGATCGTCATCAAGTCTGTTGCCGAATATTCCCTAAGTGGCTGAAATATCGGCTTGGTACCTTCTTCTAACTCGATCCGATGATCGTAGTCCTGGTGTTTGGGCAAGGCCTCGATGCCTCGTTCTTCCTTGAACAATGCCGCAAACTTGTGATATGCTGATGGTATATCCTTCATCAGTGGACCCTCATCTTGGTGTCCGCTCTGTTCCTTGGAGGTGGCGCAAACCTCTCGAACGATCAATGTTCCTGCTTCGTCCTGATAGCAGTTCTTGCAACGACTAAACATCAATTGCCTTTTGACCCAGTTGATTTCTGGATTGTGTTTCTTTATCCAAGGAAGCCCAAGGATAATATCGTGCATCCCGATTCGAGTGACATCGAATTGGATTCTTTCGGAGTGGCCGGCGATGCCCATGTGCAGGGTCTGAGTCCGCACATCCACCGTCCCATTGGCGGCGGCGTTCCCGTCGGCGAGTACCAGCTGGTACCCCTTTTCCCTAACTTCAGTTGGTAGCAGATGCTCGAGCACAACAGCAGGAGATATGAAATTCCCTTGTGCCCCAGAGTCTACCATAGCCCTGAGAGTTACTCCTTTGATTTTTGCTTCCACGGTCAAGTGGCGGTCCCCTGTCGCCGCCAGTTGGCGCACAGGAAAATCCTCTTGATAGAAGTCTTCTGTCAGGATGTTCCTCCAAACCCGGTGGTTTGGTTCTGTAGCTACGACCGTGAACAGCTGATTCCTTCCTAGGATTTGAGCTGGTGGAGTGAGGCGTTCCTGATACATCTGGGTGTCATTGGCTGTGTTGAACCAGAGGCGCCTTCGGCTACCTTCTGACACGACTTCCCAAAGTTCTCCTTCCTCCGGCTCGTCCTGGCCCTCAGGAACAGGTGCAGGTTCTTGAGGGATGATCTGCATGTAGGTTCGAGGGCAGCCGCTGCCGTACTCGACCTGCTTCCATCCAATGTGTTTGTAGTCCCGATAGACTACCTGATACTTCTCGCCCCACTGTGGTCCTCCCGTAGGGACCAGTCCTGGTTCCTCGTAGGTGACCCTGGTGACCTCGTTGGTCCAATGTCGAGAATTCAAGGCCCAGAGGTGTAAGTTCTCCTCTCGCTGGGTGACTTCCCAGACCTCGCCCTGCAGTGGTCCGGAGAGTGGTGGCTGATGTGGTCCTGGGTCCGAGACCCAGCAGAGCTCCTCATCTCCTTCCTCTCCACTGTCTTGTGCCGTGCTACTGTCGTCCTCCACCTGGGCGTGGATTCCGTTGTTTTCAAGTTCGTCCGTGGTCATGTGTTGGAAGCTTGAGGCGTTGAGCTGCCTATTGGGGTGTGGTGGCACGGGGATATCAGTGATATCATAGGCACCCCGTCCCGTTGCATTGATTTGCTTCTTTCCTGACCATGACTTTCCTTGGCGGTGGGAGCTGGCCATGTGGCCCGGAAGACCACAATCGAAGCACAGCTTATCCCGTCGACGTTTGTCCATGACTTCCTTAGAGAGCCCGCCGTTACGTGGCTTTCCCTTGGTTTGCTTCCGAAACGTGGCATCTAGCTCCATTTCTCGGGGGTAGAAGGGTTTCCTGCCCCCTTTGTTCTGATGCATGTGTGTCCCAGAGCGATACTGGCCCTTCCGTTCGAGCGCTCGTTCGAAGTTACGGTTGTCGATCTTGACAGCCATTTCGATGAGCTCCTGCAAGTCGGAGGGTGCGTCCGACCTGGCGACCTCATCCTTGACTCCATCTTTCAATCCCTTGTAGTACTGTGCCTTGAGTGCCTCATCGTTCCAGCTGGTTTGATTGGCGAATTGCTGGAAGGCGGCCGTGTACGTAGTTGCTGACCCGGTCTGCTTTAGGTTCTGGATGTTGCGTTCGGCAGTTCGACCTTGGTCGATGTCGCCGAAGACGCGGTTGATGCGTCCTTCGAACCCCTCAAAGGTCAGAAAGACTTTCTGAGATTCCTTAGACATAGCAGTGGAGACCCTTCCTTCCTTGGTTCTATTCTTGATGTAGTCGGACAGGAAGGTTTCGATCCAGTTAAAGGCAGCCCCACGGAGAAAAGACGCAGCCCAAAGGACCTTGTCTGTGTCCGTGGGGAACTGGTGGCCGTTGAACCCGGTGTAGAGTTTTACCTGAGTGAGGTAGGCCTTGAGCTTGGATCTGTCTCCATGGTAGAGATCCGGGGATGCGATCTTGGGAACGTTCTTCGGATTGAAGGCGTTGGCAGTGGCCAAAGCCTCGGTGGAAGAGTTGGTAGCCATGTTGTGTACGTGAGTCGGTACTTCTGACGAGAAGGTGCTCAAAGTGTAACGGTCAGATATTTACTCGGTGTAAATACAGAAGGCTGCGGTTGATCTCTGATGATCGAGAAGTAGGTGTATCACGTACGGGGTAAGACAGTTACTAGTATGGTTGAGAATACTATTTGAAGTTGAGCACGAAGCTCCTATTTAATGGCAGACGTGCCAGTCTTATATAGAACCTTCGTTTTCTCTGGATCCTTTGGCCCCAAGGTCCCAGGCGCCCTGGCTCCTATGGCTCCAAAGGTTCCAGTCATCACGTGACCCAATGTCCACCGTGATCTAGATAACTACTATAACTGAAATCGTGACTACGATGTGTGCAATGGTACCAATCGTTATCCTGTACCATTCCTTGATTGGTACCAGCCCGTAGACTGTACTAATCCCTTGTTGGTACCAATACTCCTATAGTACCATCCACTCGGTGGTACCATCAGTATTCTGGTGCCAACTACTCATTGGTGCAAAGGGGTCCGTAACATTTATAAGATGTGTGAGGGGCTATTTCTGCCATAGTTGTTTAGAGATTAATAAGATAGATTACTTTATAGAATTTATGAAAAGGCTGTTTTTGTCACGCCTATTTAAAGATCTATAAAGTGGGTTATTTTACATAATATATAAAGAGGTTATTTTTACCACGGTTATTTAAAGATTAATAATATAGGTTGTTTTGTAAAATTTATAAGGAGGCTGTTTTTATTACAGTTACTTAGAGATTTATAAAATAGGTTATTTCGTATAATATATAAAAAGGCTGTTTTTGTCACAATTACTCGGAGATTAATAATGTAGATTGTTTTATAAAATTTATAAAGAGGTTGTTTTCACCATAATTATTTGGAGATTTATAAGATATATTACTTCGTATAATATGTAAAGAGGTTATTGATAAGACTATAACTTTAATGTTATGTTAATTAGTTGTGATTAATAATAGAAATATAAGCTGATTTTCACATTGTTGATTTAAAGTCAAAATTAAATAATATCTTTTAAATATTTATATATTAATGCTTAGTTCTTATTAGAATTACTATAAGAGCACTTTACCTTAGCTCCACTTTTCCCTTTTTATGTGCCTATACCTCTTAAATTCACTTATACAAGCCGTTCATGGTAATAATCTTGTTTTCAGTTTTATTGTTTTTGTTGATTAAGAGCCACGAATACACGATTTTATTGTAATTATTTTGATAGTAATGTTTATAAAACTTTCACTTTATTGTGTGAGTATTATAATTTATTTTAATAAATGTTATTATGACTACTTCAGCGAAAGTAAGTCTAATAATAACTATAAAACTTATTATAATAATAAATTGGGTAATATATTATTTATTAATTAGGATCTTAGCTTATTTTCTTTTTAAAATAATACAAAAACGATTAAGCTTTTTAGCTTACTATGAGTTTATTATATGTAAGGTTATAATAATAATATTCTTTTTGCTAATACTTTTAATGTGTTTTAACCATTAGTAATTTGATTAATATTTAATCGTTTTTAAAAAAAAGCTCAAGAAATATAAAAATATTATTTACCAAAGCCCAAATATACATAATAATATAAAAATAATTAGTTATAATATGTCATAAATCTTTTTTTTCTCTGTCTTTTTAAAGAGGTTATATAAATTAAAGTTTCTTTTATTAAATTTTTATTTTATTTAATAACTTATAGATCTTTTAAAAATTATTTTAAAAAGGATCATTAGGTTGACTTATTTGAAAAAATGAAGAAATAATATTACTATCCTTATTTTTAGTATTATTCGTCAAGTCCAGGAATTCCTCATTAACAAGCTTAAAAAGTCCTCTGATCTTTAGGTTTATTATAATTACTAAAAAAGAAAGATTATATAAACCCGTGAACAATAGTATAAATTATTTGACTTAAAATTAGTACAACCCTTATATGTTTTATATTTTTAATAATAATTTACTCTGTGTTTATTATTAACTTTAAGCTACTTCACGTGATTAGATTTAACGATTTCTTAAACTTTCTATTACTACTCCCTAGGGTACTTATACTTAAAGTCTATGTTCATGTTGTGGAATTGCGATATCAACTGAGGAGGTGCAGGAAACACGTGACTGAAAAGACGATTCTTAAATTGCTTAAGGAACGAGTGAGTAGAGCTTAAGGCTCCTTATATACACTGTAACAGGCCTTCTAGAGCATTCCACTTATGTCATTAATTATTAATAAGCCACGTAATAGCTTGCGTAATAGCTGACGTGTTTACATCATGTGACAGCTAAGCGAAGCTAGGCGAAGGCTTTGGAAACATCCAAGTGGCGATGATTACAAATCCAACACGGCCCCTTAATCAGAGCCTAATAAGTTAATAAACTTAAAAGACTAATAAGCCGGTTTTAAAACCGAGCTTATTTAATATTCTTTATTAATAAACCAGTTTTAAAACTGAATTTTATTAATATAAAAGAGTGGAAATATTCTAATTAAATCCTTCACACTTAGGTTACCCTTTAGAATAAAATAACATAAAAACCATATTTAAATCGTGGCATTCTGACAATTTAGACTCTTATAAGTCAAAAGGCTTTGTTTTATTAAGCTAGCTGTAAATGTTTGATAAATTCCGAGTATTTAGGCTTATCAAGAGCCTTAGTAAAGCCGTCGGCTTTCTGATTTAAAGTACTTATATAAATAAGGTCAATAATGCCTTTATTTATTAAATCTCTAATATAGTGATATTTAATGGCTATATGCTTAGTTCTCTCATAAAATTAAGGATTCTTAGCTAATAAAAAAGCGCCGTTATTATTAGTATATATATGGAATTTATTTTGCATATAATAACCTAATTTAATTAAAAGCTATTTAATATAAACTGCTTCTTTAATAGCTAAATTAATAGGTATATATTCGAATTCTATCATACTTTATGCTATAATACTTTAAAGCTTTAACTTTTAGGATATTAAGCAATTTCCTATGTAAAAACAGAATCCACTAATCGATTTAGCCGTACCTATGTCTTCGGCGTAATCTGCGTCACAATAACCACTAGCGTATTTATTAGAGCTTTTTGAGTATATAAGCCCTAATTTCTTAGAACCTTTAAGATATCTAAGTACGTTTTTAACTGCAATTAAGTGTAATTCGCTAGGATTGCTTGCAAATCGAGCTAGTTTTATTACACAATAAGCAATATCAGGTCTAGTTGCTAGCGCAAGAAATAATAAACAGCCAATGATTTGCTGAAATATATTTATTTCTTCTTTTAACGCTTTATTAGGATTAGGTTCTAATTTAATCTTAGAATCCATAGGCGTTTTTTTAGGCTTATAGTTAGCTATATTAAAGCGCTCTAATACCTTATTAATATAGCTTTTTTGGTGTAATTTCATAGTACCTTTGTTAATATCATATTCGATATTAATTCCCAAATAATCCTTAATTAGCCCTAAATCTTTTAATTTAAAGAACTGTTTAAGTTCATTAATAAAGGATTTAATAATATTAATATTTGGGCCAATAATAGCAAGATCGTTCACATATATACAAATTATAATTTGTAACTCTTTATTAATTAAAATACAATTTTCAGATATGATTGGCTGAAAATTGAATTTATTAATTAACACTTCTTTAAGAGTTATAAACCATAATCTAGCGGATTGTTTCAAGCCGTATAACGCTTTATTAAGCAGTAATAGCTTATTAGCGTATTTTTAATTTTTTTTTTTAGGAAGTATAATATAAAGCAAATTAATATCAATATCATTTTGTATAAAAGCTGATATCATATTCACTTTATATATAAACCAATTATATAAGACTGCTAGCGCAAATATAAGGCGCCAAGCCATTTGCTTTACAACGCTAGCAAAAGTATCTACGTAATTTAAGCCATATAATTGCTTAAATCCTTTAGCAACAAATCGAGCTTTAAATTCGTAATAATCAGGGGTTTCTTTTATTTTATAAACCCAGCGTGTTTTTAATGGTTTCCACGCTTTACTAGCATCTTTTGAGATTATTTCCCATGTATTATGACTCTCTAAGGAGCTAGTCTCTTTATCCATAGCTTTTAACCAGTAGTTTTTATATGGAGAGTTAATTGCTTCAATATAGCTCTTAGGCTCTTGAATATATAATTTAGAGGTCTTTTTAATTAAGATCTTATTATTATTTTCTTTAGAAGTCTTAATTAGGCCTTGATCTAAATTCTCATCGATTTTAGAGCTTATAAGCGCTAATGAAGCTAGCCCTATAACGTTCTTATAAACGGAAAGAGCATCTTTTTCTTTAGCAATTAAAAGATTATTATAATCTTTAATAGCTAGATTTAAAGAACTACCTTGATTATTAATAGTACTACCTCAAATAGTAACATTTGGTTTCCAACTAGAATAGTCTTTTTTAGAGCGAGACTTCTTAGTTTGTACTATAATAGTATCATCAGGATTTAAATTCTCATTAATATCGATATTATTATTACTCTTGTCCTCTAATTAATTATTATCAGACTTGTTTAATAATTTAACAACTTTAGGACTAATATTACTATTATTTTGGCTTATAATAATAATATCTTTGGTAGTACTTGAAATATTATCAAGTGTTACTTTAAAATTTGGATAATCGTTCTCGTCTATTATATCGTCTTTATAAATAAGGTCTTCTTTTATAAGGACGTTTTTAAAGCTAATTACGCTTTTAGTTCTTGGAATATAAACTAAGACGTTATTAGCCGACTCCCAGCCAATTAAAATACCTGTTTCGGATTTCTCTATTAATTTATGCTCTTTTTTATTCTTAAGAACATAAGCCAAAAAACCTAATACTTTAATATAACTAATATTGGGTTTTTTATTATATAAAGCCTCATAAGGAGTCTTCTTAATAACAGAGTTATAAAAATGATTTTTAATATGAGCAATAGTTTGGATTAATTAAGGCCATAAGAAAAGTGGTATTTTCTTAGCCTTATAAACGCTAATAAGCCTTTCAATTATATATCGATTTAACCGTTCGGCTATGCCGTTTTGGAAAGGAGAATAAGGACTAGTATATTCGCAAATAACACCTTTATTTTTACAATAATAAATCCATTTATTTAATTTAAATTCCCCGGCATTATCAAGCTTCAGCATTTTGATTTTAAATTCAGAATTTGATAATTCTTTATTGAATTGATTATTAATCATATTACAAAAATCGACTAATATATCAAAAGCGTCGGCTTTAAATTTAATAGCGTAAATCCAAATAGCTTTAGAGCCTCTATCAATAATTGTAATAAAAAAGCGCTCGCTTTTTAAGCCTCTTATTTTAAAAGGCCCCGCAATATCCATATCAAAAGCGGTTAGTGGCTCAGCGCTAGTCATAGGCTTTTTACCTATAATAGTATACATTTTTCCACTATTACAAGGGATACAATCATTTAACTCTATTTTTTAATTTATCTTTTTAAATCCCAAAAAAAATCGAGTGTTTTATATATATAATCCTTATTAATATATAATAAGCGATTGTGATATAGATTTAGCTTATTATTAATAAAAAAATCTACTTTATATAAAACAGGCTTTAATAATTAGTTATTAACTTCGGCTTGAATAAAATAAGCATTTTTATCCCATTTAACGTCTATTTTACCATTAAAGTATTTATAACTAATAATAACGCCTTCTTTATTAAAGTTAATAAGCCAATTCTTTTCGGTAAGTTCCCTTGAGCTAATTAGGGTAATTTTTAATTTACGGATATAATTCATGTTTTAGATTAAGATCTCTAAATTATTAGCCCTAATTAGAATATCCCCTTGGCTAATAATAGGCAATATAATACCATTTGTAATAGTAATTGATCTATTACTAATTGGTTTATAATTTAATAACCAGTGTTTATTTAGCGTATAATGCTTTGAAGCTCTTAAATCAAGGACTAGCCTATTATTTTTTATATGATAGGCTAATTTTTCAGGCTTACCAATTTCGGTATAGTTCTGAATATCTAATAACTCGTCTTGGCTAATAAAGGCACTCATTATTAATGGGCCTTTATTAATAGAATTCTTAATAGAATTATCTGATTTAAAATCAGGTTTACAAGGTAGCTCTGATGTGAAAGTTACCATAAGTGCCTTTGACGATTAATTCTTTAATTCTTTAAGAGGGGACTTTTTGCCTTGGTACTTAGGCTTATTATTTGAGTTATTTTGACTTTTATTATTCAAATTAGGCCTTAGCTCTGGGTGTAACTTAAAGCAACAATCTTTAATATGATTCGTTCCTTTACAATATTCACAAAATTTGCCTTTATTATTCAACGCTTTATTAGCGTTTAAATCTGCATTAGCTCCCATTCTAGCTTCTTCTTGAATTAGGTCTATAATAAGACTCTGGATATCAATATCTTTAATATCGTTTGATATCTCTTCGTATTTACGAGAGGAGAAACTATCAAAATAGCTAGGGAGGCCTTTTAATACAAGGCTAGCAATAATAGGCTTTAGAATCTCACAATTAAGCTATTTGAGATATATAGCGCTTGATTGAATAACGCTACTATATTCGTTAATGCTTTTATAAGAGCTGTAATTTGTGTCGACTATTTTATTAATATATCAACCAATTTGCTTTAAACTAGTAAAGCCAAAAGTGCCTTTAATAGCGTTATAAAGCTCTTCAGTTGTCTTTTTATCTTTAAATCTTTCTTGATTTTCAAGAGAGATAATAGATTTTAAAGCTCCTAGCGCCTTTTGATTATAGGCTTCGAATTGCTCTTTCTTTTCTTGAAATTTGACAGCTAATTCAAGAGAATAAGCGTTACCCCACTTAGCACTGTCCTCTAATTTTTCTACCTTATAATAAAGGTTTTTATCAAGGGACTTAGCTAAGCCATTAATATAAGGCATATAGCCATTTATTTCCAAATAAATCTCGGCGGGGTTTATCCACTCAATATAATTGGATTTAGCAATTAGTTTATCTCCTTTAAAAGTAGCCATTTGATTAACTACTTATTGAGATTCCTCTTTGTGATAAAGTACTAGATTAACTTTAGTTATTAAATCTCTAAGGATTTAATATAATTACTATACTAATAGTATAGATTTAAATTTGAACATTTTGCCTTAAAGGTAATAAACAATATCTACGCCGAGTTTATTGTTTTATCAAGGGGTTCGCTTAATTATTAACTGTAACAGGATTCCCCGCGGCTTTTGCTTAAGTCCTTGTTATAATAATAACCTTACTACTAGCTTGATTCTTCTTACAAAAGTAAATAAGATTAAGTAGTTGTAACCCATTCCGAGGATGGCTTCTTATATAACTGAAATAGCCTGATTTACCACTATAATTTGTGCAAAATTAGTAATAACTAAGACAGCCACTCCCTATATAACAACGAGGCGCTAGCTTCCAAACTAGCGTCATATATAAGTATGGGCACTTTGAAATGAGAAACTAGGCCTTTGTACTTATATAAATATATAAGTCGCTTATAACTTCCAAAGGCTTCTAAAGGTAATAAGTTATGATTTCCTTATTACTTAATCTCAGGGTCAAAAGCCACGGGTTCTTGTTATCTTAATTGGGTTAGTAAGGGCTAAAAGGGTATTAGCTTACTTATATAAGTAGTTTATTACAGCTGGAATAGTTGTAATGTTGAAGTGTTGAAGAGTTGTTGACAACTGAAGCTCTTTTGTCGGTAAAAAGGAACGAAAGCTTTTGATTGGTTGATAAGCGAGACTTATGCAAGATCTTGTTGTTGTAGAGGTGTTACTGAAGTAGTGTTGATATAACTTATTGAATTGTTACCATGTGGAATTGTGATATCAGTTGAGGAGGTGCAGGAAACACGTGACTGAAAAGACGATTCTTAAATTGCTTGAGGAGCGAGTGAGTAAAGCTTAAGGCTCCTTATATACACTGTAATAGGCCTTCTAAAGCATTCCACTTATGTAATTAATTATTAATAAGCCACGTAATAGCTTGCGTAATAGCTGACGTGTTTACATCATGTGACAGCTAAGCGAAGCTAGGCGAAGGCTCCGAAAACATCCAAGTGGCGATGATTACAAATCCAACACATGTTTTTAAGAATTTTAATAACTAAGAGACTAAAGAATTTATTTTTTAATGTAAAATAGAGGAAGAGCACTTTAAAAATTAAAGAAAGTTAGTGTAAAACTTCTATAAAGACCTCTTCTTTACGCTTTCTCACTTCTAAATTAGTCTTTTAAATATTATTAAGTTTTTAAAGCTTATTTTTTATTTAATGTTTAAGTATATTATAAGTGGCTTATTTATTTTTAACTATTATTTCAATAAATTTAATAATATTTAAGGGGCTAGATATTAAGGGCGTGTTAAAAAGCTAAATAAGGGAGATTTTAAAGAACTTAATACTTGGTTGCATCTTTTTATAATCTGTACACTTTATTTTATATTATTATGCTTTTAAGATTACTTTAATACCCTTAATTGTCTAATAACATGTAAATATGACTTATCCCTAAAAATTATGGCCATTACTATTCTTTAATTATTCTTTAAATGATATATAATAGGCTGGTTGTGTATTTTATAAACCTTACCCTTTTTATTTTTAGCCTTTTTATAATAGTAAACTTATTAAATATAGCATTATTAATTTAATGGGTATTAAAGAAATTTAGATTTTATGGAATTAAGTATTAATAATATAAAAACTTTACTATTATATACGTGGGGAGTGATAATAGATCACCTAAGAGATTGTTTATTACTAATTAATTTATTAAAAGGATTATCCAACTGCCTAAGAATTTACTTTTCATTCTCAACTATATCTACCCATTGTTTTAAACTGATTTTAAAACTAAAGCCGTAGAATTTAATAAATGAATATCCTCATTTATTTATATAATTAATGAGACCTGGCTTTATGTTACTTTACATTAAGTCCAAACATATATTGAATTTATGCCTCTATATTACTAATAAACCAATAAGAACAAACGTAATAAAGACTCTAAGCACTATTCTCATAAATTATTTAAAGGAAAAATAGTAACATGGATAATAATAACTATAAATGTCTAATATTTCTTAAGTAAAAGGGTATATAATATTGGGATTTTTAACATTATCGGTGTTCTAATCGACATGCTTTTTTAAATATAATAAATAAATAAAACAACGGTTGTTTTATTAAACCCTATTGACAATGTTAAAAGCATATCATTTATTAGGTTGTAATAGAAGTAAAAAAGCATGTAAGTAAAATACATCTAGATAAATAACAATATATAAATAAAACTATATATAATAATAATACGCTTAGATTTGTATCACTTTGGGTTATACCTAAAGAATGCACAACCATTACCTTAATTTAATATAAACAAATATATCATTACTTTAGAATCCATTAGTTCATTTATCCTAAATGAATTAATTAAATAATCGCTTAATTTATATACGGAAAGAGGACTTATAATTATATAATTTTATTCATTTTGCCATCTTGCCATATAATTTATGTCATTTGATATATAACGTCATTACCTTAAAAGTCAGCCAATATTAGTTCATTATTTTTATATTCTATTTTCTCAAGCTTTAAATCATTAAGATTTAAGCCTTTTAACTCTTCTTCAAACTTTTTATCTTTATTATTCTTATTAAACATATCATCTAACTTTAAGTCTATACTAAAGCCATTTGAGGACTTATTATTAAGAACATCTAAGTCTTTAATATTAAAATTACTTTATGTTTTAGTAAATTCTTTAATTAAAAAAATAATTATCTCTAATATTTCTAATTTTTTAATAATAATTAATGGGTCATAAGACATATCCTAAATAATTAACGTCTGAGCTTGTTTTTTCCGAAGGGCAATGGCCTAAGATGTATGGGTTTTTTTTAAGTGGGACTTGATTAAGGATAAGTTACTACAAGTAAAGTTTTAAAAAAGGGATTATGCTATATAATCGCGCATCATTAAATAAAACATTAATTACAGACTAAAAAGTAAATTCACTATTAATCACAAAATATACAACTAACATATTACCTGATATTTGACATACCTATCTTAATTCTATATTTAAGAAAGCCATATTAACACTAAACTCCTTACTAATAAACCGCTTAAAATAACTAAAATCAAAATAATACGCATAAATCTTTACGATCTTTAAATTGTACCACTCTACTTTAAGTAAAATACTAGGAATAATCTCTATAATACTTATAAAATTATCACTAATCTAATAATTAGGATTTTTCTATAAATAAATAATAATCAATCTCATAAAAAAGTGTTTAAAATTATTGATCATATAAAAACATGCGTAAATAGGCATGTCACGTTAAAGAGGGGGATTTATAAAAAACACTAAAATCGCATCTATTAAACATTAACTATAATTAAAAGCCATTAACATTCTTTTACTACTTATGATTATATCTTTTACTATTACTGCTAATACATTTATAAAATTATTAAACATTATAATATCTCTTAACAAAGTTTTGAGATTAAATTATTAGATAGGTAAAAATAAGAAAGTTTAAAGTGAAGATAAATCAGTTTTTGAAGAAATAGCTACTATTATATTAATAACTATTCATTAAATATGCGCTTATAATTGAATATATATTTTAGAATATAAGCCAGGATTACGCCTTAAAGCTTTGGTCAAGATTATATAAGAAAAAATAAATAAAAGTGAAATAATATTTATAAAAGCAGAAGATTATGAGTGGGGTAAAAGTAGTGTGGTTGTTTTAAAGGCTGCCTTTTGTTAAGTTATTAGACCCCGCCATTAGCGCTACTATGTATACCGCGTAAATAATTCATATTATAGCCTCCTAAAGCAGCCTTTTGTTTTATATAGGGCCTGATTCTTTGATTATTTAAACTATTCCTTTTTAAATAACTCTTTTATTTGTGATTCAGCTTTTATATAATATTCTTTTTTTAACCTTAAAACCACATTCTTACTAGTCTTAATTAATATAATTACGTTGTTTATGGTGCTCTACTGTTTTAGGCTAATATAATATAAATCTACTAACTAAAGAAGCCTTTTAAAACAGCTAACACTAATTATACTTTACACAATTACGCTAACTCGGCCTAAACATTAATCAACTAAAACAATTAAATAATAAATATAAACAGTAATATTTATTTTATAATAGCTAAAAGTGAGAATATTCTTTTTAATTTTAAAATTATAAAACTGATTAATAATAACTATAATCGTTGATATATTTATTATATAGCCGACCACATTTCAACCTTTCCCTATAAAAAATCCTATATAACACAACATATAATTCATAAACCATTATAATTAAAATTTTATAATATAAGAGAATATAAATATCTGATATAACTTAATATAAATTAACTTGGATGTGGCCATTTATAAAGTATTAAGGATAATAATAAATGAATTAATGTCACTCTATATTTAGGCTGTGGAGGACTAATATATTATTTATGGTAAGGTTGATAGTAAAACACGTTTAAGTAATAATAAGCATGGAGAAATAATATATATATTTGCGGATTTGATTTAAAATTAGAACTAAGGTAATTAATTGTAAAATAAGATTGTTTAAGCGGTGAAATATCTGAATCATGATATAAAAAAATGCGTAGCTCTTTTTAAAAAGTAATAAACTCATAAACTAAAAGCTGTACTAGTGTTTAGAAAGGGGGACTTATTAAGTGGCGTTACCTTTAATAGAAATAATATGGCACCACTGGCTTTAAAGTCATTAGTAACAGCTAAAACCCTAATATTATAACTGGTTAAACATATAAAATAAACACTATTAAAGATTTAGGAAAAAGCGTAAATAAAACAAATATTGAACTACCTCTAATTTAAAAATAACAATTCTCTGCTTTTTTTATTCTCTTTACTAATAAAGGCTAAAGCGTTGCCATAAAACAATAAAAGGGCTATTTTTAAAAAACAACAAATATAAACAGGTACATCAAGATTAAGCTTTGAGATATAGGATAATAAAACGTTAATTGATTTAATGTATAAAATAATATTAAAAACGGTATTTATCTAACAAAACATCATGGTAATATTTAACGGCCTTAATTATAACAATAGTAATGCGGTTATTATAGGGGTATATGCTTTAATTGAATCAAAATATGAATAAACTATAAATAAAAACATTTAAGCTAAGCACTTAAATTGGTAAAAGTTCTTAAATATTTTTCAAAAAATGAACCTAAACTATGTTAGTAATAAAGATTTATATAAAATTAAAGACAATTATAGCATGCTTTTATATAAACCTTTAAACCGATTGGGTAAATAAAAAAATATCTAGGATTAAAATGATTTTTAAACAGCATATAAGTTCTTATATATATATATATATGAATATTAATAATAATGATTAAGATCTAAAAATAACTATTTTATGATTATAAATATATAAATAAGCTTTTAAAATAATAATTACATAGCCTTATATATAATAGAACTTATTAATAATTATATAATTCTCTTCTAATAATAGCTCTTTTATATAAAACGTACATATTATATATTAAACATAAAACATTAAAAATAAGAATATACTCTTAGGTTTTGTGAATAAGTGGCTTATTTATACGACTATTTTAATGTATTCTAAGAGCTAACTAAGTTAATTATATTTTCAAACTGCATTAGTGAGCTACTTAACAGGCTGTTTGGTGGGCTGCTTGAGTTAGCTGTTTAGGTGGGTTGTTTAGTGGGTTACTTAGTGGGCTGTTTAGTGGGCTGTTTAGTGGGCTGCTTGGTGAACTGCTTAGTGGGCTGTTTAATGGGCTATTTAGTGGGTTGTTTGGTGGGCTGCTTAATGGGCTACTTAGTGGGCTGTTTAGTAGGCTACTTGAATTAACTATTTAAGTCAGTTGCTTTAGTATAGTCTTCACTTAAGACTTTAGATTATAAAGATATTTGTACATCTAAAGAAACAAAAACCTGTTAATAAAAACGACGTAGTTATTATGTTTACTATTGTTATTAACATATTATCTTTTTACCTTTAACAATAATATTTATGTTAAAACACGGAAATACTATAAAAACATGTATAATTTAATATAAATATTTAAAATATCACAGACTTTGTAAATAAGCTAACACTTATTTTACAAATATTAAAATTACATCATATCATTAACAAATACTATAAATTATGTCAGTCGGATTTATCGCTCCTTAATTACTCATCCTATAATAGATATTGTGGCTTTTTTATATTCGTTTTATAAAGAAGTCACGTTAAAATCATTTAAACACGTCACTTTTTTTCCTTTTTTTTCTTTTATAATAAATCTTAATATTAAAACTTCATCTCATTTCCTTTTTTTATATAAATAAAAAGTTCATGTACTTATAATTAATATAATTATAAGAGCTTAAATGTCGTTGTTTATATTTACGTTTATATATTAACCCCGTCATTTGTTTTTTTAATAGTTATGGTTTCCCCATTAAATTCTTTACTTTTACTTATGTTTAATATATTAAATTTTGAATATATTAATATATTTTAGACATAAAAATGTTATTTAGTTATTAGTAATATTTTAATTATTAAACCTATTATTATTATTAATTTTAGATTTTTGTTTATATATATTTTACATAAATATATATATAAAAGCATAAAAGAATTATAAAGATATATATAGATTAATATAAATTTGTATTAGAATTAATATAATAAAGTTATAATTTTATTAAAGGCATAGAGTTAAAATATTATATTAATAAATAATCAATATGGAAAAAGCCTTGCCTGTTATGGATTTATTATATTTTATATTAGTGAATTGTTTAATTCCTAAGGATTATTTTTTCTTTTTATATTTAATGAATTTGCTTAATTGAAAAATCACTATTAAATGATTTAAATACGTCACGTTTTTTTCTTTATTTCCTTATATATTGGATTATGTATGAAACGTTTATTCTATTGTTTTTTAGTTTTTTATAAAGATGATATTTCCTTTAATATAACCTTTTTAATAATTGCCGTCGTGACTATTTATATTAAAAATAAAAATAATTTTATTAAATGAATGAGTTTAACTTATTAGTTTAAGCGCGCTTTGTTTGTCTTATTCTATCATTAGGCTTATTTTTTTTTAATATTTATTATTAAATCTTTTGCCTTTATTAATCTCTAGTTTATTATCTCCTTAACTAAGTACATATATTTTACGTCTGAAATAATTATAAGGAAGTATAAAACAACAAGAAATGTTATTTAAATGTTAACTAAAATACCCTTTTTAATTATATATCAGGATAAGTTGCTTAAGTTGTTTGTGAAATATATGATAATTTATTTAAATTAAACTTTAGCGGGTTATTTAATGAGCTATTTATTAAAAACAAGCTATTTAATGGGTTATTTAAGATAATGATTTTTACTTTTATCCGTTCTTTTAAAATATTTGTTTTAATATATAAGTAAATTTTAACTTTAATTTGTTTTAATAAAATAATAAATATTTACACTAATATTAAATTCTTTATTATTATTAGCGTGATGTTAAACGTCGAGAACATTAATTGTATTTGTTTTTGGATAATAACATTTATAAGTTAAATCAAATTAACTAATGTTATATTTTATTATTAATGTTTTTACCGCTGTTAATCTTTTGGCTCAAAAATAATAAATATTATTAACTTTCGTTTGATGGTTTTTTTTCTTTTAAATTCCCGCTTAAAACACAAGTCAGAAAAAGAAGTATTCATTAGTAAAAATAATGGATTTATTAATTAATACTTATATTATACTATTTATAAACCCGTTGTGATTATTTATT
Organism: Helotiales sp. F229; assembly: GCA_002554605.1. Classification (NCBI taxonomy): domain Eukaryota; kingdom Fungi; phylum Ascomycota; class Leotiomycetes; order Helotiales; species Helotiales sp. F229. Next base: position 2,585,272 of record MXAW01000010.1, read on the forward strand.
TTAATTCACTAAAGGCTTTTATTTTAAGCTTAACAAAACCAATTATTTTACTTAATAAAACCCTTAAAAGGTTATTTTTATAATAATTATAAAATACTTAGAAGTTAATAGAGTGGGTTGTTTTATAAAATATATAAGGAGGCTGTTTTTGTTACAATTGTTTAAAAAAAAATAGAATAGGTTGTTTTATAAGATATGTGAAAAGGTTATTTTTACTATGATTATTTGGAGATAATAGGGTGGGTTGTTTTATAAGATATGTGAAGAGGCTGTTTTTATTATAGTTATTTAAAGAAAATAAAATGGGTTATTTTATGGGATATTAGAAGAGGCTGTTTTTATTATAATGATTTAAAAACAATAGAGTAGGCTGTTTTATAAGATATATAAAAAGGTTGTTTTTATTAAGGCTATTTAAAAAAAATGGAGTAGGCTGTTTTATAAGATGTGTAAAGAGGCTGTTTTTACTATAATTATTTAAAAAAACGGGGTAGGTTATTTTATAGGATATATAAAGAGGCTGTTTTTATCACGCTTATTTAAAGAAAATAAAGTGGGTTGTTTTATAAGATATGTGAGGAGGCTGTTTTTGCCATGGTTATTAAGAGAAATTAAAATAGGTTATTTTATAAGATATATAAAGAGGTTGTTTTTATTATAATTATTAAGAGAAATTAAAGTGGGTTGTTTTATATGTTAAGTAAATAGGTTGTTTTAAAAACAATATTTTTATGATTACGTTAATAAATTATAAATATTAATAAAAATAAAGGCTGTTTTCCGCTTTCACTAATATAAACATTATTAAGTAATATCTTTTAAATATATATATATTTATGTTTAAATATTATTAAAATTAGCTTAAAAATTAATTTATCTTTATATTACTAGCGCCTTAACTTTGACTTTCTTTTAATTTTATGCCTTTTAATTCCGCTTTTATAACCCGTTTATAGTAATGATTTTATTTTTAGTCTTGTTGTTTTAGTTAATTAAAAGTCATAAATAAATCATCTTGTTATAATTCCCTTGGCGGTAATAGTAATAATAGCCTTATTTTATTATATAGGCATTATAATTAACTTTTATAAAAGTTATAGAAATTACTTTAGCTAAAGTTAACTTAATAATAATTATTAAACTTGTGATAATAATAAACTAAGTAATATATTATTTATTAATTGTTATTTTCTTATTATATTAAACGTGGAACCGCTTAAATTCTTTAGCCCGTTGTTCATTTATTATATATAAAGCTATTATAATAATGTTTTTTATTAACACCTTTAATGTGTTTTAATTATTAGTATTTTTATTAGTATTTAATTATATTTTAAGCGTAAAAAGATATTATTTATTAAAGATTGAATATACATAATACTATAAAAGTATAAAGTAATAATATATGGTGAATTCTTGCTTTTTATTTTATTTTATAAAGACTGTATTGATTTAATTTTATCCTATTAAAGCTGCATTTTATTAAACGACCTATAATTTTTTTAAAAGTTATTTAAAAATAAATCCTTAAGTTAACTAAGCTTAAAGAAAGGAAGAATCATTTGGCTATAATTATTCATATAACTTTAAGTTAAGTTTAGAAACTCTTTATTTATGAGTTTAAAGAGCCCTTTAGTTTTGGGGTTTATTATTATTATTAAAAAGGAAAAGGTAATATAAACGCGTAAACGGTAATAAGAGTTATTTAGCTTTAAAGGGGAATAACTATTATATAATTAGAACTTTTAAAAATAGATTTTTTATGTTTAATATTAGTATTAACTTATTTGATATAATTAGATTAGGTAATTTCTTATGCCTTCTTTTATTATACGCTAAGGTGCATATACTTATAATCTAGATATATGTTTTTAAGAATTTTAATAACTAGGAAACTAAAAAATTTATTTTCAAGTGTGAAGTAAAAGAATAGTGTTTTAAGAATTAAAAGGAGTTAGTATAAAACGTCTTAAAAGATTTCCTTTTTACGATTTTTTATTATGATATTTTTTTATCTAAGTATTATTTAGCTTTTTAAGTTCGTTTTTTATTTAATGTTAAAGCACATTATGTGTTACCTATTTATTTTTAATTATTAATTTAATAAATTTAATAATATTTAAGGGGCTAGATATTAGAGGCGTTTTAAATAATTAATATAAGGAAATCTTAAAGAATTTAATGTTTAGCATTTTTTTATGATCTATATGCCCTAATTCACATTATTATATAATAAAAATTGCTTTAATACTCTTGTTTATTTTGGTGACACGTAAATGGGACTTATTTTAAAAAATAATAATTATAACTATTTTTTAATTATTTCTTAAGTAGTATATAATAGGTTAATTATTTATTTTATAAGGCGTGCCATTTCTTATTTCTTTTTTATAATAATAGATAGACTATATATTATGTTATTTATTATTTAAATTCTAGAAAGATTTAACATTCATAGAATTAAGCGTTAATAACACAAAAACTTTGCCATTATATATGCGGGGGGTCTAAGATAATTAGCCAAAAGGTTAATTATTATTAATCAATACAGTATTATTATATTTTAACTTTTTAAAGAACTACCTCTTTATTTTATATATATTTACTTATTATTATATATTAATTTTAATATTAATGCCGTAGAATTTTATTAGTAAATAATTTTATTTATTTATATAGTTAGTAAGACTTAACTTTTGATTATTTTATATTAGGTCTAAATATATATTAAATTCATGCCTTTAAATTATTGACAAACCAATAAAAACAAGCGTAATAAATACTTTAAACAAATACGTTGTTTTTATAAAACCTTTTAAATAATAATAATATAAACAATAATAATTATAAGTGTTTAATATTTTTAAATAAAAGGGTATATAATATTAAGATTTTTAGTATTATTAGTTTTTTAATTAACGTGTTTTTTGGGGTAGTCCTATAAAATATCTTTTTATATAAAGTTATATATATGTTATATATAATAAATAAGAAAAACAACGGTTCTTTTTCTAAGTCTTATTAATAAGGTTAGGAACATATTACCCATTAGGCTGTAGTAGAACTAAAGAAGTATGTGTATAAAGTATATTTGGACAGGTAGTAGTTTGCGAATAAAATCATGCGTAATAATAATGCGATTAGGTTTATAGCGTTGTGTGTTATATTGGAAAAACGCATAGCTATTACCCTAATTATTTTTGTTTAAATGTATTATAATCTCAAAGTCTATTGGTTTAATTATTCTAAATAAATTAATTAAATAATAACTTATTGAATATAAAGGAAAAGGGCTTATGATTATATAATCTTATTTATTTTATCATTTTATTATATAGTTTATATCGTTTAATATATATTATTATTACCTTTACAGTCGTTTGATATTAGCTTATTATTTTTATATTTTATTTTCTTAAGTTTTAAATTATTGAGATCTATGCCTTTTGGCTTTTTTTTTAACTCTTCATTTTTATTATTTTTATTAAACATATTATTTGACTTTAAGTTTGTATTAAAGCCATTTAAGGACTTATTATCAAAAACATTTAAGTTTTTAAGATTAAAATTATTTTGTGTTTTAGCTTATTTTATAATTAAAGAAACAATTGTTTTTAGTGCTTTTAGATTTAAGATAATAGTTATTAAATTATAAGACATATCTTAGGTACTTGAGGTTTAAGCTTTTTTTTTAAAATAATAATGGCTTCAGATTTTTAGGTTTTTTTAAGTGGGATTTTATTAAAAATAAGTTATTATAAGTAAAGTTTAAAAAAATGATTATATTATATGATTACGCATTATTAAATAAGACGTTAATTATGGACTAAAAGATAGACTTGCTATTAATTACAAAGTATATAATTGGTATATTATTCAATGTTTAATATATTTATTCTAATTTTATATTTAAAAAGGTTATGTTAATTTTAAACTCTTTATTAATGAATCGCTTAAAAAAGCCAAAGTCTAAATAATGTGCGTGAATCTTTGCGGTTTTTAAAGTCTATTACTTAAATTTAAGTAAAATATTAGGAATAATCTTTATTGTGTTTATAAGTACGTCATTGATTTAATAATTAGGATTTTTTTATAAGTGAACAATAATTAGTCTTATAGCTAGGTGTTTAATATTCTTAATTATATAAAGGCGTGCGTAAATAAGTCGGATTAAAAAAAGGGATTAATAATAAGTAATAGATTTATATTTATTAAACGTTAATTATAATCGAATTCAATTAATAGTCATTTATCATTTATAATTATATTTTCCCTTATTATTATTAATACGTCTACTTGGCTGTTAATTATTATAGTATTACCCAGTAAAACTTCAGGATCAGGTTGTTACATAGGTTAAGGTAAGAGAACTTGAAGTATAGACGTATTTATCTTTAAAAAAAGTCTGCCATTATATTAATAATTATTGGTTAAACATGTGTATATAATTAAATGTGTATTTTAAAATATAAGTTAATATTATACTTTAAAAGTGTAATTAAATAATAAGTAAAAACAAAGGTGAAATAATATTTATAAACAAAAAAGGCTGTTAGTAGAGTAACGGCTACTTTATAGGCTGCTTTAGGAGGTTGTGACCCTGCCATTAGCGCTATTACTTAGTACCCCCCGCAAATAGCCTATGTCGTAGCCTCCTAAAATAGCCCCCGCTTTTACATATAACCTGGTTTTTTCATTATTTAAATTACTCTTTTTTAATTAAATCTTTTATTTATAGGTTTACTTTTGTATAATATTATTTCTTTGACTTTGAGATTATATTCCCGGTGGTCTTGACTTATTCTATTATGTTACTTATAATACTTTAAGTTAATATAGTACGGATTTATTAAATAAAGAAGCCTTTTAAAATAGTTAACACTTTCTTTACTTTATATAATTACATTAACTTGGCATAAACCTTAATTAATTAAAACAATTAAATAATAAATATAAATAGTGGTAGTTATTTTATAATGGCTGAAGGTAAGAATATTTTATTTAATTTTAGAATTATAAAACTAATCAATAATAATTACAGCCGTTAGCATACTTATTATATAACTTATCATATTTTAATATTTCTTTATAAAAGATCTTATATAATATAACATATAATTTATGAATTATTATAATTAAAATTTTATAATATAAGAGAATATGAATATTTAATATGGCTTGATATGGTTTAATTTAGACGCCGTTATTTATAAAGTATTAAGGATAATAATGGATAAATTAATGTTATTACACATTAAAGCTATGAACTAATAATATATTAGTTAAGACAAAGTTAATAATAAGACACGTTTAAATAATAATAAGTATGAAAAAATAATAAATATATTTAGGGATTTAATTTAAAAGTAGAACTATAGTAATTAATTATAAGATAAAACTGTTTAAACGGTGGAATGTTTTAGTCATTATATAAAAAGATACGTCGTTTTATTTAAAAAAAGGTAAACTCGTAAGCTAAATAAGCCAAAAGCCGTATTGTCTCTTATAAAGGGAACGCCAAGTGTTATTACTCTTATTATTACTCTTAATATAAATAATATATTACCCCCGTTCCCAAAGTCTAGGCTAAAAGCCAGGACACTAGTTACACGTCTTTTTAAAACTCAAAAATAAACATTATTAAAGTCTAAAGGTAAATCGTGAATAAAACGGATGTTTAGCTACCCTTAATTTAAAAACGACGATTCTCTGTTTTTTTATTTTCTTCATTAATAAAAGCCAAAACGTTGTTATAAAATAACAAAGAAGTTATTTTGAAAAGACAATAGACATAAATAAACACATTAAAGTTAAACTTTACAATATAAAATAATAAGACATTAACTGATTTAATATATAAAACCACGTTAAAGATAATATTTATTTAATAAAATATTATAATGACATTTAACGGGTTTAAGTATAATAATAGTAATATAATTGTTGTGGGGTTATATGCTTTAATTAAGTCAAAATATAAATAAATTATAAACGAGGACATGTAAACAACACACTTAAGTTAATATAAGTTCTTTTATATTCTTTAAAAGATAAACCCTGATTATGTCATTATTAATAATATATATAAAACTAATAATAATAATAATAATGTGCTTATATATGAGCCTCTTAAGCGATTAAGTGAACTAAAGCCGATTTATAATAAAAACAATTTCTAAATAACATGTGGACTCTTATATTTATATATAAATATTAATAATAAAGATCATGATTTAAAAATAATTGTTTTATAATTATAAATGTAAAAATAAGCTTTTAATATAAAAATTAATTAGCCCTACATATAATAAATATTTGTTTTTATATATACTTTTTATTCTTTAGTAAATGATTAATATAAGGAGCACATATAGTAAATTAACTATAAAACTTTTAAAATAAGAATATATTCTGAGAATTAGTTAATAGATAACCTCATTTACGATCCTTTTGGTTTAATTTAGTGGTTTAATTAAATCAATAATTTTTCATAATTAGTTTAATGGGCTATTTAAGTTAATTATTTGAGTTAATTGTTTAGTGGGTTGTTTAATAAGTTGCTTAAGTTAGTTATTTAGTTAGTTATTTAGGTTAGTTGTTTAAGGGGAAGGGGGGCTATTTAAGGGGATGTTTAATTAATTGTTTGGGTGAGTTGTTTAAGCGCTTATTAAGTTGGTTACTTTAATCCGCGGTTTTAACGTATTAATAATTTTGCACTTTAATTTATTTCATTTAGATGATAGAGATATGCGCTAATATTAAGTTCTTTAATATTATTAACGTGATATTAAACGTTAAGAATAATAACCTACTTAAATTTATCATATAACTAAATATGTTTTTTAAAAGATTTTATTTATAAAGACATATGGTTTATTAATAAAATAAATCATGACTTTATAATATAAGGGATAATGAGTATAAGATATGGTTTAATTTGGGTTAATTTAGATATTGTTATATGTGAAGTATTAAGGATAATAATAGACAAGTTCATGTTATTGCGCACTTAAACTATAAATAATTAATTCATTACTTATAGGGATATTGACATAAAGACACGTTTGAGTAATGATATATATGGGGAAATAGTAAATATATTTATAGATTTAATTTAAGAGTAAAATTAAAGTAATTAATCATATATTAAAATAAATTAAGTAATTAAGTATTTAACGATATATACTTACTGTTATAATAATCTTTAAAAACAAAAGGTTAAACAACGTGGAATTATTAATATGGTAAGTGTTTTTGGTAAAGGAAAAAGGGTAATAAGGATATTAAAAGTAATAAAAATAAGGGTAAAAAAGAAAAGACTGACTTAGAGATTAATGAACTTGTAAAACCTGGTGAAAGGGGCTTAAAGATTAATACGTTAAAGTTTATAATAAAAGTAAAATATTAATAAAATAATCGCCGGTATATATTATAAGAACATTATTTTATTAAACATAAAAGCCTATGACGATTAAAAGGTTAATGTATAGTTTAATAAGAAATGATAGCTTAATATTAAAATAAGTGAAGTTTATTGTATTTAAGCCGATTTATAAGAGTGTAATATTATTAGCGATAATAATAGGAGAGGCGTTTATGCGAATAAAATAAAAAAAGGTAATAAGAAAAAGATTATAAGTGTGAAATAAAGTATTAATAAAAGTTTATAGGATAATAAGTGATGAGATGTTAATAAAAAGGTAATATAAAGTTATATTAAAGACTATTTTGTTTTAACAGAATATTATAGTGAGCATTAAAGGGCTTGGAGAGGAAGATAATAAATGGATTATTATAGGAGTCGGTGTTTTATTATAGCCTAAGATTGAAGGGGCCTTTAGAGAGGACATTTATATAAAGCATTTAAATTGGGATTTATTTTCAAGAATCTTAAAGGAGTTAGATTTAGAGTGTGATATCGTAAGTAATAAGGCAGAGGTTTTAATGGGTAGACTATTGTTTAAATATAAATAGCCAAAGAGGCTAAGTGTTTTAAAGATAATTATAAATAAAGAAGATTTATGTTCTATAGCTTTATAATGATTAATAAAATTAAAAGATAAGGTAATGTTTATGTTACTTAAAGTTATATAATAAGAGTTTGTTTTAATCACGTTAAAAATATTAATTTTTATAATTATTAAAAAATAATTTATTATATATTTGATTTATATTTAAGGCTATGAGAAGGTATTTAAGGGTGTTTAAGCGCGGGTTGTTTAAATAGAGGCTATTTAGCGCAGGGTATTTAAGTACAAGGTGTTTAAGTATAGGGTGTTTAAGGGGAGGCTGTTTAGGGACAGGGTGTTTTAGTATTGGTTGTTTATGTAAAGGCTATTTTAGTTATAAGTTGTTTTGATGGCGGGTTATTTAACGTTTAATTGTTATAAAAAACGTAAAGTTAATTAATATAAGAGTATAATGAAAATATTATATTATCCGCCTTGTTTTAGCGTTTTAAAGTGGTAATAAATAAATATTAATATATATATACTTTGGTAAAAAAGAGTAGATATTTTTTATGGTTGTGATTATGTATAAATGATAACTGTTAATAGACAGTAAATTTGTGGTTCTGCCTTTTTTATTAAAAAGCCACTATTTACTGCTATAAGCACAAAAAGCCAAACCCTAAAATACCGTCCCGGAAACTTTTTGCTGATATAGTAATAATCTATTAATATAAAAATCGGGAAATATATTTATTAATAGCCTTAAACGCCTTATTTACAAATAATAAAAAGTCGAGACGCTTTTCCTAGGGTTTTATTATAATATTATTTAAAGGTGCGATCGTCTGAAAAGCCTTAAGGCAAAATACTATAACCACTTCAATAATAAAAGCGGAATTATTAAAGGTAATAAGAATAACAAAGAAAATAATGATGTTCCAGCGCTTTTTAAAAAAAACTAACACTTAATATAAGAGCTTCATAAAACATATTCTATAATAATAAGTAAACAATTTAACTAATAATTAAAAAAAAATTAATATATTTTAATAAAACTAAAACACATTAATATGTAAAACATATGGTTATAATAAAAGCACATAAAAAAAGCTTTTAAATAACATATTTCCCCATTAATAATATATTAATAAATGGCTTAATAAAGAACGTGCCTGAATAAAAGTGTAAAGTATTTGTAGCTCTCTTAAACCTTTAAAATGCTCAAGCCGTTGTTAAAAAGCTTACTTAAGCTAAAAGTACTAAGGCACATTTACATTTATATTTAATACATTTTATATGTTATTTTAAACTAATGTTATAAAAAGACGACAAGTATAAAGAAGAAATATGTGAATTCTAAGAACTTAATCTTAAGTTATTACTTTAAGGTTGTAAAGCCGCTTTAATACACCCGCGGTCCTACAATAACATAAAGGAAACATTCTTAAACTACGACTTACGGGTTATAAAGCCACTTCTACTTATAAAGGTGGGAGTAGAAGGTTCACCAACCGCTAAGCGGCGCTAGCCAAAACGTCAACTTTTATTAAAACAAAGGCATAAGCGACAACACGCGTTACGACAGTAACAACCAAAGGCCCACTAGCACTAATAATAGTAACTACACTATTACTACCACTTACCTTAGCGCTAAAAACAAGGCGGGGAAAAGGCACGGCGGTTTCTCGGTAAAAAAAGGCTATACTATATTAGTCGTTGTTTTATAACAATAAAAATAACACTTATAAAGTAATAAATTAAAAGTAAAGTCATCCTCTTTTTTATCCTTATCCTTAACCTCTTTAACCTCTTTCTCTAAAATAGCCTTAATAATAACCTAACGGGTGGTAAGGGCTTACGGTTAGTTAATAAGAGCTTTAAATATTACTTTTAAATGACATCTAGTATTATATAGGATAATGTATATACGCGGAAGCTCTTTAACACTAACTTTGCCATTAAGTAAATAGTAAAAAGGGCGGCAACGGCCCGGGGCACGGTAGTGTAACTAGTTTTGTTGTTTTTATAATAATAAAAATACCGTATTAATAACGCCTCATCATAATAAAGATTACCCGGTACGTTACGTATACCATTGTAAATGTAATAGGAATACGGCATAACATAAGCTTCCTTAGCCACGGCATAACGTTAAAAGGTTAATAAAAGCAGGAAAAGTAAATAAAGGGGAGGGGTAATAACTTAAAAGGCGCCGGCTAGTTATATTATATATATTAACATATTCATTTTAAACTTTTAAACGTTTAAAACTTATTCTCTTCTTTTTTAGTGCCTTAAAAGTAGCAGCGGGAGCGCGTTTTTTAATATAAGCCATTTTTAATGGTATAATTATTAAAAAACACAAATTCTTGACATAAAAGCTTTAATATAATGTAATGAGCTTTATTTTAACCCTTTCATAATGTTAGAGCCTTAGGCAGAAAACCTCAAATTATAATCTATGCGATTAATATAAGAGCTTTTAATACTTTTATAATTTAAAAGAATAAAGACTTTTTTACTTTTGAATTTAACCTTTGTACTTTGCTTTAGGCTTAGTACTTAGAGCTTAGTTTTACTTAATTCTTTTGTTTTGTGTTGTCTTTACATTGGTAACTTATGTAAGGAAATAAATTATATGGTTTTGTTTTTATATAATTTATAAAAGTGGCATTTTAATTCGTAAATAAGAAGTTATTTTTATAAACATTAAAATAGCTTTAAAATTTCGGATTATTCCCTTTTTTTAATAATTGTAAATGTAAAATGAAGCTTATTAATTTGGCATTGCTAATAAAACCTTGGTTTTATTTAAGTTAATAATTTTTAATTATATTAGAGATTAAATTTATTTGATTTAAAATTAATGTTTAATAAATTTAAGAAAAGGTCTTAAAACTGGGTTTTATTTGAAAATTTAAAATATAAGAAGTGGAACCTTTTTTGGATTAAAGTGGCTATGTAATTATAATTATTGGTTTTAAAAGCCTTGTTTATATTGTTTCTTATTTGTATTATTTTATTACAGCTTATTAGGAATATTTTGATTTATATTAATCTTATATTAGGGCTAATAATCAAAAAAGGATTAGTGAACCCGGATCATAAGTCCTAAGTTAATGAAATATAATTCTCTTATTCTTTAATTAATAAAAGCAATAAAGCAGGACATATGTTTTTACCCTTTTTTGCCTTTTTTAAACCTTTTTTAAGAGAATAAGCTAGAATTAATTAAAACATATTAATTATTATTATTATTAGATTTATTTGATACATTGGTATTACTAAGTTTTATAATAATTTAATCCTTAAATATTAAATTATTTAAGGATAATATAGACATTATTGGAGAATTCGCTAATATGGCTATTTTAATAACTTAAAACATCGTTAATTTATTAAAAAGCAGGATGCTTTTTCTTAATTTAGAGGGTATGTTTTATTTTTTTTTAAATAAATATTATAGACTTTTTAAAGCGTTATAAAAAGATTTATGAAAATTATAATATTATTTAAAATGAATGAGTTTTTTGGCTTTTGCATTATTATAATGAGTCTTGGAGAGATATTATTAAAATTATGGGTAAATGGAAAAAGAAATAATTATGAGTAATATTTGTTAAAGCTTTAAAAGTTAAATTTAAGGAATATGATTATTAATAAATTTGATATTTAATAAGCTTTTTTTATAAGTTTATGATAATAAAGCGTATTATTAAAGACTTAAAGGCTTATATGCAATTATATTTTTATAGTACTAGCAAATAAGTATCTGTGATTTTTATTTTTACCCTGCATCTTACATTTTTTACTTTTGCGTAAACATATATAATTTTATAAAATCAACTTCAATTGGAAATGCGATTAAAACAAATTAAAACATAAATTAAGGGTTATAATATGCGCAATTCAAATTTAAAATTAAATACAATTTGACTTTAATATTTTGTATGCTATTTATCTGCCGTAATTATAGCCTTAATCTTTGTATTTATGCTTGCAGCCAAATTCTTAAATAAACTTGGCTTAAAAGTATCCTATGCGGCCTAAAAGTATGATTTTAATTATTATCGCGTAAATTCTGATTTTAATTTATTTTTTGCTTTTTTAAGGAATATCTTATAATAATGAATTTTTAATACCTATTAAATATACTTAATTAAATTAAGATCTAAAAAGTAAAAAGGCTAGTTTTTAAGTAAAATTATATTCTTATTTATAAATCAATTTTTGACTTTATGGGTTTAATGAATAAAAGCATTATCTTATATAAATTCATATTTAAGGTCTAAGGTTTTATATATTAAGGCAAGTTTTGCATTCAAAACTTTAAAATAAAATATAGCCAAATACCCATATTTTGCAAACTCAAAATCTTGATTTATAATATAAAGATTTAAATGCCCAAGGTCCTAAAAGCACCTTTAGATCATAATTTTCATATTTTTATTTATTTCATAAATTTAAACAAAATCTGGGTGCTACTTTTATATTATAGTTTAAAAGCACCACTTGTCTTATTTACCCCGCCTTTTCTTGATTAAGCACTCGTTACTTTACATAATCATGCCCTATTTCTTTGGCAAACGACCTTAATATCAAAAAGCCTAAGCAAAGCATTTGTTTGTGTTTTTTTGAATAAAAAAAGGTTGCTATTTACATTTTCAATTTTTGATTCCATGCTTTTTTAAGATTTTCTTAATAATATCCTTTTTGCAAATAACTTAATATGTATAAATTGTTTATTTATAAGTCTTTTTTAAAAAGCGGCATATATATTAAAGAATAAGTTGTTCCTTTATAGGTATATATGATTTTGAGGCACTAAAGCGTGGTTATAAAGCTTTATTAAATCATAAAGGTTTAAAGGCAATTGTATTAAACACAATTGTATATAGGTACAAATAAAACCTCAAAATATGCGCTTTAATTGTATCCTCATTTAATATCCCTATAATCCTCCCACGCTTATATTTTAATAATTCAATCTTCTTTCCCTTATTCCTATCCCCTAAAATCAAAGGACCGCGTTGTATTAGTATAATCGTAAAATGTTAAAAGAGGAAGAGAAACGCAAACGCAAAAAATCGCGCTTTTATATCAATCCTCGCTTAAAATCACGAACACTTTACCAGGGTAACTATAGATTATTAATATTTTGCTTAAAAGAAAAATCTTAAATAAAATGAATTAGGGATGATATTTCCTTTTTACCTTATTAATTATTAAACGAAATATGTTTATTAAAAATCAGAAAATTAATAATTTTAATTTTAATATTTATATTAATTAATTTAATTTTAAAAATAAGATTTATATAATTATTAAAAGCGAAAGAATAATTAATGCTTTATAATAAGAGAAGGAATTAATAAAGGCTTATGTTAAGAAAATCTAAAAATTGGTTAATAAAATTATTTGTTTATTGGAAGTTTCCTTTATAATAAGAAAGCGTTCAATAATATTATTATTTATTAAAAGAAAAATAGTGCTAATTTAAAAAGCAAAACTTGAAGATTTAATAAATAAAATAATAAATCTTAGGCTAAATATATTTGCTTTAAGACTGGATTAAATGAAGTAACCTAAAGTTTCGGAATTTGACTTAAAAAGTCGTAATATTCTTTAATATATTTAATAAAAGTAAAATAATTAAGGGTATTTTCCTTAAAATAAATGAAATAAAATTATGAATTTAAATGGGAATTTTAAGATTAATATTATAAAATATAATAATAGAAATTAAAGGCTAAAATGTTTTTTTATATTAATTAAATAGGAGGAGAATTTTATTAAATTAAGGATAATTATTCATTTTTTAAGCATTATATTAAGAATGACATTATGCACAATAATAAATAGGGTAAATATTATATTAGTTTTCAAAGCTAGGAAAATGCCCTGGTTATTTTGAAGAAATTAGGTTAATTATGGGCCGCCGTTATTTAATTGAAAACTATTAGGATAAAATGGAATAAGAACTTAAAGGTAAAAAAGATTAATGCCCTTATTTATATAAATTATGCTTTTATTTATTTAATTAAGTTAAAGCTAAGATAATTAAGTAAAATCACTTTTGATTCTAGATTAGGAGTTATAAGTGCTGCTAAATTAATTAATAATATTAAAATTGGAAGATGGGTTTCCTTAATTATTATAATTTTTATTAATGTTATATAAATAGAAAAGCCAAATGCTTTATGACCTTTAATGAGAATTAACTTTAATTGAATGAATAAGACTTAGGAAGAAAAAGAGAAAGATTATAATGCTTTGCTTAATAAAGAAGAAAAAAGGGAAAGAGTAAATAATGAATTTCGTTGTGTTTTAGAATTAAAAAAAGATGAAGAGATAAAGGAAGATTTAAATATTATAATTCCAAAAGTAATAATAAGCCAAAGATTTTTAATTAAATAAAGCAGGGCTATTATAGAAATTTTTAAAAGAGAAAAGTTTTTTAATTAATTGACAGCTTTAGTTGTCTCTACGTTTTCTTAATTTTAAGAGCCTTAGGTATTAACTTTTTGATTACGCGGAAATCTTTATACTAGCTTGATTTTTTTAGTGGTGAATAAATCTCTTGAATTTTACCTTCCTCTAATTAGTCATTAATACGTGGACTGAGCTTTATGTATAGTATGATTATAACGTGATTTATAAGAAAGAGTCTTTAATAAGTAAAGGGATGGTAGTGTTAATTATACGACATATAACAAAACTTTAAGAGTGTGGGAGTATAGGAGTGCGGGAATACCCGCGTTTAGTACTAAAAAGTTTAAAAATTCCCACTTTTATAGGGGAATTATTTAAAAATCGTGCATCACTATGAGTTTTTAATTAAAATATAAAATAAGACCTGTTTTAAAATCAGCTTGATTAGCTTATTAAAATGGCTTTTTCGGATTTATAATTATTAATAAAGTTATAAAGATATTAATTATTAAGTTTTATTTTTATTTTTATATTTTTTAAAAGTTGTGTATCACTATAAGTCTTTAAGTAAAATATAAAATAAGACTTGTTTTAAAATCAGCTTAATTAGCTTATTAAAATGTCCTTTTCGGATTTACGATGACTAATAAAATTATAAAAGATATTAATTATTAAAAGAATATTTTAGATTTTTTTATTATTTAAAAGTCGTGTATTATTATGAGTTTTTAAGTAAAATATAAAATAAGACCTGTTTTAACATCAGTACTTATAATATTACTTATAATATTATTACTTTTAATATTACCACTTTTAATAATATTATATTAAAATTAAGTAATATTAAAGCTGTCACCTATTAATCTCTGATTGGTCCCCTAGTATATTATATTAAAAGCTTAAGAAAGAGTAGTTAAAAAATTTATAAAGTAGATATTTAATAGTATTATTTTTGAGGATTTTTATAAATTATAGGCTTATTGGGATAAGATATTTAATTAATAAATATTATTGGTTTTAATGGCAGGAGGAATTGATATAGAGATCTTGACTTTAAATTAAGTAATAGTAATAGCGGCTTAAAGTGACTTAATTTTTAATAATTTTTTGGAAAGCGTAATTAATTTTGTAAAGCTTATTGAAAGTTCTTCATTAAATTAATGTATTTTAATTAATGTAATTATTAAATAAAGCAATATTATTAAGAATTGCCTAAATATAATTATAAAAATATTTAAAGTATAAATTAATTGTGGAGGATAATTTTTGGTTAATGTTATTATTGATAATAGTGTGGAAGTTAATATAATAAGTATAACTATTGTAAAAGCTTTAAGGATGATGATTATTAAAAGTAAGATCTATAAGAATATAGACTCGCTTATACTATAGACTCGCTTATACTCGCTTATACCTAAGGACCTAAGACCCCTTAAGAGCTAAGGTCCCCTAAAGGCTCCAAGAGGCTCCAAGAGATCTTATAACTCTTGGATCAATACAAGGCCTTAGCACTAAACCCAAATAAGCAATTAAAGCAATAACTAGGACTTAATATCAGCTTAAGTTTGATAATTAGTTAAGCAAGAAAATCAAACAAATGCCGGTTTTAAAGCTATTAGCTAAGGTTTTGAAGTTATTAAAACAAAGGCTTGGCTATTAAAGCAAAAGCTTGGCACTAAGCCCAAATAGGCAATTAAAGCAACAAGAGCCAAGGAGAGCTTGGCACTAAGAGTAATTAAATAAACCTAGAAATCTCCCTTTAATACAATCATCATTTGCACTAATATCACTTCTTTTCAGATTATGAGATCCCAAGTATAATCTCTTTTATTCTACCTCAATTCAACTAATCAAAAGCTTTTATTCTACTTCATTTACACTCATATACTTCGATTACACATTATATTCTTTGTTTTTAAGTTCTATCAACTAGTTCAAGCCGAATTCTACTCCTTTATACCTTTTATTCTTAATTCTCAAATATAAACCTATACTCTTCTTACCACTTACTTCACCTACCACACCTCCTATCACATATACTTATTAGCTGGTCTAATAAAAGATATAACCTCTTAATAACTAATAAAATTTGAAAATATAACTGAAAAATAATACTTGATTTTCACTCAAATATTAAACACTTCAAAGTTTCTTAACTCATACAAGATATTTTGCCCTATAACTTATCATACTTATACTTTATATATTCAATAACTAATATCTAAAAATATAAATTCTTTAAATAAACCAACACCATTAAACCTTTAAATAATACCCCTTCTCACTTATATCAATACCTCAAAGTTTCTCAACCTATATAAGGTATTTTGCCTTATAACTTATCATACCTACACTTCACATACTTAATAACTAATAATACAAAACTAAACTTCTTTAAATAACTCAATTCTTCACAAATCTTAAAATTAAGTCATATTATACCTGAATTACCCTTGAAAAAGACTAATATATAACAGATATATCTTCTGATAAGATCACTATAGCTAAGCTTAACAGCTCGGCTAATTACCTTATTTAAGTACTTCGCATATTAGCCTTCTTTACTAAAAAAGCATTAAACACTATTATTATAATAAATAACGTAAGTAATGAAATCAATGGTAAAGCTCTTTCCAATATCTAATTGTTTATAGAAAATGGCCCTCTTTTATAAATCCAACAAATAACACGAGCTTTTAAAACTTAAGAATCTCTTAAAAACCTCTATTCCTTAAAAAGATTTAGCTTTAAGTTTTTAATATATAGAAAGTTCTTTAATACTTACTTATTAAAATATAACTCTATGGAGGAATATTTAAATAAAATAAAACAGCTAAGCAATTAGTTTAAAGCTAAGAACCTTAAATTACTTAAGCAAGTAATAATAGCATGAGTTCTTAATAATTTGATTAATAATTATGATGGACTAGTGTCTAATATAACTCAGTCTTTAAGAACTAATATTGATTTTTATACCTTTAAATCATTATTCTCTAATTTATTAGACGAATTAAAACGTTAAGAATCAAACAATGCTAATACTAATCAGGCACTTATAACCTCAAGTGGCTATAAAGGGAAAAAACCTTATAAAATGACTAAATCCGGCGCTAGTAAAAAGTATTGTACCAATTGCAAGCAACATAGTCATATAACGTCAAATTACGCTTTCTTATTCCCTAAGAAGGCGCCGAAAGGCTGGAAAAAACCAGGAGGGGATAAATCAGGTGATAAAACCTCTATTATAAAGAAAATTGCACCTGAGAAACAAGACAATAATATAAATGTCTTATATAACACTTCAAATGCTATTAGTGATTTTGGTGATTTTGACCTTAATATTAATCTTATGGAAGATATATAAGTATTAATGATTATGCCCCTTACAAAAACTAATAAAATAATTAATATTAATAATATAAGTCCCAATTCAAGCTCTTTAGATAGTCACGGGATTGGGAAATTATGTGTAAATAATTAAATAAAAACCTTTGCACTTGATACAGCCGTAACTAAGCATATGTTATAATTTGTTATATTTTAGTGATTTTAAAACTTATAATAAACTAATAAATTGGGGGAAAGCTAAGTAAATAATTATAAAAGGATATGGAGATATTTTTATAAAATTAAATATTAATAATAAAATATATAAATTACAAGATTGACTTTATATGCCTGAGTTAGGAATAAATTTAATAAACTAAAGCCAATTAAATAAACAATATTATAGTATGTTTAATAACTCTTTTTCTTATATAAAAGATAATAAAACAAATTAGTTAATTATAAAAGGATCAATAAAGAATGGACTATATATATTAGATATAATTCCTTTTAAAAATAATAATAATAATAATAATAATAATAATAATAATAATAATAATAATAAAATAATAATAATAATAATAATAATAATAATAATAATAATAATAATAATAATAATAATAATAATAATAATAATAATAATAATAATAATAATAAATAATAATAATAATAATAATAATAATAATAATAATAATAATAATAATAATAATAATAATAATAATAATAATAATAATAATAATAATAATAATAATAATAATAATAATAATAATAATAATATTCCATGATTAAGTTACCCTTAAGTAATAATAAACTTTTTAGAACAGGCTTTAATATTATAATATAACCCTGATATTATAAATGACCCTACAATAGATTTAGCCTTAATAATAAATATAAATAACGAACCTAATATTTATAAACAAGCTATTAATAACCTTAATAAAGAGAATTGGATAAAATCCATGAAATTTGAAATAGACGAATTAGAATTACAAAATACGTGGAATTTAGTTAAATTACCACTTGATCAAAATTATTTAAGAGGTAGATGGGTTTATAAGATTAAAACCGATTTAAATAATAATATAATAAAATATAAGTTTCGATGGGTTGTAAAAGGCTTTGATTAAATCTTAGGTTTAGATTATTTAAAAACCTTTTTGGTTATATGTAGACCTGAATTTTATAGGCTAATATTTATAATAGCAATGTTTAATAAGTGGAAATTATTATAATATGATGTTAAAAATGCTTTTGTATATGTTAATATAGATATTGATATATATGTAGAACAATTAATAGGATTATAAAAATAATAATAAATATGAATTAATAAATAATCAGTTTAAACTAATGCAAAAGCTATTTTGTAAATTAAATAAAGCTTTATATGGATTAAAACAATCCCTTAGATTATGGTATAAATACTTATTAAGTGCTTTTATAAAACTTGGTTTTAAACCTTTATTATATGATGAAGCTATATTTGTGTATAATATATTAAAAATAATAATAATATGTTATGTAGATGACTTAATATTTATAGGGCCAGATAATAATAAAATAAAAGATATAGTTACAGAATTAACTAAAACAATAAAAATAAAGTATATAAGCAAAGTTCACCAATTTTTAGGTATAAAAATAAAATTAGATTATAAAGAACAGTTAGTGTATATAAATTAAAATAAATATTTTAATACTTTATTAGAGAGATTTAATAAAAAGGATTTAAATCCTGTAATTACTTTTATTAAAGCAGGGGTAAGACTATAAAAAGCAACCGATATAGCTAATAAAGCCGATTTATAGTTATATTAACAATAAGTAGGCTCTTTAATATATTTAGCCATTAAAACAAGCCCTGATATAGCATTTGCTGTAAATCAATGCGCTAAATATATGTCAAATCCTGATTTATTACACTTTAAAGCGCTAAACCGTATATGGAAATATCTTAATAAATATCCTAATATAGGAACATATTATTTATGTAATAAAACGTTTCTAGAACTCTTAGGATATACTGATGCTGATTGGGGGGGTGATATAAGTTCCCAAAAAAGTACTAGCGGCTTTTTATTCTTTATAAATAACTATATTATAAGCTGGCTAAGTATAATACAAAAAACAGTAGCTTTATTAAGTTGTGAAGCTGAATATATGGCTTTTAAAGAAGCCATAAAAGAAATATTATACTTATATAACTTAATTAATTATTTCAATAATTTTTTAAATAATAATATAACCCCTATACTAAAGCTATTAACAGACAGCGAATCAGCTTTGAAATTAGCTAATAACCCTAAATTCCATAAAAGAAATAAACATATAGATATAACTTATTATTTTATAAGAAATGAAATAACTAATAATAAATTAAGCTTATTATATGTAAATACTACAGTACAATTAGCTGATGGATTTACAAAAGGGTTAGATAATAATAAACAACTTAAATTTATATTTGCCTTAAATTTAAAATAAAATAAAAATAAACACTTTATATATAAAATACAAAATATTAAAATAAAAAGGGTAGCTTACATGTGAAAAATAAGATAAATATAATAAATAATATATATCTTACGGGGGGCTATAAGAATATAGACTCGCTTATACTATAGACTCACTTATACTTGCTTATACTCGCTTATACTCGCTTATACCTAAGGACTTAAGACCCCTTAAGAGCTAAGGTCCCCTAAAGGCTCCTAGGGCCCCCTAGAGGCTCCAAGAGGCTCCAAGAGATCCTGTAACTCTTGGATTGATGCGAGGCCTTGGCACTAAACCTAAATAGGCAATTAAAGCGATAACTAGGACCTAGTATCAGCTTGAGTTTAATAATCAGTTAAGCGAGAAAATCAAACAAGTGCCGGTTTTAAAGCTATTAGCTAAGGTTTTGGAGTTATTAAAGCAGAGGCTTGGCTATTAAAGCAAAGGCTTGGCACTAAGCCCAAATAGGTAATCAAAGCGATGAGAGCCGAGGAGAGCTTGGCACTAAGAGTAGTTAAATAGACCTAGAAATCCCCCCTCAATATAATCATCATTCGCACCAATATCACTTCTTTTCAAGATCTTTATGTTTATTATTATTATAAGTTAATAATATGCTTTTGTTGGTTATATTAAAGATGTTTTAATTAATATTAAAGAAATTAAAAATTATTTTAATTTTATAATTATATATAATATTAATTATGGATTATTTTTTGGAATGTTGTTTATCTTAAAGAGTTATATTAGTTTTGAACATTTTAGTTATAGTATTATAAAAGTTATTTTTTGGGATGTAAAAAGGGAATAAGGTGAAAGAGTAATAATTACTAGAAATTAGTTTAATTTAATTAATTAGGCATTAGGAAAAGTATAATTAGCTTAGATGTTAGGGAAAGTGTTAGTAATGAAGGAGATTTAAAAGGAGGCTTAGGGTATATTGATTTAATTTATGATTTAGGATTAAATATTAATTTAGAAATTTCATTTGGTTTTAAAGGCGTTTAAGTATTAAAATTAAAAAGAAAGAGAAAACAAAAAGTAAAAAAAAAGAAAAAGAAAATAAAGATTATTGATTTAAGATTATAAATTAAGATAAATGCGAAATTATATATTATTTAATTAGATAATAAAGGAGACGATTTTATGTTTGTTTTTGATATTAATTTATTAATAAATTAGCATTTAGATTTATTATTAATGTTTATTTTAATATAAATTAATATTATTTATAAAAGGAAAGTAAATAAAGTTTGGCTAGTAGACTTGGGTAAAATTAATGGCAATATACCTGAAGAAATTAATAATTAATTTGAAAAGGATGAAGAAGCGAGATTATTATAAAAAAGAGGTAAATTTGATAATTATATTATAGGGCGTTTTTTGGATTAAGAGCCAAGGAATAGATTAATAAAGGAGAGGTTTAATAAATTAATTATTAATAAGTATTTTATATTAGAAGAATAAGAATTGCTTTTTTAAATATTATTAAATTGAAAAGCGGCGTTAGCTTTTAATTGGACTTATCTTAGTATAATTAAGGAAGAGGTTTTGCTTTTAATATTAATTAAAATTATATTATATAAAATATAACAAGAAAAATCCTTCCTGATTTTTAAGGCTTTATAAGAAATGGTTATAGTAATGCTTAAGGATTATTTGAGATAAAGATTACTAAAGTATTGTTATAGTGCTTATAAAAACAAGTGGTTTTTAGTGGTTAAGAAAGAAAAAAGGATTTATAGATTTATTATAGTTGTGATTAAGATGAATTATATAATTATTTATAATGTTAATATCCCCTTAAACGTAGATTAATTCTTTATTGAGTTCGCCGGCTTTATTATCGTATCCCTTATTGATTTATTCTTAAAATATGACTAGTTTTTGTTAAATATTAAGTTAAGAGATATAATAGCCATTTATACATTAATTGGCTTACTTCATATGACGAGACTTTTTTAAGGTGTTATTAATTTTATAACTTAGTTTGTTTGAGTTATTTATAAAAGAAAATTGGATTATATTTTAAATATTATTTTGCTTTATATAAATGATATTAATGTTAAAGGAAGCATATCCTTTTATAATAATGAAGAGATTCTTTTAGGAATTTAATAATTTATTATAAAATACATTTAAACCCTGGATAAAGTATTAATTTGTTTTGAAAAGGCTAGAGTAATAATTAAAATAAAGTCCTAATATTATTTATTAAAATTCAAGATTATGGGTTTTATTATAAATAATAACAGATGTTATTTAAAAATAAGTAAGATTTTGAAGATTATGGAATAAGAGTATTATAATAGTATTATTAAAGCATGCATTCTCCTTAAAGTTATGGTATATTATTATATTTAGATTAAGAACTTTTTTATTATTGTTATTTTAATTTATACTATTATAAAAAAGGGTTTTTTTTAAGTAGTTAGATTTATAAAGATTATTTATAAAAACACTTAAAAATGTATTTTTAAATGCCCCTTTTTAATTAAAATTGATTATTAATTAAAAGCAGGCTTAATTATTTTAATAATAAATATAAGTAAAATCGGATAAGAAGCCATACTATAATAATTTAATTAGTTTAAGAAACATCATTTTATATGATTTAAGAGTGAAATATGGAACTTGGCCGAAAGTAAGTATGATATTATTAAATGAGAATATTAAAAAGCTTTTAAAATTATGAAGAAAATGCGAAGCGAATTTTATAAAGTTTATTTTATTTTAAAAATTAATATAAAAGTGCTTGTGGAGTAATTTAATAGAGCAGCAAGTGATTTCTTTGGAGCTTTATTAATAAATTGAATTATATGGATATAATTAATAGATTTTGAAGTTAAACATATTTTAAGAATAAAGAATATAATAGTAAATAAATTATTTTATAAAAGATAAAAATATCCTTTAGATATTATGAAATAAATGAAGAGAATATTAATAAATGAATTTTTAATGAGCTTAATGAAGTTAGTATTTTAATTAAATGATTTATAATTTAAAATTAAAAGTTATTATTAGGAATTTTAAAAGATTTATATTTAAAGGAAATAAAACAGATTGTATCTTTTTTATTAATCTTTAAATGGCCGTTTAATATTTGATTAAATAATTTTAGGTGATTTAAAGGGTAAATACTTTTATATTTTATTTAAATAAAAAGTTATATTAACAGGTTAATAATATATACCTTATTTATTTTATTATTAATAGTAAATTTGAAAAATATAAAGTTATTAAAGATTATT
Source organism: Helotiales sp. F229 (assembly GCA_002554605.1). Lineage (NCBI taxonomy): Eukaryota > Fungi > Ascomycota > Leotiomycetes > Helotiales > Helotiales sp. F229. Next base: position 2,608,733 of record MXAW01000010.1, read on the forward strand.
ATGATGAAAATAGATATAAAAGAAGTAAAATAATTTATTATTAATTGATAAAGGCATTTTTTAGAAAAAATTATTTAAAAATTATAAAGCTTTTATAAAAAGTTGTAAAGATTATTAAAAAAGGAGAATAAAGCGAGAAAGGAATTTTTTATATTTAATTTAATTAATTGAAACCTTTTATAAAATTAATTAAAATGTTTATAGAGTGCTAATATTTAATAATGGGAAGACTTGTTTTGTTTTAATAAGGGATGATTTATTTGATTGGCTAAAAGGGAAGGCATTGAGAGTAGTTATAATAGTTAAAATTGTGAAGTTTCTGTGAAACAATATAATTTATTAATATAAGTTGTTTGGTATATTGGTTATAAATAAAGAACCGGAAAATAAAGGAGTTATATAGGCTTTTATATTGAAATATGAAATTAAATATATTTAAATTTTAGCATATAATTTAAAAAGGGATAAAAATATGGAGAGGGTTTATTAAAATATTTTAGATGGTTTTTTTAAGGTAGTAAAGGGTGGTTTTTATTAATGGATTAATAAAAAATTTAATATTTTATTTGTAATATAAACTTTTGTTTATTAACCTATTGGTGTTACTTCTTTTTTTATATAGATGAGAAGCAATTCTTCTATTAAAAAGCCATTATTTAATATAGAGAATGTTTAATTATGTGGAAGTTAAAAGAGAGGAAATTTATTGGCCTTTTATTATTAATAATTAGAGTTATAGGATAACGATATTAAAGAGATTATGTTATGGAAAGGATGATTTAAAGAAGCTGGTAAGGATTAATAGAATAAGACAAGAATTTTGAAAAGCATATTAATTAAAAAAGGTGATTATATTTTAGTATATAATATGAAATGATTTATTAATATATTAATTAATAATAAACTTGATTATTATTAACTAGGGCCATTTTGAATCTCAAAAGCTTAAATGGATAAATGATATTATAAATTATAAGAGATGAATAGAATAAACCTTTAAGGAACCTTTGTAATTAATTAATTTAAACGGTTTTATTAATGGAATTATATGTTATTTCTTGTTAAACTAGACTCAAAAATGAGTTCCTTTGAATTAAACAAGTATTTTAGTAATAATAATTATTAAAACTCAAATTATAATAAATTACTGCGCTGTTATTATATTTCTAAAATATTAATTTGACATTTCTAAATTATTCCACCCACTTTTTTTAATAATTAAAAATATGCTTTTTTAAAAAGATAAGGGCGTTTTTTTTTGTTAGTGGGGACAAGTATTATTATATTTTTTCCGTTTTTTTTTTATATATTTTTTTCTTAAATATTATGGAGTTTATTTATTAAAATTGTTTACTTTTATTTTATTTTATTAGAAATTATGTGATGTGTTTATTTAAGACATAAATATTTATGATGATAATGACGTTATTTGTTGTTTAAAAGGTATTAAATAGCTTTATTATATAAGGCTAAGTGGGAATTATCTGTTTAGCGTAGTTTTTAGCGCAGGTTGAGATTTTTTCTTAATTATATAAATCCTTTTATTTATGTTTTCAATTTGAAATTTATATTAATTTTTTAAATTTTTTAAATTATAATAAATTATCATTAAAAGTTCTTAAAAATCTTTAATATGAAAAATCTTTTAAATTTTGATTTATGATTTTAGGATTATAAATTAAAATATCATTAAAAATGTTATTAATAATTAGATTTCTGGTTTTTTAAGTATTATTTATTAGTGATTTTAGATTATTAGTGAAAAAGTTAATGGACTTTAATAAGTTGAAGTTAATTGTGATATTTAATAATGAGGATGTTGTTATTATTATGTTTTTTTAAAAGACACTAGTTAAATATGTAATAGTTGCAAAAACGATTATTGATTTAAGATTAGTGGTAATAATGAATATTTCTTATAAAGGATGTATATTAATAAACATTTCTTAGGTAATATAAGTTTTTGATTTGTGTAGGTTAGAATAAGCTAAATTTTTAATTACTTAAATTTATGCTTAATTGAACATTTTTTAGGAATAATTTCAAGATGTTTTTAAAGAATAGTTTAATAAGGTTATTATTAAATTGGCTAAAATGAAAGGTTTTAATATGTAGGATTATGAGACAAATAATCAAGACTTATTTAATAGAATTTAAAATATTAAAGCTGTTTATAATAAGAAGAAAAGTAGTGCCAATAAATTGATTTGTATTTGGGTTATAAAGAAAGGTGTTATGTTTTGCTAAGAATATATAAAAGATTTTAATAATTAAAAGTGTTTAAGATAATTTAGAATTATTAATAATAAAATTAAGTTATTTTTAAAGTGTATTTAAGCCTTAAATTGGTACGTAATTAATGACGTTTAGGATAAGTGAGTATTTTAGATAATTAAAGTTAGGATTTGAATATTGATTGGTATTATATCTGGGAATGTTGCCATTTATTGGATTGATTTTATTAAAAATAAAGTCTAGTTTTTTAAAAAGATTGTTATAGTATTATTAAATAAAATATTGAAAAAATAATACTTAAAATCTTTTGTTATAGTTTGTTTATTTTAATTGAGATAATAGATAATAGTGTTTTTAATGACTTTTTTAATGAACCAAAACCTACTCATTTTTTTGTCCTTAAAATTGAACCATTTAAAGCTGGAGCTTTAAAATTTAGTTCCTTAGTAATTATTAATCTTGGATTAAAAATTAGCTTAATTATTAAGAAGAAAATAATTGCCTTGATTACATTAAAGACTATTATAGTAAAATTACCACGCGTTTTTATATTATTATTAAAAAGTGATTAATTATTAGCATAATTTAGTTTATTAACACTTGAAAAAGTTATTACCTTTTCTGTTAACATTGTCAAATTAAGTTTCTTTAAAAAAATCATTAATTCTGTAATAATAGGTGTTTTAGAAAAGGCTGTTGTGACTTATGAACCTGAATTAATAATTCAGCCCCCTTTTTCTCATATTATAATAAAAACCATTGATTTAAGTATGGAAAACTTAATATAAGAATAATTGAATTTATTGAATTTCTTATTATTAGCTAATTTTAATATTATGTTTAATAAAAATGGAGATTATATAGCATAAATTAATGGTTTTTATATAAAAGGTTATTTAAAAATAATTTAAACGTTTAAAAAGTAGTCCAAATAGTAGATTCTTTTTTGAAAATGTTTTAGCCATTTATTAAAAAAATTATATTTTAAATAAAAAAAATTAAATAAAGAATGAAATTGCTAAAAGGGCTTTTGAATTTGTTAAAATATAAATTATAGTATTTATATGAGCTAGTGAATTAATTTCTTGAATCCATTATTTTTTTAAAGATGATTTTAAGGCTTTATTTATTTTTTAATATTTTGATTTTATTAAAGGGAAAGGTAAAGCTACTACTGATTTAGGATTATTAATTGTGGATGTTTTACTTAAAGTTTGGTAAAGTAATTATGAGGCTGTTATTGAATCAAGCGATTATAACTGCCGATTATTAATTATTATTATGCGTATGCTAAAGTATAAAGACAAATTTAAAATGGACTTTAGTCTTTTAATCAAACTTTATTATAAAAAATATCTTTAAGAATCAAATTTATTAGGAAATAAAGAAACCCATATTTATTTGTTTTATCTTAAGAACTTCATTGATTATTGTGGGATAATTAAAAAAGATATAAAAGAAGAGGTTTTTTTTTAAAAAAAAATGATTTTATTATCATTAATAATGATGATATTGAGTAATTATAATTGAACCTTAATTATATGTCAATCTTTAAAGCCTTTAAAAATGCTAAAAATATTATATTAAATTTAAAGCTTGGCTTAAGTATTTAAAGTTTTGCCTTATCTTAAAAACCGTTGTGATTATTACTAACCTTAAATAATCCATTGACTTTTTTCAAAAATATTTCTTAATATCTTTTTTTAAAAAGCTTAAAAACAAAAGTGCTATTTACGTTTTTTATATGCTTGGCTTAAAATATGTTTATGAGAGGAAAGTAAAGAAGCCTAATTTGGGAAAGATTATAATTGCGGAATTAGCGATGTACAGCTTTTATTATTAAGAAGACTAACGTAAGGTCAGAGGCTTTATTGCCTTTTTATATAATATGATTTATGGCATAGTTTAATAATGCTTTTGAATGGATTATGGCCTTTATTTTGTTGTTATTTTCGCTATGAATATTATTAATGTTTAAGTCGTTTGTTATTTGGATTTTCTTATTTTATTGTCTTTTAATGGAGTACAAAGTGTTGTTTTTACTAAAGCTAATATTAATGATTATATTTAAGTTATTATGACTTGTGATCTGGGATTAATAGTGCCTTTAATCCTTTTATACTAGGCTTTTAATTATCATATTTTCTTGGGTAGTTCTTTAATCATTGGCTGTTATTATAAGATTAAAGGTTCTTATAACCATCTTGATTTTATTAATAAATAACTTAATTAAAAATTCAATTTACTTTTGATTAATAAAAAAGGAACCCTTTTAAAATACCTCTTAGCCTTAGGTAATAAAAAATTATTATAAGACTTTTAAATTTAACAGATTTTTTTCGCTTTTTTTAATATACTAAGGTTTTGTTTTTATACTCATAATAATATAAAGTATTATAATGTTAGATTTTTGATTTTATTAAACAATTATATGTTAGTTTTAGATAAGGAAATCCTGGAAAATGGTATTAAAACCAACAACTTTATAATAGCTGTGAATAAGCTATAAAAATCATTGATTAATAAATAGGGGATTAAAAATACACATGTGCCTTGTTTATTATAATAACGATTATCATTGGCTTTGGCCTTTTATTAAAAGCCTTAATAAGATAGAAACCTTGGTTTAATTCATTGGTTTACGCGGAAGTTTAAGATCTTTTATAACTAAATAATAAGGCTTTTATAGCTTACCTAGAATTATATTATATTAAATAGTTTACAATAATAACCAAGGCCTGGCAATTAATTCAAAAGCTGGAAAAAGAACTTTATAGAGAAAAGTCCTATTTTAAATTAGGATTATTTAATGGGTTTGTTCCTGTAAATGATATTATTAATAAGTTGATATTAGAAGAAGAGGTTAAAAAGAGTAGGCGTGATATTAAATTAGAGGATTTTATAGATGATAAAACATTAGAGGAATATGAGGATATTTTTATTTTTAATCCTACCTTATGAATTATTTAGGTTATTATGAGTTAAGTTGAAAGTTTTAGAAGAGCTTGAGTAGATAAACTTAATCAGGTTTTAAGTATAAATGTTATGATGACTTCTAATCTTGGATCATTAGTGCCTTTTATTTTAAAACCTTAGGGTGTGGTATTTAATAATAATTTAGAACCTGCGATTTATTTTATTAATAATAATCTTGAATAAGCTAAATAAGATTCCCTGGAGTAATAAGAGGATATTGGAAGTTAACGTCTTGTTATACTTGACCTATTGGCTTAACCCCAGACTTTTAAAAAGATCATTATGAGTTATTAAGCATTAGACGGCACCTTTTTATTATTTAAGGATACTTTTTTATTTGAATTTGATTAAAAGCCATAGTGTTACGGACATACCCAGTAGGGGTATTACGCGTGTCTTGGCTTTGAGGCTTAGTAACTCCTGTTGTATAAAGAAGCCAAGATTAGGAAATATCATGGGGATAAGGGTCACGTAATAGTTGGATTTTTTAGAACTTTAGGATCTAAGGCTCTAGGAGCCTTGGGGCTTAAGGCTTTAAGGGGATTTAAGGAAATAAAGGTTTTATATAAAATTGGTACGTTTGTTATTAGATAGGAGCTTTGTGTTTAATTTTAAATAATATTCTTAATTATATTAGTAATTGTTTTTTATTGTATGTGATACACTTACTTTTTGATTATTAAAAATTAACCGCAGCTTTTTATATTTATATTAGGTAAATATTGGATTATTATATTTTAAGCACCGTTTTATTAAAAGTATTAATTCACGTATATAACATGGCTCTTAATTCTTTTACTAAGGCTTTAGCCACTGTTAATACTTTTAATTTAAAAAATATCCTTAAAATCGCATCTTTAAATCTTTATTATAAAGATTGATTCAAGCTTAAAGCCTATTTTACTTAAATAAAGCTTTATATTAGTTTTGATGGCCACTAATTTATTATAAATATGAATAAGGTCCTTTGGGCTGTGTCTTTTTTTCGTGGGGCTGCCTTTAACTAAATTAAAACCTTTTTATTTAATTATATTAAAAATAAAATTAAGAAAAGAAAGGTTTTTACTGTTATGTTTAAAAAAAAATTAAAAAATCTTTTTAAGCTTTAAAAGGTTTAAGGAACATATTAATCGCGTTTTTGGTAATATTAATTAAAATAAAATAGTTAAACGTAATATTTAGAATTTAAAGTAAACTGGGTCGGTAATTATGTATACGGCCGTTTTTTAATAATTTGTTAATTAAATCAACTAAAACGATAAGGCACTTAAGGCGTAATATTATAAGAGATTAAAAAATGAAATTAAAAATGAGGTTATTAAGTTAGATGTACCTTTTGATTTGTAAGAACTTATTAAAATGGCTATTAAAATCGACAATTATAATTTTAAACGTGCTTTTGAATAAAAAGGCTAATATTACTTTAAGACATATATATACTAAAACAAAAAAGGCAAAAAACCCTTTTACTTTCATGAGATAAAATTGGATGCTACGTTTTGGAAATAATTTAAAGAAAAGCCGCATAATAGTGGGCTTTTTAAGAAAGCCATAAATAAACGTTAACGGGATAAACTATGCTTTAATTATAATCTTTTAGGTTATATAATTAACTCTTATTAGTAAAGAAAATTATGATTAAAAAAAAGTAAATTAATATAATAAGATAAAGTGCTTATAATATTATTAATATTCTTATGCCATTATATCCCATTAAGCAGCTTAACGTTTCAAGCTTTTAATATATGACTATTAATGAATTTAAAAACAACGGAATTTATACCTAAGTGAAGGTGACGTACAAAAAGCGGACCGCTGTTTGTAAACTGCGTATTTGACTATATAGCCTTTATACCCAAAGTGCATGTGATTCCTGTCCGACACACCCCCCAAAGGCGGCGGAAACTTTTTCCGGCGTCTCTGAACCCTAGCACACGGAATTCAGCGCTACCAGGCTACCTTCTTGGCGCTGGCGCACGGCCTGAAATCAGCGCTACTAGGCTACCCCTCAGGTAAAGTGGGTCCCTCAGGCATGTGCTACCGCTCGCCGTGGCTAAGCGAAGACGGCAAATCAGCGGTACAGACGAAAGCTGAAAAATTAGCCAAAGGGACGCAGGTCCTTGGCAACTCAGGCAAAGGAGCTGTGGCTCTTAACTGACGTACAAAAAGCGGACCGCTGTTTGTAAACTGCGTATTTGACTATATAGCCTCTATACCCAAAGTGCACGTGATTTCTGTCCGACAGAAGGATAATAATAACATAACATAAAATAATAGAAAAAAGGAAATGAAAAGCTTTATTGGGTTTTAAACTTAAGGCCATATTAATCACCCCTTTTCAAATCATTATAAGGCGAGGTTTAGGAAGATATTTAGTAAAAAGAGAACTTACACATTTAGGCCTTAAACACTTAATATTAAATTAATAAGATTATAAGGGTCATTTATAAAAAATCAGGATTGGTCTTTATAAGGGGATCATAATGAGGCAAGAAGTATTAAGTAGTTTATTGGGATTATAAACACATTAAATAAAAGCAAGTTAAGCATAACAGTGGCTGTTTTTAAATTTATATGTAAATTATTTTACAAAAACCTGCACTTGTTTTTAAAAGTTAAAATAAGCCAAAGGAGGGAGAATTTTATGAAGTTGTGTTAAAAGGCAGTTAATGGCGCTTTTAATTTAATATAGTTAATAATACCTAAATGTATTAAGAACATCTTATTTTATTAACTTAAATCTTAAAAATAAATAAATTATTTATGATTATAGCTATAAAACCAAATTATTAGGTTTAAAAAAATATTCTAATAAAGGACTTTTATTAAAAGGATTTCTTTATGCGTTAATTGGTAATAATAAAGGATTGCCATTTAATCGTAAAAGCAAAAATTAAAAAAGTAATTCTTAAGGCCATAATGAACTTTAAAGCATAAGGAAATTTTATATCTTTTGTTATTGTGCTTAAATATTTATTATTAATTAAAATAAGAAAAAAGAGGTATTAGTTAATATTTGTTAATAGAAACGCCGCCGTTAATAAAATGATAAATATGCAAACTTAAATTTTATACATAGGCATCGCCGGCTATTTTAAAAGAATTCAATTTAATGTCACTTGAATTGGGATATATAATATTATTTTTGGATTTCTTTAAATAAAAAAGTATAATTCAAAAATTAATTAGATTAAAAAACAATTAATATTTAGTTGTTGTAAGAATTATTATTAAAACAAAGCAGAAATATTAATTGTTTAAGAGGTTTGCGCCATTTTCAAGGAATAGATCAAATATTAAAATAAGGGTCCATTAATAAAGGATATACCATTAGTATATTATAAGTTTGTGGCATTATTTAAGAAAAAACGAGGCATTAAAGCCTTGCTTAAATATCAGGACTACAATCATTAAATTAAGTTAAAAAAAAGGTATTAAACTAATATTCCAGTTATTTAAGGAATATTTAACAATAGACTTAATAATAATTAAAAATTATATTAATGAATATTTAACAAAAGGGTTTATTAAAAAATTTAAATCTCTGTGAGGAAATAATATTCTTTTTATGGAAAAGAAAGACGGCGGACAACAAATGTATATTAATTATTATTAATTAAATAATGCCATAAAAAAGATTATTATATATTATTATTAACTAAGGAATTACGAGATAAGTTTGCGGGGGCCAAAATCTTTATTTAGTTTAACTTAAAAAGCGCGTATAACCTTATTAAAATAATTAAAAGAAAAAAAGAAAAAATAATATTTCGCATTTGTTTTCATTATTATAAGTACATAATTATGCTATTTAATTTGATTAACGCATTAGCCATATTTTAACGTTTAATTAATAATATTTTATGGCTATATTTGAACGTAACCTGCATTTATTATTTGAACGATATTTTGATTTATTTTAAGAATAAGAAATAGTATAAAAAGAATGTAGTAATAATTTTCAAAAGATTGAAAGCCGCTTTTATGCTTCTTAAATTAAAGAAGTGTAATTTTCATATAAAAAAGTCATCTTTTTAAGTTATGTGATTATTATCATAAAATTGGCTATAAACCTCGAAAAATTAAAGCAATTATTAATTAAATTAAATCTATTAATATCAAAAGATTATAATCTTTTTTTGAATTCGCCAACTTTTATAAATAATTTATTAAAAATTATTTAAAAATTACTAAGATACTCACGGAGTTAACCCATAAGAATAAGAAGTATATATAAATAAAAAAGGCCAATACGGCTTTTAAGGCTTTTAAGGAAATGTTTATTAAGGAGCCTATTTTTATATTTTTCATATTTAATAAAAAAATAGGCATAAAAATGGATTCTTTAAATTATGCCATTGGTGCTGTGCTCAGTTAATTGGGCAAAAATGGCAAATAGTAATCAATTGCTTATTATTTACGGAAACAATTATTAATAAAACTTAATTATAATATTTATAATAAAGAATTACTAGTGATTATAGACGTAATATACAAATAAAAGGTTTATTTTAAAGGCGCCGCTTATAAAATACAAATCTTAATAAATCACAAAAATCACATTTACTTTACTATTATTAAAAAATTAAACAAACGCCAGGTTTAGTGGTATAAAATACTCTTTATTATAAAACTTTAAATTTCTTATATTAAAGGAATAGAAAACGTTAAAGCTAATGCCCTTAGTAAGAAATCAAAATATTTCGCAAACAAAACGCACAAATCATATATTATATTTAAAAAAAAATGGCAACTCACTAATAATCAATTACAAATAATTAATAGTAATAAGCCGCCTTTTTAAGAAAATCTAAAAGAATTATAATTATAATTTAATAATAGTTAAACAAAAAGAAATTAAATAAAGAATTCTTTTTTATTGTTATCAAAGCTTTTTTATATTAAGGACAAGTTTATGTTTTAATATGGAATAAAGCAAATTTTATTAAGGAACAATATGGGCTATTGGCTTATGAATATTAAGGAATTACTAAAACATTATTAAGGCTTTTCAAGAAATATTATTTTTTAAATATAAGGAAAATAATTAAGAACATGGTATTATTATGTAATATATATATTTGAAACAAGGCAATTCATTATATTTTATATAGGCTCATGAAATCATTAGTAATATCACCGCGCTTATGGAAGTCAATTGCCTTAAACTTTGTAATTAAACTATTACTTTTAAAAAACCTAATCATAAAAATCGTATATAATTTAATTTATGTTATAATAAATAAGTTCATTAAGTACGTGTATATAATACTGGTACTAAAAACGCAAAACGTGCCCATTATAGCGCAAGTATTCCTCTAAATGATTTTCGTAAATTATGAAATATCAAATAAGGTTATTTTAAATAAAAACAAGCTATTTATTTTAAGGTTTTAAAAAAATTTAATTGCATTTTTAGGAATAAAATAAAAAATGTTAACAACTCTTTACCCATAAATAAATGTATAAATAAAATAAATTAATTAAATAATAAAAACTTATTTTCGTTATTATATAAATTATAAATAAAACAATTAAGTTCAATTACTTCTACTTGCTTAAGTTACATATAATAACGCGGATTAAAAGATTATTAAAATATTGCCATTTTATATAAATTATAAGTACAACTTAACGGTATATAATACACTAATTGCAAATTAAGAAATCGTGTAAAAAGCCATGTTATAAAGGAATAAGCTAAAGTAATTGTATAATGAATTATTAGCTAATATTCTATTTATAGCATAAAGATTAATAATTTATTATAATAAAAAGCATAGCATAAAATCAACGTTTAAAAAAAGGGATAAAGTTTATTTATTTTTTAAAAAAATCGTAATTAAATAATTAAATCATAAATTAAATTATAAAAAGCTAAAACCGTTTAAAATTGTAAAAGTTAAAAAACTAATTAATTATTAGCTAATATTTTTAAAAATAATAAACATTTACCTGATATTCCACATATCCCTTTTTAAAACGGTATTATTAAAAGCATCACTTGCTCTTATTATAAAAATATAACCAATTAATCTAAACGTCAAGTATAAAATAAAAACTATTTTTAATTATTAGAACTTTTATAGTAAAAACAAATATTTAATTAAATAAAAAAGGTACTTATAATTAAAAAACACTTAAAAACTTAAATTTAATTTTCATTATTTTAAATTATTTTAAAGGTTTTATTAATAAAACCTAGGTTTTTTTTTAAAAAAAATCCCCAAAGTCTAGTAATGCCTCGCTAGCGCATAAAAGGTCGGGTAACACGTCGCCGGGTTAGGGAATAAAAGAAATACGCCGTTTTTGCTTTTTTGCCTTTTAATTATTCTTTTTTTTGGTAATATTTAACTTATTTAAAGTTTTTAAGTCGTGGTAAAGTATTTCCCTTCCCCTTTTATAAAATTCCGTTTAGTAAAGTTTAAGCTTGCGAATTTAAGTAAAGCCGGTTATAGTCGCCTTAAAAGCCATGTTCCTTTTAAACTTTAAGTAATTCTTTTTTATTTATAAGCTTTAAAAATCATTAATTAAAATTTAAAAGGCATTATATTTTATATTATAATGAATATACTTCTTATAACGCTGGGATTTTTTATTTAAAATTATATAATTGTGATAATAATAAATATAATTAAAATAAGGCATTGTAAGGAAATCGTAAAAATTAATCGTTTTAGTAAAGGTTATACGTTGTTTATATTTAATAATTTTAAAAGGCATAATAAAAAAAGAAAATGGTTATAATCTATTATTAATATTTTCTTTAGTATATTTAAACATAATAATCATACTAAGCTAAAAAAGGGATAATATTATGAACATACCTAATAAGAGTATTACGTATGTTTTGGCTTTAAGGCTTGGCAATTCTTATTATATAAAAAGCCAAGATTAGGAAACATTATGAGGACAAAGGTCATATGATAATTAAATCCTTTAAAGCTTTAAGATTTAAGGCTTTAAAAGCATTAAGGCTTAAGGCTTTAAAGGAATTTAAAGAAACAAAGGTTTTATGTAAAACTAGTATATTTGCTATTAAATAAAAGCTTTATGCTTAACTTCAAATAATATTCTCAACTATATTAATAACTATTTTCCATTATACATAATACACTTACTTCTCAATCATTAAAAATTAACCGCAGCCTTCTATATTTACACCAGGTAAATATTAGACCGTTACATATAATTATTAATAAAAATTTATATTAATACTAAGTGAATTTCTATGCTTATTGATTTATAATAAACTGCTTTTCCTGCTTTTATAATCTTTATTGCCTTGGCTAAGACTTTAGCTGTTATTTCCTTAAACTTGTTTTTATTTAAAGGAATTTGATTATTTAGCGGTCATTGAATAATTAAACTTATCCGCTTTGAACAAAGTTTTAATTAACTTACTATAAAAGATTTAAAAGCTGAGTATGAATCACTAGTAGAAGTAATGAAGAAATGAAAAGCCGTAAAAGGAATAACTAGAAGGGCTAAGGCGTTAAAAAAGGCCAAGTAATAAGTTATAATCTTGGATTATGGGTGGTTAATAATTAATAGGCTGGGGAGTTTTATTTTTTCTTTTTTTATTTTCTTTTTAATACTTAAATAATCTCCTTTTTATAGCAAAACATTAATGGCATTAAATCTTTTTTCTTTTTTTTTATCTTTTTTTTATAAAGAAATATCCTTATGATATTTCCTTCTTTTTATACAGCCTTAATTAATTTGCTTATAAATGATTTAAGTCAACCACTTTTTATTAGTAAAGACAGGTGTAATAGGCTTTATTTTGACCTTTTCATGATGTTAAAGCCTTAGGCAGAAAATCTCAAATTATAGTTTATATAACTAATATAAGAGCTCTTAATACCTTTGTAATTTAAAAGAATAAAGACTTTTCCACTTTTGAATTTGACCTTTATACTTCGCCTCAGGCTCAGCACTTAGAGCTCAATTCTATTTAGTTCTTTTGTTTTATGTTGTCTTTATAATAATTTTATTCGTTTAATTCCGTTGTCCTAATAACAACACTTTTACTATAACCAGTTATATTAGCACTATTCCCAACTATATGACGGTCCACATTAACGCTATTATATTATATAAGTTATATTTTAAGCATTCTTATTGCTTTTATACTTGCTTTTAACTAAGGGGGTATATCATATAACATAAGGATTCGTCGGCTAATAGCACTAACAAAGCCTTAATAGCGCTGTAACCAATTAAGGCTGTTTATATAACTAAATCTTTAGAGCTCTTTCTTAAGGGGAGCTCTACTATACTCCTTTATAATTCAAGACTTTCACACTTCCTGAAGCTCCTCCCCTACGATGCTCGACAAAAATCTAAGTTTTAAAAACAAAATATTATTAATCAAGTTAATTATTTTATAATTATCCAAAAATATTAAATTTAAAAAAGGATATAAAGCACTTCCCCCAAAAGAAAGTAAACTCTTAATTAAGCCTTTTTTAAATTTAATAAAAACACTAAAAACGCATTATTTTTTAATCCCGCTAATTTATTAAAAATATTATATAAAAACTTAAATTTAAGTTTCCTTAAGCTTTTTAAATTTCTTAATTTCTTAATTAAATCCTTAATTAATAAAAGTAATAACTTATCTTAGCCAAATTAGTTTTACAAGCTTTTTCACTTGTTCTTTTATAAATTGTTCATAAATTTTTAAAATTTAATTCTCGTTTTACTTTAAACCTAATTTAAATAATCCATCAGGAAAAGTCTTAAAGACTTTCCTATAAACAGTAAATTAAAGTTTCATATAAAAACTAAAGAATCATCTATATAAATCTTTAAAACATAAGTATAACCGTTTTAGAAATTATTGATTTAATATGCTTTAACTTAATTTTTTGCCTTAAGCCTTAAATAAACTCTTGTTTTTAGATCTCATATTATTTGATTTTCTTTGGAAAATAGTAAAATAATTAGTATATGATTTATTACTTATAAGCTTATGATATATTGAATTCATTTTATTAATATAAAAAATACGGCATAATTATTTTAAAATATATAAAAAGGGATTTTTAAGCTTATTAGCTTTTTTAATCTTTTAATATTAATTAGTAAATTATTTATTATTAAATTATTTGGTAATAATTAGAAAATTTATAAGCCTTTCAAATCTCTTAATATTAATGACCTTGTATAATTTAGCCTTTTAAAAAAGGCTTAATATGCCATAATCCATTTAATTAGGTTGATTTTTCTTTTTTTACTTAAGTAAACAAAATAATATACTTTCGTTTAATGTTAACTTACAAGATTTAATTCATTTATTAAAGTATAAAACAAAAGGATTAAATAAGCGTTTAAATGTTTATGCGCTTTTCTAAAATAAGTTATAACATAGCAATACTAAAGTATTTATACACCATGGTCTTTTAAATCTACTCATAAAATTTAAAGTATACAATCGTTTAAGATTACTAAATTACATAATTTAATTTCCACTTCTTTTCTTCGTTGTTAATATTTAAAGTACATAATTCCGGCTTATATAAAACCACTATAACTAAGGCTCTTAGGATTATAAAAGCAAAAGGATTTAAAGTTAACTGCTTTATCTCGCTTTTACTTAATATAATAATAATAATCTTGTTTTAAGTATTGTTTACTAATAAAGCTTAAAAAGCCTTTATTATTATAACTTAAGTAATAAGGTTTGCGTTATATTAAGCTTGTGCAATTTGAAAATTAATTTATAATTAAACAATTTTCACTATTACAATTTATTTAGCGCTTTTAAAAATAGAATTAAGGACTTCCACAAAAATACAAGTATTCGTTATATTAAGATTAACCAAAAGCCATAATCTAAAAATGTTTACGTTAAAAATAAAATTTAGCCTATTACTCGGGTTTTTTACAAATGATATTTACATTTAACCTTTTAATACTGTTATTATTTGTAAGCATATTAAAGTAATTAAACGATTGTTAAGCAAAGGAATTAAAAAAATTAAAAATAAAAAAGAATCATAAAATTAATAAATAAAAAACTTAAATAAAATCTAATTTCATATATACACCAAATAATGATAATAGCCTATGGCTTTTAATTATAATACAAAAAATGAAGCAGATTTTTTAATATATAAGAAATTTTTACAATTATTAAAAATAAGAAGTGTGTAAATGTGTTTAATAAATTGAATTAAACGTTACCTTTATTAAAATAAGATGTCGTACAGAATGGGGTTGCTTACTTAAGCGAGCCCTTATTCAATATATATCTTTCATTACGCAAGAGCTTCCCTTATAGAATCAAACGCTTTTGCCACCACACACTCAAACCTACTGCTTTCTTACGCGACAGTTAAAAGTTACATTTGTACTCAAGTTACTTGTATTACTTTACAAAGTGTTAGTATAGTACCAGTGGATTACGCAAAGATATATTAAGTAAAGGGGTCAATATAGTCTTTAGTGAAGTGGGTGGGAAAATCTGTGTATTATTAAAAGAGTAGGAGAGATCCTTTATTATATATTCCTTTGAATGACCCCTGTAATAGGTCCGTTATAGCTCTGATTACCCCCTGGAATTGTTAAATCTATTACCCTTGTTACGGCTGACCTCTGGGTAATACGAGTAACCACACTACTCTAAGAGAAGACACTAAAGTAAGAAGCTTCTTTTATATTTAGACTTAAGGTTACGCTTAATATTAAGAAGAAAAGATAAGGAGTAAAAGAATACATTTAGTATAACGAACTAAGGCCTTATATATCCCTTCCTTAAAAGTGATTAACTTATCCGGTGATAGTCCCTTTACTTAAAGCTATAAATCATACCGTTTTCCCTTTATCACTTGAGAACTTATCCTTTAAAATGGCTTATAAAGTAACTTGTATAAATGGCCTATGTCACGTGATAATTAGTATTATTAAAGTGGCTTATAAAAATAGCCTATAAAGTAAATCATAACATTACCCCCCTTTTTTAAAGAACTACGTCCTTATAATTAACGTCATAGGTCTATTATCCTTTAAGTCACTATAATCGTCGATTTTAGCGTTATAAGCCTTTAACCATTAAAGTAGAACTCTTAAGGGTCTTTTTACGTCCTAATATTTAAGGTAAAACGCCTTTAATAAATGTAATATTATCATTGCGTCTAAGCACAAGTACCACTCTAAATCCTCATTTGCGCCAGTCCACTTGATTTAATACTTAAAGGTATTACTTATTAACTTAAAGCCTAATATTGTCTTAATTTCTTATTCGTCTTACTTTAAAAAGAGTTATATTAGTGTTAATACAAGTCACACTTATCTTAAGAAAAGATCATTAACGTATTTTCACAAAGAATAAAAGTAACAAACAAGATAAACCTTTTAATCCTTAAAGAGTTTAACCTTTTAACTCTCTCTAATTTTTACTAGCACTTTAACTAGTTTATACTACTTGTCCAAAAGCTTTCGTAATGACTTATCCATTTTTTAATTAATTATAAAAACTAATACTATATCTCTTACATCTTAATTAACCTTATAACGGGTTTAGTTTATTAGTTGTTTTATTTTGTCCTATTATACTTAAATTAAAAATTATATAAACTCTAAGGTTTGTCTTATTCTTAAAATGACCTTTATTACGTCGTCCTTATTTAAGCTTTTTATTGCTGACTTTAAAGGTTTTAAAATATATATATTATACGATGTTCTTAGTTTATAGCCGTTTAAGACTTAAAATAATGTCATGTTTCTTAAAGACTCGTGAAATAACGTGAGTTAGGCAATGTCTATGATAAATAAAAAGGAACTTTAGTTGTCTTAATAATACATGTAAAATAAACAAAGTCGTTGTTTAATATATTAATTTATAACTTTTATTTATTTGTTTAGATTTAAGTTATAAGTTATAATAAGCTTTACTTTTATATTTAAAATACAGTAATATTCGTTTTAAAAAGTTAAAATAAATTAAGGGCTTCTGTTTAAAATAATTAAATCAAGCATTCTAAAATGTCGGCTTTAATAGATTAAAAAGAAGTCAGCCATACCTTTAATAATAATGATCTTATGATAAAAGACTAAAAAGGGCTTCTTCGTGAATTAATCTATAATTATAAACACAGAATCAAAGCCATTTTTATCTTAAAGTAATTCTGTGAAATCCATCGTTAAATGTTAATATAGTCTTATAAGAATTGACAAAGGATAAAATAAACCAAGGGTCTTATCTTTACGAGCCTTTATTTTAAAGTAACTATAATTAGTGATATATTAAATAATATTATTACTGATTTTAGTCTAATGATATTTACGATTAAATAATAGTTTAACTTTAGTGATCTTAGTATATGCCACTTAAGGTTATATATATATGTGATAAATCAAAGAAATACATAACTTAAGAGGTTTTGTTAATACTTTAAGGCGTCCTTAAAAAAAGAACTTGTCTTATTAAAGCTTATAATTTAAGCTATATTCTTTGGCTTTTTCTTTAAAGGGCTCAAGGTTTAAAGAGGTCTTATTTACGGTAATAACTTAATTAATAATGTTATAACTTTCTTTATTATATGTTACCGTTGAAATAAGATCAGGAGGCTCTTTTATTAAAAACTCAGGCTCTAGTTCTTTAATAAGTGACAACTCTATACGTCACACATTATTAAGGACTTATTAACTAATCTTATCGTTTAAGATCATTTATTGACTTTTTAATATTCGCTTTTTAGCTTTTATTAAGGAAAGGTCTTAGTCTCTTCATAATAACATATCAGCTAAAGTATTTGTAATACTTATATAATATATAATTATAAAATAAAAGTCAGTAAAAAATTCAACCCATTAAGCTTATTTGGCAATGAGATCCTTAATAGACATGAAATGCTCTAATGCCTTATGGTTAATGTATATATATACCTTTTTCTATGCTCTTAATAGCTCTGGTTTATATTATTTAAAGGATTAGAATATGGCCAAAAGCTCTTTATTATAAATTAAATAATTTAATTTAACGTTAATCATCGTTTAAAAAAAACCTATAAAATAAAAAAGTCTATTGTCTTATAATTAAAAAAGTACTTTAGTTATAACTCTATTAAAAGAGTTTATTTTTAAACGTGTTTATTTAAATGTGTCGTAATAATAAAAAATAAGAACTGATTTAAACGTTAATCATAATGTTTTTTAAACTGTTTTATAGTTATCGTTAAACTTAAAAAGAATGTATTTTTTAGTAAAGCATGTAAAAAGGCGGTAAATACGACTATAATCTTTAATAAATCGTTAGTAAAAATTATAAAAACTTAAATATCTTTATATACCTTATATATTAAAAGTATACTCCTAATTATTAATTACTGTGATTTTCTCTGGGTCGACTGTAATTTTATTTACTTTAATAATAAAGCTTAAGAACTTAGTCTTTAATACTTTAAATTTAGATTTCTTAATGTTAGCTTATAACCCGTGGTTTTTTAAGATTTATAAGACTCTTTTAACGTGTATTTTATATTCTTTTATAAAATTAAAATAAATCAAAATGTCATTTAAATATGCCGAATAAAAATTATTTAAATACTTTATGAAAATATCATTAATAAAGCGTTAAAAAGTGACCGGGCCGTTTATAAGGCTAAAAAGAACACTTTATACTTATAAAAACCATACTTTATATGAAAAGTTATAAAGTTCTTAAAATCAGCGGTTATGTGGATTTTATAAAAAGCTTATTAAATATTAATCTTTATAAAGATCTTGACCTTAAAAATATGAGCCATTATTTTATTAATTAACGGAATTAAATAAAGGTCCTTTTTAGTCAATTCGTTGAGTTTTTAGTAATCTATGTAAAATCATAGTCCACTATCTGTTTTTTTAATAAAAAGGATGGGAATTATAAAAAGAACATTAAAAGGAACGATAAATCCTTTATAAAGGTTCTTTATGATGTATTATTTTTTCTTAAACAACTGTTTATTTATGAACTAATGAAAAGGCTTAAAAGAAAGGTTATTTTTAATCGTAAGCTTGATTTTATGATCTATATTAAGACGTTAAACAGAGAACTTATCTAAGGCTTTATTAGAAAACAATCCTTTAAATTCCTTATATTAAGGTGGGAGCTTTTAATGAATTAAATCCCAGTTTAACTAATACTTGACTTCTCGTGTTTATTTAAGAGTTAATTCGTTATTTACAACGGATAATTTTATATTGGCTTATTCTTCTTAACGTAAAATCTCTGATTTAATCTTATAAAAAAAAGACATAAAAGTTTTTGTCTTAGTCTTAACTTTTTTAGGTTAAAAATAGAGTCAGTATATAACTGATATTATAATATAATGAATATCCACTTTACCTGATTTTAGTAATGGCTTAGCCTTATGTAAAGTACTGACTTCTATAGGTTTATTCATGCCTTTTAAAAATGACGTGTTTAATGTTTAGTGACTTAAAAGCAATGCTTCTATATTAAATAGTCCCCTTTTTAATTTGTGAATAAATATAAAAAGTCGAGAATTAGTAATTCAACGAGGCGGTTTTAAAAGCCATTTTAAAAGTGATTTTAAAAGCGATTTTATGATTATGTTAAAATTAGTGACTTTGGCTTTTACTTAACGGTACTCATTTTAAGCCATTAATTAGTCGCGTTAACTAACGTCTTTTTAATATAACAATTCAGTGACAGGCTTAATATATGTCAAAAAGAATAAAAGGCGTTTTTTAAAACAAAGTTTCTCGGGTATATCCTTTATTTATAAAAGTTTATTCTTTCCTTTAAAATAGTCTTATTTAAGGTTATAATGTTCCAAGAATTTCCGGCTAATTAATACTTCGGAATTCCTTAAGTCAGTAATTAAAAAAAGAAAATTAATTTAACGTCAATTAATGGTTAAAGTAAGAAGTATAATGTACTTAATAGCGCTGCCCTTTTTTCTATTATAACTTATAAGGATAATAGGCTTAAGTAAAGTGAAAAAGGAGATTTTAAAGAGATTTTAAAGTTAATAAGTTATTAAAGTCTTAATAACACTAAAAATGTTTACTTTGTTATTAATATGTGTAATTGATTTAATATATAATCCATTTCTTCTTAATTTAATATTAATTAAGAATTGTTGTCCTTTAATAAGAGCACGAAAATCAGTATTCAAATCTTTCTATAAATCAAGGCTTTTATTATAATAAGAGACTGTCTTACGGCTTAAGAGTTTTTTAATAAATTATTAAAATCTATGTTTTTACTTTTAATTTTTATAATCTTATAGTTTATTTCTTTTGTCTTCTTTAACTTAAGACAGTTATTAACTTAATGATTAGTCTTACGATAATTAAAGTAAAAAGTACTAACGGGAATAACATTTGCGGGTTATATAAAGGTTAAGGTAATTAAGAGGAGAAGAGTAGAAGCTTTTTTTAATCAAATATCTTAACATTAATTATCCTTTTTAAAAATATCCTCTGTATAACTTTTATAAGTGTCAGTGTTTTTAAAAGATTAAAAAAAAGTAGCCGTTTAATAAAGAAGATGTTCTTTTACGGAAATATTCTTAAATTCCTTATTTATAATGGCTAAAAATCCATTAAAAATAATATAATTATTATTTATTTTATATTTTTTAATATAAAAATCGCGTTTAAAAAAAAGGAGACCTTTTTATATATGTCCTTAAACTAATAAGAATATGTAATTTTACTAATAATAGTATAATTAATAAATTTAATATAAAATTCATTATATATCATAAAACCTATAATAAAATAATTATATTTTACTTTTATGGCTTATATTCAATTATAATTAAAAAATCGTTAATTTAAAACTTTAAAAACTTTAACTATATTATTAAATATACCTATAGATTTAGGGTTCATATGTTAAAGAATAATTGTTTTAGCTTTTCCACTTATACACTTAAAATAAGCCTTAACTTAAGAATTACTAGTCTTAAAGTTTTTTAAATACTCTTTACTAAAGAGTTTTATATCTATCTTTTATATATTATACTTAATGTCGCCATTATAATTAAAAAATAAAATACGAAGGTACTTGACTTTATTGGCTTTAATAGTAAAAATGCTAAAGTCTAATTAAAGAAAGTAATAATTAAGAAATAATTAAAGGTTTATAATAAAAGCTTAAATAATAAAACGTCGTATTATATTGGTATTAGCTAATCTTATACGTTTATTTTAAAGAGCTTTATTAAAAGTAAAAATAAAAACAACAACTATTTAAATCATCTCTTATATATATGCGTTTTAGGCATTAGTGAAGTTGACGTTTACCATTATAGTAAGTTTTAAAAAAGTGTCATAAAGGGTATTAATTTTAAATATTAAAAACGGTTCTTCCTTAAGCTTGATTAAAAGTTAAAGTGAATCGTTTATTAAAAGCGGTACGTTTTTAAGAAAAGGTGTATTTATAATAATAATAAAACTAAGTCATATAAGGATTAAGGTCTCACGCGTGTTTTATTGAGGAAATATATATAAGTGTTTGTTTTTTATTATTTAATTGACAGTCGTGTTAATGAGTAAAGAAGGTGTTGATTTGAAAAGACGAGGTTAACGGGGGTTTTTAGCTTTCCTTGGGGTAATTACTTTTGAAAAATAAAGTAAAAGGCACTTACTTATATAAGTAAGTGAAAATAACACTACAGTCATATAAAACGACAGTGTTTTTTTAAGGTGAAATATAACGTTTTATAATAGAATAAAAATTGATTTTTTTTCTTATGTTATAATTAACTTTTAAGTGATATAAGTAATTACACTATTCTAAGAGAAGACACTAAAATAAGAAGCTCTTTTTATATTTAAACTTAAGGTTATGTTTAATATTAAAAAGAAAAGATAAAGAGTAAAAGAATACATTTAATATAACAAATTAAGGCTTTATATATCTTTTCCTCAAAAATGGTTGATTTATCTAACGGTAGTCCTTTTACTTAAGATTATAAGTCATACCGTTTTCCTTTTATCACTTAAGAACCTATCCTTTAAAATGGCTTATAAAGTAGCCTGTGTAAATGGCTTATGTCACGTAATGACTAATACTACTAAAGTGGCCCGTAAAGTGGCCTGTGGAAATGGCCTATGGAGTGGATCATAACAACCCTTAGTAGTTAAGGCATAACCCTTAAAGACTATTATGGTATTATTTAAGTGGCGTTTTTTTGTATAATATAATGAGATTATATAACCTTTGTGGATTAATACTGGTAATATTTTTTTAAAAGATAAACAAGAATTTTAATATAATGAAAAGAAAGCAGGGGTAATATAGACTTTAATAAGTTAAAAAGAAATGTTTTATAAAAGCGGTGCGTTAAAGAGTATAATAGTACGTAATATATAAAGGAAAAAGAGTTAAAATAATAATGATATAAGAGATGTAAAATTAAAAATTATTAGAAAGAAAGATTAAAAGATGCCAAGAAATAAAATTAATGTAATAATTCGTAATAAGGGGTTGAAAGAGGTTTAAAATCGATTTATAACGGTTTTATATTAATTACGTTAAAGGAGTGGTTAATTTAGGGCTAGAAATTGATAATATGTAAATTAAGTGAGGTCTATTAATAACTTAAGTAAGGCCTATAGATTTTCTTATTGTCCCCTTATTTTATATATACCTTAAGGGTTTTTTAAAAATTCACTCTTTTTTTTAGGTAATAACAAATTACCATTAATGTATTAAAATCTATTAATTTTATATAAAAGCTAACATAATTTTAAAAACTTTTTAATTAATAATTTTAATTTATTAATAATAAGTTAATTATCCCTTAGATTAGTACTTGAACTCGTTTTGGGGCTGTTTTGGTGCCGTATCTTAATGTTAATGATGACGTAGTATTAATTCCGGTGTTATTTAGTGCTTTTACGGTTGTTTATTATAAATGTTACGTTTGGTGCATTTGCGTTTGGGCGCGTGGTTTAAAGTACTTTTGTGTTTTTAATAACTTAAAATTAAAGAAGTGTAGTTATTATATAAAGTAAAAGGAGGAATGTCGCCTTATAAGTAAATTCTTAGGGATTACTCGTGAGCCCGGTTTATGAGTTAACTATAGATTTAAAGGGGATTTAAATGTATTTTATAATTAATGTGGATATAATTTCTTTGGTTTGTTAATATTAAGTTTAATATTTTAGTTCGTGCAGTTCACGTTAAATCATTTGTCTTAGTGGACCTTTTTGCTGCCGTAGAGTTGATTGTTGTTGTGTTATTGATTACTTTGGCGGAGGTATTAAAAATAAAAGATTAGTTGGCGTTTGCTTTATTAAAGGAGACTCGGGCTTTTTAGGTTAGATTAGGTTAGTTTATTAACACTTAGTTAATATATAACCCGGTGTAATGTTTGATTTTAATTAATAATTGGTTTAAATATAGGATTTAGGCGTTTAAGTTAAAAAAAAATGGCGGTAGTTTTAGGTTATGTTGATAAGATGATATTTAGCGTTTATGCTTAAGTTATAGAGGCTTAAAGTAAGTGTAAAGCTTTTGTTAAAGTGGGATTTAATAATAAGTGCCTTTGTTGTAGTGTATTAGTAATAGAAGAAAAAGAAGAAAGTTTAGAGTTATTTATAAATGGCTTATATGGCATAAGTGATGAGTAAGCCTTGTTTTAGATTAGCTTTATGGTAAGTTTTTCGTAATAATACTTTCCTTAAACCCTTCTATAAGAATAGCCCTTTGTGGTGAAACCAGTAATTAGGTCCTTATTAGAGTGTTATTATAAAGCCGCCCGTTAGTGTTTTAAATTAAAAGGTAAATAAATGTGAATTTAAGCTGTTTTTTGTCTTTGTACTTAAAGTATATGTTAGGTAGGCTTTAAATGAGTTATTTATAGTTTTCGTTTTTTCCGTTTTTTATTCGGTAAAGTACTTTGTCTTTGTAATATTTCGTTCTTTTTTAGAGTGTCGGTTATTGTGGTAATCCTTTTTTTTTCATAAATGATGTACTTAATATAATCTGGCTTAAGCTGGAATTTATCTTTACGCTTATTATCCTGTGAGAACTTTATTCTTTTATCTGAGTAATATACACTTTTATTAATGACATAAAATTAGTGACGATTTAGATTTAATCTAGAAGCCATTTTAACCCGTGATTTTGGCTTATGTGTTGTTTTAATATTAACAATAAAGCGGAGGCTGTTTATTAGGGTAGGGAACGTTGGTGGTGCCTTAAATAGAGCCATTTTAAAGAGTGGGTTACCTGATATTCCTTGTAATAGTTTATTTTAAAGCGTTTTGTTATTTTTTATGTTATTATTTTTGAGACTTAATTAGAGGCTTTGTAATTCCTTGGTGAAGCTTTTTAATTAACTTAGTATTGGTTTACTTTTTTGGTATAATTTAGTTTGGAATGACGAGAAAGTTAAGTTGAATTATTAATTAAAGAACTTATTTATACGTTCTTTTATTTTAAAGTTATTTTAGGTAATTGTGATAAGATTTTTTAAAGGAATAATTTTTGTTTTAAAAGTATTGGTAATAATACGTATTAGCTTTGTCTTATAGTATGGATAGAAAAGCTTGATTTTAAATAGAATTATTAATGGAAACTTGTTAATATAAATTAACGAAGATGTGTAATTTCTTGTTAAAGTAGTTTTTGGCGTTATTGTATTAAACCTCTTTTGAGTACATTTTATTAAGATTTATTAAGGATTTGGCTTAGTTTAAGGATAGTGGGTTTATTATGAATTATGGAGGCTGTATTGGTTTAAAATGAGGTTTAATAAGTTTTAATGCCATTATAAAAGGGGGTAATGTCTTGTCCTTTAGGTAAACACTTAGTAATAGTACTAGATTAAATAATGTATTATTGTTTAGTTTTTATTCTGGTTCATTTTTAAGGGGCCCTTTATTAAGGGTAAATGAGAATTCCTTTTTTAGATTGATAAATGGCGTTATATTATATAAATCTTTTTTTATAATATTAACTTTAATAAGGGTAGGGGTTTTAAGCGAGTTATTTTGATGTTTTAGTGTAATATTTAGCGTTTTTATTTTTAATGTTAGTGGTGTTTGACTTTCTTTTGTTTTTGGCGTAAGGGAGAAAGGGGTTTATATAAGTATAAGGACCATTAACTGATTTTGGATGAGCCGTATAAGGGGTGTGAATGTGTCTTGGACATAATTTGGGATAAATTTAAGGTATATCCGATTTTATATCTTTAGTTGTTCTTTGGGTTATTTGTTTTTTTAGCCCTTATTGTGTCCTTTAGTGCATTTATAACCTTTATTTCTTTAATTCTTTATATATAATAACTATAAAATCTAAAATCGTTCTTTAATTAAGTCCTTTCTTATTTGTGTATTTTTTTTTAAAGTTGATAGTTATTTATTTATTAAAGAACTTTTAAAAGTCTTAAAATATGTACTTTCCTTTTGTTTTTTATTATAATAGTGTTTACGGAACTCTTATAAATATTTCATGTGATTAGTTAATATCCTTTTAGTTCTTAATAGTGTATTATTCATTAGTTCTTAAGTTAATAAGATAACACTTTCCTGTTCTTTTATTGGCTTTGTAATATGTTCTTTTAACTGAGACATTATATTAGGGTAGGCTTAAAGTCGGTTTAAATATAATTCTTTAAATAATCCGTTAGTCCGGTTTTAAGGTATTATTTTAATAGTTGTCGTTAAGTAATTGTTATATTATGTTTATTGTAAGTTATATAATTATTAGATTTTTAATTGGTTAAAGTGCTTTTATTAATGTCTTTAAAAAGGGGAAGTTATTTGTCCTTTAATTTAGTTAAATAGTTAGGCCTTAATTAAAGGTATAAATGATTAAGTGCTTTAAGTCGACTTTATAGTTTAAGACCTTGTTGTCTGTGGTATAAATTAATCACTGATTAATGTTGATATAATATTAGTAGATTACGTAAAGATATATTAAGTAAAAGGGTTAATATAGTTTTTAGTAAAGTGGGTAATAAAATCTGTGTATTATTAAGAGAGTGGGAAAGATCCCTTATTATATACTCCTCCGAATGACCCTTGTAATAAGTCCGTTACAGTTCCGATTACCCCCTGGAACTGTCAGATCCATTACCCCTAGTAGCCAAGGCATAACCCCTGAAGACTACTATGGTATCATTCAAGTGGCGCTTCCCTGTACAACATGATGAGATTACATAACCCCTGTGGACTAACACAAAGACTATAGTAATATCAAACTACAATGTGTAAAACGTTCTCCCTTACTTAAAATCTCTTTAATACACTTTTTAATACACTTTCCTTATTAATATTTTAATACAATGCTACTCTCCCTTTCTAACTACGATTATAAAGCTTTTAAAAACCTTATATGCGCGCCTAAAAGATTAAATCTTCTTTTTATAATGGTTTATAAAGCTTAAAAGTTAGGCTACCTTTTTGGGTAACTAGGATTATATTAATTTTTATAGTTAAAATGCTTTATATCTCCTTATTATTAAACCTCTATTGCCTCTTATAATCAACGAAATACTTTATATTAAAAATATAATAAGGCTCGCGTTATTATAAAAGTGGGATAATGATTTATGAAATATTATAATTAAAGGGTAACGCTTAACGGCCTAATAAACCGTTTTTTAAAACATAAAAGAATAATTTTAATTTTAATAAAAGGAGTTCACTTAAAAACAGGCTTATTAAATTACCCAAAAGTTAACATACCTTGTAATTTAGAATTAAATAAAGTAAATAATAGAACCGGCGCTTTTTAAACCTTAAATATAACGTTTGATTTTAGAAAAAAAGCTTTTCCTTTAAAATATTATGCAAAATCTCAAAACCAAGTTCGCCCCTAATAATAACGCCACTAAAAAGCACGTTAAGAATAAGTACTAACAATGATTAAAAATGGCTAAGTTTAAAGGTATTATTCCTTTAATATAACTTATTAAATGGTTTATAACGCTTTCTAAAGCATAAGACTATAGGCTCTTTAAAATTAAAGGCGCTTTTCTAATTAAGAATTTCCTTTGGGCTATGTTTGTTAAACTAACACTTAAATAGGGGGTACAACACTTGAACCAATACATTGAAGCTAAAACAATAGGAAAATTAACGGGATGCACTTTAGAGTAGTACGGAATAATTTTAAAGGGGCATTTATAATAAGGTAGAAATAGAAAACTTACCAGTGCCTACGTAACACTTAAAAATCGCCTTAATACAACTAAAAACGCCTGCCCCTGCCTTAAAGCCGGACAATAATACGTTTGGTTTATATTAAACTGCTTAAAGATAAAATTAGGCTTAGCTAGAAAAACCTTTTTATATCCTTTAACGTCTTTCATTAATAATTAAAAAGCAGCTCTTTGACTATATCTTATTAACTCAACCTTTAATAAGCTTCGGGAGACACTTAAGAAAAAAGGGTGGTTATATTCAAGGGAAAATTCAAGAAAACAGCTTATATGACACTCATTTTACCTTAAAAATATGGAATACTAAAGTAATAAAAACGCTAAAAAGCGTAAGGTACGCATTCTTAGTATAAAGCATTAAAGACGTTTAAACTATACTAAAGGTAATGGATTCACAACCCTTACTAGCTCAGGCACAATAGGCGGTAGCTCCTCTATTAGCCTATTCAGCTCTTTTAGCTATTTGGTTATATACGTTAAAATAGTCAAACGACGGTAGCTGGCTAGTTATTAACTGCGTACTTAATAAACCCCCCCTCTTGATTATACTAGCAAGATTACACACACTCTTTTGCCCCCGGCGCTTTGGCTAGCCTTTATGGAATACATTTCCTTATTATTCTTAAGCTTCCAAAGCCCTCTTATACATTAATTTCTTCTTATATAGTCGGGAATGCTTTGTACAATTGGGGGGTATGTCGTATAAAATGGGGTTACTTACTTAAGCGAGCCCCTATTCAGCATATATCTTCAATTGCGCAGGAGCTTCCCTTACAAAATCAAACGCTTTTACCACCACACACTTAAACTTACTGCTTTCCTGCGCGACATAAGATTATAAGCTAAAGATATATATATATATATATAATACTTACGTAAGCATACACTAAACCTCATTAAATATGCTGACATAATGATGGCGCTAGTTGCGCGACATCTTTACACTACTGTATAATACAAATTAACTATATAATTAATAATTATTTACATTTAAAGCCAGATGAGGGCATTCTTAGCTTTTGGCATGTCCTTTGGTATAATTAGTGTCTTTTTACATAAGTATACAGTATAAACAAAGTATACAGCTAATAATTCTTTATATTTAAAGCCAGATAAGGGGCATTTTTAGCTCTTGGTATGCCTTTTGATATAATTACCAGTATTTAGTATCTTTTTATATAAGTATATAATATAAACAAGGTATATCAGTAAAAAAAATATCGGCGCAAAAAAATTAACCAATCGGCTAAATCGGCTAAATCGGCTATTTTAGTGATTTGGCGCTTTTGGCATAAAAGGCCGCTTTTAGGCGAATGGGTCTATTTTTTAGCGGCCTTTTAGCGAATTAAACCAGAGTTTAATAATTTTTATATTAATTAAAAGAGATTATTGGTTTATTCGTTCTAAAAACTATAAATGTTATAAAACAATTGTGCATGTAAAAGCATGGTTAATAAATTAGCTTTGTTAAGCTTATTATGCTATGAATTTCCACTTTAATAAAAATATAATTAATGTATTAAATTTTTCGGGTAAAGTTTACCTTAGTTAACGTCAATCATGTGTATATATCCACGGTATACCCCTTAAATACCCTAAGTACTTAAAGCCTTAAAAAAATTATTAGAATAAACGTTATAAGTTAAATTTGGCGCTTTTAGCGCTTTTAACATGGAATTTCTTTTAGTATATGGCTTTTGTTCCCAATTTTTTTAACATATAACTTTTTAGCCAAAAGCGTTAAAAGCGTAGAAAGCCGCTGCCGGCGGCTATTAGCCACTATTTTTTTTGCAAATGTATATAACTGATGACTTTTTATATTTAAAGCCAAATAAAGGATTTACGGCAGTACTGATTGACTTAAGTAGTTCTCAATTCCAGTGCCCCATGCAGGGGGGTACTCCTAGTTGACTTCTCGCTTCAGGCTGTCTTAAACGCCACTTAAACGCCACTGGCACAGTGGGCTCTTTCTTAGTGCGACCACGTGCTCAATGTCACCCCTGGCAGCAGCGCAACGGATAGTTGTGTACCGCAGGGGCAGAGCAGACGAAGTTATGCACTATGATGCCCGCGTTATGGACATGAAACCGAGAGCTATTATATTACCTAAGCATATTATGTGGCGTTATATTAAGAAATATATTTGGCTTTAAATGTAAAGAATCATTAATTGTACACTTACTTTGTACTGTATAACAATACAAGGAGTTATGCCAAGAGTTAGAAATGCCCTTATTTAAAAGCTCTTCTTTAAAATCACGAGATTAATACAAATTTCAAGTCCTTTTAAAACCTTAATTTTAAGCTCTTCTTTTGACTATGACACTTAAAACATCAGCAAAAAAATTTAAGCGCAAATAGCGGGTATTACCCGTTATCTGCGTATATCACAATTATGGTTATATATCCATATTATTAGGCCAATTTACAGCCCATATTATATTATGTTATGCAATGTAGCGGCCATTATACCCATAGTTATGAACACCGCTATAAGCATGAAATATGTAATAATAATAAAAAATTCCCTTAAAGCCTCTTATAACCCCTTAACCTTTTTATATCATTAGCCCTAGCCCTACTCCCAATTACACATGCGCATATAATTTACCCGAAAAATCATTTGTATTAATTAGTTTTTTTTAAAGTGGAAATTTATAGCGTAATATACTTAATAAAATATATATTATAAACGTACACTTTACCAGTTATATAAGTTATATATAAATTATATGTTATTAAGTTGTGATTCTAGCGATTAACTATAATTTGTACAAATAGCGCCTAAGTCATTGTGTATATTAATGGTAATGTAAGTGGTATAAGTAAATTTATAAATATTAACCATTATTTATTATTAAAAATAATATATACAACGACTTAGGCATTATTTGTATTTAAGGGTTAAAAATGACCACAGAACGCCGGCTGATATTAACATAGCCGTCAAACGCTAATTTAATTCTGGGCCACATTAGAAACTTTTACTAATGAACTAAGCTAATACTAATAAGCCTTATATTATTTTATCTTTTAAGTTATTCCCTTTTAATTTAATGATTTTAATCAAAATCTTATGTAATTTCACATGCGCTAAGAAATGAGCCCTTTAATAATAAAATCTAATAATAAAGCCGAAATTATAAGGTTATACCTCAGGTCAGAGTTAGACCTCAAGCCATCGTACCTCCTTGCTCTCGGCATAACGAGAGATCACACATCTCGGTCGGCAATACTCCCACAGAGACTTGGTTAGAGAGGTGAATTCGCCAGAGCGTAGCGACAGTCTACCGACCTCTGTCTAACTGCTCACATCGGGTGCTCATCTCACCACTCGATGGAGAAGCAGCAGTGCAGATTCGGCGGATGCTGTTCTCCCTGTCCAGACTGTTCTGCGGCACAGAGGAAGCTGGGGCAGCGTAGTGTGGTGTGGTGTGGTGGTTTTAAGCTCATGGAAACTTAAGATTAGCGAGTCAGTTGGGGGGGTGCATGCCTGCAGGGGCTGGTCGCTTCTGTGGGCCCTAAGTTTAGGCTCACCGCCCAGTTCTGCCAGTCACAATTTGCGAGGGCAGAATAAAAGCGGTGAGCCTAAACTTAAGGCATGTTCCTCCGTCGGTAGGCTGGAACCGCGGCCGCTAGCGTAGTATGGCGAGGCGCCAAAGTTGCAGGGCCAGTCTGCACTTACTCTCGCCTTCCACAATTCCACCATCGCCCAACGCTCACTGTACGACACAACACAACACAACACCAACTATCCACACACCCAGGCCGCTCCCCCAAGACGTTCCTCGCGAGCCTCGTCTGCCTTGTCCTGCCATACTACACCTCATCACCTCACCTCACTTCACCTGGCAAGCAAAGCTACTTAGAATTAGAATAGGTATGGCTGGAGAATGCGGCGGGTGGTAGTCACAGGCCTCGGCGCCATCACGCCCTTGGCCGTGGGTGTTCGGAGGACTTGGATGCGACTCTTGGCCGGTGACTGCGGCATTGTGAGTGTTGCAGACCGTCAACCATCTGCTAGATGGCACGAGTTACCCAGTACCGTCGCTGGTATTGTCCCCGAAGGCAGCAAGAACGACAACAAATGGCAGGCTTCAGACTGGCTTGAACGGGGCGAGGAGCGTCGCATGGCGAAATTTACACAGTACGCAATTGCTGCTACGGAGATGGCCTTTGATGATGCTGGATGGAGACCACGCAGCCAAGAGGATCGAGAGGCTACCGGTGTATGCTTGGGAAGTGGCATTGGGAACCTCGAGGGCCTTTATGATACCAGTGTGGCCTATGACAAGAATGTACTCTTTTCTCGGTCCAGCTCAAGAACATCTGTGGTTTTCTAACATCCCTGTTAGGGTTACAAGAAAGTCTCGCCGTTGTTCGTTCCCCAGCTCCTGATTAACCTCGGCGCAGGTCACATCTCGATGAAATATGGTCTGCAAGGACCGAATCATGCCGCCACAACTGCCTGTACTACTGGTGCCCATGCAATTGGGGATGCGTCCCGATTCATTGCCTTTGGAGATGCGGATGTCATGGTCGCTGGAGGCTCGGAATCCTGCATCCACCCGCTTGCACTAGCAGGCTTCGCTCGATCCCGTTCTCTCTCTACGGCATTCAATTGTGATCCCGCTTCATCGTCGCGACCGTTTGATCGAGATAGATGCGGATTTGTGATTGCTGAGGGTGCAGGGGTTGTTATACTGGAGGAGCTTGAGCATGCCAAAGCACGTGGAGCCGATATCTATGCCGAAGTCAGAGGTTATGGGTGTAGTGGAGATGCGCACCATGTCACAGCTCCAAGAGAAGACGGCACAGGCGCGCTGTTGGCAATGAAACGGGCTCTGAGGAATGCATATATACATCCAAGAGAGGTGGACTACATCAACGCCCATGCAACAAGTACGCCGCTAGGAGATGCTGCTGAGAACATGGCAATCGAGCGGCTCATGCTTGAGGATGGCGTGACTGGCTTGGGTGAGGTTGCCGTTAGTAGTACGAAGGGTGCCATTGGACACCTATTAGGAGCATCCGGTGCAATCGAGGCAATTTTTTCGGTTCTCGCAGTGAAAGAGGTGCGTTTGAAAAAGAAAAAAACCACAGCCGGCTGACCGTATATAGAATATCATGCCGCCAACTTTCAATCTCCGCAACCTAGATGATGATTTCAAGTGTAATTATATCCCAACTTCAGCTCAAGAGAAGCGGGTTAGCGTTTCTCTTTCAAACAGCTTTGGATTCGGTGGTGTCAATGCATCATTGGTATTCTCGAAGTACTAAGAGTTGGGAATGCCGTATTGATCGAATTTTGCTATCGGATGATTCTTCAAATATACAAAAGGCACATTCCTGAGAGGACGGATATTTCCCGATTGATCACTCGATATTCATGTTCCGCCCGAGTTGACCTTGCCATGCTCAAGACCTCTGTCTGTGTACCACTTTCGAAATATGTCCCAATTTCTGCATGTATGTGCCTGGGGCGTTCCTATCAGGTTTATGTGAGGCTCTTCTCCAAATGGTCTCAACGGCACCGGCGTTAAATCACCTGCGCACTGGATGTTTTGGCGTAGTTGTTCAATGCAATGTTCTAGTCTCATCAGTTGAGATCTGCATGCTCCGGTCCACATAATCAAGCCTACCGACGTGTATTCGCTGCAAGTCCTCGGGTAGAGGATGCTGGTCATGCTTGGAGTAGTATTGTGGGTCCAGTGCTTTGCGAATTGCATTCTACAGTACAGATTTTAGGATCAGCATTGCCACTTTGATGTCAGGAGTAGAGACTTGAGAATATGCAACGATGTGAGCGGTTTCACTCCAACAAGTGTACATACCAAACAGTGCAGGGAATGCATGACTTCTACTCTTGATTGGTGTCAGCCTGCCGGGTCTGTGTGTACTCTTGATGCCTCCTTTTGATCTTACTCTGCGAGATAGAATCCTTTAATTGGAACTGGATTCTCAAGTTCCTGTGCTTCCTCTTCTGAAAGGACCAAATACTGGCCTGGGGGCATGATCAGATCGTTATTTCAGAATAAGGATGGCATCATACCCGATAGGAGCTCTCCCCATGCTTTATCAATGTCTTTGTCTGGAGTTCCAGCGAATTGAGGAGAAGCGGCGTCGAATTCTCGATAGTAGCCCTTCGAGGTTTCGTTGTATCGGAAAGCGCTGGTGTATGTTACTTTTTGGAGTTGTATTGCAGCCGTTGCTGGACCTGGTAGCCTGTCAGCATTCGCTGAACCCCCCTCGGCGAGGCATACTCACCCCACTCGGTCGAGTAGCCATCCTTGAATGTCTGGAGGGAGCAAGTCTTTGTGGGCCGCAGTGACAAGTACATGGCTTGAAGCCCGAAGATGAACGTGGTTATCGATAGGATGGTGGTAGATACCCTTGGCCACTTTGATCGGGATATCTTGACCCCCAATTCTTCGCCTTCGTCAGAGTATGTGTCATCGGAGACTCCAAGTTCTTTGTATGTCGCGGTTGGTTCTGCCATGACTGCTGTTTAAAAAGGCCTTCGCTGGTTTCGAGTTTGGTCGGAATTTTGGTTTTTGATGATGAATGAGTACTCGGAGAGCGACGATTCATTCTTCGACGGCATTGCAGAAGATCGACTTCACCTCCTGTTCGTAGCACGTGTATTTTGTTTGGACTTGAACTTCGGATGGTTCAAAGCTCCGGATCCTCTTCTTCTGTTCCGAGGTGAGTATTGGGTTGCAATTCAATCCACGGTTCACGAGTCTACTCGATCACTTGTCACATATAAGGCCATAAGATCCAGACTTCGGTACACAACGACAATTTCTTTCGCGGATCGCCGAACAAACTATAGGACATGCGCCATAACAAATGTTCCCTGTGGCTCTGGGCGAGTACGAAACGGGATGCCTCGACTATCTTTCATGCTCTCAGGTGTGTCGAGTAATTAGAGCTGAGTGCTACCTTACGTACCTCGTCCTGAAATGGACAATTAGTCGGCGAGGGTAATCGGCGACATTCGTCTTTAATGACATTGAGTCAACCTGAGAGGTATAACTTGGTGGTGCTGCCTCACTCCTTATTCTCTAAACCGCTGTTCATCCACAATATAATATTTGTTGCCCGTCACTGCGTTTACCCACGATACACCAAGCCACCATTCAACCCCAGCCGCCATGTTGTTCGCTTCAAGATTAGTGCTCAGGATTGTATCGCTCACGCTGGGCCTTCCTATCATCCAGGTAAATCTTTCAGGGTGGTTCACCATTCGCAGATCTATATCTGACAAACCTTGCCTAGTATCGACAAGGAAATGACGTCAATTCTGTCAGAAAGCTGGGGTTGTAGGCGTAGCCTCAGTACTGTACGGGGTACAACTGAGTACGCTACCCCTTTATATAGGAGATTCTCTCTTTTTATAGACCTCCTTATATATTTATATATTTATTATAATAATAATTCAAGTTTAATCAATTGTTTCATAATCTATTTAAATATTAAGATCATTACTTCACTTAATTACTAAGTATTTATTATTATAACATAATTATCTATACAATACCGGTGGATCACGCAAAGATATATTAAGTAAAGGGGTTAATATAGTCTTTAATAAAGTGGGTAATAAAATTTATATATTTATTAAAAGAGTGGGAGAAATCCCCTATTATATACTCCTCTAAATGACCCCTATAACAGGTCCATTATAACTCCAACTACCCCTTAAAAGTATTAAATCCATTACTCTTAATAACTAAAGCATAATCCTTAAAGACTATTATAATATCATTTAAATGACACTCCTTATAATAATATAAAAAATTATATAACCCTTATAAACTAACACCGGTAATACTTCTTTAAAAAAAATCTAATATAATAAAAAAGTAAAAGTAATATAAACTTTAATAAGTCAAAAAAGAAACGTTCCTCTAAAAACAATACGTTAAAAAACATAATAATACATAATATATAAAAGGAAAAAAGCCAAAATAACAATGACATAAGAAATAAAAAATAAAAAATTATTAGAAAAAAAAACCAAGAAATGTCAAAAAATAAAATAAACATAATAACTCATAATAAAAGCCTAAAAAGGTCTAAAATCCACTTATAACAACTTTATACTAATTATATTAAAGAAATTATTAATTTAAGGCCAAAAATTAATAATATATAAATTAAGTAAAATTCATTAATAACTTAAATAAGGCCCATGAATTTTCTTATTATCCCCTTATTCTATATATACTTTAAAACCTCCCTAAAATTTACACCTTTCTTTAATAATAATAAATTACTATTAATATATTAAAATCTATTAATTTTATATTAAAACTAACATAATCTTAAAAACTTCTTAACTAATAATTTTAATCTATTAATAATAAATCAACCATTTTTTAAATTAATACTTGAACTTATTTTAAGGCCGTTTTAGTACTATATCTTAATTGACAGCTTTAGCTGTCTCTACGTTTTCTTGAATTTTAAGAGCCTCAGGCATTTACTTGGTCACGCGGAAATCTTTACACTAGTTTGATTTTCCTAGTAGTGAAAAAAATCTGTTAATTTTACCTTCCTCTGATTAGTCATTAATACATGGACTAAGCTTTAATTAAGTTGTGATTAAAATGTGATTTATGGTCTTATAACATTTAAAGAGTAATAAAGGGTGGTGTTGATTATACGACATATAACAAAACCTTAGGAGTGCGGGAGTACGGGAGTATGGGAATACCCGCGTTTAGTTCAAAAAGTCCCACTTTTAAAAGGGAATTTATTTAAAAGTCGTGTATTATTATAAGCTTTTAAGTAAAATATAAAATAAGACCTGTTTTAAAATTAAATTAATTGATTGATTAAATTGGCTTTTTTAAATTTATAATGCTTAATAAGCTTATAAAGATATTAATTATTAAAGAAATAATTTAAAAAAAATTAAAAGTTATACATTATTATGAGTTTTTAAGTAAAATATAAAATAAGACCTGTTTTAAAATCAGCTTAATTAACTTATTAAAGTGGCTTTTTTAGATTTATGATTATTAATAAAGTTATAAAGATATTAATTATTAAAAGAATATTTTAAGGTTTTTATTATTTAAAAGTCATACAGTACTATGAGTTTTTAAGTAAAATATAAAATAAGACCTATTTTAATATCAATACTTATAATATTACTTATAATATTACTTATAATATTACTTATAATATTACTTATAATATTACTTATAATATTACTTATAATATTACTTATAATATTACTTATAATATTACTTATAATATTACTTATAATATTACTTATAGTATTACTTATAATATTATTACTTTTAATATTACCACTTTTAATAATATTATATTAAAGTTAAGTAATATTAAAGCTGTCACCTATTAATCTCTGATTGGTCCCCTAGTATTAATAATAATATAATACTGATTCCAATGCCATTTAACGCCCTCGTAATTACTTACTATAAATATTACATTTAATGTATCCACGCCTAGACGCGTAATTCAAAGTACTCTTATGTTTTTAACAACTTAAAATAAATAAAAAATGCAATTATTACACTAAGTGTAAAAAAAATGCCGCTTTATAAATAAATCCTTAAAAACCACCCATAATCCCGGCTTACAAATTAGCCATAAATCCAAAGAAAATCCAATTATATTTTATATTTAATATAGATATAGTTCCCTTAATTTATTAACACTAAGTTTAATACTTTAATTTATATAATTAATGCCGTATCATTTATTCTCATGAACCTCTTTGCTACCATAAAATCAATTACCGCTATATTATTGATTATTTTAGTAAAGGCACTAAAAACAAAAAACTAGCTGGCGTTTGTTTTATTAAAAAAAACTTAAGCCCTTCAAGTTGGACTTGGTCAGTTTGTTAATACTCAGCTGGTATATAACCTAATATAATATTTAATTCGAATTAATAATCAATCCGTATATAAAACCTAAATATTTAAATTGGGAAAATAGTAATGGCTTTAGGTCACATTAATAAAATAATATCTGGCGTTTACGTTTAGGCTATAAAAGCTTAAAGCAAGCGCAAGGCTCTTGTTAAAGTAGGACTTAATAGTAAACGCCTTCATTGCGGTACTCTAATGATAAAAAAAGGGTTTAAAACTATTTGCGAATAGCTTATACGGTATAAAAATTAAGGAATAGGCCCTATTTTGGATTAATTTCATAATAAATTCTTTATAACTAACAAATTGCCATTACTTAGGCGCGTCTTTAGTCAAGCAAGTGGGGACATGCCTAAACCACTACTTTTGGCCTTAACTCTTAAAAGTCACTAATAACACTTATTAATTATACTACCTATAATGGCTTAGATCATGTGATTCTAGTGTTAGTAGACTCTCTTTTATATATAGATTAATATATTAACTTATGTAATTTATTCACTTAACTTCTTTAATGTGAATATTTAACTTAAAGTAAGTGATATTATTACTTTTGAGATATGAACTTTTAACATTAATTAATAATAAGGAATGGCTTTTATATATAACGATTCTTTTGTGAGATAGATTAAGAGAAATCACTTAATTAATATAAGGATTTATTTATAAATTAGGCGGCATTTATATGGAAAGATTGAGAATTGTAATTTACACGAATAGGAACAACATAAGGTTAAATATATATAAATAAGCCTAGGTATAGAAATACTTGTCACTTTTATATTTTATAACTTTCCGTAATTTATCCTTAAGTTCTTTAATCTATTTATTAATCTCTTTAATGGGTATTAACGCTTATTCGTCTTTTTACGCCTTTATACATTCGTCTTTAGTATGGCAGTGTAAAAATTTTTGAGCTCATATATAATCTTACGCTCTTTCAATAAGGTTTAAGTCTGGAGACTATATAGGTTATATGATTTGTGAGATATTAAGAAGGGACATAATCTTATTAATATATTTGGACTAATGAGTAAGCGCATTGTTCATTATTACTTTAATTTTTTTATGGCGTCATATAAGTATTCATAGATTTTCTTTTATTTATAATTCTTTAATTTACGAATTAAGAAATGGTTTAATGTACTTAAAGGTAACGCGTAGCTAATTTATGCCTTTTGCTTTCTAGTCTTAACAAATCGTTCTATTGTATTTTTTTATAGTTTACTAATATTAGTCTTTTCCTTTTACACTTAATACCTTTTATACTTATTGTTTTTTTTTCAATAATTAAATTTTATACGTGATTAATGGTTATTGTGGAATACTTATATCTTTGGCTTATTTAAGTAAAGCGAACTTGGCTTTAAGTCTTGGTGCCTCTTTTTTTATTTTATTTTTAAAAGCTCGTTAATTTCTTTTACCTCTTTCATAGTCTTTTTATAAAAGATTTGAGTAGGTCTAGGAGGCTTTCCTCATTTAATTGTACTTATAAACTTAGCCTTTTGATAGTCCTGTTTTATGGTGGATTATTTAACGTCAGGGTATAAATATTTTTTGGGATTATGCTAATAACTTAGTCTTGTGTTTTTTTTAACATTGGCCTAATCAATGAAGATAATCGTCTTTAAATTTATCATAAGTAAGTATTCTGTAAGTTATACTCGTTTTTGTCTTAAAAACGCGTTTAAATCGGGCTTTTCACTATTAAAAAAGTGATATTAACGATACTAAAAAAGGACTCACTTTAAAGTTGATTTAAAATAATCTAAGTGGTCCTCGTGGATAATTTATAAGGCCGTTTTATAGTAAAATAAATAAGTCTTTGTGATTTTATTTATAAGTTCTTTCTTTTAATTATCTATAAACACCTTAAATAATGCCTTTTCTTTGGTAAATTATAAACATTCATGACATCTTATAAAGGCTTATAATATTTTTAGTACTCGTTTTTGTTTTTTTAAATCTTAAAGATAGTCCTTTAGTCTTTATTATAAAATTTACCAATAAAATAGCCGTTTTTACCGTTACTGCTTTGATATAATTGTCGTTACATTCAAGTAGTACCACGTATTTTAGAGTTTAAATCTCTCGAATAAACACATAATAAGGGTAAAATCCTTCAGTGGTTTATGTGTATAAAAGAAAGAGGAGTTCTATACAAAGCCCCCCCCTTAAATGCTCGATAAGCAAGCACATGACTAAAAACGTGACTATTAAACCAACAATAATATTATGTACTGAACTTTGGTAGAAATCTTTTTCTAATCAGTTTTATAAATTTATGGCTTTTTCCTTTTAATCTTACGAATCTTTAAAGGCATTTTATAAGTTATTTGATTAAAAAATAGAAGAATTATTTACGTTGGAAAAGAAAGTGTTTTCATTAAATTCGCGTTATTTTATTGTTTTGGGCACAGTTCATTTATTTGACTAAAGACGTGTCCGAGTATGTCAATTATTAAACGCTTTTCCTTTATGGTACTAAATTTATTAATACATTCATATGATAAGAAAAAGTTTGTACAAACAACAATAAAAAGCCTTAAAAAATCAAGCTTATTAACCACCATATTAATAATAATTGCCATAGCAATTAATATATTAACGCCGGTAACCATAGTATATAATTCGAAAGCAAGCATTACACAAGTAACTCTTTTATATTTAATAAAACTAATATGAATAATATTGCCATTAAAAATAAACTTTATATCCCCCTTTAATTCGGTTCTAATTGTTATTATAAAACCAATGTAGGAACTCAAATCCTTATTATTAATAAAAACCCATTAACAAAAACGTAAATCTTTACTAAATGTAAATTTATAAGAATATACTGTAACCCTCTTTTTAAATTATTTATTTATTATTAAAAACGCAAATTTAAGGCCTTAGTATTATTTATTATAAGATTTTAAAATTAAATTACCACTAAAAGATCAAATATAACTTTTGGCTAATGAATTATAATAATACTAGGGTACCAATCAGAGATTAATAGGTGACAGCTTTAATGTTACTTAACTCTAATATAATAATATTAAAAGTGGTAGTATTAAAAGTAATAATAGTATAAGTAATATTATAAGTAATATGGCCTGTGTATTAATAATAATTATATTAAAAAAGCTTTAAATTATTAAATTATTAAATTATTTAATTATTTAATAAGTACTTTATTTTATAATTTACTTAATAGTTTAATAAGTAATATTATATATATATTAATTATTTTTTAAATCGATTTTTTATAAAAAGAAATCATTAAGATAAATCTTTAATATTTAAATTATAATAATAATATTTTTATTTTTAAATATGTTCTTTTATTTTAATAATTTTTATTAATTATATTTCTTATAAATAGCCGTTTATTAATTTATATATTAAAATAAGATGAAAATTAGTTTAATTATAATCATATAATATTTTTTATTAATTAATATTTTTATAATAATATTGATTATTATAAATTTAAAAAAGCCATTTTAATAAACTAATTAAGCCGATTTTAAAATAGGTCTTATTTTATATTTCACTTAAAAACTCACAATAATATACGACTTTTAAATATTAATAAATTCAAAATGCTCTCTTAATAATTAATATTTTTATAATAATATTAATTATTATAAATTTGAAAAAGCCATTTTAATAAGCTAATTAAGCTGATTTTAAAATAGGCCTTGTTTTATATTTTATTTAAAAATTTATAATAATACACAACGTTTAAATAAATTTTCTTTAAAAATAATTGTTTAATAATTAATATTTTTATAATTATTATAATTATTATAAATTTAAAAAGGCGATTTTAATAGGCTGATTAAGCTAATTTTAAAACAGGTCTCATTTTATATTTTACTTAAAAACTCATAGTGATGCACGACTTTTAAATAATTTCTTTTTAAAAATAATCTTTTCATAATTAATACTTTTATAATTATAATAATTATTATAAATCCAAAAAAGCCATTTTAATAGGCTAATTAAGCTGATTCTAAAACAGGTCTTATTTTATATTTTACTTAAAAACTCATAATAATATACGATTTTTAAATAAATTCCCTATTAAAAGTGGGGCTTTTTAAACTTCCCGCACTCCCGCACTCCCGCACTTTTAAGGTTTTGTTGCATATCGTACAATTAACACCACTTTTTATTACACTCTTAAAGCATTATAAAAGTCACGTTCTAATCACAACGGAGTCAAAGCTTAGTCCACGTATTAATGACCAATCAGAGGAAGGTAACATTAACAGATTTTTTTCATCACTGGGAAAATCAAGCTAGTATAGAGGTTTATACGTGTTAAAGTAAATGCCTGAGGCTCTTAAAATTCAAGAAAACGTAAAGACAGCTAAAGCTGTCAATAAATTATATAAGCGCGTTGTTTTATATAGGCTTTTTATAATTACTTTTTTTAATATTAATTAGTTTAATTTTAGCCCTTTATCTTTTTTAAAATATATAAAAATTATTTCTTTTTATTGACAGCTTTAGCTGTCTTTACGTTTTCTTGAATTTTAGGAGCCTTAGGCATCTGCATAATTACGCGGAAATCTTTACACTAGCTTGATTTTCCTAGTAGTGAAAAATTTTCTTGATTTTTACCCTCTTATGATTAGTCATAAATACATGGACCGAGCTTTATTTATAGCGTAACCTGCGGCCTTATGATTATTCCAAAAGTTAATACTCAAACTTCACCTAAGCCTCAATAATAACTCAACATATTAATTGTTAGCTATTATCTTATAATGCCCTTTTTTATTATTACCACCTTTTTTACTACCGCCATTCCTTTTATTATTATTATAATTTGTTATAATATGAAATACGCCTTTAAAGGCGAATTATAGCTTTTAAGTTTTTTTTTAAAAGAATAGTAAAATTCTTAAAATATGCTTTAATTATTAAAAGCTTGTTATGTCTTAGCGTAAAACAAAATCTATAAAATCCTAGCTTTTAATTCCGCGAGATATAGGCTTTATTGCCCCTTTACGTAAGAGTCCCCAAAAGCACACGTTTACTTCATTTTTACTTATTCCCGCCGATTCTTTATTAATTGATACTATCCCCTTCCGTAAAAGCCCTCAAAAATACGCCGGCACTAAACCTTCACTTAATAATATTTCCTTTCTACTTTAACAATTACGTTAATTACTTACTCTTAAATTAATTATAATTCCAAATGAAAACGACAATGTATCGTTTTTATTTTGACTCCCTCCCTCCGCCTAACCACCGCTATTAAACTACGATTTATTTCCCATACCTTTTACCTTCCCATGATATACCCGACCGTAGTTCCTAACTTTAAATATATAAAACAAATTTAAAGAATAAGAGATTTATGAAAAAAACAAAATGTAAATAATGTTCCTAATGCGAAAGCAGGAATTACCA
Organism: Helotiales sp. F229; assembly: GCA_002554605.1. Lineage (NCBI taxonomy): Eukaryota > Fungi > Ascomycota > Leotiomycetes > Helotiales > Helotiales sp. F229. The sequence continues at coordinate 2,651,409 of MXAW01000010.1, forward strand.
TTTGTATTACAAAAAAACAAAATAAAAATTCAAATTATTTTACCTGTATACTAACCGCTAGTTTATAAAAAGTTATCACATTTTACAAATGCCTTTATTGTTGGTGCAGTACCGGTGGATTACGCAAAGATATATTGAAGCAAAGGGGTTAATATAGTCTTTAGTGAAGTGGGTGGTAAAATTTGTGTATTTTTAAGAGAGTGGGAGAGATCCTTTATTATATATTCTTTTGAATGACCCCTGTAATAGGTCCGTTTCAGCTCCGACTACCCCCTGAAATTGTTAGATCCATTACTTTTAGTAGCTAAGGCATAACCCCTAAAGATTATTATGATATCATTTCAATGGCGCTTCCTATATAGCATAAAGAGATTATATAACCCTTATGAATTAATACCAGCAATACTTCTTTTTGGAAAGATAAATTGGAATTCCAATATAATAAGAAAAAAGCAGGGGTAATGTAAACTCTAATAAGCCAAAAAAAAAGTTTTATAAAGACAATGCGTTGAAAAGCATAATAATATGTAATATATAAAGTAAAAAAAGCCAAAATAGTAATAATATAAGAGATGTAATATTAAAATTATTGGAAAGAAAGATTGAAAGATGCTGAGAAATAGAATAATGCAATAATTTATAATATGGGCCTAAAAGAGGTCCAAAATTTATTTGTAATAATTCCATACCAATTGCGTTAGGGGAATTATTGATCCGGGGCCGGAAATTGATAATATGTAGGTTAAGCAAGGTTTATTAATAATTTAAGCAAGGTCCATGGATTTTCCTATTGTTCCCTTATTTTATATATATTTTGAGGGTTCTTTAGAAATTCACTTTTTTTTTCTTAATAATAATAAATTATTATTAATGTACCAAAATCCATTAATTTTATATTAAAGCTGATATAATTTTAGAAATCTTTTAATTAATAATTTTAATTTATTAATAATAAGTTAATTGTTCCCTAAATTGGTATTTGGACTTGTTTTGAGGCCGTTTTGGTGCCATATTTTAATGCTAATAATATTGTAGTGCCAATTCTGGTGTTATTTAATGCCTTTGCGATTACCTATCGTAAATGTTACGTTTGGTGCATCTGCGCTTGGGCGCATGGTTTAGAGTATTCCTATGTTTTTGACAATATTAAATTAAAGAAATGCAATTATTGCATTAAGCAAAAGAAAGAATGCTGCCTTATAAATAAATCCCTAAGGATTACCTATAATCCCGACAACCATAGCATATAACTTTAAAGCAAGCATTGCGCAAGTAATTCTTTTGTATTTGATAAAGCTAATATAAATGATGTTACTATTAAAAATAAATTTTGCATTCCCCTTTGATTTAGTTCCAATTGTTATCACAAAATTAATTTGGGAATTTAGATCTTTGTTATTAGCAAAGGAATTATTAACGAAAACGTAAATTTTGGCTGATTGTAAGTTTATGAGAATATACCATAAACCTTTCTTTAAATTATTTATTTGCCATTGAAAATGCAGATTTAAGGCTTTAATATTATTTATTATGAAATCTTAATGTTAAGCTGCTATTAAAAGATTGAATATGACTTTTGGCTAATAAATTATAGCAATATAAGCTCCACAAGCATGTTGCTCCATATAAGCCTTTTTGTAATCACTTTTTTTAATATTAATTAGCTTGATTTTGGCCCCTTATTTCTTTTAAGATATATAAAAATCATCTCCCTTTATAATAATAATGCAATCATTAAACATAAGGGGTTTGGAGGCGTTTAGGACCTAAATTGGCTTTATCAAAAAATCCGCATTTGCAATTTCCGTCTACTCCCTAACTAAGAAATCATCATTTCCCAAAATCAAGGTGTTATTTGTTTGCATTTTAATCATTTTAAATTTTTAATTATTTTTGATATTAATTAATAAGCAAGGATTGTACGTGGAGGTTTTTATTTATAATTTCTTAATATAGTGTTTGTGATAAGTATTAAATTAATGATTTCCTGATTTTGGAATATTATATAATAAGAGCATTATTATAAATATTATGTTAGGAGGGAATTTATTTGCAATCTCTTGGGGAGGCCATATAAAGATGTTTTGAAAAAGCCTTATTTGTACTTATATATAAGCTTAGGTAATATCCCGAAATGTTAAATATGATTTGGATTTGTTTTGGACCTTTTTTAGTTGCCTAATTGCGGATACTAAGAAAATAAGCAATTGTTGGCTTATGCATTGGATTATTAGAGATTAAGTTAATATTTCCCTTTTGCTTTTGTTATTAAAGCATTGGATAATAAGTTTCGATTTTTTATATGGCGTTGAGGTTTTCTTTCCTTTAATTTTGTTTATCATTTTGGATTTGAAAATGCGTTAGCCTTTTACTTTGGGATTTTTTTTTAAATAAATGTAAAAACCCTTTTTTAATAAATGCCTTGTATTTTATTTAATAAGATTGCTGGAATAGTGCTTTAAAAGTGGTGATCTTGCTTTTATTTCAAAATTTGATGAAAAGCTTTTAATCTCTTGTTTCTTTTTTAATTAAAAATACCTTAGCATTATAATTATTATTAATTGTTGGTAATTTATAAATGGGTTATATAAATGGGAGCTTGATAATAATTTGGAATGGTTTTGGAATTGATTTGGGCATATTATTAACTAATAATCCGGGATCAGCAGTGATTTTAGTCGATTTAGGTATGCTATTAATTAATAATTTGGGATTAGGAATTATTTTTGTGAAATCCTTTAATAAATTTTCTTTTTAATGCTTAATGTTTAATATATTTGTTTTAAATGGGCACATAAGTATTGATTAAAATATGCGAATCCGATTATTATTTATGGCAATCTTGCAGAATTTGCTATTTATTTTTAAGAATTTATATAATTTTTTTTATCTTTTATTTTTATTTTTATTAGAACTTGATCTTTTAAGTATAGGTCATATATTGAAGTAGTACTAGGGCCGTTTCAAATCGCCAGCGCATTATTGATTTTGCGGGTTACATAAATTCATTTTACTTTTTTTATCGCCTTTTTAATAATAATAGCGCATTGCTTAATGAACGGACTTAAAGGGTTTAACTCCATTATTTTAGGGTAAGCTTCAAAAATAAGCAATATAGGAATTAGCCCATTAAATCCAGCTATATCGTTTACTGCTTTAATTGCCATTTACAATTGATTTTTATTATTTAATTTAGGGTACTTTTTTGTAATAATTTTGTAGGCATATTAAAGTAAATAATGATATTTCTCCATCTTGCCAATTAAGTGGTGTACTTTCATAAAGATAAGCTTTAAAATACTCCCAATAAAGCGTAAAAAGCTGCGGAATTTCTTAAAATTAAAATTAGTCCCATAATCATATATAATAAAATTAAGAGGTCCAATATATATATCTATTCATATTAACTTAAAAGCATTGAATATAGCCCAAGCCGCGGCCAAATCAGGTTTCTTCTAAAATAGCTTCGCTGCCCTAAAGCCGGTGGCTTTATTAATTATGTGAAGGGCATATCTTTTTTCAAATTGTGCTATATTAACATAAATTATATAATTAAAATTTACATTATTTTGTAGCTTAAATTAAAATTTATATAAAACATTTGCGTATTTCTAGCAATACTCACATATTTCCTTAACTTTAAGCATAATATCAAAATTAGGAATATAGCCAGCTTGATTTAATAAGTGTTGTAGGCATTACATTGAAGGGTGCCCAAATTGCCTATATAATCTTTAAATCTTCATTTCAATTAAATAATACGCATTAATTATATTAGTTAATAAATCCAATAATTACTAGTGCTGGTTTAGGAAAAGCTATGAATGGCCTTGTTTTCGTATAATTAAGTGTTTTTTTTACCCTAAATTAACATATTCCATAGGTTATTATATTGGGCATTAAACTCATTTAGCTACTATAAACATATTTGGAATAGGATATTTATATTTACAATTATAAATTCCATTGGCTTAGCAAAAGTGCTAATTATTGCTATTTTTATAAACAAGCGGGAATTGGCTTTGAATATAATTCAATTTTGCCTTGCTTAGCTTATATTAAGCTTAATATTTTAAATCCATTACAAAGCTTGTAATTGATTGATGCTTCCAATATTCTTGTTTAAGGCTTCAGTGTTAATAAGTAAATTTTAAAAGAATCGATTTGTTTATTGCGTTGTGTAGGCCTTACTTTTTAAAGGTTTTCTAATTCTATTTTCCAAAATATAAGCCGCTTTTTGCTTCTTAAGCTATAATAACACCTCCCTTGCATCATACTTGGTTTTATTTGCTATAAATACCATTATGAAGTTCGCTGTACTATTGCCATTATTACTATTTAATTCCCCTTAAAAATCATCATTTAATGAAATGTTTGATTTATTATTTTGGAAATTATCCTTATATCCTTTAAATTGGGTCCAATTTAAGTTTGAATCAGGTTCATATCTTTTAATATATACTAAATAGGCTTTAAATAAGCTTTTTATAGCTTCTATTTTTTTCGCTTTTTAATTAACAAAATACTTTGTTTTTGCAATATCTTGTTTTTTTAAAAATATTGGCTATTATAGCAATCTTTTTTTTACAAATAATGCATTTAAAATAGCTTGGCCTAGGCCAAAATTTGTCCCTATGTTTATTATCTTATAAAAACTTCATTCTTTTATTTAAATAATATGCACTTCCTTTGGCAATATAAGATCGGTAACAATTTGGATTCAATTTAAAGGTCCTTTCAACTTATGATCCCAGCTTATGTATTATCTTAATGCCAATAGCAAAACGGAGGCCGTTTATTAAAATAAGAAACATTGATAATACTTTAAATAAGACTATTTTAAAAATTGGATTGCTTAATACTCCCTACAATAGCTTATCTTAAAGCGTTTTATCATTTTTTATATTATTATCCTTAAGACCTAATTAAAGGCTTTACAATTCCTTGGCAAAGTTCTTTAATTAACTTAGCACTGGTTTACCCTTTTAATATAATTTAGCTTGAAATAATAAAAAGATTAAGCCGAATTATTAACTAAGAAATCTATTTGCATGCTCCTTTATTTCAAAATTGCCTTAGATAGCCGTAATAAGATCCTTAAAAGAATAACCCTTATTTTAAAAATACCAATAATAATACGTACTAGCTCCATTTCATAGCATAAACAAAAAAGCTTAGTTCTAAATAAAATTATTAATAAAAGCTTACTAACATAAATTAGCAAAAATATGTAACTTTTTATTAAAGTGATTCTTGGCGCTATTATACTAAAGCTTTTTTAAATATATTTTGCTAAGATTTATCAAGGATTTAGCTTGGTTTAAGAATAATGGGTTTATTACAAATTATGAAAGCCGTATTGGTTTGAAATAAGGTTTGATAAATTTTGGTGCCATTATAAAAGGGGGTAATGTCCTATCCTTTAAATAAACATTTGGCGGTGATGCTAAATTGGGCAATGTATTATTATTTGGTTTCTACTTTGATTTATTTTTAAGGGGCCCCTTACCAAAAGTAAATGAAAATTCCTTTTTTAAATTAATAAATGGCATTGCATTATATAAATCCTTTTTTATAATATTAACTTTAATAAGGGCAAAGGTGCTAAGCAAGTTATTTTAATATTCTGGTGTAATGCCCAATGTCTTTTTTATTAATACTAAAGGTGTTTAACCCTTTTTGATCTCCGGCGTAAAAGAGAAAGGGGTTTGCGCAGGTATAAGAACTCTTGATTAATTATAGATGGGTTGTATAAAAGGTGTGAATATGTCCTAAACGTGATTTGAAACAAATTTTGAGTATATTCGATTTTACATTTTCAATTGTTTTTTAGGCTATTTGTTTTTTTTTTAGCTCTTATTATATTCTTCAATGCATTTGTAACCTTTATTCCTTTGGCTTTCTGCATATAGCAATTATGAAATCTGAGATTATCCCTTAATTAAGTCCTCTTTTGCCTGTATATTTTCTTAAAATTGGCAGCTATCCATTTGCTAAAAAATTCCCAAAAGTCCTAAAATAAATATTCTCCTTTTATCTTCCCATTACAATAATACTTGCAAAACTCTTGCGAATACTTTATGTGATTGGCTGGCATCCCTTTAGTTCTTAACAGTATATTATTCATTAATTTTTGAATTAGTAGAATAATACTTTTTTGCTTTTTTACCAGCTTCGCAATATGCTCCCTTAATAAAAATATTATATTGGGATGGGTTCAAAATTGGTTCGGATATGATTCCTTAAATAATTTATTAATCCGGTTTTAAAATGCTGATTTAATAATTATTGTTAAATAATTGTTATATTGTGTTTGCTATAAATTATACAGCTTTTGGATTCCTAATTAATTAAAGTGCTTTCACCAATGTCCTCAAAAGGGGGAAATTATCTATCCCTTAATCCAATTAATGGCTAGGCCCTAATTAAAGGTACAAATAATTAAATGCTTTAAATCAACTTTGCAATCTAAGACCTTGCTATCTATGATATAAATTAACCACTAATTAATATTGGTGCAATACCAGTGGATCACGCAAAAATATATTAAAACAAAAGGGTTAATATAATTTTTAATAAAGTGGGTAATAAAATCTATGTATTTCTAAAAAAGTGGAAAAAATCCCTTATTATATACTTTTTCAAATAACCTTTATAACAGGTCCGTTCCAGCTCCAATTACCCCCTAAAACTGTCAAATCCATTACTCCTAATAGCCAAGGCATAACCCCTAAAAACTACCATGGTATCATTCCAGTGGCGCTCCCTGTATAGCATGGAGAAATTACATAACCCCTGTGGACCAACATTTATACTTGCCTTTTTACTTACCCCTTAAATGCGCTTATTTTTTTTGGCTTTGAGCAATGACCCCTTTTCTTTTTTCACGAATTCTAAGCTTATTTACATTTAATGGGATAATAGTCAAAAGTCATTAGCCACTAAAAACGCTAAAAGAGCCGCCGCCTAAGCACTTAAAAATGTAAGACTCGCTCAACGAAACGCCTCATCGCCTTCTTTACCTTATCTTACGGCGTTGATTTTTTAATCAAATTAAAGGGATAAAATCCTTTAAATCTAATTAATATTAAAAGAAGTTGTATTAAATAAAGATTAATTGAGAATTCGCCGATTTTACGTTAAAATATTATAAGAAAAGATAACAACTTATAGTCGTTATAATGAGAAGTGGTTTAATATGTATTTAAAAGACATTAGCGGCGTAATAATATATTACTAGTATTAAAATCAAGATAAAAATCACTTAAAAGGGCCGTTTTTAATAGGGGTTAAGAACAAGATAAACTTAAGGCTAATACTTATATAATTCCCTATATTTCTTTAGCTTAAAAAGATAATAATTATGTTAGTCCACGTTTATATGATTATTAAAAGATATCGTCGCCATTAATATAAGTACATTAATTACTGTATTTGTTTTATTTAAAATAATGTTAGGTTTTTTAATTGTTTACCTTTCCTTTTTAAAAATATGAACATAATTATTTTAAGGCTTAAAGGTAATAAAAACAATGCCTAAATCACATAGTAATTTTAAGGGGACTTTAATATGCAAAGATAGGCCGTTACTTAATAGCTTAAATATTTCAAATATTATCACTTAGATTTCCGCTATATTAACATTAATAAAGGCGCATTAAATTTTTTACCCCTTAGGTCAAATAAAGCCAACCTTTTCTACCTCCTTTCTACCGCTAAAAAGAAAAATTTACTAAGCGTTAATAGCGCGGGTAATAATTTTATTAAAAACGCTAATGCTAAAATAAATAAGGGCACTCCTATCCCTTTTCTAAAAGAGTCCATGGTCCCTTTAATTAAGGAAGACACTACTAAAATAAACAAACTTTTGGCGAAGATATTAAAAAGAAGTGAAAAAATTACTGCTAATGCTCCTGGCTATTAATTAACCCTTATTTTTGAATTTCAACAAGATAATCACATCTTTTCTATGGCTTTCCCCTACTTTTTCCCTAACAGCGCTGGCGATTTAATTAATCTTTAATTTTGCGTAATTACTTTAATTAAGTATAGCCAACACCTTTTAAAATACAAAAACGATTAATTTAATACTTACCCACGACTTCGTTTTTTTATCTTTAACCTTCTTATGCGCTTTAAGTCGACTAGTAAGGCGTGATTTTTTATTAAAATAAACGCTGATGTTATTAAATTAAATTTATTAATACTTTAAACGCGGCTAAATGAGGACCTTTCCCTTTTACCGCGTATTATACGCTAAGGGAAAAACATTCCTAAAACCAGACCGTACTAAAAAAAGCGCGGCTATAACTTTAAGGCACTAGCTAAATTTTGTAAGAATAATTTAATTAACTTTAAAACATTTAGCGTTATAAATATGTAATAAGATGACTTATAATAGCACATGCCGTGATATAAAAAGTGAAAAGTCGCCATAATACTCGGGAAAAGTAATATTATATAAAAAAATGTTTAAAACTATTCCCATATTATCGCTAATTACGTTTACCTTTGTTTTAAAGCATTTCTTAAAAAAATTATTAAATATTCCTTTTCTTACAACAACTTTTGATTTTAATAAGAATAGCAAAATCACGGCAATGGGTATATACATGGTATTTTCTAATTTAAAAGCGGCTTAAAAAAATTATTTTAAATTTTAAAGGAAATAATTAAATTTGTTGACTTTTAGAAAAACAAGATTACAACATAAAATCCTGCTTTAATGCATTGCCCTAATGTTTAACACTTATCGTCTCTCCTATTTCATTAAATCAAAAATACTAAAAATCAACTTACAGCTCTCGTTAATTAATTTTAAATCCATTGGTAATATAGCCACGCCTATTGTTTTTGTATAAATAAAAAAATAAAAATCATAATATGCTAATTTTATTACCCCCGCCTTTTAGCCATTAAGGCGTTATATAACAATAAGATAAATCCTAAGCGCTATTAATTTAAGCCTTAACGAAATGCCGAAAACATTAACCCCTTTTGCCCGCTGCTTGTTTTGGGATAAATGGCAAATATAAATATGCAGATATTCATAAGCTTGCATGGCTTATTAAAATATTATGATAAATATTACTCAAAAGCCAAAAAATCCTCATTTATATATAAAAAGCTTTTTTCTCAAATTGGGAAATATATTAATTCTGCTTTTCTAATTTTCTTTTTTATTATTAAAATATTAAATAAATTAATTAATGAAAAAGACTAATCTGCGCAAAAAGTTTGCCATATCATTCTTGGCCTCCCACAATAAAAATTAAGCCGGGTTTTTATAAGTTACGACTGCCGCCTAAACAAAAATGCCAGCTTTAACATAACCATTAAAGCCAATAGTATAAAAATCTTTTAATCGCTAATCTAAAAATATCGAGATTACGTTATTAATCCTAAAAATAAAAAAAGCCTACATAATATTACTTTTTTAAATTAATTATAATATTTTAATCACTAAGCCTTTAAGCGCAAGGGCTTTACGCGCAATAAGAAGCCTACAATAATCAATTACTTCTTAACCTATAAAAACTCCGCCATTTTTAATAAGTATAAAATTTATTATTAAATTAAGCTTATGCTCTATTACCCCCATAAGGCCGTCAAAAAGCTTTTTGTAATATGTGATAAAAATTACAACAGCTTTAATTAAGCCTATAATATATATCTAAAATTTTATCATTACCCAAATCGCAACTATTACGACCCCCTGGATTTTCTTAACAATATTTAAAAAAAAAGATAAATTTAAATTAACATTATCTTAAACTTTTAAGGCGTTTATTAATTAAGAACAATACGCTTATCATAATCCTTAAAATAATAAAGCCATTATAATTAATCTTAATGACCTGAGGCACCGGCCTATAGATTTAAAAGAGGGCTGGCTTAGCCACGTTAAAAAATACAACATTTATAAAAATTGGCTTAAGGTAAAAAAAGCAAAAGCATAATTTAATAATTTAACTATTATTATTGGCAAAGGCTATAACATTATATGCTTAAATAGCAAGCAAGCCAAATTTTGCACTAAGTTCATAAACCACTTTACGGCTGTCTTTGTAAAAGATAAGCCCCCTTAAATGCTTGATCAGCTTAATGGCAAAGTAAAAACTGGCAAAACCTTTATTATTAAAACAATTAGCCTTAAATTTTAAACAATGGCTACGGCCGCGGGTAAAAATAATCCTATGCTTAGGGTTGCCCCAATAGGGGTTATTACGCATAAAATATACAAAAGTACTTTTTATAACCTTTTTAAAATTCTTATCAAAAGTAAGGCAATAAATAACTTTCCTAATACCTTAAAGCAAATCTAAGCCAAATTTAAAAAACGTTTATTACATTTTTATAAATAAGAAATCCATATTTAACTTAAAGGTTTTAACTATAATCAAGCGCTACTACCAACAAGTAAAACCCGGCGTCGACTTATCATTTAGGGGAATAAGCCTATAACTGTATAGAGATTTCTTTTAATTCCCTCTTATTACTGGCGTTGCCTTATATAAAAACATTATAATTTTAATAAAGGCAAAAGCAGGGCGGGCTCTTTATTGCCTTTTTAAGAATATGCTTTATTTTAAGTAGATTATGCGCCAACTAAAAAAAAGATGTTACCGTAATTAGCTTTTATTAATTACTTTTAAAACTCTAAACGTAAGATCTCAGCCGTAAGGGCTGGAGGCTTTTATGTATTCATATTTAAATAAACCTTTTTCCTCAAGAAATAAGCGCCTTTAAAAACGCCATCCACATTTATTATATTAAAAAAGAAATGCGCTTATATAATTACAATTAACTTAAGGCATTTAATATTTTACTCAAAGAATGTTCAATTATAAATAAAAGGTTAAAAACGCGTGATGTTACATTAAATAAGGCTAAAGGCTTAGTAAATAAGCTTATTCTTGGTATTAAGGTACATATAATATTAATGAACAACGACTAGATCGTAACAGGCCTTATAAACGGCATAATAGGAATAATAAAGGACTTATTTTAGAAGGCCGGCGTAAGCCCTCATATAAATTATATTAAGGGGATGCTGATTTGTTGGGAAAGCTATATTGGCTTAATTTATAAAGACATTAGCTGCGCCCCGGTGTTTTTAGCCCATTACTCGTTTTTATTATAAAGCGGCGCCTATAATTAAACGTAATTTCTTTTTTAAATCGCGTACGTAATAATTATATATAAAAGTTAAGAAATGTTTTTTAATAAGGCGGTAATTAACTTTATAAGTAAAAAGTATATTACCGGCTTTTTATATATTATTATATCTCACATTAAAAGGCTGTTTAAGCTACTTATTAAATCCCTATTTGACTTTAAGCGATTTAAAAAACATAATATCTTAAGCTTACGAAATCGCCAAATAAATCATGTTTTTAAGGGTTTAATTGCGCAACATTTATAGCTTAAAATGCCAACTTAGAATAAAATCTCTTCTTTTATATAATTTAATAATATATTATACTTCACTCACATAGTGTATCGTATTTTGCTTATGCTACGTAAACTTTATTTTAAAGGCTGGGCCCCTGAAATTATAAGCTTTTTAAATTTGCAGGATCAGGCGGCGGGTTATGCTTTTGGGGGGCTAAGGCTTTAAAGGCTGGCTTAGAATATAATATCTTAATTATTTTAAAATTTAAGGTAAAATTGAGTTATTTTATTTATTTTATTTATTATTTGAATTATTTAGCGTGCGCGTAAAGGGCGTGTATTATATATTGCTGGCGTTATATAAATTTAATTTTAAAGGCCGGGCTTTTAAAATCATATGCCCTTTTTAATTAAAAAAGATTCTTTACGAAAATTTATACCTAGGAATATTGACCGTTTAATTAAAGATTTTTAAATTCACTATCCTTATTACCTTTGGCCTTTAAAACGCCGCCACTGCCTTTATAAGTATAACCGCCGCTATCTTTGTAATCTTTGGCCTTTATAATACTACTGCCGCCCTCACAAGTATAATTGCCATTACTCTTATAGGCGTTATTATTGCTGCTATTAACCACGGCTTAAGCGTTGGCCTTTAAAATATTTAACTTAACCTCATTTAATTAAAAGCATATATTGTAAATAAAATACTTTAAGTTGGCATTTTAGGTATAAAACTACCCTTCAATTTCTTTAGCATAATTATGATGTCCCCAGCTATTATAATAATTATATTACATTATATTAATTTTTTCCCTATTATTATTCAAGGGGTCGTTTTTACCGCAGTAATAATTCATGATGTCATTCTCCTCTAGGGCCTTATTTGCTAATCATAAAATTGTTAAATATAAAATAAACAAGGGAAGGCAAGAGTAAAAAGGGTAAGGGGATTTATGTGTTAAGTAGGCGTTTTTAAATAATATTGATTTAAAGCCATAGGCGTTTTTCTTCTTAGCGGGAGCCTTTTAAGCCGCGCTTTTAATAACCGCATTACGCTTAGCTTTATCCGCAATTACAAGCTTATTTGCTTTGCCCTTGCCTATGGCTTTATCCGTAATTATAGCCTTGTTTTTGCGCTTTTTATTAAGGCTTTTCTTTTTAACGGCATCGTCACCGTTATTCTTTAACGCTTTTTAGAAAACCTTTTTTATATATAAGATAATAATGACTTAAAAGGCCGAAATGCGGTAAGTGCGCTTATTTTTATTAGTAAAACCAAGGGAAACGGCGTCAACGGTAAAAGAGAAAGCGTAAAGGCCATTAATGTAAGATTAATTAAGGTAATTATTATAATAATAAATCACGTTAATAAAATTAACGCTTAACGTAATTAATCTTTTAAGATAATAAGTAAGCTGGGAGGCGGGGCTAACTGTAATAGCGGCGATATTATTAATAAAGGCGTTGATGGGATTTATAATAAATGAGCTGGTAATTAAAATAGCGGCGGCGGGATAACCCTTTTTGTTAAATATACGTTTAAATTAGGCGTTATAATTGATATGCCCTAGAACATTAATGAATTTCAAGAAAAAAACGGCTATTATAATATCGCCTTTGTAAAACTTATATTTATACTTTTTTTAAACTAGGCCATTTGGTAATAAAAAGGCTTAGCCGAATTGAATAATATGGGGTGCATTATGAAGCTTTATATTTTTATTGAAGGGTAATATGAAAAGGCAGCTATGGAATTTTTTTTTAGCTATTAAGAGGTAAGCGGATAGTAAATATGGCTATTTTAATATAAAAATTATTTATATAATTTTAAATGTGCTTATTATTAAAAAATAAAGCTAAAAGCAATAATATGGCAATTAATTTTATTGGGGGATTAAATTAGCGGCGGCTGCGGACGATATTTATAGATGGGCCTCAGTTGTAGGCGGGTATAGCGGGATATTATAGGGGTTGTGGTATGGAAAGAGGGCGGGATATTGCGGGGGTTGTGGTATTAAAAGAGGGCGGGATACTGCAGGGGTTATGATATTAAAAGAGGGTGTGTAATGGCTTGGGAATAACTGCTGGCGTTAAAGGATGTGTAATGGTTTAGGAATAGCTATTAGTATTGAAGGCGCTGTTATGTAAGGCAAGTTAGTATTGGTTGGCAGGCCCCGCTAATTTACACGCGCGTGTAAGGAATAAAAGCGTTAAAAAAAGCAAACAAATTTATAAAAAGTAAATTTTGGAAAAATTTGTTAAAAAAAAGAAAGTTAAAGGTGCGTGAAATTTAGCTTTTAAGGGCGGCGCGTTAAAAAAAATTTCAAAAAGTGAATTTAAAAAATAAATTCATAAAGGAATTTAAAATTAAAAGTAAATTTTAGAATTGACTTAATAAAAGTTTAAATTTAAATTTATTTTTAAACTTAACTTTATTAACCTTTTAATAATAAACAACCTTTTAACACCGCCGTTGAATTTTAACTTCACTTATAAGCTAGGGCCATGGATCGTTAAAGTAAGCTTTAATTAAAGGCGTTAATAGCCCATAAAATAATGCCAAAAGATGTTGAAAGCTTGATTAATAGCCTTATTATCATTGTTAACACCGTTAAGCGCTATAAAAGCTAATAGAAGCTCTTAAAACAGCTAATAAGAATGTATAATGTTATAAACGATTTAATTAAATAATTTTATAAATATATAATATAAAATAAGGCATATAAATTAATAAAGATTAAGTTAAAATTCAAAATAAAGCACGGTTAGGCAAAAGAGGTTAAAAAGTCAAATTAAACCAAAAAACAAAAGAATATAAAAGCAATAAAAGAGCTTAAAAAGAGGTGGGGAAGTAAGGCGACTTTTATGCTAATAAAGGCACTTGGTGGAAGCCCATTTAATACGTTATTATAAAAAATGCGTAAGTTAGCGGAAAAGGTTAAAGCTGGTAAAAGGATTGCGTGCGTTAATAAGGCTATATATAATTAGATTACGGCATTAAGAAAAGGGGTAAAAGCCATAAAAAAGATTACGCCATTAAACATGAAAAGGGCAAATGGTATATTTAATTTGTTGCCTTTTATGATATAAAAACAAAAGCAAATTAAAATATAAATTGGCTTATTAAGGCTATTAATTGCCGGCTTTATTCATAAGTTAAAGCCCCCTTTAGCCGTAAATAAGCCATTGCATTTAAAAGGCCCGGCCTTTAAAATCAACGAATTTAAGGATATGCCCTTAAAGCCCCTTTTGGAGCCTCCCTTGGTAATAGCCTCTTAAAATTAAATATTTAATAGCCTATTACACTTCCGCTAAAAAAGTAAATGAATGCCGCTAATTATTAGCTTTGAAAATAAAGCAAATAAAAAGGGTTCCGTAATGAAAAGGCCGCTTTTAAAAAAACGGCGCCGTTATAGGTGTTTATTAAATAAAGCCGCCACTTGAACAAAAAGAATTAATAAAAGGGCGCTAATTATAAAAATGGTGGCTTTAAGGTTATTAGCAAAAATAACCAAAATGCGCCATATTTATTATAAATACCTTAAGAATATGGGCAAGAAGGTTAAGCTTTATATGAAGGCTTTATTCATAAATGCGCTTTAACAGCGCCTTTAATATATTTTAAAGTATTAAATTAAAATAAAAGATTTAAAAATAACCAATAATACTATAACGTGGTTTTAGCATAAAAACAGGCCGCCACATCCGGCGAATGGATTTGGCATATATAAATTTATTTCCTTAAATACCAAGGCTGCCTTTAACTATAATTAACTTACGCTTAAAAACAAAATTGGCAGCATTAGCACTAAGGACTAAAAGCGGGACGGGTTTATTAATGTTGACTTATTTAAGTGATAATAAAAGATTGGCTTAATTAACTTAATTTTATTTAAGTTTAAAATATATAAATATTACCTTTGGGAAATGAATAATAATAAAAACTAAGGTTAATTAAAAAACAAATTCCATTTTATGGAATAGTAACTAATAAAACAAGACCCTTTGTATTAGGCCCTTTACGCCGCCCTTTGACTAGACAAGCATTGAAGGCTGGCTTTATACCTTTATTATGCCAAGTACAATTAGCTTAGCGACTTGACGTATTTCAAACATATCAACATTAACGTGTCAAATGCGCTAGAATACGGCAAAAAAATGATACAAATTTAAGGATCGTTTTTTTTAAATAATGAGAATAAGTCCTTTATTATAATAATTTTTATTAAAACGCATTTAAGGCAATTAAAACAGCTTTGATTAAACATTTATAAATAAAATTAATAAATAAATGGTTTTATTTATAGGTTTATTAAAACAATGATAATTAAAAAGGATTAAGATAAGATTGGAATTTTGTGAAAAGCTATACTTTATAAAAAGGGGCAAGTATAAATTATAATACTTACTTTATTTCACAAGGCCAATAGGCCAGCCAGCGGGATTAAGCGTATAATGTTCCTTTGATTTGTTAATGTCTTGGATAATTGTTAATCACTGGAAATTATCAATGGGGAAACTTAAGAAGGCTTAGCTAAAGGACATAAGGAAATAGTAATTAAAAAAGCTTTGCCATTTGGGTTATTTTTTTATATCAATTTTTAGCGATTGTAAATTTTTTTAGATTAGGCCCTTTTTTAAATGCGTTAATTGCCTAAATAAAATGAAACTTGCCATTTGTGTTTTAAGATTAAGATATGATGTTTATTAGGGTTAAGGAAAAAATGTGGGAATACGTGTATACTTAAAAGGTAAAGGCGGTAATAGTTATTAAAGAATCTTATAAAATGATTTAAAAATTAAAAATGAAGGCTTATGAAAAGAAGTCTTATTATTATAATTTAAAAAAGAGTATTATAAATGAAACGCTTATACCTATAATATTAAAAGACTTTGCTTCAGCGCTGGTAAATTAGGACCTTTCGGATAATAGGGAGGGCGAAAATGTCAAAGGTGAGGGGGGGAGGCGCAGAATTCGCGGAGCAGGGAAAAGAGGCTAAGAAGTTAGTATAAGGGGGAGTATAGTAAAAACTAAGATATTAGTGTAAGAGGGAATATAGTGGAAATTAAAATATTAATATAAAATAAAATATAATGAAGGCCAAGATATTAATATAAAAGGGAGTGTAATGATTATATAAATAAGAAAAAAATAAATGTTGTTTAAGTTTTAATTATTATAAAATTTATTTAACGCCGTAATTATATGTAAAAGCGCTTATTTATAATTTTCGCGATTTTGACTTTAATTAGCTTTAACTTCTTTACTTACCTTGCTTACCCCTTATTTATTTATCCAAAGCCACTACTATAATACTAAAATAAAATATAAACAAGCGCTTTTATATTGACTAATATTAACTCTACTCTTATAATAATATAATTTTTTTTTTATATATTGCCAGCCCTTACTATGCGCCAGCAACTGCGCCCTTTCTCTTAGATATTACGTTATTATTAAGTCCTTAAGATGACAAAAAAAAGTCGATTTTAATAAAGCGTTTATATTCTCATTAATAAAAAAAAAGAACAGCGCCAACACTCTTAAAGTAAAGCAATTTACCACACGCTAAAACCCAATCTCTTATTACGCCTTAAACGCTGTCCCTAAAAAAGTTGTTCTTTTACCTCCGGCTGGTTTTTAATACGCCTTAACTAAGATTACAAAGGCCATGCTTATAATATTGCCGCTATTTTTAAACTAAATATATTACGTGGGATATAAGAAATTTCACGCACTTAATTGATTTTTAATAAATAATAAAAAATAAAGGGAGGAGATATACGTAACTTGCTTTTATAACAAATGGAAAGGCTTAGCCGGCGGTTATAAAAAAAGGAAAATGGCTTAATATGCCTTGGATAAGAGAATAAGGGCTATTATTACCAAAGAATTTAAGCTGAACTTATATTATAAAAGGTATTAGGCCTATTGGTAAAAAACCTTATGAAGAGAAATGAATAAGTATATAACCTATTATAATTATAAGAAGTAACGATATTAATGGAAATACGCTTATGGAAGTTTACGGGTCAAATATTTATTAAACAACTTAGTTAATAAGTTAGGAGAGAGTTAACAGCTCAATGTGCCTCGCCGGCCGTTAGTTGTTAGTGACTATCGAGCTTTCGATGCCTGGCCAGAAAAACATTGGTTTATAATTAAAGGTGGTGTTTTTGTAATCGGCTAATAATACTTATAATAATACTTATAATATGTTTTATATAATAAATTCTAATTTAGGATTCTTTTATTAAGTATATTATAGGACTTTTTAATAATAGCTCTTAAATGCGAAGTATTAAAACCTCAAAAACAATCTAAAAAAATACTTATTAATATTATTAATATATAATATTACTTATAATAATATTATATTAAAATTAAGAAATACTAAAGCTGTCACCTACTAATCTCTGATTGGTCCCCTAGTAATAATAATATAACCATTAAACATAAGGGGTTTAAAAGCGTTTAAGACTTAAATTAACTTTATTTATAAGTTTACATTTATAATTTCTGTTTACTCTTTAACTATAAAGTTGTTATTTTTTAAAATTAAGTTATCATTCGTTTATATTTTAATTATTATAAATTCTTAATTATTTTTAATATTAATTAATAAGCAAAAATCGTATATAAAAATCTTCATTTATAACTTTTTAATATGATACTTATAATAAGTATTAAACTAGTGATTTTCTGATTCTAAAATGCCATATAAGAGTATTATCATAAACACCATACTAAAGGGAATTAGTTTATGATCTTTTAAGGAGGCCATATAAAAACATTCTAAAAAAGCCTTATTTATACTTAAACATAGGCTTAAGTAATATCCTAAAATACTAAACATAATTCAGATCCGTTCCAGACCTTTTTTAATTATTTAATCGCGGATATTAGAAAAATAAGCAATTATTAACTTACCCGCTAAATTATTAAAAATTCAATTAATATTTCCTTTTTACATTTATTACTAAAGCATTAAATCATAAGTCTTAACTTCTTATATAGCATCAAATCTCTTTCCCTTTAACTTTATTTACCATTTTAAATTTAAAAATACGTTGGCCTTTTACTTTAATATTATCTTTTTAAATAAATATAAAAACCCTTCTTTTAATAAATGCCTTATACTTTATTTAATGAAATTATTGAAATAGTACTCTAAAAGTGATAATCTTGCCTTTATTTTAAAGTTTAATAAAAAGCTCTTAATTTCTTGTCTCATTTTTAATCAAAAACATCTTAGTGTTATAATTATTATTAATTATTAATAATCTTTAAATGGGTTATACAAATGAAAATTTAATAATGATCTGGGATAATTTTAAAGTTAATTTGGGTATGTTATTGACCAATAATCCGGGATTAAGAGTGATTTTAATTGATTTAATGTTGGATAGAATAGGGGTCAATCGGCTGGTAGCACCAACAGAGCCTCATGGCGCTGTAGCTAATTAAGACTGCTTATGTAACTAGATCTTTGAAGCTTCTTTTTAAGGGGAGCTTTATTTATACTCCTTTATAATTCAAAACTTTCACACTTTTTAAAGCTCCTCCCCTACGGTGTTTAATAGTTAAAAGCCACAGCCTCATTCCATAAGTTATTAAAGTACAACTATTATAAGTTAAAAAAAGTGAAGGTAAGTGTTAAAAATACTCACTGTTATTTAAAACCAATTTTAAAAGCACATATTCATTTTTTTAATTTAATAATATTTTTTTAAACTCTTTAAACGTTTAATAATAATAAGATGTTTTTTAAGATGTACTAATTAATAAAAATGATACTTTATTATGCAATTGTCATTAATAGCCGTAATAGTAAATAAGATTCCAGTATTATGCTCAATTTAAAGGTATTATTAATTTTGTTAACTTAAATAGATATGATGTTTCAAACCTCTTTAAGTCTTGATTAATAGCTTTTAATATTAATGAGTATATATAAGTTGAAATAAGTCATTAGTTTATAAAATAAATGACGTCGATAAACGATAATGAGCGGAAGATGTATTATAAGTGGGAGATTGCAAATAAAGACGAGAAAAGGACTTTTATAAAGCTTTAAGAGGTTATTTTTAAATATTTAAAGAAAGGCAGTTGTTTCTATAATTATAAGACTGGTTATTTTTAAACACTTATTAAGTGCTAGAGATTATAATACACCTATAATGGCGGCTGTATAAACAAACTAAGAAATTGCCCTAATAATAATAAGATTAAAAAAACTTATAAAAGATTTAAAAAAACGAAATATATTAAGCTGTGAAAGGAAATCATTAAAGAAAGTTGGAAGATTCTTTTTATTAATTGAATCATTAAAAGCGTTACTTTAAATAAGAGGGAAAAAGAAAAGCCGTTATTATTATTAAATAAAAGCAAATACTCTGAAAATGTTAGCGTAGTTATTATTAATTTAAAGCTTTTAAATGTTAACAAAACAATAAGAGTATACGCCGTAGATTTTATTAATAGTTTATATGTATTTTTAAATAGTATATTTATTAATAATTATAACGCTTAGTATTTTATTAATAATAAGAAAAAGCTTATCTTAAACATTTTTATGAAGTTTAAGAATAATGATTATGTGAAAGTAAGTACACAATGCCTTTTAATTATTAGATAAGGCAAGTAACTTTTTAAAAATATGTTAAAAAATAAAAATAACTTAAACACATAAGACCTAACTTTAAATAATGTTATAGTTATAATTGGTTTTAATATTAGCATTATCTTTAAAGCGCTTTTATTAAACATTAGGATTTAATACTTAAGAAAAGATATTATATTAAAATATAAGAAATTTTAAGATAACGTAATGTTTTAAAAGTTAAAGCGGAAATATAATCTTACTTTTTTTTTAAATATAAGCTTTTTAACTACTCTTGTCACCCTTATAGCCTAATGATAATAAAGCGTTTTTTAAACTATAATATACTTAATTTTTTATTATAACTTAAAATAAGGTTTTTAATTAAGTAAAAGGCTATTAGAAGCCTATTATATAATATTAAAAATATAACACCTAAGAATGGGTCATATAAAAAAAGCACTTTAAACATTGCTTTATATAAAGAAAGGGATAGGATTCAATGGTATTTTTAAAATCAAATACGAGGACTATATTATAACATATGCTAAAAACATCATTTTAAAGAGGGAATTTAAGAATAAAGCGGTAAAACCATTTTTTAAGACTTATTTAATTTCCCCCCAAGTTATAATGAAACGTAATGGCTATTAATAACGAAAAACAAATATAATGGGAAACTATTTAACTGGACCCTAGTGAGCAAGTTACTAAATCATGTTATACCGATATTATAGAATTTTAAACATTAAACTAAACATTAATATAAATTATTTATTTATGTTATTAGACACAATAATTATACTTCCGTCATTATAATATTTAAAACAACACGTTATTAAGATTAAATAATAATAAAAAGGATTAAAATAGAGAATTTTTTAGCATATATCAAATGTTGGTGCAGTACCGGTGGATTACGCAAAGATATATTAAAGCAAAGTGATTAATATAGTCTTCAGTGAATTGAGTGATAAAATCTGTGTATTCTTAAGAAAGTGGGAGAGATCCTTTATTATATACTCTTCTGAATGACCCCTGTAATAGGTCCGTTATAGCTCCAATTACCCCCTAAAATTGTTAGATTTATTACTTTTAATAACTAAGGCATAATCCCTAAAGATTATTATGGTATTATTCAAGTGGCGCTCCTTATATAATATGATGAGAATACATAACCCCTGTGGATTAACACCGGTAATACTTCTTTTAGAAAGACAAAGAGGAATTCTAATATAATAAGAAGAAAAGCAAGGATAATATAGACTCTAATAAGTCACAAAGAAACGCTTTATAAAAATGGTGTGTTGAAGAATATAATAATACGTAATATATAAAGGGAAAAGAGCTAAAATAACAATGATATAAAAGATATAAAATCAAAAATCATTAGAAAAAAAAACCAAAAAATATTAAAAAATAAAATAAACGTAATAATTTATAATAAGGGCCTAAAAGAGGTCCAAAATCCATTTATAACAGTTTTGTATTAATTATATTAAGGGAGTTATTAATCCGGGGCTAGAAATAAACAATACGTAAGTTAAGCGAGGTTTATTAATAATTTAAACAAGGCCTATGAATCTTCTTATTATCCCCTTATTTTATATATACTATAAAGGTTCCTTAAAAATTCACTTTTCTTTTCTTTAATAATAACGAAATACCGTTAATATATTAAAACTGACGTAATCTTAAAAACTTCTTGATTAATAACTTTAATTCATTAATAATAAGTCAATTATCCCTTAAATTAGTACTCGGATTCGTTCTAGGGCCATTTTAGTGTCATATTTTAATATTAATAATGACGTAATGTTAATTCTGGTGCCATTTAGTGCCTTCGTAATTGTTAATTACAAATATTACGTCTAGTGTGTCCGCGCCTAAGTGCGTGGTTTAGAGTATTCTTATGTTTTTAACAATTTAAAATCGAAAAAGCACAGTTATTACATTAAATAAAAAAAAGAATGCCGCCCTATAAATAAATTCTTAAAAACTACCCATAAACCTGGCTCATAAGTTAACTATGAATTTAAAAAAGATTTAAATATATTCTATATTTAATATATATATAACTCCTTTAGTTTATTAACACTGAGTTTAACATATTAATTTGTACAATTAATGCCATACCATTTGTCCTCGCGGATTTTTCTACTGCCGTAGAGTCGATTGCCATTATATTATTAATTGTTTCAGCGGAGGCACTAAAAACAAAAGACTAATTAACGTTTATTTTATTAAAGAAGACTTAGGCCCTTTAAGTCAGACTTAGTTAATTTATTAATACCTAATTAATATATAACCTAATGTGATATTTGATTTTAATTAATAACTTATAACGGTCCGATATTTACTCGTTATAAATACAGAAAGGCTGGTTGATCTTAATGATCGAGAAGTAGGTGTATTATGTACAGTGGAAAACAGTTATTAATATAATTGAGAATACTATTTGAGTTGAGTATAAAGCTCTTATTTAATAGTAGACATGCCAGTCTTATATAAAACTTTTGTTCCCTTAGATTCCCTTAAAGCCTTAAGCCCTAAGGCTTTTAAAGCCTCAGATCTTAAAGCTTTAAAGGATTTAGTTATCACGTGACCTTTGTCCTGTGATGTTTTTTAGTTTTGGCTTTTTTATGTAATAAGGGTTATTAAGCCTTAGGGCCAAGACATACGTAATACCTTTACTAGGTATATTCGTAATATTATTCCCCTTTTAGCTTAATGTGATCCCTACGCTTAAGTATATTAAAGAAAATATTAATGATAACTTATAGTTATTTTCTTTTTTTATTATACCTTTGAAGACTATTAAATATAAACAATATATAGCCTTTATTAAAACAATTAATTCTTACGGTTCTCCCGCAATGCCTTGTTTTAATTGTGTTTGTTATTATCACAATTATGTGATTTTAAATAAGAAGTCCTAACGTTATAAGGAGTGTATTCGTTGTGGTATAAAATATAATGCCTTTTAGACTTTAGTTAACGACCTTTAAAGCCTACACATAAAAGAAGATCATTTAAAGTTTAAAAGAGATATAGCCTTTGAGGCGGTTATAATCGGCCTTACTTGCGTTCGCGAGCTTAAGCTCCGTTAAACGGAATTTTGTGAAAAGGGAAAGGAAATGCTTTGCCGCGGCTTAAAATTTTTAAATAAGTTAAACGCCATCGAAAAAAAAGACAAAAGGGGGGCAGAGGCACAGGAGGCAAAAGAGCGGAAGCAGCGTGTTCCCTTCATTTCTTAACCCGGCGACGTGTCGCTTAATCCTTTATACGCTAGCGAGGCGTTGCTAGACTTTGGGGGGGTTTTTTTTTTTAAAAGGACCTAAGTTTTGTTAATAACACTTTTAAAGTAACCCGGGGCAGTGGAAGTTAGTCCTAGGTTCTTAAGTGTTCTCTGATTATAGGTACCCTTTTTATTTAATTAAATATTTAGCTTTGCCACGGAAGTCTTAATAGTTAAGAATAGTTTCTACTTCGTACTCGGCGTTTAGATTAATTGGTTATATTTTTATGACAAGAGCAAGTGGTGCTCTTGGTGACGCTGATTCGAGAAAGGATATGTGGAATACTGGGTGAGTGTTTATTATTTTTAAAAGCATTAATTAGAAATTAACTGGTCCTTTAACTTTTATAATTTTAAATGGTTTTAGCTTTTTATGATTTAATTTATGATTTAATTGTTTAGTTGCGATATTTTTTTAGAGTAAATAGATTTTATCCCCCTTTTTAAGCATTGGTTTTATATTACGCTTTTTATTATAATAAATCGCTGATCTTTGTGTTATAAACAAAATATCAATTGATAATTCTTTATATAATTATTTTAATTCATCCTTTTATAGTATAGTTTTTTACATAGTTCTTTAACCTATAATTAGTGTGTTGTATGCCGTTGGGTTATACCTGTAATTCGCGTAAAATGATAATACTTTAATGGTCTCTTAATCCGCGTTATTATATATAAACTAGGCAAGTGGGAATAGTTAAACCTAGTTGTTTTGTTTATAATTCATATAATATTAAAGATAAGTCTTTATTATTTGATTAATTTGTTTTATTTGTATATTTGTTTAAGGGTAAAAGGCCGTTAACATTTTTTGTTTTATTCTTAAGAGTATAATTAGAGTTTTTTAGAATCTTAAAATAAAGAGTTTGTTTTTGTTTAAGATGATTTCGTTTAATATTTTATAATTTACGAAGATTATTTAGAAGAATACTTACGCTATAACGGGTGCGTTTTACGTTTTTAATACTAGTATTATATACGCGTATTTAATGAACTTATTCATTATAATATAAATCGAGTTATATATGATTTTTGTGGCTAAGTCTTTTAAGGGTAATAGTTTAATTATAAAATTTAAGGCGATTGACTTTTATAAGCGTGGTAATGTCGTTAGTGATTTTATGAGCCTATATGAAGCATAATGAATTGTCTTGTTCTAAATATATGTGTTATATAATAATATCATGTCCTTAATTATTTTCTTTATACTTAAATTTTTTTTTAAAGAGCCTTAATAATGTCTTAATAACTCCTTAATAACCATGGGCTAATAGCCCATACTGTTTTTTTTAACAAAGTCCATCCTATTTCGTATTAGGACATAAACTTGTTCTTAATATAAAAAAGCTTTAATAATAATAAAAAAGAATCCTTCGCTTAATTGTTTTTTTACTTAATTATCACTAAATTATTATTATAATTTTTCCAGATTTTCTTCAAAAAGCGACTTATCGTTGCTAATTATTTATGATTAATTATAAGCGAATCGCTATCCCTTTTAAATACGGTGTATAACTCGTGCATTTTATTTACAAAATATTCTAATTTCTTATTAAAAGCATTAGCCCTAGCGTTTTCCGTTCCTTTAACATAAAAAATTCGAAGTTTTATAATAAAAAGTGTTTTATACTACTAAACCTGGCGTCAGTTCAGTTCCTTAATAATAATAAAATAAATAAAATTCTTGTAATTTATTAAGATTTATACCTTATAAGTAACGCCCTTAAAATAAACCTTTTATTCGCGTATTACGTCTATAATTACTAATAATTCTTTGTTATATATATAATAATTGAGTTCTATTAATAATAGTTTCCACGAATAATAAACAATTGGTTACTATTTGCCGTCCTTACCTAATTAGCTAAGTACGGCACCAATAGCGTAATCTAAAGAATCCGTTTTTATGCATATTTCTTTATTAAGTGTGAAAAATATAAAGACGGGTTTTTTAATGAATATCTTTTTAAGAGCCTTAAAAGCCGTGTTAGCCTCTTTTATTTATATGTATTTTTTGTTTTTATAAGTTAACTTTGTGAATATTTTAGCAATTTTTGAGTAGTTTTTAATAAATCATTTATAAAAGTTAATAAATTTAAAAAAAAGATTATAATGTTTTGATATTAATAAGTCTAGTTTAATTAATGATTTTTTTAATTTTTTTAGGATTTATAATTAATCTTATAGTGGTGATTACGTAACTTAAGAAGGTGACTGTTTTTATATAAAAATTACATTTTTTTGATTTAAAGAATATAAAGGCGGCTTTTGGTTTTTCAAGAATTGTTATTACGTCCTTCTTATGTTATCCCTCATTTTTAAAATAAACCAGAATATTGTCCAAGTAATAAATGCATATTATGTCCAAGTACGGCTATAAAACATTATTAATTAGACGCTGAAATGTGGCTGGTACGTTGCTTAAACTAAATGGCATAACTGTGTACTTGTAATAACTAAAATGAGTACAAAATGCTATTTTTTCCTTTTCCCCTTTAATTATTTTAATGAGGTTATATATGCCTTTTAAGTTAAGTTGAATAAAAATCTTAGCCCTGATGAGCTTGTTTTATAGTTCTTTAATTAATGGTAATGTATAATGATCCTTTTTATGGCATCGTTTAATTAATAGTAATTAATACACATTCATTGTCTGCTGTCTTTCTTTTTTACAAAAAGAATATTATTCCCCTATAGGGATTTAAATTCCTTAATAAACCCTTTCGTTAAGTATTTATTAATGTAATTTTTAATTGTTATTAAGTTTATTGCCGAATATTCTTTAAGTGATTAAAATATTAGTTTAATACTTTTTTTAATTTAATCTGATAATTGTAATCTTAGTGTTTAGGTAAGGCTTTAATGCCTTGTTCTTTTTTAAATAATGCCGTAAATTTGTGGTATATTAATGGTATATCCTTTATTAATAGACCTTTATTTTAATGTTTGATTTGTTTTTTAGAGGTGGTATAAACTTCTTAAATAATTAATATTTTTATTTTGTTTTAATAATAGTTTTTATAATAATTAAATATTAATTGTTTTTTAACTTAATTAATCTTTGGATTATGCTTTTTTATTTAAGGAAATCTAAGGATAATATCATACATTCTAATTTGAGTGACGTCAAATTAGATTCTTTTAGAGTAATTGGTGATACCCATGTGTAGAGTCTAAGTTCATATATTTATCGTCTTACTGGCGGCGGCGTTCCTATTAATAAGTATTAATTAATACCTTTTTTCCTTTATTTTAATTAATAATAAATGTTTAAACATAATAATAAAAGATATAAAATTCCCTTATACCTTAAAGTCCACTATAACCCTAAAAGTTACTTTTTTGATTTTTGCTTTTACGATTAAATAACGATCCCTTGTTATTGTTAATTAACGCATAAAGAAACCTTTTTAATAAAAGTCTTTTGTTAAGATATTCTTTTAAACTTAGTGATTTAGTTTTATAATCACAACCGTAAATAACTGATTTATCTTTAAAATTTAAGCTAATAAAATAAAACGTTCTTAATATATTTAAGTGTTATTAGCTGTGTTAAGTCAAAGGCGTTATCAATTACCTTTTAATATAATTTTTTAAAGTTCTCTTTCCTTTGACTTGTCTTAGCTCTTAAGAACAGGTATAGGTTTTTAAGGGATAATTTATATATGGGTTCAAGAATAGCCACTGCCGTGTTCAACTTGCTTCCATTTAATATGTTTATAATCCTAATAAACTACTTAATACTTTTCACCCTACTATAGTCCCCCCATAAAAACTAGTCTTAGTTCCTCGTAAGTGACTTTTGTGATCTTGTTAGTCTAGTGTCAAATGTTTAAGGCCTAAAGGTGTAAGTTCTCTTCTTATTAAGTGACTTCTTAGACCTCGCTTTATAATGGTCCAGAGAAAAGTGGTTAATATGGCCTTAGGTCTAAGACCTAATAAAGCTTTTTATTTCCTTTTTCTCCACTGTTTTATGTTATGTTATTATTGTCTTTTACTTAAGCGTAGATTCCATTGTCTTTAAGTTCGTCAATAGTTATATATTAAAAGCTCGAGGCATTAAGCTGTTTAGTGGGGTATAATAGCACGGGGATGTTAGTGATATCATAGGCACCTTGTCTTATTATATTAATTTTTTTTTAAATTATAATTTTCTTTAACAATAAGAATTAATTAGGTGACTTGGAAGATTATAATTAAAATATAACTTATCTTATCAACGTTTATTTATAACTTTTTTTTAAAAACCCGCCATTACGTGGTTTTCCTTTAATTGACTTTTAAAACGTAATATTTAGTTTTATTTTATAAGAGTAAAAGGTTTTTTTGCCTTTTTTATTTTAATATATATGTGTCTTAAAACAATATTAGCCCTTTTATTCGAGAATACGCTTAAAGTTATGGTTATTAATTTTAATAACCATTTTAATAAGTTTTTATAAATCAAAAGATACATTTAACCTAATGACCTCATTTTTAACTTTATCTTTTAATCCTTTATAATATTACGCCTTAAGTGCTTTATTGTTTTAATTGATTTAATTAGTAAATTGTTAAAAAGCAGCCGTATATATAATTATTAACCTAATTTACTTTAGGTTTTAAATATTGCGTTTAGCTGTTTAGTTTTAGTCAATGTTGTTAAAAATTCGATTAATGTGTTCCTTAAACCCTTTAAAGCTTAAAAAAATCTTTTAAAACTTTTTAAATATAATAATAAAAACTTTTATTTTTTTGGTTTTATTTTTAATATAATTGAATAAAAAGGTTTTAATTTAATTAAAGGCAGCCTTATAAAAAAAAGACACGGCTTAAAGGACTTTGTTTATGTTCATGGCGAACTAATAGCCGTTAAACCTAATATAAAGTTTCATTTAAGTAAAGTAAGCCTTAAGCTTAAATTAATTTTTATAATAAAAATCCAAGAATACGATTTTAAAAATGTTTTTTAAATTAAAGGTATTAATAAAGGCCAAAGCTTTAGTAAAAGTGTTAAAAGCCATGTTATATACGTGAATCAATACTTTTAATAAAAAGGTACTTAAAGTATAACGGTCTAATATTTACTTGTTATAAATATAAAAAGGCTAGTTAATCTCAATAATTAAAAAATAAGTGTATCACGTATAGTGGAAGATAATTATTAGTATAATTAAGAATACTATTTAAGTTAAGTATAAAACTCTTATTTAATAATAAACGTGCCAGTTTTATATAAAACCTTCGTTCCCTTAGATCCCCTTAGAGCCTTAAACCTTAAGGCTCTTAAAGCCTTAAATCTTAAAGCTCTAAAGGATCCAGCTATCACATGACCCTTGCCCCGTGATGTTTCTTAGTCTTGGCTTCTTTATACAACAAGGGTTGCCGAGCCTTAAGGCCAAGACACACGTGATACCCCTACTGGGTATGTTCGTAACATAACTGATCCATATATAAGACTTAGGCGTTTAAGTTAAAAATATTACAATAACTTTAGGCCACGTTAATAAAATAATATCTAACGTTCACGCCTAAGCCGTAAAGGCTCAAAATAAGTGTAAAGCTCTTATTAAAGCAAAACTTAATAATAAACGTCCTCGTCGTAATACGCCAGTAATAAAAGAAGAAAAAGAGAGTTTAAAACTATTTACGGACGGCTTATACGGCATAAAGGTTAATAAATAGGCCTTATTTTAGATTAACTTCGTGGTAAGTTCTTTATAATAATATTTTCCTTAAACCCTTATATAAAAGTAGCCCTTTATAATAAAATCAGTAATTAAGTCCTTATCAAAGTGTTATTATAAGGCCGCCCGTTAATGCTTTAAATCAAAGGATAAATAAATGCGAATTTAAGCTGTTTTCCGTCTTCGTAAACTAAATAATCATAACATATAAACAAATAAAATAAATAAATAAAATAAAAAACGCATCTTAAAAAAAGTACATGTAAAAAAAAGTAATGACTATACGAACCCTTTTGTTATTAATCTGAATCAGCTCCGGTAAGTCTCTGAACTTATCCCTCCATCTTAATAGTAAACGTATTAGTGTTAATAAAATCTTAAAGAGCCTTGTTTAAAGTGGCTTTTATTATGGCATTAACAAGGTTACAAGTACTATTAATCTATTATATTTCTATAAGCTCCTTGCGCTTATATAACTAACAAATTGCCATTATGTTAATTATTAAACGTTTTTCCTTTGTGGTACTGAGTTTAATAATATATTTATATAATAAAAAAGAGTTTATATAAACGATAATAAAAAGCCTTAAAAATTAAGCTTAGTAGTTATTATATTAATAATAATTACTATGGCGATTAATATATTAACACCGGTAATTATAATATATAATTTTAAAGCGAGTATTACGTAAGTAACTTTCTTATATTTAGTAGAGTTAATATAAATGATATTGCCATTAAGGGTAAACTTTATATCTCCCTCCAATTTAATTTTAACTATTATTACGAAACTAATTTGGGAACTTAAATCTTTGTTATTAATAAAGGAACTATTAATAAAAACATAGATTTTTATTAAATATAAGTCTACGGGAATGTACTATATATAAGAATATAGACTAGCTTATACTATAGACTCACTTATACTCGCTTATACTCGCTTATACCTAAGGACCTAAGACCCCTTAAGAGCTAAGGTCCCCTAGAGGCTCCTAGGGCCCCCTAAAGGCTCCAAGAGGCTCCAAGAGATCCTGTAACTCTTGGATCGATGCGAGGCCTTGGCACTAAACCCAAATAGGCAATCAAAGCGATAACTAGGACCTAGTATCAGCTTGAGTTTAATAATCAGCTAAGCGAGGAAATCAAACAAGTGCCGGTTTTAAAGCTATTAGCTAAGGTTTTGGAGTTATTAAAGCAGAGGCTTGGCTATTAAAGCAAATGCTTGGCACTAAGCCCAAATAGGCAATCAAAGCGACGAGAGCCGAGGAGAGCTTGGCACTAAGAGTAGTTAAATAGACCTAGAAATCCCCCCTCAATATAATCATCATTCGCACCAATATCACTTCTTTTCACTATAGACTTTTTTTTAGATTATTTATTTGCCATTAAAGACATAGATTTAAGGCCTTAACGTTGTTTATTATAAGATCTTAATATTGAGTTATCATTAAAAGATTAAATGTGGCTTTTAGTTAACAAATCGTAGTAATATAAGCTTTATAAGCGCGTTATTTTATATAAGCCTTGTTATAATCACTTTTTAGTATTAATTAACTTAATTCTAGTCTTTTATCCTTTTTAAAACATATAAAAATCGTTTCCCTTTATTATAATAATATAACTATTAAATATAAAGGGTTTAAAAGCGTTTAAAACTTAAATCAGTTTTATTAAAAAGTTCACATTTGTAATTTCTATTTCTATTTTAATTAAAAGGTCGTCATTTTTAAAAACTAAGGTATTATCTGTTTATATTTCAATTATTCTAAATTCTTAATTATTTTTAATATTAATTAATAAGTAAAGATTATACGTAGAGGTTTTTATCTATAACTTCTTAATATAGTGTTTATGGTAAGTATTAAACTAGTGATTTTTTAATTTTAAAATGTTATATAATAGGAGTATTATTATAAACATTATACCAAAAGGGAATTTATTTATGATCTTTATAGGAAACCATATAAAGATGTCTTAAAAAGGCTTTATTTATGTTTAAACATAAGTTTAAGTAATATCTTAAAGTGTTAGACGTGATTTAGATTTGTTTTAAACCCTTTTTAACTGTTTAATCGTGGATATTAAAAAAATAAGTAATCGTTGACTTACCTATTGAATTATTAAAGATTAAGTTAATATTTCCCTTTTACCTTTGTTATTAAAGTATTAAATTACGAATTTTGATTTCTCATATAGTGTTAAGGTCTTTGTTTTTCGTTTATTATTTTAAATTTAAAAATACGTTAGCTTTTCACTTTAAGGTCGTCCTTTTAAATAAATATAAAAACCCCTCTTTTAATAAGTACCTCGTATTTTATTTAACAAGATTATTAAAATAGTACTTTAAAAGTAATAATCTTGCCTTTATTCTAAAGTTTAATAAAAAAAGCTTTTGATCTTTTATCTCTTTTTTAATTAAAAACACCTTAATATTATAATTATTATTATTTATTAATAATTCCTAAATAGGTTATATAAATAGGAATTCAACGATAATCCGGGATAGTTTTAGAATTAATCTAGGTATATTATCGATTAGTGATTCGGGATTAGAAGTGATTTTAATTGATTTAGGCGTATTATCAATTAATAATTTAAGATCAAGAGTTATTCCTATGGAATCTCTTAATAAATTTTCTTTTTAATACTTAATGTCTAACGTATTTGTTTTAAATAGGCGTATAAATGTCAATTAAAATATATAAATTTAATTATTATTTATGGCGATTTTATAAAACTTATTATTTATTTTTAAAAACTTATATGATCTTTTTTATCTTTTCTTTTCTCTTTATATTAAGACTTAATCTTTTAAGTGTAAGTTATGTGTTAAAGTAGTACTAAGATTATTTTAAGTTATTAGTGTATTATTGACTTTATGAATTATATGAATCCGTTTTATTTCTTTTATTACCTTTTTAATAATAATAGCGCGTTACTCAATGAACGGACTAAGGGGGTTTAATTTCGTTATTTTAAGGTAGGCTTTAAAGACGAGTAATATAAGAATTAGCCTATTAGGTCTAATTGTATTATTCATTATTTTAATTGTCATTTGTAATTAATCTTTATCATTGTTAGTCCACAGGGGTTATGTAATCTCATCATGCTATACAGGGAGCGCCACTTGAATAATACTATGGTAGTCTTTAGGGGTTATGCCTTGGCTATTAAAAGTAATGGATCTGATAGTTCCAGGGGGTAATCGGAGTTATAATAAACCTGTTATAAGGGTTATTCGGAGGAGTATATAATAAGGGATCTCTCCCACTTTCTTAAGAATACATAGATTTTACCACCCACTTCACTGAAGACTATATTGACCCCTTTACTTAATATATCTTTGCGTGATCTACTGGTACTGCACCGACAATCATTTAACTTAAAGTGCTTTTTTATAACAATTTTATAAACACGTTAAAATGAACAATAATATCTCTTTATTTTGTTAATTAAGTGATGTGCTTTTATAAGGACAAACTTTAGAGTACTCTTAATAAAGCGTAAAGAATTGTGGAATTCCTTAAAGTTAAAATTAGTTCTATGATTATATACAATAAAATTAGGGGGTCTAATATATGTGTTTATTTATATTAACTTAAAAGCATTAAATGTAACCTAAGCTATAACTGAACCGGGTCTTTTCCGAAGTAATTTCGTTGTTTTAAAGCCAGTGGCTTCATTAACCATGTAAAAGGCATATCTCTTTTTAAACTATGTTATATTAATATAAACTGTGTAATTGAAGTTTACGTCATTTTACAATTTAAATTAAAACCTATGTAAAACATCTGTGTGTTTTTAGCAATGTTTACATATCTCTTTAATCTTAAATATAATATTAAAATCAGGAATATGGCCAGCCTAATTTAATAAGTGTTATAAGCGTTATATTAAAAGGTGCCCAAATTGCCTATATGACCTCTAAATCTCTATTTCAATTAAATGACACGTATTAATTATATTAGTCAATGAATTCAATAATTATTAGTATTAATTTAAAAGAAGCCATAAATAGACTTATTTTTATATAATTAAGTGTTTCCTTTTACCTTAAACTAACACATTCTATAAGTTGTCGTATTAAACATTAAACATATTTAACTATTATAAGCACACTAAAAATGGGATATCCGTATTTATAATTATAAACTCCATTTACCCAGCGGGAGTACTAACCGTTGTTATTCCCATAAATAAGCGGGAACCGGCTCCAAATATGATCTGACTCTACTTTACTTGGTTTATATCAAATTTAATATCTTAAATCCATTATAAAGCTTATAATTAATTAATATCTCCCGTATTCTTATTTAAGGCTTTAATATTAATGAGACCTTAAAAGAATCGGTCTATCTATTGCATTATGTAGGCCTCATTAGGCAAAGGTTTCTTAATCTTATTCTTTAAAATATAAGCCGTTTTCCGCTCTTTAAGTTATAATAACACTTTTTGTGTATTATACTTATTTTCACCTATTATAAATATAATCGTAAAATTCGCTGTACTATTATTATTATTATTATTGTCTATTTCCTTTTAAAGATTATCATTATTTAATAAAACATTTGATTTGTTATTATAAAAATCATCCTTATGTCCTTTAAATTAAGTCTAATTTAGGTCTAAATTAAGTCCACATCTTTTAGTATGTGTTAAGTAAGCCTTAAATAAATTATTTATAGCTTTTATTTTTTAAAGTATTGGCTATTATGGCAATTTTTCTTTTTATAAATAATATATTTAATATAATTTGGCTTAAGCCAGAATTTGTCCTCACGTTTATTATCTTATACGAATTTTATCCTCTTATTTAAGTAATATATACTTCTGTTGGCGACATAAGATTAGTAATAATTTAAATCTAATCTAAAGGCCCTTTAACTTGTGATCTCGATTCATGTATTATTTTAATATTAACAATAGAGCGGAAGCCGTTTATTAAGGTAAAGAACGTTAATTGAGCCTTAAATAAGGCCATTTAAAGAGTGCGTTATTTAATATTCTTTATAATAGTTTATCTTAAAGCGTTTTGTTATTTTTATGTTATTATCTTTAAGACTTAATTAAAGGCTTTGTAATTCTTTAATAAAGCTCTTTAATTGACTTAACATTAGTTTACCCTTTTAATATGATTTGATTTAAAATGACGAGAATGTTAAGCTAAACCATTAATTAAAGAACCTATTCACACGTTCTTTTGTCTTAAAGTTATCTTAAGTAATTATGACAAGATCTTTAAAATAATAACCTTTATTTTAAAGGTACTAATAATAATATATATTGGCTCTGTCTTATAACATAGACAAAAAAGCTCGGTTTTAAATAAAATTATCAACAAATGTTCACTAACATAAATTAATAAAAAAATATAACTTCTCATTAAGATAGTCCTTAGCGCCATTATATTAAAGTTCTTTTAAATACATCTTACTAAGATTTATTAAAGACTTGGCTTAATTTAAGAATAATAGGTCCATTATAAACTATAAAAGCCGTATCAGTTTAAAATAAGATCTAATAAATCTCAATGTCACTATAAAAAGGGGTAATGTCTTGTCCTTTAAGTAAACACTTGGCGGTAATATTAAATCAGGTAATATATTATCATTCGGTCTTTACTCTAGTTTATCTTTAAGGGGCCTTTTACTAAAGGTAAATGAGAATTCCTTTTTTAGATTAATAAGTGGTATTATATTATATAAACCCTTTTTTATCTTTGGCGTAAAGGAGAAAGGGGTTTACTTAAATATAAAGACTTTTAATTAATCTTAGAAAGGTTGTGTATAAAATGTAAATATGTTTTAAACATAATTCAGGACAAATTCTGGGTATATCTGGTCTTATATCTTTAATTATTCCCTAGGCCATTCGTTCCTCTCAGCCCTTATTATCTCCTCTAATACGTCTATAACCTCTATTCACTTCACTCTTTATATATAATAACCGTAAAACCTCAGGTCATCCTTTAATTAAGCCTTCTCTTACTTATATATCTTTTTAAAGTTAATAACTATTTATTTATTAAAAGACTCCTAAAAATCCCGAAATAAGTACTCTCTTTTTGTTTTCCCGTTATAATAATACTTGTAAAACTATTATAAGTACTTTATATAATTAGTTAGTATATTATCAGCCCTTAATAGTATATTATCCATTAATTCTTAAGTTAATATAATAATATTACTCTTTATATACTCTTTTACCGGCTCTATTATGCGCTCTTTTAACTAAAACATCATACCAGGGTGGGTTTAAAGTCGGTTTAGATATAATTCCTTGAATAATCCATTAATCTGGCTTTAAAGTATTGACTTAACAATTATCGTCGAGTAATTGTCGTGTTATTTTTATTATAAGTTATATAACTATTAAATTTCTCTAATCAGTCAAAGTGCTTTTACCAATGTCTTCACAAGGGGGAAATTATTTGTCCCTTAATCCAGTCAAATGATTAGGCCCTAATTAAAGGTATAAATAATTAAGTACTTCAAATCAACTCTATAATCTAAGACCTTGCTATTTATAATACAAATTAATCACTGATTAATGTCGGTGCAATACCGGTAAATTACGTAAAAATATATTAAAGCAAAATGACTAATATAGTCTTTAATAAAATGGGTGATAAAATCTGTGTATTTTTAAAAAAAAATGGGAGAGATCTTTTATTATACTCCTTTAAATGACCCTTATAATAGGTCCGTTATAGCTCTGATTACCCCCTTAGAACTGTCAGATTTATTACTTTTAATAGCCAAGGCATAACCCCTGAAGACTACCATAATATCATTCAAGTGGCGCTCCCTATATAGTATGATGAGAATACATAACCCCTGTGGACTAATATCAAAGAATTAATTGGCGGCTTAAAACACGCAGGACAAGAAATTATTATTAAATTTATTAAGATACGTGTTTAAGTAAAAATCCCATGGAAACTATATTCAAAGATATGTAATACGGCGGTTTATTTGTATAATAAGGCATTACTTACATAATAAAAAATAAAGAGTTTAAATTAAGTACTTTAAAAATGGTTTTAGGACTACTTTTGATAATATAATTCATTAATTATAAAAAAGCTATTAATTGATTTAAGATCAGATTAAAGCGGGGAGTATACGTATAAGGCGCGTGCTTATTTAATAAAAAACAATAAAGAAGCCGGAAGAAATAGAAGAAGCTTTAAAGTCGACTTTAAGGGATATTTAAGTTATTTAGTTAATTATATTGCTTTTAACATATATAAGATTTAAGTGCTCTAATTATGCCGTATTGTTATAATACGCAATGTTTGTTTTAATAAGACAAAATTCCATTTTCCGGATAAGGAGAAGTTAGTTAGCTAAACCGCTTCTGCTTTAAAAGAGCTTATTATTATAATAAAGAAGAACGATGTCTTCTTAGACGTAAGGCTTAATATAAGCAATATTATAAAGAATATTGCGAAGGAACGAACGGCCGCGCTAAATGTTATTATTGAAAAGTATGTTAAAAAGCTAATAAAAATAAAAATTATTATATCAAAAGTACTCTACCCGCCTATAAAAATGTTTCCCCCGGCTATTAAATCACTTATAACAATACTAATAGACCTTAATCCTTCTAAATTATTAACGAGCTTAGGGGTAATAGAAAGTGAAATAGGAATGGTTTTCTATAAATGCCAAAAAATGAAGAACAATAAAATGTTTTTATAAGAGTTAAAAAAGGAAAAGTAATAATATGGTTCCTTATAAGAATTAAAATTTAAGGATAAATAATGAAGTAGTTTTTTTTACAAAAATAGCATTAAAAATAATAATAAAGTTTTAATTTCTTATAAAAGGTTAAGTTTAAACGTTTTAAGATTTATTAAAAATTAAATAATTAAAGATTAATTTAGGAAAACCGCCTTATGTAATGAAAATATAAATTTAAGTATTGAAGAGGCACGCTAAATATACCCTTAAATTATATTATTAAATCGAAAGCCACAAAATTTTAAATAATAAATCCTTAAACTATCAGAAGTTTTTCTTATAATAACGGGAATAGATAACGATTTTTAAATATTGACTAAAACAATCCGATAATAAAAATAAAAATAAAAACGCGATTAAATTTACGTGATATAAGAAAAGTAAAGGAAGTATAACAAATTTGCAATCAAGAGTTATTACTTTATAATAGCGGCTTTACGATAAGATAGTTACTTACATATGATGAAATTTATTAGTATATTTTATAAAGTTATTTTAATGTAAGTAAATGGCAAACATATAAGTATATTATATATGATAATAATAATAGTTATTTTAAGTGTTAAAGTAAAAGCAGACCTTATAATTGTTTTTAATTTATATAACCTATATTAAAAGAAGCTTTTAAACGCTTTAAAAAACTGGAATAAGCTAAATAATCATATTTAAAGTGAACACTTTAAGAAAAACGCTAAGAGAAATATCTTTAATTTAAAAGCTTAATATTATTAAAAAATGATTTTTAAGAAAAACGCCATTATATAGTTTATTTTATTAAAATAGGTTTTTATATATAAAATCAATTTAATAAGTGAATTAACTCGTTATTATTTTTGTATTATAATATAAGGGGATATGTAAAACAATTTAATAATTTTTTTGATATACGCCGTAATATTCGTAATATGCTTTTTTAAAATGGTAATAGCGTTTATAGTATAATTTGACTTAAAAATAAAGTAATTTAACGTAATTAACGTATTTGTCAACGTTAAACATAATAAGAGGAGCGCTTTAATATTATATTATTTCTTAAATGGCTAAAAATACTTAAAATAATAATGGAAATTAATCGAGTATTATACGGTTTAAGAAACTCCCTTACGTTATAGTATAACAACTTTATTATAACATTAAGTAAACTAAACCTTAACCGTTTAGCAGAGGAGTTGTATATTTTTATAAATTTTAATAAAACAATTTTTGTGGTGTTTTATGTTAATGATATTTAAATTTTATGTTATGCCTTAAACAATAATAAAAAATAATAAAAAATTAAAGAATTACATTTAATTTATAAGCTTATAATATTAAGAAATGTGGAATGGTTTTTAGGAGTGCGTGTAATTAAAGATTAGTCCGTAAAAACGGTATCTTTAATGTATAACATTTACATAAAAAAAAAGTGGCTTGGAAATTTAATATAATAAATGGGAAGTGCTTAAGTACGCCTTTGTTAAATTATAACTTAATTAAAAACCCTAGAATTACCACATTAAAGTAAATTAAAAAATATTAAAAAAATTAAGTTAATTTTATATATAGTTATTATATTAAAGTTGATATTACCTTTATAGCTTTTTAATTATTATATTTTTTAATAAACCCGAGTGCCTAACACGTAAAAAGAATTAAATAGATCATTAAATACTTATTTAAATTACGCTTTCTAATAATAGTCTATTAATGTAAAAATCGGGAAATACATTTATTAATAGCTTTAAACGCTTTATTTATAAATAATGAAAAGTCAAAACGCTTTTCCTAAGGTTTTATTATAATATTATTTAAAGGTGTAATTGTTTAAAAAGCTTTAAGGTAAAACACAATGATTATTTTAATAATAAAAGCGGGGTTATTAAAGGTAATAAGAACAATAAAAGAGGTGATAGTGCTTTAGCGCTTTTTTAAGGAATTAATATTTAACCTTCTTTTATCTCCGGTATAAAGGAAAAAGGGGTTCACGTAAGTATAAAAACCTTTAGTTAATCTTAAAAAGGCTATATATAAAATATAAATATATTTTAAACATAATTTAAAACAAATCTTAAATATATCTGATTTTAT
This sequence comes from Helotiales sp. F229, assembly GCA_002554605.1. Taxonomy (NCBI): domain Eukaryota; kingdom Fungi; phylum Ascomycota; class Leotiomycetes; order Helotiales; species Helotiales sp. F229. The sequence goes on from MXAW01000010.1 coordinate 2,690,188, forward strand.
ATTTCTAATTATTCCTTAGGCCATTTATTCTTCTTAGCCCTTATTATATCCTCTAATGTGTTTATAACTTCTATTCCTTTAACTCTTTATATATAACAACTATAGAATCTAAAATCGTCCTTTAATTAAATCCCTTTTTATTTATATATTTTCTTAAAATCAATAGTTGTTTATTTGCCAAAAAAACTCCTAAAAGTCTTAAAACAAGTACTTTTCCTTCGTCTTCTCATTGTAATCATGTTTACAATTTTTTTATAAATATTTCGTGTAATTAATTAATATCCCCTTAATCCTTAATAATATATTATCCATTATTTTTAAATTAATAGAATAATACTTTCCTGCTCTTTTATTAATTCTATAATATAATCTCCCAATTAAAATATTATATTAAAATGGGTTTAGAATCGGTTCAAATATGATTCCTTAAATAGTTCATCAATCTAATTTTAATGTATTAACTTAATAATTATTATTAAATAATTATTATATTACTTTTATTGTAAATTGTACAATTATTGAATTTTTTTAATTAATTAAAGTGCTTTTACTAATATTCTCATAAAGAGGAAACTATTTATCCTTTAATTTAATTAAATAACTAGGCCTTAATTAAAAGTATAAATAATTAAGTGCTTTACATTAACTTTATAATCTAAGATCTTGTTATTTATGATACAAATTAATCACTAATCAATATTAATGTAATACTAATAAATCACGCAAAAATATATTAAACAAAAGGGTTAATATAATCTTTAATAAAGTGGGTAATAAAATTTATGTATTTATTAAAAAAGTGAAAAAAATCCCTTATTATATACTCCTCTAAATGACCCTTATAATAAGTCTATTACAGCTCTAACTACCCCCTGGAACTATTAAATCCATTATTCTTAGTAGCTAAGGCATAATCCTTAAAGACTACCATGGTATCATTTAAGTGGCGCTCCCTGTACAGCATGAAGAGATTACATAACCCCTGTGGACTAACAATAATAACAAAAGCATTAAAGGTGGCCATTAGTACTATAAGTGGTAATAAGAAAGTCAAGCTTGAATTTAACAACTATTACGAATAATAACTCATTATTAAGTAAGAGCTCATAAGAGTTGGAGCTTTTTATCACGTTTTAATAAACGTACTATGATTAAATAACATAACTATATAAATACTTCATATTAAGGAAAAAGGAAGTCTTTAAAATTATCAACAAGTCCCTCTTTTATATCATATATTAAAAGTACTAAGTATTTATTACTACTAATGAGCCCAAACCTTTATAAGAAGTTATTAAAGCTATAAAAGGACAGGTAATTTAAAGAAAATGATATTTTATTAACTTAAGGAATGAATTCTGTGACGATTTATATAGCACTTATTAAATGACTCATTAATTAATGAGTTATATTAAAGATAAGTTATATATTGACGATTCATTGATTAAATGATTCACTGGTTAATGAGTTATATTAAGATAAGTTATACATTACGAACAGGTGCTGACTTAAGGCTTGGCATATGTATATAGTTTTTTTTGACTTTTTTTATGCCCGTTTATTGTTTTTCATATGTAATATAATAATATAATAGTATTTACGCCGTCACATTACAATAAACCTCTTTTATTTGGGAAGGTCCTAATATTCAACCCACTCTTTTTGATTCCCTTTTGATGATTTAAGTGTAAGTGGTTTTCATACACTTATAAATGTAATAATATTAATCATTTAATTTATATACCTACGAAGGTTATAATATTCTTATTTAATGATAAACACACCTTAGAGAATGCCTAAACAAAAAAAAAGCAATCCTTAAAGCTTTATTAGTTAAAATTTTTTGAGCGTAAATAACAGGTATTACCTGCCATCCGTGTATTATAGCTGACCTTAGGATAATATGGGAAGTAATACCACTTTAAGAGAAAACATTAAAGAAGAAGCTTTTTTATATTTAGACTTAAGGTTATGTTTAATATTAAAAGAAAAAATGAAAGGTAAAAAGTATACCTTATATAATAAGCTAAGGCCTTATATATTTTTCTCAAAAGTAATTAATTTATTTAACAATTAACCCTTACTTAAGGCTATAGGTCATACAGCTTTCCCTTTTATCACTTAATAACCTGTCCTCCAAAGTGGCCCGTAAAGTGGCCGGCAAAGTGGCCTACAAAGTGGCCCGTAACACCGTGTATATCATAGCCGTAGTTATATATCCATATTATTAGGCCAATTCATAGCCTGTATTATATTACGTTACACAATGAGAACGGCCATTACACCTATGGCTACGGACAGCGTAATAAGCGTAAAATACACAACGATGAAAACAAAATTTTACCCAGTAAAGCGCCTAATAACTTCTTAACCCTCTTATATCATTAACCTTAGCTTACCCTAGCCCATTCCCAGTTATACACGCGCATACCCGAAAAATTATTTACACTAATTAGTTTATTTTTAAAGTGGAAATTCATAATATAATACACTTAACAAAGCAAATATTATGGACGTACACCTTAATAGCTATATAGGCTACACATTATTAAGTTACGATTTTAATAATTAGTTATAATTTATACAAATAACGCCTGAATTATTGTACGCATTTATTGTAATGCCAGTAATATAAGTAAACCTATAGGCATTAACTATTATTTATTATTAAAGGTAATATATACAACAACTCAGGCGTTATTTACATTTAAGGATTAAAAATGGCCGCTAATAGCCGCTAAACGCCGGCTAATGGCGACGTAGCCGTAAAGCGTTAATTTGAGTCTAGGCTACACCAGAAACTTTTACTAATGATAAATAAGAACCTACTTTAACCTAAAACCCTAAAAAAAAATCAAAGGAAAGATCTACACATTACCTTAAACTTAAGAGTAACCCGGCGCTTAATAAACCTTCCATTATCAACTCTTCTTTCTTTATTATATAATCTCATTTTTTTAATAATTCTTATTTTTATTATATTAACGCTAGGAAAGATGTCGCGTAACCAGCGCCATCGTTATACTAACGTGTTTAATAAAGTTTAATATATATTTGCGTAAACATTATATATATATATCTTTAGTTTATAATCCCCTTTTAAAAAAGGTAACGCTTAATTTAATTCATTTAACTTATTTATATACTTCTTATTTCTAATGATTATAAAAAGATTTCACATATTAAAAGGCCTACTTCACTTTTCATATTATAATTAAAAGCCATGTCCTAATTATTATTACTTGGTGCATATATAAAATTAGACTTTATTTAAGCCTTTTAATTATTAAGTTTATGATCTTTCTTTCTTTTTCATCTTTTAATTCCCCTACTCAATGATTATTATAAACCAGAATTATCCACTTTTAATGTTAAACACGAGAAAAAAAAGTGGGAACTAAATTACGTAATTTAATAATCTTAAACGACTATGTATTTTAAAGTCTATAAGTAAATTTAAAAGACCATAGTATACGAGTACTTTAATATTACTACGTTATAATTTATTTTAAAAAAGCGCATGAACATTTAAATGCTCATTTGATTTTTCCGTTTTATACTTTAATAAATAAACTAAACTTTATAAGTTAATGTTAAACGAGAGTATATAGCCTTATTCACTTAAGTAAAAAAAAAAGTAAAAATCAGCGTAAATAAATAAATCATAATATATTAAGCTCTCTTTTAAAAGCCTACATTATATAAAGTCGCTGATATTAAAGGATTTTAAGGACTTATAAACTTCTTAATCACTATTAAACAATTCAATAATAAATCGTCCACTAATTAATATTAAAAGATTAAAGAAATTAACGAGTTTAAAACTTGAACCCCTTTTTTATATACTTTAAAACAATTGTGCCGCCTTTTTTATATTAACAAAGTAAACTTAATATACCATAAACTCATAAGTGGTAAATCATATATTAGTTATTTTGTCATTTTTAAGAAAAATTCAATAATACGTGATTTAAGACCAAAAGCTTATTTAAAGCTTGAGGTAAAAAAAGTTAATTGAAAACACATTAAATCAATAAGCTTTAAAACGATTATGTTTATGTTTTAAGGACAATACTTATAAGTGGTACTTGATTAATATATAAAACTTTAACTTATTATTTGTGAAAAAGTCTTTAAAACGCTTTTTAATAAACCATTTAAATTAAGTTTAAAGTAAAATGAAAGTTAAATTAAAAAAATCCGTTAATGATTCATAAAAGATAAATAAAAAGTTTATAAAGGTAATTTAACTAAGACAAGCCGTTGTTTTTATTAGTCAAGGATTTAATTAAAAAATCAAAGAACTCAGAAAACTTAAAAAAACCTAAATTCAAGTTTTTAAGTAATATCTTTAATAAATTAATAAGATTAAGAAACAACGCATTTTTAGTACTCTTATTAATTCTTAAGGAAAGGGCTTGACTAAGAGTTTACTCTTTTTAAAGATGTGCCTTATATCCTCTTTTTAACTTAATACTGTTAAATAATTATAAAGTAATTAATTAAATTAATAATATCTCGTTTTTAAAACTTAAATCTTTTATTAAAGTAAAACCAAATAATATTATAAAAATAAAAAGTAATTAACTTCTTATTTTAAGGCGTAGAATTTGAGTCATAAAAGATGCTTTTATAAATAATAGTAATTAAACATATAATCTTATTCTTTATAACATAATTATTGTAAAAGGATTTTATGTTAATATTATTTTAAAAACTCGTCTTTTTAAATAAAATGTTTAGTCTTATATAATAAATTATACTTTACATTAAAATAATAATAGTAAACCTATAGTAAACCACTTTATTATTTAACAATTAAAACGCTAATAAAACCTTGTGTTTTTTAAATATAAAAAACGTTTAAATTATTTATATAAAGTCTTTTTAAACTTTATTAGAACTGTGATTTATATAATTATAAAACAAAAGCTTAAATGAATATTTAAATTAATCCAAGAACATAAGAACCCTTGGTTAAATATATAAATAATATAACATCTGTACATTAATTACTTAGGCCTAGATATATTAAAAATGTTAATTAGATTAATTAAAAATATTAAAATAATGAATAAAATTAGACATTTAAAGTGTAAACATTGTATGTTCACTAATTGCTTTAACGTTAATTCAATTTACCCGATTTATTAACAATTATTACGTTTATTTTAAAAAATCGTATAAGATATTTTTAATTACCCTGGTTGTTTTAAAGGTATATTTTAATTATTAGTACTTAAATGTAAGAATAATGGAATATTAATTAAATACGCCTTTTATTTAAAAGAGTATAATATAGTTTTTAAAAATGTTAAAAGCTTTAAATCTTAAGCTTAAAGATAATTCAGTCTTTTTGTCGGTGCAGTACTGGTGGATTACGCAAAGATATATTAAAACAAAGGGGTCAATATAGTCTTCAGTGAAGCGGGTAGTAAAATTTGTGTATTCTCAAGAAAGTGGGAGAGATCCCTTACCATATACTCCTCCAAATAACCCTTATAACAAGTCCGTTACAGCTCTAACTACCCCTTAGAACTGTCAAATTTATTACTTTTAGTAGCTAAGGCATAATCTTTGAAAATTACTATGGTATTATTTAAATAGCGCTCCCTATACAACATAATGAGATTACATAACCCCTGTGGACTAACACTAGTAATACTTCTTTTAGAAAGATAAATAGGAATTCTAACATAATGAGAAGAAAGTAAGGGTAATATAGACTTTAATAAGTCAAAAAAAACGTTCTATAAAAATAATACACTAAAGAACATAATAGTACATAATGTACAAAAAAAGAACTAAAAGTATAATAATATAAAAGATATAAATTAAAGATTATTGAAAAGAAAGATTAAAAAATATTAAAAAATAGAATAAATATAATAACTTACAGTAAAAGTTTAAAAAAAGTCTAAAATTTATTTATAACAGTTCTACACTAATTGTGTCAAAGGAATTATTAATCCGGGGCCAAAAATCGGTAATATGTAAATTAAATGAGGTCCATCAACAACCTAAGTGAGGCTTATGGATCTTTTTATTATCCCCCTATTCTATATATATACTTTAAAGGTTCCTTGAAAATTCACTCTTTTTTCTTTAATAATAATGAATTACTGTTAATGTATTAAAATCTATTAATTTTATATAAAAGTTAATGTAATCTTAAAAACTTCTTAACTAATAACTTTAATTTATTAATAATAAGTCAATCATCTCTTAGATTAATACTTGGACTCGTTCTAGGATCGTTTCGGTGCCATATCCCAATATTAACAATAATATAATACCAATTCTAATGCCATCTAACGCCTTCACGGTTACCCACCGTGAATATTATGTTTGATATATCTACGCTTAAGCGCGTGGTTCAGAGTACTTTTATATCTTTAATAACCCTAAGTCAAAAAAGTGTAATTATTATACAAAACAAAAAAAAATGCCATCTTATAAATAAATTCTTAAGGACTACTTATGAACCTAGTTCATAAGTTAAACGTGAATTTAAAAGGGATTTGAATGTATTCTGTAACTAATGTGAATGTAGCTCCCTTAGTTTGTTAATACTGAGTTTGACACTTTGGTTTGTGTAGTTAACGTTAAATTATTTGTCTTAGTGGACTTTTTTGCCACTGCAGAGTTAATTGCCGTTGTGTTATTGGTTATTTTAGCGGAGGTATTAAAAATAAAAGACTAGTTGGTGTTTGCCTTATTAAAGAAGACTCGGGCCCTTCAAGTCGGATTGAGTTAATTTACTAATACCCAGTTGATATGTAATTTAGTGTGATATTTGATTCTAGTTAATAACCAATCCAAATATAAGACTTAAGCGTTTAAGTTGAGAAGATTACAATGGCTTTAAGTTACGTTAACAAGATAATATCTAGTGTTTATGCCCGGGTTATAAAGGTTTAAAGTAAGTGTAAAGGTCTTATTAAAATGGGACCTAACAATAAACGCCTTTGTTACGATGTATTGGCGGTGGAGAAAAAAGAAAAGAGTTTGGAGCTGTCTGTGGATGGCCTATATAGTATGGGTGATAAATAGGCCTTATTTTGGATTAGCTTTGTGGTAAGTTCTTTGTAATAATGCTTTCCTCAAACCTTTGTATAAGAATAGCCTTTTATGGTAAAACCAGTAATTAGGTTTTTATTAGAGTATTGTTGTAAAGCTGCCTATTAGTGCTTTGAATTAGAGGGTAGATAGATGTGAATTTAAGCTGTTTTCCGTCTTTATAAATTAAATAATTATAACATATAAATAAGTGAAATGAAATGAATAAATAAAATAAGAAATGTATTTTAAGGAAAGTATATGTAAAAGAAAGGTAATGATTGTATGGATTTCTCTGTTATTGATTTAAATCAGCTTTAATAAGTCTCTGAATTTATTTCTCTATCCTGATAATAAACGTATTAGTATTAATAAAATCTTGAAGAGCCTTGTTTAAAGTGGCTTTTGTCATAATATTAGTAAGATTATGAGTATTATTGATTTATTGTATTTCTGTGAGTTCCCTGTGTTCATATAATTGATGAATTATTATTATATTAATTATTAAACGCTTTTCCTTTATAATACCAAGTTTAACAATACATTCGTACAATAAAAGAAAATCTATATAAACAATAATAAGAAACCTTAAAAAGTCAAGTTTATTAATCACTATATTAATGGTAATTGCTATAGTGATTAATATATTAACGTTGGTAATTATAGTATATAATTCTGAAATGAGTATTGCACAAGTAATTCTCTTGTACTTAGTGAAGTTAGTATAGATGATGTTGTTATTGAGGGTAAACTCTACATCCCCTTCTGATTTGGTTTCGATTATTATTATGAAATTAATTTGGGAACTTAGATCTTTATTATTAATAAAGGAATTATTAATAAAAACGTAGATTTTTGTTGAATATAAGTTTATAAGTATGTATTATAGACTTTTTTTAGGTTGTCTATTTACTATTGAAGACGTAGATTTAAGGCTTTAGTGTTATTTATTATAAGATTTTAATATTAAGTCACCACTGAGAAATCAAATGTGGTTTCTGGCTAACAAATCATAATAATATAAGCTCTATGAGTGCGTTGCTCCATGTAAGCCTTCTTATAATTACTCTTTTCAGTATTAATTAGTTTGATTCTAGCCCTTTGTCCCTTCTAAAACATGTAAAGATCGTCTTTTTTTATGGTTATAATACAACCATTAAATATAAAGGGTTTGGAGGTGTTTAAGACTTGAATTGGTTTCATTAGAAAGTTTGTATTTATAATTTTTGTTTATTCCTTGGCCAAGAAGTCGTTATTTCCCAGAATTAAGGTATCATCTATTTATATTCTAACTATTCCAAATTCTTAATTATCTTTAGTATTGATTAATAAGTAAGGATTATATGTGGAGGTCTCCATCTGTAAATTTTTGATATAATGCTTATAGTAAGTGTTAAACCAGTGGTTTCCTAATTCTAGAATGCTATATAATAGGAACATTACTATAAATATTATACTAAGAGGGAATTCATCTACAATCTCCTGGGGAAGCCATGTAAAGATGTCTTAAAGGAGTTTTATTTATGCTTAGATATAAGTTTGGGTAATATCTCGAAGTATTAGACGTGATTTAGATCTGTTTTAGACTCTTTTTAGTTACTTAATCGCAGATGTTAAGAAAATAAATAGTCGTTGGTTTATATGTTAAATTATTAAAGATTAAGTTAATATTTCTTTTTTGTTTTTATTATTAAAGTATTAGATGATAAGTCTCAATTTCTCATACAACATTAAAGTCTTTTTGCTTTTAATTTTGTTTACTATTTTAGATTTAAAGATATGTTAACTTCTTACTCTGGGGTTATCCTTTTAAATAAATATAAAAACCCTTCTTTTAATAAGTACCTTGTACTCCATTCAACAAAATTGTTGGAATGGTACTTTAGGAGTGGTGATTTTGCTTTTATTTTAAAGTTTAATAGAAAGTTCTTGATCTCTTGTCTTCTTTTTAGTTAGAAACACCTCAGTATTATAGTTATTATTAATTGTTAGTAATCCTTGAATGGGTTATATAAATGGGAGCTCAATAGTAATCTATAATAATTTTAGAATTAATCTAGGTATACTATTAACTAGTGATCTGGGATTAAGAGTGATTTTAATCAATTTAGGTATATTATTAATTAGTAATCTGAGATCAAAAGTTATTCTTATAAAATCCTTTAATAAATTTTCTTTTTAACATTTAACGCCTAACGTATTTATCTTAAATAAGTGTACAAATGTTGATTAAAATATACAAATCCGATTATTATCCGTGGCAATCTTACAAGACTTATCATCCATCCCTAAAAACTCATAAAGCCCTCTCCATCCCTTCTTTTCCTTTCATACCAAGACTTAATCCTTCAAGTATAAGTTATGTACCGGAGTAATACCAAAGCCGTTTTAAGTTGCCAACGCATCATTAACTTTGTAAGTCACATAAATCCGTCTTACTTCCTTCATCGCTTTCTTGATAATAATAGCGCGCTATTCAATAAACAGACTGGGGGGTCTAATTCCATTATTTTAAGGTAAGTTCTAAAAACGAGTAATATAGGAATCAGCCTATTAGGTCCGGCTATATTATTTACTACTTTAACTGTCATTTACAATTAATCTTTATTACTTAACTTAAAGTACTCTTCTATAACGATTTCATAAGTACATTAGAGTAGACAATAATATCTTTCTACTTTATTAATCAAGTGGTATATTTCTATAAGGACAAGCTTTAGAGTACTCCCAATAAAACGTAGGGAACTGCGGAATTCCTTAGAATTAAAATTAGTCCTATAATCATATACTACGAAGTTAGGGGGTTTAATATATGTGTCCATCCATATTGACTTAAAAATATTGAATATAGCCTAAGCCGTAACTAAACCAGGTCTCTTCCAGAATAGCTTCATTACTCTAAAGCCAGTAGCTTCATTAACTATATGGAAAGTATATCTCTCTCCAAACTATACTATATCAACGTAAACTATATAATTAAAATTTACATTATTTTACAACTTAAATCAAAATTTATATAAAGCATCTACGTGTTTTTAGTAATGTTTACATATTTTCTTAACCTTAAATATAATATCAAAGTCAAGAATGTGGCTAGCCTAGTCTAATAAGTATTATAAGTGTTATACTGAGGGGTGCCCAAATCACCTGTATAATTTTCAAATCTCTATTTCAATCAGGTGACACGTATTAATCATACCAGTCAATAAATCCAATAATTGCTAGTATTAGTTTAAGAAAAACCATAAATAGCCTCGCTTCCGTATAATCAAGTGTTTCTTTTTACCCTAAATTAACACGTTTCGCAAGTTATCGTATTAAGCATTGAGTTTATTTAGTTGTTGTAAACACACTAGAAATAAGATATCTATATCCACAATTATAAACTCCATTTATCCAGCAGGAATATTAATCATTATTACTCCCATAGATGAATAAGAACCAGCTTCAAATGTGATCTGATTTTGCCTTACTTAACTTGTGTTAAACTTGACGTTTTAAATCTGTTATAAAGTTTATAACTAGTTAATACCTCCAATGTTCTTATTTAAAGCTCCAATGTCAATAAAAAGACTTTAAAAGAATTGATTTGTTTATTACGTTATATAAGCCTTACTTTATAAAAGTTTTCTAATCCTACTCTCTAAAATGTGGGCCGCTTTCCGTTCCTTAAGCTATAATAATACCTCCCGTGCATTATACTTAGTTTTATTTGTTATAAATATAGTTATAAAATTCACTATATTATTGTTGTTTGATTCTTTTTGAAAATTATCATTATCTAATAAAATATTTGATTTATCATTATAAGAGTCATCTTTATATTCTTTAGACTAGATCTAATTTATGTCTAAACTAAGTCCACATCTTTCAATATATATTAAATAAGCCTTGAATAAGCTATCTGTAACTTTTATTCCTTCCGCTTTCCGTTTAGTAAAGTACTTTGTCTTTATAATATCTCGTTCTTTTTCAAAGTGTTAGTTATTATAATAATCCTTTTTTTTTATAAATGATATACCTAATATAACCTGGTTTAGGCTATAATTTATTCCTACGTTTATTATCTTGTGAGAATTTCATCTTCTTATTTGAATAGTGTGTACTTCCGTTAATAATATAAGATCAGTAGTGATTTAGATCTGATCTAAAGGCCTTTTTAACTTGTGATCCTGGTTTATGTGTCATCTTAATGTTGATAGTAAAATAGAGGTTGTTTATTAGGGTAAGGAACGTTAGTGGTGTTTTAAATAAGGCCATTTTAAAAAGTGGGTTACTTAATATTCCCTATAATAGTTTATCTTGAAATGTTTTGTCATTCTTTATATTATCATCTTTAAGACTTAATTAGAGGCTTTACAATTCCCTAGCAAAGCTCTTTAACTTAACTTAACACTAGTTTACTCTTTTAATATAATTTAACTTAAAATAATAAAAAGGTTAAACCGAATTATTGATTAAGGAACCTATTTACATATTCATTTATCTTAAAATTACCTCGGGTAGCCGTAATAAGATTTTTAAATGAATAACTTTTGTTTTAAAAATACCGGTAATAATACATATTAGCTTTGTTTTATAATATGAACGGAAAAGTTTGGTTTCAAATGGAATTATTAATAGAAACTCACTAATATAAATTAACGAAAATATATAACTTTTTATTAAGGTGGTCCTTGGCGTTATTGTACTAAAGCTCCTTCAAGTATATCTTACTAAGATTTACCAAGGACTTGATTTAATCTAAGGATAATAGGTCTATCATAAACTATAAAGGCCGTATTAGTTCAGAATAAGGTTTGATAAGTTTTAGTGTTGTTATAAAAAGGGGTAATGTCCCATCCCTTAAATAAACACTTAACGGTAATGTTAAATCAGGTAATATATTATTATTTAGTCTCTACTTTAGTTTATCTCTAAAAGGCGCTTTATTAAGGGTAAATGAGAATTCCCTCTTTAAATTAACAGGTGATGTTATATTATATAAATCTTTTTCTGTGGTATTGACTTTAACAAGGGTAAGGGTCCTAAGCGAGTTATCTTAATGTCCTAGTGTAACACCCAACGTCTCTACCCTTAACGCTAGAGGTGTCTGTCCTTCTTCTATCTCTAGTGTAAGAGAAAAAGGGGTTTGCGTAAGTACAAGGACCCTTGATTAATTTTAAAGGGGTTATATATAAGGTATAAATGTGTTCTAAACGTGATTTAAGATAAATCTTAAGTATATCCGGTTTTGCATCTCTAGTTGTTTCCTAGGCCATTCATTCTTATTAGCCCTTATTATCTCTTCTAGTGTATTTATAACCTTTATCCGCTTCGCTTTTTATATATAATAACCGTGGAATTTAAGATTATCCTTCAATTAAACCCTTTCTTATTTATAAATCTTTTTAAAGTTAGCAGTTGTTCATTTATTAAAGAACTCCTAAAAATCTTAAAATAGGTACTTTCCTTTTGATTTCCTGTTACAGTAATACTTGTGAAACTCTTATAAATATTTCGTATGATTGGCTAACATGTTATTAGCCTTTAATAGTGTATTATTTATTAGTTCTTGAGTTAGTAAAATGATATTATTTTCTATATACTCCTTTACTGGTTTCATAATGTGCTTTTTTAATTAAGATATTATATTAGGGTAGGTTCAAAGTCAGTTTAGATATAATTCCTTAAATAATCCATTAATCTGGTTTTAAAGTGTTAATTTAACAGTTATCATCAAGTAACTGTCGTGTTATATTTATTATAAGGTATATAATTATTAGATTTCTAATCAGTTAAAGTGTTTTCACCAATGTCTTTAAAAAGGGGAAATTATTTATCCCTTAATCCAATCAAATGGCTAGGTTTTAATTAAAAGTATAAATGATTAAGTGCTTCGAGTCGACTTTACAGTCTAAGACTTTGTTATTTATGGTATAAATTAACTATTGATTAGTGTTAGTATAGTACCAATAAATCACGTAAAGATATATTAAAATAAAAGGGTTAATATAGTCTTTAGTAAAGTAAGTAGTAAAATCTGTGTATTCTCAAAAAAGTGGGAAAGATCACTTATTATATACTCCTTTAAATGACCCCTATAACAGGTCCGTTATAGCTCCAATTATCCCTTAGAATTGTTAAATCTATTACTTCTAATAACTAAGGCATAACCCTTAAAGACTACCATGGTATCATTTAAGTGGCGCTCCCTGTATAACATGGTGAGATTACATAACCCCTGTGGACCAACACTTTTAATATAAAAAATCAAGTATAATTAAAAAAAGGCTGTTATTACAATTAAAGGGTTTACGAGTTATAAGGAATGGATTTTAAGCTTAAAATTAAACTCAAGTTTTTTTTAATTATAACCCATGAATTAAAAAACAATGAATAAAAGGGTAAAAATACAATTAAGATCTAATCTTCTTATTATATTAAACATTAAATACACACTTTGAAAAGAAGTGATATTAGTGCGAATGATGATTATATTAAAAGGAAATTTCTAGATTTATTTAATTACTCTTAGTGCCAAGCTCTCCTTAGCTCTTGTTACTTTCATTGCCTATTTAGGCTTAGTTCTAAGCCTCTGCTTTAATAGCCAAGCCTCTTGTGATACGAAAAGTAGAGCAGGCCTATTAATATGTGAAAAATCTTTATAATTATTAGAAATGAAAAATATATGAATATGTTTAATAAATTAAATTAAACATTACTTTTTTTAAATAAGACTCTAAGCTAAAGATATATATATGGAATATATTGAAAGTATGGCCTCACTTGATGCATACACGTAAATACCGGCAGTAGTATTCACAGAGGAATAAGACGTCAATAGTTGAGATTATACAACTTAATTATCTTTTATATAATTTATAGTAAGAACTGTAAATATATTAAAGGAACGCACAGACCTTTGCGCTAATCCTTATTAAATTACCACGTGATATTGTATTGAATCCCTTAATATTTTAACACTCCCCCTCAGGGTAAGTCACGTTTTTATCTAACTACCTTTTAACTTATGAATTAAAATCACCAGTTCTTTAAGCGCTTTTATTTGTCTATAAATCTTTAATAAGTCTTATTTATCCTTTGAGCTTCTTAAAAATAACACGCTTAAGTGGTTCTGTTATTCTATCAGTAACCATGTCTCTTATGGGGATGTAATCAACCCTTAGATCTTTTCGTTCTGTTAGGTTATAGATGAAGTGGTAAGAAATGTTAATGTGCTTTAACTGCTTATTTAAATGTACGTTTTTTATTAAAATAATAACGCCTTAGTTGTCTTTAAACATTTAGATTAGTTTAAAATCCATTCTAATAAATTAGGGGTATTTTAGGTCTTGGAGAATTTGAGTAAATTATTATTTTTGTTTTGTGTAGTTTGTAAGTGTTATATACTCTGATTCATAACTTAACATAGTAATAGATTATTGCTTTTTGCTTAATTATGAGAATAGGCCGTTATAGAACATTAACACGTTTTTAAAAGTACTCTTTTGGTTCATTTTATCATTTGCTTAATTTACATTTAAAAAGAGTACAGTGATATTGTATTCTCTTTTTGGTCTATAACGGATTTTTATCTTAATATTTGACTTAAGGTAGTGTAGGAGTGACTTTAGTATGTGTTTGTAGTGTTTAATTAAATCATTCATGAACTGGTTGAGTTTTTTAAAGATGAATATAATGTCTAGTTTTATAAAAATCATCATATATATTAAGCTTTTAATGGCTTATTAATATTCGTTAACATTGATTTATTCATTGTTATCGTTGGTAAGGCAGAGGTTCTTGTAATTGGTTGTAGGGACTCTCTTAAGCTTGAAGGTCTTTTGAGTAATTTTAAATTTATTTAGAACGTTTTGGAGATATTACTTTTGATTAATCTTTAGTACCTTAGTTTGTTTGTTACAGGTGACTTTAACTCTAAGAATCTTATTAATCTCCTTTAGGTTTTTAGTGTTGAATCGTAAAGACAGCTTCTTATAAAACCAATTTAACTTTCCTTTATTTTTAACACATATAATAATGTCATTAATATATATAAAGAACTTAATTGTTTTTTCCTTATGTGTGAACATATATAGGTTAGTGGCATTTTATTTAAATCCTTACTTTAAAAACCTACCTTTCATTAACTTATTCTAGTTTCTCGCAACTTACTTCAATTTATATAAGCTTTTAAGAGCTTATTAAATAAACCCCTTTTTAATTAATATATTATTTGGGACTTTTAAGAAGATCTTCTCCTTAAGTTCTGACTTTGTAAATGCGTTTTTAATGTCGTATTATTTATATTCTAGGTTTTCTTTGGTAATTATGGTTAAGAACAGTTTAAATGTGTTTATTTTAATTATTAGGGTAAACGTTTAGTCATAGTCCTCGCTGTGTACTTAGTTAAACCCGCGTGTAATTAACTGGGCTTTAAAACGATTAATCGTGTTAATTATTATTGTTTTAATTGTGTAAACTCACTTGTAATAAATAAGATTTGTGCCTTTAGGCAGAATCACTTTTTGGAAGGTGCCGTTTACGTATAAGGAAAGTATTTTTTTTAAACATTACTATTCATTATTCCTTTATATGAAGGTTAGTTATGGCTTCTTTATGTGTCTAAGGGATCTTAATACTTATGATTTTTTAAGTTAGCGTGGTAATTTCGTTATATATATTATTTTATTTTTCATTAAACATATTGTCCTTTGATAAAATATGTATAATTATAGCACAGATCCTTTTTATTTCACTTTAATCTTTTAAATTTAACCTTAATTTCTTTTAAAATTTAATAAATTACTTAAGTATTTTTTGGTTGTTAATAGGTTGTTTTTCATTTTGAGGATAATTAGAGTTAACTTTGTTAGTTATTAGAGGGTGGCTTTTTAGTTAAATGACATTAATATTAGGCTGGTGTACTTCCAGCTTTATCATTAGTTAGCTTTTATTAAGCTTGGCAGTGCTTTTAGAGGCTAAGCCTTTAAAATTAAGAATGCCTTTTTTAGGGTTATTTTCACTGAGACTATAAAGACTTTATATTAGATTAACTCGTGAAGCAGGATTATGAGTTAATTTAATTGTTGAAAAGGTTTGTTGTTGAGTTTTAGGAATATAATTTAGTATGTTTTCTTTAGTGAATCTTGGTATATTAATTAGTGGCGTGAATAACAGGATTATAACTTATAAAATTGTCCTATTTTTGGTAATTGGTTCTATTATTTCTAGTACCTTTAGTCTTCCACGGGCTCTTTTATTAAGGGTGACATTTGGAGTTCCTTATAGTCCAACTTTATAATTCTGAAATCTAAGATTAACTAATCTTCTTAGGTTGTTTTCTTTAATGATTATTTTATTTAATACAATCGTTATTTCACGCTTTAAGGAATAGACTTTAAAGTGTTTAGTTGTATTTTCTGAATATTTTATGAAGACTTTAATTCTCTTTAGGTTAATAAGCTTATTATATTGTTTATTAGTGGGAATCGTTTTTTTGTTTATATAATAAAAACATTTACTTTCTCATTTATATATGTAATTAATTAAGGGGATTTCTCTATTAAAGCCCTTTATTGGATAGGTCTTTTTATTATTAATCACGGGTTTAGTAGCAGTTTGGTTTTTTATGTATAAGTTAACTTTAGTTGTTTTGTCTTAGAGTTCTAGTGGCAATTATACTTCCTCAAATATTACGCGCATATTGAATTCCATAGTTTAAATTAATCATTCAATAGGTTTATTTTAATGTGAAGATATAATAGTCATTAATTATACTATTATTTTATCTTTAATCCTTTAATTATTAATAGTTTTAAAAAACTCAGGTGTATTGTTTGATTATGTACGTTTAATCTGCTTTTTAAATTGAAGTTTTATGATTATCTTCTAATCTTTAAGTGTTAGGTAAACATTACTTTTAAATTTAATTGATAATACTTAATTTTTTTTAAATAAATATTGATAATGAGAAAAAAAAAAGTTGCCTTATATTATTGGTAGGAATAGTTTAGTAACGTTAAATTATATTAAATTTAAAATCTCTATAAACTATAGGCTTAGTTTTTTAAGAATTTGGTTTTTTATTTTAATGATCACACACACGTCATAGATATTTAAGTCCGTTAAGACTTTAATTTCCCTTTAAAGTGTTATTATTTTATATAAGTTTTAAATCTTGTTAAGGCTGAAGTGAGTAAATCATTCATAATATTTAAAGTAACGGGTTAGATCTTTTCTTTATATTGGCGTTTTATTGTTTTTATTAACGCTAACATTGATTTTATAAGCCAGGCCTGTAAAATCATCGTCCTTATTATTGGTTAAGTCTTTATTTATAAGTAACGCCTTAAGTTAACCGTAGTTAACTTAGCCGGCGGTTTTAATTACTTTGCCTTTAAATACCTTAGAGATATATTTTATAACATATAAGTCTTATGATTATTTTATTTTTAAGACTCTTTTATTTCCTTTAATAATCTAAATATTCTCATTATTAAAGGCTTTATAATAGTCACCCTTATATAACTTTTTCGTAGAGACTAGATTTACACTTAACTTAAGAATATAAAATACATTATCTAAGTAATAAGAGGTTTTATTTATAGTTATGACTAAAGTTCTTCTTTGTATGTGAGAATATAACATTCTTCCCTTTATTTATATACAGACTTTAAACATTAACCTTAATTCCTTAAATAAGTCGAGTTAGTTAATTATAAATGAACTCGCTTTTGTGTTAATTACTTAATTTTATGAGGTAATTTTATTAATAGATTTTTTTAATAATATGACTTTTTTAGTGGTATTGTTGTTAGAAGAAGAGGTAGATTTAGAATGGCTTTTATTGTCTAAGTCAGCTTTATCATCAAAGTCTTGAATAATTGTATGTCTTTTCTTAAAAAAACGGTGGGATTTTTTGTAGATAAACTATAAATATTGAGGTTTTTTGTCTTTAACTTTTAATTTAAGATTATGAGTCTTTTTGAAATGTCGTTTTCTTTCCTTAACTCTTGATCTAAGATCACGAGTTTTTTTAAAACGTCGTTTCCCTTTTCTTTTATTATTTAAACATAAGTTTTGTATAAATTCTTTATTTATATCTTGATATTTGTAGTCAGTAATAAAGTGGTTTGATGATCTACAGTAGTAATAATTTATAGAGACGCTAATAATACTACGTTTTGAAGAGCTACTATCTCATTAAGAGTAGTGGTTAGGATGTCGGTACACCTGTTTATACTATTGCTATATAATATACACTCTTTCTTTATTATTATTGCGAGGCTTTGAGTCTTATATGTGAGATTCCTTTTTTTAGAGAATCTTAATCTTTTCGTTGATTAATAAAATTTATTATATTAAAAACCCGTCAATTACCACAATATACTACCTTTGTTTTTGGAGAGCTAAAGTTAGTATAAGGAAGAGAGCTTTGTTAGGGTACGTATTCTTTATTACTAAGTTTATTAAAATGATTTTACGTTGGTATTTTTTAAGTTTTGTCCATGATCTATTAATATTAGTGTCTTTATTAAATATAAAGGTTTAAATACTCGTTATATATTGGTTGGCGGTTAATAAGTTAATCTTATTATACTTTAGCTTTAATTATGTTTAAACAGTGGCAGTGGTTTTATATTTATTAATTAATACGGCGTTATTTTTACTAAGTCTTTCCAGTAGAATTTCTAATGTTTTTACGTCATTTTATTCTTATTATTTTACCTTTTCGAGATTTTATATGTCATTTAATTGTTTAAAACCACTAATAATATCATTAATTATAGAACTTAATACGGTGTCTAATATTAATGTTCTAAAGGCTACTTTAGCTCCTCCTTCTCAGGGGATCTATGTGTACTCTGTTCTATTTGTCTTAATAATATAAAAAATGCCTTTGCTTTTAACTTTAATTTTAACTTAGCGGAATTAATCCTCGTAATTATCTTTATTAAGGGTTAACAAATACTTGTTGTCTTTACCCATTTTACTTAATAATTACAGTGAAGAGTTTGATGTTTATAATTTAACTAAATTTTGTGTATATATAATTGGCAAAGTCTTATTATATGTGCTGGCTATTAAATTAGTATGTGGGAATTTATACTTGGTTTGAGGTTTATAAATGACTCTTTCTTTTAAAGGCCACTTGTCTTATTATATATATAAAGCTCTTTTGGAGTTTGTAAATCGTTCGGTTTATAAGTAGCCTTTTTATTTCTGGCTTTCGTAAACGTTTTTACTTAGCCTTTTAGTGCTTTTACTTGACTGAAATTCCCTTGTCGTATTTATTAGGGTTAAATTGATCGCCTTTTTTTCATTGATTCTAAATTACGTCTTACCAGGGCTCATAACTTATTAAAAGTATAGCTTCACTTGATGTATACACGTAAGTACTAGTGGTAGTATTCACGGAAGAATAGGACATTAGTGGTTGAGACTGTATAACTTGATTATCTTTTATATAATTTGTAATAAGAGTTGCAGATATATTAGGAGAACGTACAGACCTTTGCGCTAATCCCTATTAGACTACCACGTGATATTGCACTGAATCCCTCAATATTCTAACAGAATATTTACATAAACATACATTAAACCTCATCAAATATGCTAACATAATAATAACGCTAATTACATGACATACCCTTATAATGAAATATTATTCATATAATTAAGAACTCGTTATCTTTAATACATAATATGCGATCATAATTAAAAAGGATAATCATACCAGTCATATATCTTGGATTATAATACACTTATTATAAATTATATAAATAATTACATATAAACGTTATATATATTAAAAAAGGAAAATACATAAGTACATAGCCAATACGCGTAATAAAATTATATAATATAAATAATCATCACGTTTAATATAAACATAACACCTAATAATAAATATAAAATATAACAAATAAAAATAAACAACAAATATATAATTAAAACGTATTAAACCAATATATTAAAACATATAAAGAATTATATAATTATAAGTTTAATATAAAAAAAGTAAAAGATTATATATTATTATGGTCTTACTTAATTCTAAGTACTTGGTTTGAGTTTAAAATAATAAAGCTTTACGCAAATACTCCCAACGTTAAAATAAGATTAAATTTATTAACAGCTTTAGCTGTCTCTACGTTTTCTTGAATTTTAGGAACCTTAGGCATTAACTTTTTGATCACGTGGAAATCTTTATATAATAGTGAAAAAATCTCTTAAATTTTGCCCTCTTGTAATTAGTCATTAATACGTGGACTAAGCTTTGTTTATAATATGACCTATGATCTCGTGACGTTTAAAGAAGAGTCTGTAATAAAAGGTGGTATTAATTATATAACATATAACAAAACCTCGCTTAAGTACGGGAGTGCGGGAATACCCGTAAAGCCCCACTTTCAGAGGAGAATTTATTTAAAAAGTCGTGCATT
This sequence comes from Helotiales sp. F229, assembly GCA_002554605.1. Taxonomy (NCBI): domain Eukaryota; kingdom Fungi; phylum Ascomycota; class Leotiomycetes; order Helotiales; species Helotiales sp. F229. The sequence continues at coordinate 2,710,677 of MXAW01000010.1, forward strand.
ATTACGAGTTTTTAAGTAAAATATAAAATAAGTCCTATTTTAAAATCAACTTAATTAACCAATTAAAATAGCTTTTTCTTATTTATAATAACTAATAGGGTTATAAAGATATTAATTATTAAACAAATATTTTAAAAGAAAATTTATTTAAAAGTCATACATTACTATGAGTTTTTAAGTAAAATATAAAATAAGACCTATTTTAAAATGAAAATATTATTATTATAACTTAACTATTAAGACTAATGTATGATTAAAAGTAAATATTAAAGATTTACTTTAATGAGCTTTTTTATAAAAATCGATTTAAAATTTAATTAATATATATATAATATTACTTATTAAACCATTAAGTAAATTATAAATAAAGTACTTATTATATTATTTAATAGTTTAATAGTTTAATAGTTTAATAGTTTAATAGTTTAATAGTTTAATAGTTTAATAGTTTAATAGTTTAATAGTTTAATAGTTTAATAGTTTAATAGTTTAATAGTTTAATAGTTTAATAGTTTAATAGTTTAATAGTTTAATAGTTTAATAGTTTAATAGTTTAATAGTTTAATAGTTTAATAGTTTAATAGTTTAATAGTTTAATAGTTTAATAGTTTAATAGTTTAATAGTTTAATAGTTTAATTTAAAAAAATCAATATATGTATTATTAATATAAAGGCCTCATAGTGCCCCCGGAGGGCCTGCGGAGCATTAAAAAAAAACTTAAAAAAAAACTTATTATACTTAATATTAAAGTTAAGAAATATTAAAGCTGTCACTTACTAATCTCTGATTGGTCCCCTAGTATTGGCCTGTTGTTTTTGACATAAATTTTTTAATTTAATCTTATGAAAAGAAGACATAAAAGTTTTGGTTTTGGTTTTAACTTTTTTAAATTAAACATGGAATCAGTGTATAACTAATATTAAAATATAATAAATATTTACTTAGCTTAGTTTTAATAATAACTTAGCTTTACGTGGAGTAATAACTTTTATAGGTTTATTTATGTCTTTTAAAAATAGCGTGTTGATAAATTTAATGTTTTTATATTAAATAATCCCCTTTTTAGTTTATAAATAAATATGGAAAGTTAATAATTAATAATTTAATAAGGCGATTTTAAAGGTGATTTTACGATTATGTTAAAATTAGCGACTTTAACTTTTACGCGGTAGTACTCGTTTTGAGCCAATAATTAGTCACATCGACTAATGTCTTTTTGATATGACGAATTAACGACAGGCTTGATATATGTCAAGGAAAGTAAAAGGCGTTTTTGTTTTTATTGTTGTGTGGTAGACGTGCCAATGAGTAGGAGAGGTGTTAATTTAAGAAGACAAAGTCAATGGGGGTTTCTAGTTTTCCTTGGGGTAATTACTCTTAAAAATAAAGTAAGAGGTACTTATTTATATAAGTAAATTAAAGTAATATTACGGTTATATAAAACTATAGTGCTTTTTTCTAGGGTAAGATATAATGCTTTATAATAAAATAAAAGTTAATCTTTTCTTATGTTATAATTAACCTTAAAGTAATATGAGAAATCACACTGCTTTAAGAGAAAATACTAAAAAAAAACTTCTTTTATATTTAGACTTAAAGCTACGCTTAATATTAAAAAAAAGATGAAAAATAAAAAAGTATATCTTATATAATAAGTTAAAGCTTTATATATCCTTCTTTAAAAGTGATTAATTTATTTAATAATTATTTTTCACTTAAGGTTATAGGTTATATCGTTTTCCCTTTTATTATTTAATAACTTGTCTTTTAAAATAGCCTATAATATAGCATGATAAAATGGCATATCACGTGATGACTTATATTCTAAAGTGGCCCGTAAAGTGGCCTGTGAAGTGAACCGTAACATATATAACTCATTTTTAATATAACTCATTAATCAGTGAATCATTAAGTCAGTGACGTATAAATCGTCATAATAAACCTAGGGTTTTATAATAAATCATCTTTTTGATTTAATAATATTTGTTATTTAAAAAAATAAGGGCTATGGCAAAGTACATAAACACAGAAATCACAATATTTCACTCAAGTACTAAAGTAAATGGATAAGGTAGATACTGTAACGGTCCGATATTTACCTAATGTAAATATAAAAGGCTGCGGTTGATCTTTGATGATTAAAAAGTAAGTATATTATGTATAATAAAAGACAATTATTAATATGATTGAGAATATTATTTGAAATTAAGTATAATGCTTTTATTTAATAATAAATGTGCTAATTTTATATAAAACCTTTTTTTTTAATTCCTTTGAAACCTTATGTTATAAATATACCTAGTAAGGGTATCACGCGTGTTTTGGCCCTAAGGCTTAGTAACCCCTATTATACAAAAAAGCCAAAATTAGGAAAATATCATAGGGACAAGGGTTATATAATAATTAAATCCTTTAGAGCTTTAAGATTTAAGGCTTTAAGAGCCTTAGGGTTAAGACTTCAAAGGAATTCAAAGAAACAAAGGTTTTATATAAAATTAACATATTTATTATTAAGTAAAAGCTTTATGTTCAATTTTAAATAATATTCTTAATCATATTAATAACTATCTTCTATTATATATAATACATCTACTTCTTAATCATTAAAGATCAATCACAGCCTTTTATATTTATAATAAATAAATAATAAACCGTTACACTTTAAACACTGTCTTATTAAAAGTATTAATTTATGTATATAATATGGCTTCTAATTTTTTCACTAAAGCTTTAACCATTACTAATACTTTTAATTTAAAAAACTTTCCCAAAATCACATCCCGGATTTTTATTATAAAAATCAATCTAAGCTTAAGGCTTATTTTACTTAAGTGAAACTTTACATTGGGTTTAATAACCACTAGTTCGCCACAAACATAAACAAGGTTCTTTAAGCTACGTTTTTTCTTTATAAGGCTACTTTTAATTAAATCAAAACCTTCTTATTTAACTATATTAAAAATAAAACTAAGGAAAAAAAGGGTTTTATCGTTATATCTAAGGAGTTTTAAAAGATTTTTTTAAGCTTTAAAAGGTTTAAGGGACACATTAACCGCGTTTTTAATAACATTAATCAAAATCAAACAACTAAGCGTAACATCTAAAACTTAAAGTAAATCAAGTCGGCAATTATATATATAACCGCTTTTTAATAATTTATTAATTAAACCAACTAAAACAATAAAGCACTTAAGGCATAATATTATAAAGAATTAAAAATTAAAAATTGAAATAAAGTCGCTAGATTAGATATACCCTTTAATTTATAAAAACTTATTAAAATAATTATTAAAATTAATAATTATAACTTTAAACGTACTCTTAAACAAAAAGGCTAATATCACTCTAAGACATATATATATTAAAATAAAAGGGGTAAAAAACCTTTTTACCCTTATAAAATAAAATTAGATATCATGTTTTAAAAATAACCTAAAGGGAAACTACGCAATAGCGGGCTTTTTAAGGAAATTATAAATAAACGATGATAAGATAAGCTGTGCTTTAATTATGGGTTTTTAAGTTATATAATCAATTCCCACCGTTAAAAAAAGTTATAGTCAAAAAAGAAGCAAATTAATACAATAAAATAAAGTACTTATAATGTTACTAATATTCTTGTGCTATTATACCCTATTAAATAACTTAGCGCTTTAAGCTTTTAACACATAACTATTAATAAACTTAAAAACAACGAAATTCATACTTAAATGAAAGATAATAATAGCATAACACAAAATAGCGGGAAAAAAGAAAATGAGGAGCGCTATTAGGTCTTAAACCTAAGGCCACCTTATTCATTCTTTTTTGATTTATTATAAAGCAAAGTTTGGGAAATTATTTAACAAAAAAAACTTATACTTTTAGGCCTTAAATACTTAATATTGAACTAATAAGATCATAAGGGTTATTTATAAGAAATTAAAATTGGTTTTTACAGGAGAACCATAATGAAATAAAAAGTATTAAATAATTTATTAAGACTATAAACACATTAAATAAAAACAAATTAGATATAGCAATAACTATTCTTAAACCTATATACAAATCGTCCCTTAAAAACCATTACCTATTTTTAAAAATTAAAATAAGTTAAAAAAAGAGAACTTTAGGAAATTATATTAAAAGGCAGCCAACGGCGCCTTTAATTTAATATCGCTAATAATACCCAAATATATTAAAAACATTTTACTTCATTAGCCTAAATTCTAAAAACAAATTAACTATTTATAATTATGACTATAAAACCAAATCATTAAGTTTAAAAAAAACATTTTAATAAAGGACTTTTATTAAAAGAATTTTCTTATACATTAATTAACGGCAATAAAGGATTACCATTTAATCATAAAAGCAAAAATCAAAATAATAACTTTTAAGGCTATAGTGGACTTTAGGGCACAAAAGAATTTTATATCTTTTATTATTATGTTTAAACATTTACTATTAATTAAAAAAAAAGGTATTAACTAATACTTACCAATAGTAATGCCGCCATTAATAAGACAATAAATGTGTAAACTTAAACTTTACATATAAGCATCACCGGCTACTTTAAAACAATTTAATTTAACGTTACTTAAATCGAGATACACAATATTATCCTTAGACTTCCTTAAATAAAAAAACATAATTCAAAAATCAATTAGATTAAAAAATAATTAATGTTTAATTATTACAAAAACTATTATTAAGACAAAGCAAGAATATTGATCGTTTAAGAAGTTTACGTTATTTTTAAAAAAAAAATTAAATATTAAAATAAAGGTCCACTAATAAAAAATATACTATTAATATATTATAAGTTTATGGTATCATTTAAAAAAAAAGGCATTAAGGCTTTATTTAAATATTAAAACTATGATTATTAAATTAAATTAAAAAAAGTACTAAGCTAATATTTTAACTATTTAAGGAATATTTAATAATAGATTTAATAATGATTAAAAATTATATTAATAAACACTTAATAAAAGGGTTTATTAAAGAATTCAAATCCCTATAAGGGAGTAATATCTTTTTTATAAAAAAAAGATAATAAACAATAAATATATATTAATTATCATTAATTAAACAATGTTATAAAAAAATTATTATATATTATCATTAGTTAAAGAATTATAAAACAAATTTACGGGGGCCAAGATTTTTATTTAGCTTAATTTAAAAAGCGCGTATAATCTTATCAAAATGACTAAGGGCAAAAAAGAAAAAATAACATTTTACATTTATTTTAATTATTATAAATATATGATTATATTATTTAATTTAATTAACACATTAGCTATATTTTAACGTTTAATTAATAATATTTTACGGCCGTATTTAAATATAATATACATTTATTACTTAAACAATATTTTGATTTATTTTAAGAATAAAGAGTAATATAAAAAGAACATAATAATAATTCTTAAAAGGCTAAAAGTTACTTTTATGCTTTTTAAATAAATAAAAATGCAATTTTCATATAAAAGAAATCATCTTTTTAAGTTACATAATTATTATTATAAGATTAAATATAAATCCCAAAAAAATCAAAGCAATTATCAATTAAATTAAGCCTATTAATATTAAAAAATTATAAAAAAATTTAAGTTCGTTAACTTTTATAAATAATTTATAAAAAATTACTCAAGAATTATTAAAGTATTTATAAAGTTAATCTATAAAAACAAGAAATACATGTGAATAAAAAAGTTAACGCGGCTTTTAAATCTTTTAAGAAAATATTTATTAAAAAACTTATTCTCATATTTTTTACACTTAATAAAAAAAGACACATAAAAACAAATTTTTCAGATTACGTTATTAATACCGTACTTAGCCAATTAAGCAAAAACGGCAAATAACAATTAATTACTTATTATTTGTGAAAATTATTATCAATAAAACTTAATTATAATATATATAATAAAAAATTACTAATAATTATGAACGCAATATATAAATGGAGGGTTTATTTTGAAGGCGTTACTTATAAGGTACAGATTTTAATAGACCATAAAAATCTTATTTATTTTATTATTATTAAAGAACTAAATTAACGCTAAGTTTAATAATATAAAATATTTATTATTATAAAACTTTGAATTTCTTATATTAAAAGAATAAAAAACACTTAAGCTAATGCTTTAAGTAAAAAATCAAAATATTTTATAAACAAAATGTATAAATCTTATATCATATTACAGAAGAATAGTAATTTATTAATTATTAATTATAAACAATTGACAACAATAAACCGCCTTTTTAAGAAAATTTGAAAGAACTATAATTAAGATCCGATAATAATTAAACAAAAAAACAATTAAGTAAAGGATTTTCTTTTATTATTATTAAAGCTTTTTTATATTAAAAACAAGTTTATGTCCTAACATAAAATAAAACGGACTTTATTAAAAAACAACATAAGCTACCAACCCATAGGCATTAAAAAATTGCGAAAATATTATTAAAGCTTTTTAAAAAATATTATTTCCCAAATATAAAAAAAGTAATCAAAAACATAATATCATCATACGACATATACATTTAAAACAAAACAACTTACCATGCTCCATATAAACTCATAAAATCATTAACAACATCACTATACCCATAAAAATCAATTGCCTTAAACTTCATAATTAAATTATTCCCCTTAAAAAACCTAACCATAAGAATCATATATAACTTAATTTATATTATAATAAATAAGTTTATTAAATACGCGTATATGATATTAATATTAAAAATGTAAAACGCGCTTACCATAGCGCAGGTATTTTTTTAAACAATTTTTACAAATTATAAAATATTAAATAAGATCATTTTAAATAAAAATAAGCTTTTTATTTTAAAATTCTAAAAAACTTTGATTACATTTTTAAAAATAAAACAAAAAATGTTAATAGCTTTTTACTTTTAAACAAATGTATAAATAAAACAAATTAATCAAATAATAAAGACTTATTTTTAATATTATATATATTATAAGCAAAATAATTAAGTTTAATTATTTTCATTTGCTTAATTTACATATAATAACGTAAATTAAAAAACTATTAAAATATTACCGTTTTACGCAAATTATAAGTATAACCTAATAACGTATAATATACCAATTATAAGTCAAAAAACCGCGCAAAAAGCCATACTGTAAGGAAATAAACTAAAGCCATTACATAAGAAATTATTAACCGATATTTTATTTATAACACAAAGATCAGCAATTTATTATAACAAAAAATGTAGCATAAAACCAACGCTTAAAAAAAGGAATAAAATCTACTTACTTTAAAAAAATATTGTAATTAAATAATTAAATCATAAATTAAATTACAAAAAGCTAAAACTATTTAAAATTATAAAAATCAAAAAACTAGTCAATTATTAATTAACACTTTTAAAGATAATAAATATCCACTTAATATTCCATATATCTTTTCTTAAATTAACATTATTAAAAGCATTACTTACTTTTATTATAAAAATATAATCAATTAATTTAAACGCCAAATATAAAGTAAAGACTATTTTTAATTATTAAAATTTTTATAGTAAAAACAAATATTTAATTAAATAAAAAGGTACTTATAATTAAAAAATACTTAAAAACTTAAGTTTAACTTTCATTACTTTAGATTACTTCAAACAATTTATTAATAAAACCTAGGTTTTCTTAAAAAAAAATCCCAAAATTTAACAACGCTTTGCTAATGTATAAAGAGTTAAACAACATATTACAAAGCTAGGGAATAAATGGAATACGCCGCCCTCGCTTTTTTGCCTTTTACACCTTTACTTTCTTTTTATTCTTCTTTTTAACGGCATTTAATTTATTTAAAGTTTTTAAGCCGTAATAAAACATTTATTTTCCCCTCTTATAAAATTCCACTTAATAAAACTTAAACTCGCGAACGCGAGCAAGACTAACTATAACCGCCTTAAAGGCTATGTCCCTTTTAAACTTCAAACAATTCTTTTTTATTCACAAACTTTAAAAGTTATTAATTAAAGTTTAAAGGGTATTACATTTTGTATTATAATAAACACACTCCCCACAACGCTAGAACTTTTTATTTAAAATCATATAATTACAATAATAACAAATATAATTAAAATAAGACATTACAGGAGAATCGTAAGAATTAATTGTTTTAACAAGGGCTATATGTTATTTATATTTAATAATCTTAAAAGGCATAAAAAAACCGTAAGCCGTTGTTAATATTTCCTTTAATATACTTAAACGTAGGGACCACGCTAAGCTAAAAAAGGAATAATATTATGAATATACCCAATAAAGGTATTATACGTATTTTAGCCTTAAGGCTTAGTAACCCTTATTATATAAAAAAGCCAAGATTAAAAAAACATTACAAAGATAAAGGTCATGTAATAATTAAATCTTTTAGAGCTTTAGGATTTAAGGCTCTAAAAGCCTTAGGGCTTAAAGATTTAAAAGAATCCAAAAAAACAAAGGTTTTATATAAGACTGGCACATTTGCCATTAAGTAAAAGCTTTATGCTCAACTTCAAATAATATTCTTAATCATATTAATAACTGTCTTCTACTATACGTGATACACCTATTTTTTAATCATTAAAGATTAACCACAGCCTTTTGTATTTATAACAAATAAATAACGGACCGTTACACCTTAAGCCTTAAGGCTTTTAAAGCCTTAAATCCTAAAGCTTTAAAGGATCTAATTATCATATGACCTTTATCCTTATGATATTTTCTAGTCTTGGCTTTTTTATATAATAGGAATTACTAAGCCTTAAAGCCAAAATACGCGTAATACTCTTATTAGGTATATCCGTAATATTATCCCCTTCTTAATCTAATGTAGTTTTTACGTTTAAATATACTAAAGAAAATATTAATAATAACCCATGGCTATTTTTTTCTTTTATCATACTTTTTAAAATTATTAAATATAAATAATATATAACTTTTATTAAAATAAATAATTCCTATAATTCCCCCACAATGCCTTATTTTAATTATGTTTACTACCATTATAATTATATGATTTTAAATAAAAAATCTTAATATTATAAGAAATATGTTTATTATAATATAAAACATAATGCCTCTTAAGCTTCAATTAACGATTTTTAAAACTTATAAATAAAAAAGATTACTTAAAATTTAAAAAGGATATGGCCTTTAAGGCGGCCATAACCGGCCTTACTTAAGTTCGCAAACTTAAGCTCTATTAAGCGGAATTTTATAAAAAAGAGAAAAAAATGCTTTGTTACAACTTAAAAACTTTAAATAAGTTAGATACTACTAAAAAAAAACAATCAAGAGGCAAAAAAGCGAGGACAATATGTCCCTTTCATTCCCCAGCCTAATAACATGCCGCTTAACCTTTTATACACTAGTAAGGTATTATTAGACTTTGGGGATTCTTTTTAAAAAAAAACTTGGGTTTTATTAATAAAACCTTTAAAATAACCTAAAATAATAAAAATTAAATTTAAGTTCTTAAGTATTTTTTAATTATAAGTACCCTTTTTATTTAATTAAATATTTGTTTTTATTATAAAAGTTTTAATAATTAAAAATAGTCTTTATTTTATATTCAAAGTTTAAATTAATTAATTATATTTTTATAATAAGAACAAGTGATATTTTTAATAATATTAATTTAAAAAAAGAATATGTGAAATATTAAGTAAATATTTATTATTTTTAAAAATACTAATTATTAATTAATTAATCCTTTAATTTTTATAATTTTAAACGGTTTTAACTTTTTATAATTTAATTTATAATTTAATTATTTAATTATAATATTCTCTTAAAATAAGTAAATTTTATCCCCCTTTTTAAGTGTTAATCTTATATTACGCCTTTTATTATAATAAATCGCTAATCTTTATATTATAAACAAAATATTAACTAATAATTCTTTATATAATTACTTTAGTTTATCCCTTTATAACATGGCTTTCTATATAATCCCTTAACTCGCAATTAATATATTATATACCGTTAAATTATACCCATAATTCGCATAAAACGGTAATACTTCAATAATTTTTTAATTCACGTTATTATATATAAATTAAGTAAATGAGAATAATTAAACCTAGTTATCCTATTTATAATTTATATAATAATAAAAATAAATTTTTATTATTTAATTGACTTACTTTATTTATACATTTATTTATAGGGAAAAAGCTATTAATATTTTTTATTTTATCCCTAAAAATATAATTAAAATTCTTTAAAACCGTAAAATAAATAACTTATCTTTATTTAAAATAATCTTATTTAATATTCTATAATTTATAAAAATCATTTAAAGAAATACTTACGTCATAACGAGCGCGTTTTACGTTTTTAATACTAATATCATATACGCGTATTTAATAAACCTATTCATTATAACATAAATTAAATCATATATAATTTCTATAACTAAATATTTTAAAAATAATAATTCAATTATAAAGTCTAAAACAATTAACTTTCATAAGCGTAATAATATTACTAGTGATTTCATAAGCCTATATAAAGCATAATAAATTACTTTATTCCAAATACATATATCGCATAACAATATCACGTTTTTAATTATTTTCCTTATACCTAAGAAATAATATTCCTTAAAAAGCCTTAATAATATTTTAATAATTCCTTAATGTTCATGGGCTAATAACCTATGTTATTTCTTAACAAAGTCCGCTTTATTTTATATTAAAACATAAACGTGTCTTTAATATAAAAAAGCTTTAATAATAATTTTAAAAAATCCTTTACTTAATTATTTCTTTTATTTAATTATTATTAAATCCTAATTATAATTCTTTTAAATTTTCTTAAAAAAGCGGCTTATTACTGCCAATTATTTATGATTAATTATTAACAAATCACTATTCTTTTTAAGTACAATGTGTAATTTATACGTTTTATTTGTAAAATATTCTAATTTCTTATTAAAAACATTAGCCTTAACGTTTTTCATTCTTTTAATATAAAAATTCAAAATTTTATAATAAAAAGTATTTTATATTACTAAACCTAACATTTATTTAATTCCTTAATAATAATAAAACAAATAAAATTCTTATAACCCATTAAAATTTATATTTTATGAGCAACGCCCTTAAAATAAACCCTTTATTTATATATTATGTCCACAATTGCCAGTAATTCTTTATTATAAATATCATAATTAAGTTTTATTAATAATAATTTTTATAAATAATAAGCAATTAATTGTTATTTGCCGTTCTTATTTAATTAATTAAGCACGGCATTAATGGCGTAATTTAAAAAATCCGTTTTTATATGTATTTCTTTATTAAGTGTGAAGAATATGAAAACAAGCTTTTTAATAAATATTTTTTAAAGCCTTAAAAGCCATATCAGCCTCTTTTATTCACACATATTCCTTATTCTTATAAGTCAACTTTATAAATACTTTAGCAATTCTTAAGTAGTTTTTAATAAATTATTTATAAAAGTTAGTAAATTTAAAAAAAGATTATAATTCTTTAATATTAATAAGTCTGATTTAATTAATAATTACTTTGATTTTTTTAAGGTTTATAACTAATCCTATAATAATAATCATATAACTTAAAAAGGTGACTTTTTTATATAAAAATTATACTTCTTTGATTTAAAAGGCATAAACCGGCTTTTAATTGTTTAAAGATTCTTTTTATATTATCCTTTATTCTTAAAATAAATTAAAATATTATTTAAATAATAAATACAAATTACGTTTAAATACGGTCGTAAAATATTATTAATTAAACGCTAAAATGTGACTAATGTATTAATTAAATCAAATAATATAATCGTATATTTATAATAATCAAAATAAATATAAAATGCCGTTTTTTTAGTTATTTTAATAAAGTTATACGCGCCTCTTAAGTTAAGCCAAATAAAAATCTTAGCCCCTATAAGCTTATTTCGCAATTCTTTAATTAATAATAATGTATAACAATTCCTTTTTATAGCATTATTCAATTAATAATAATTAATACACATTTATTACCCGCCATTCTTTTTCTTCACAAAAAAAACGTTACTCCCTTACGGGGATTTGAATTCCCTAATAAACCCTTTCACTAAGTGTTTATTAATATAATTTTTAATTATTATTAAGTTTATTACTAAATATTTCCTATAGTTAGTGGCCACAAGTTTGTCCGATTCGCTTAAATAATCGCGTTTTTATGTATTAAACCTTTTAATCTACATAATAATGCGGCTTTTAGGAATATCATAATAACTCTTAAAAAAGGGTTTTTCTAATATAAAATTTTGTGTAATAAATGCATAAAATTATGGCATTAAATTTGCAGCGATTGCGCGCTTGGAAAAGCTAAATAATTTAATTTGCCGAAAGATTTATAAGAATGCGTTTTATTAAACTTTTTGTATTATCTCCATATGCATTAATGCACTTTCCATCCTTATTCCTAAGGATCACCAATTTATATGATGTGCAATTGTGATTAATTTCAAAAATTTTGCCTAATAGCTTTTTGTTTCTTGCGCGCCGCATTTTTTTAAGAAAATGGTTTATTAATATCTTAAAAAATTGGGCATATAAAAATGGAAGGCAAAGCAAAGGCTATTCCTTATAATAAAGCATGCCTTATTACATATGCAATAAGCTTTAAAATATAATAGGAAGCTGATAAAGTTTTGGAAAAGGTTATGATGGTTTGATGAGTGCTTAATTGAGCATGGGAAGGGAGGCGTTATTAAGTGGGTATATTGATGGCGGGGTAATTTTCCCCTCCTTTTATAAGTAATACGCCTTTACTAATTATGCGTTAATGCTTATAGGTAAAGCTTTAGAAATTTGGGCAATTTAAATCAAGCCTTCAAAAGGCAAGATATAAATGTTTTGGGCAATATTTGGCTTTGGGTATAAGAGCGATTTAGTTATGATGAAAAGGAATTAGAACGCGAAGAGGGGGGGCGTTATAATTAAAAAAAAATTTAAGGTTTTAGCCAAATACTTTCCTATAATCTTTGAATATGATAGCGTTTTTATGCAAGATAATGCGCTTATACATAAAGCTTATAAAATTACGGCGTTTTTTGCAGAGATGGGGATAAAAGTTATGCTTTGGCCGCTATATTTGCCCAACTTAAACCTTATTAAAAACCTTTGGAAGATATTAAAAGCGGAAATTAATAAAGCATATTTTAAGCTTAAAAATATGAAGAATAATTAAGCCATAATGGATTTTATGATAAAGTGTGCATAAAAAGCATGGGAAACGTTGGCGTTAGAGCTCTTAAATAAGCTAGTAAAGGAAATGCAAAAGCGGGTAAATGCTATAAAAGCCGCAAATGGGTAATATACAAAATATTAAGTTGGTAAAATCATTAATTAAATACTTGGTTATCAAACGCTTTAATCATATTGTAAATAACTTTAATTTTATTTAATTAATAAATTAAATAAGATAATAGGTTGTGATAAGGGAATTGGCGATTTAAGCGAATCGGACAGACTTGTGGCCAGCCACTGTGACTAGAATATTAACTTGATATCTTTTTTCAACTTAATTCAATAATCGTAGTCCTAATATTTAAGCAAGATTTTAATGCCTTATTATTTCTTAAATAATACCACAAACTTATAATATACTAATAATATATTCTTTATTAATAAACTCTTATTTTAATATTTAATCTATTTTTTAAAAGTAACACAAATCTCTTAAATAATTAATGTTCTTGTTTTATTTTAATAATAGTTTTTATAACAATTAAACATTAATTGTTTTTTAATTTAATTAATCTTTAAATTATGCTTCTTTATTCAAAGAAGTTTAAGAATAATATTATATATCCCAATTTAAGTAACATTAAATTTAAAAAAATTAAAGTGGCTAACAATACCCATATATAAAATTTAAATTCGCATATTTATTATCTTATTAACGGCAGCGTTCCTATTAGTAAATATTAACTAATACCCCTTTTCCCTTATTTTAATTAATAATAAATATTCAAACATAATAATAAAAAATAAAAAATTCCTTTATGTCCCAAAGTCTATCATGGCTTTAAGAGTTATTTTTTTGATTTTTGCTTTTATAATTAAGTGACAATTCCCCGTTACTATTAATTGGCGCATAAAGAAATCCTTTTAATAAAAGTCCTTTATTAAAATGTTTTTCCAAACCTAATAATTTGATTTTATAACTATAACCATAAATAGCTAATTTATTCTTAAGATTTAGGTTAATAAAATAAAATGTTTTTAATATATTTAGGTATTATTAGTTATATTAAATCAAAAGCACTATTAATTGCCTTTTAATATAACTTCTTAAAGTTTTCTTTTTTTTAGCTTATTTTAACTTTTAAAAATAAATGTAAGTTTTTATAAAATAATTTACATATAAATTTAAAAATAGCCGCTATTATACTTAACTTACTTTCATTTAATATGTTTATAATCTTAATAAATTACTTAATACTTTTTGCCTTATTATGATCCCCCCGCAAGAACTAGTCCTGGTTCCTTATAAATAACCCTTATAATTTTATTAATTTAATATTAAATATTTAAAGCCTAAAGATATAAATTATTTTCTTACTAAATGACTTCTCAAACCTTACTTTATAATAATTTAAAAAAGGGTAATTAATATAGCCCTAAGTTCAAAACCTAATAAAGCTTTTAATTTCTTTTTTTTCACTATTTTATATTATATTATTATCTTCTTCCACTTAAGCATAAATTTTATTGTTTTCAAGTTTGTTAATGATCATATATTAAAAACTTAAAGCGTTAAATTACTTAATAAAATATAATAGCATAAAAATATTAATAACATTATAAATACCTTATCTCGTTATATTAATTTGCTTTTTTTTTTTTAATTATGACTTTTTTAGTAATAAGAACTGGTTATATGGCTTAAAAATCATAATTAAAGTATAGCTTATTTTATTAACGTTTATTTATAACTTTTTTAGAAAACCCGCCATTGTGCGGCTTTTTTTTAAGTTATTTCTAAAACATAGCATCCAATTCCATCTTATAGGAATAAAAGGGTTTCTTATCCCCTTTATTTTAATACATATATATCTTAAAACAATATTAGCCCTTTTGTTTAAAAGCACGTTTAAAATTATAATTATTGATTTTAATAGCCATTTTAATAAGTTCTTATAAATCAAAAGGTACATTTAACCTAATAACCTCATTCTTAATTTTATTTTTTAATTTCTTATAATACTACGCCTTAAGTGCCTCATTATTTTAACTGATTTAATTAGTAAATTATTAAAAGGCAGCTATATACATAATTACTAATTTAATTTACTTTAAGTTTTAGATATTACGTTTAGCCGTTTTATTTTAATTAATATCATCAAAAATGCGATTAATATATCCCTTAAACTTTTCAAAGCTTAAAAAGATTTTTTAAGATTTTTTAAACATAATAATAAAAACCTTTTCTTTTTTAGTTTTATTCTTAATATAATCAGATAAAAAGGGTTTAATCTAATTAAAGGCAGCCCCAGAAAGAAAAAACGTAGCCCAAAGAACCTTATTCATGTTTATAATAAACTAGTAACTATTAAAATTAATATAAAGCTTTACTTAAATAAAATAGGCTTTAAGCTTAAATTAATCTTTATAATAAAAATCTAAAAATGTAATTTTAAGAATGTTTTTTAGATTAAAGGTATTAACAATAACCAAAGCCTTAATAAAAAAATTAAAAGCCATATTATATATATAAATCAATACTTTTAACGAAATGGTGCTTAAAATATAATGGTTTAATATTTACCTAATATAAATATAAAAAGCTGCGATTAATCTCTAATAATTAAAAAATAAGTATATTATATATAGTGGAAAATAATTATTAGTATAATTAAGAATATTATTTAAAATTAAGCATAAAGCTTTTATTTAATAGTAAACGTGCCAGTTTTATATAAAGCCTTTGTTTTTTTAAATCCCTTTGAAGCCTTAAGCCCTAAAGCTCCTAAAGCCTTAAATTCTAAAGCTTTAAAGGATTTAATTATTATATAATCCTTATCCTTATGATGTTTCCTAATCTTGGCTTTTTTGTGTAATAAGAATAGCTAAGTGTCGAGCACCGTAGGGGAGGAGCTTCAGGAAATGTGAAAGTCTTGAATTATAAAAGAATATAATAGAGCTCCCCTTAAGAAGAAGCTCCAAAAATCTAATTACATAAGCAGTTTTGATTGGCTACAGCGCCATTAAGGCTCTATTAATACTACCAGCCAACAAACCCCTATTCTATACAACACACCCCCTCAGCTAAAAGCAATTATAAAAGCCATAAGAATACTTAAATATAACTTGTATAATATAATAACATAAATACAAACCGCCATACAATTAAAAATAGTATTAATACAACTAATTATAATAAAAGCGTCATTACTAAGGCAACAAAATTAAACAAGTAAAATTATATTAAAGCTTTTATATCAAGAATTTACGTTCCTTAATAATCATATTATCAAAAATAGCTTATATTAAAAAGCCCGCCCCCGCCGCTACCCTTAAAGCATTAAAAAAAAAATAGGTTTTAAACATTTAAAAATCTAAAATTAATATACTAATATGTATAATATAATTAGCCGGCGCCCTATGGGCTGCCACTTCTTAGGCTATCACCCCTCCCCCTCGTTTACCCCTCCCGCCCCCACCAACCCCTTGGCGTTGCGCTATGGCTAAAAAAGCTTATGCTATGCCATGCTTTTACTACATTTGCAATAACATACATAACGCGCTAGGCAACCCTTATTGTAACAAAGCATTATTAATGCAATATTTTTGTTATTATAAAAACAACAAAGCAAATTGCGCTACCGCGCCTTAGGCCGCTGCCGCCCTCTTTGCCGCCTACCTAATAGCAAAGTCAATGCTAAAAAACTCCTGTATATATGCATTATCTTATATAATATTGGATATTATATAAAAGCAATATATAAAGCTCTTATTAATTGGCCATAGGCCCTCACCGCCCATTGGGCTACTATTAAAACTGCCTTAAAAAAAATAAAAAAATAACTTTGCCTTCGATTTATTGCTTCGTAAGTACTATTTTTATTATTTTAAAACAATATTTAATAAATTATAGCCTTTTTTTGCCAAAAAACCGCCGTACCCCCCCCCCGCCCTATTTTTGGCGCTAAAGTAAATGATAATAATAATATAGCTACTACTATTAATATCAGTAAACCTTTGATTATTGCTATTATAGCGCGTATTACTGCTTATGCCTTTGCTTTGGCAAAAATTAATATTTTGGCTAACGCCGCTCGGCAATTAATAAACCTTTTGCTTCCATTTTTATAAATAAAAATGGCTTTATAACCTATAAGTCACAACTTAAAAACATTACCCCAATAATAAAGCGGCTTTACAACCCTAAAATCGCAGCTTAAAAACATTTTCCTTATATTATTATAATATTGCAAATATATCAAAGCGGCTTTATAATCCCAAAATAATAGCTTAAAATTAGGTCCTCAAAATTCACACAACTTTTCTTTATACTTATCGTCTTTTTACAACATTAATTTAAATTAATATATAAAATATATTAAATATAAATATAAATATACCTTGGCACTAACTCAAATAAGCTTTTTAACAATAGCTCAAACATCTTAAAAATTTTAAAAAGCTATAAATACCTTAAACTTTTATTAGGGCAGATTCTTTATCAAACCATCTACTGGCATATCATTAATAAAAAAATATATTACCTAAAAGCTCCCCTTTTTGTACTCTTATTATAGCCACATATTTTATATATTAACATATCTCAGCTTTATCAAAATGCGTTAATTTTTTTCAATTATTAACCAAATCATCTATTTATTATCACAAAATATGTTCCACAAAGCTCCCACATTAAATATTAGTTCCTTAAAAAAGCGCTAAAGCGCCATCACTTCCTTCGCCATCCTTGCTACCCTTAATAATTCCGCTTTTATTATTAAAATAATCATAATATCTTGCCTTAAGGCTTTCCAAACAATTACACCTCTAAATAACATTATAATAAAACCTTAAAAAAAGCATCTTAACTTTTTATCATTTATAAATAAGGCGTCTAAGGCTATTAATAAATATATCTCCCAATTTTTACATTAATAAATAATTATTAAAAAGCGTAATCCAAATAAGTATCTAATAATCCATTTAATTGCTTTTACATATTAAGCGCTTAAGTTTATTAAAAAGTATAATAGCTAAAATACTACAAATACAACATTTGGCCTTAATATAATAACTATATACAAAACTAACCCAACCTTCTTTTAATACTCCTTAATCTGCTTTAATATAGCAATCCCAAGATTTTTGACTAAATTATAATTCGGCAAAAGCGTGCTTAAGCACTTCCTATTCATTATATTAAATTTCCAAGTTACTTTTTTTTATATAAATGTTATACATCAAAAACACCGTTTTTATAAACCAATCTTTAATTACACGCACCCCCAAAAACCATTTCACATCTCCTAATATTATAAGCTCATAAATTAAATACAACCCTTTAATAATTTCTTATCCTTTATTATTATTTAAGGCATAATACAAAACTTAAATATCATCAATATAAAACGCCACAAAAACTATCCTATTAAAATTTATAAAAATACACAGCTCCTCCGCCAAGGGATTAAAATTCAATTTACCCAATATTGCCGCAAAATCGCCATATTATAATGCAAGGAAATCTCTTAGGCCATATAATGCTCAATTAATTTCCATCACTATTCCAGGTCTTTTCCAGCCATTTAAAAGGTAACATAATACTAAAACGCTCCTCTTATCGTATTTGACATTAACAAATACGTTGACTATATCAAATTGCTTCACTTCTAAATCAAACTATACTATAAACGCCATTACCATTTTAAAAAAGTATACTACAAATATTACGGGATACATCAAAAAAATCATTAAATTATCTTGTATATCCCCTTATACTATAATACAAAAGCAACAGTAAATTAATTTGCCTACTAAATCAACTTTATACATAAAAACCCATTTCAATAAAATGGGCTATATAATGGCGTTTTTCTTAAAAATCACTTTCCAATAATATCAAGCTTTTAAATTAACAATCTCTTTCTTAACATCTTTTCTAAAATATTTGCCCCAAGCGTAGCTATCTAATTCATTCCAATTCTTTAAAGCCTTCAAAAGCTTCCCTTAATATAAATTATATAAATTAAAAGCAATTATAAGATCTGCTTTCACTTTAACACTTAAAACAACTATTACTATTATCGTATACAATATAATTATATTTTTGCCATCTACTTGCGTTAAAATAGCTCTACAAAATATATTAGCAAACTCTATTATATGCAAATAGCTATCTTATCATAAAGCCACTACTATAAAATAATAGCCCCAAATTGTAAATCTATCATATTCCTTCTACACTTCTTATATTACATAAATTCAATTACGTTCTTATCGTTATTGCTATTATTAGCTTGCTTTAGCCAATATTTAAAAATCATTATCCATCCCAATTGCTATAAGCAAAGCTTTTAATAATTTAGGGACCTGCTGCTTAAGGTCTTATGGCCTTTAACTTAATATTACAATTTAAAAGTATATTTAGCGCATCTCCTTAACACCTAAATTTATACTTTCACCACATAAAGCGTTCCTTCCAAGCTAATCTTTAATTATTCAATTTTCAATAAATCTTAAAGCGCCTAAACTTAATCTTTTATAAAAAATCAAAACTTTACTATCATTCCTAATGCTGTTTTTATAAAAAACCACTTTATTCACCCCCAAATTTTGATTCTCATAAGGGACCATATTATTGCTCTCCCCCTTTT
Organism: Helotiales sp. F229; assembly: GCA_002554605.1. NCBI lineage: Eukaryota > Fungi > Ascomycota > Leotiomycetes > Helotiales > Helotiales sp. F229. Next base: position 2,730,539 of record MXAW01000010.1, read on the forward strand.
GGCTTTTATAAAAAACCATTTTATTATTCTCTACTTCCTGGCTTTTATAAAAAACCATTCCTATTTCACTTTCCGTTATCCCCAAGCTTATTAATAATTCAAAAAAATCAAGGTCCATTAATAATATAACAAGTAATTTAATAACCAAAAAAAACATTTTCATAAACAAAGAAAGCACCTTTAATACAATGATTTCTATTTCCATTAGTTCTTTAGCATATATTTTAATAATAGCATTTAACGCGGCCATTTATTCCTCCACAATATTCTTTATAATATTACTTATATCAAGCCCTACATTTAAAAAAACGTTATCCTCTTCTATCATAATAATAAGCTCTTTCAAAGCAAAAGCAATTTAGCCAATCAACTTCTCCTTATTCAAAAAAATAAAACTTCGTCTCATCAAAACAAACATTGCGCATTATAACAACACAGCGTAACTAAAGCACCTAAATTCTATATATATTAAAAACAACATAACCAACCAAATAACCTAAATATCCCCTAAAATCAACTTTAAAGCCTCTTTTATCTCTTCCGGCTTCTTTATTATTCTTTATTAAATAAGCACGCGCCCTATACGCGTACTCCCCGCTCCAATTTAGTCTCAAATTGATCAATAGCCTTTTTACAATTAATAAATTATACCATCAAAAATAACCCCAAAACCATTCCTAAAGCACTTAATTTAGGCTCTTCATCTTTTATTATACAAGTAATGCCTTATTATATAAATAAACCGCCGCATTACACACCTTTAAATACAATTTCTTTAAAAGTTTTACTTAAACGCACATCTTAATAAATTTAATAATAATTTCTTATCCTACGCGTTCTAAACCGCCAACTAATTTTTTAATATATACTAAAGGATTTTCTACTTTAATCCCTTCCCTTATCATCCAATCCTAATAGCATATCATTCCAGAAATTGCAACAACGGAAATGTCATTATTATGCCTAATAACACAAATAAACAGTCCATATTAACATCTTATCCAATGTTTAAAATTCTATAATACCAGTATAATATAATTTAATAATTTGCTTACTAAGGTCCAGTTAAACAGCTTTCTATTATACTCATTTTTAATTATTAATAATCATTACGTTCTATTATAACTTAGGGAAAAATCAAATAAATCCCAAAAAAAAATTAAAAAATGATTTAGCCGCTTTATTCTTAAACTCCCTTCTTAAAATAACATTTTCAGCATATATTATAGTACAATCTTCGCACTCAATTCTAAAAACACCATTAAATTCTACCCTTTTCCTTATATAAAACAACGCCTAAAATGCTTTTTTTCCAAAATGGCCCATTCTTAAATACTATATCTTTAATATTGTATAATAAGCTCGCAATAGCTTTTTATTTAACTAAAAACCTTATTTCAAACTATAATAAAAAATTAATACATTATGGCTAAAAGGCGCTTTATTATTATTAGGTTATAAAAGCAACAAAAGTAATTAAAAGGCTTATATTCAAAAAAAAAAATTATACTTTTGCTTTAGTTTTCAAAGTACCACGCTATTTTAAATTTCCTTATATCTTAATATAATATCTTTTCCTAAATACCAAATCCCAATGTCTAACAAAAGCGCCTCAAAAATAATATTAATATTAAAACCAACCATAATTACAATATTACTTAAAATCAAATCTTATATGTTTAAACCGTCTTTGCTTTTTAACACATTTTTAAAAAGTCGCTAACCCTAATCAATAACTAAAAAGCATTATATACCTGCCTTCACACAATCGTCGTTCCTTAACTTTACAAAAATGCCTGAAATAAGCTTCTTCTTATTATTAACAAAATACTAAACACTACAATTATTAATAAGTGTACTATTAAAAAATGCGTGTGAACTGCTAATAAAATTTGCGGCATATATTCCTATTGCCTTATTAACATTAAATAGCTTTGGATCAATAATAGCAATATTAACATTTCCAGGGTATTTGCTTTTATTTATTAATAATAACGGCTTTTCTTTTTCTTTTTTATTTGGGGCAACGCTTTTAATGATTCGATTAATAAGAAAGATCTTTTAACCTTTCTTAGCGATTTCCTTTTATAGCTTAGTGTATTTTGCTTTTTAAAGTTTTTTATAAGTTTCTTTAACCTTATTATTGCTAAGGCAATTCCTTAATTTATTTGCATAGCCGCTGTCATAAGCGTATTATAATCTTTAGTATTTAATAAATGCTTGGAAATGGCCATTCTTAAAATTGCAAAAGCAATCGCTTTTCCTTAATTATTTAAAATAAAATTAATTAAATAAGCCTTATTTATTATAAATACTCAAGCTTTTAGTATTAAAAGTAGCTTTAAAACTATTAAAAAATTTTAAACGTTTCCTTAAAAAAGCGTACAGTTTATTCACTATTTTTCCACCCCTTAAACCATTTTTAAAATGCTTTTCCAAATTAGTTTCAAAAGCTAAACCATACTTTTTAAGTATTATATAATATTCTTTTCTTAAAACATTATTTTTGATAATATTAACTAAAACTTAAACGGCTTATGTCTTAGTATAAACTAAAGCTACAAAAAGGAAATCTCAAATGCCTAAAACGCCTTACACTTCCAGAATATTATATATTTTAGTAAAACAATACTTCTTTTACTATTTCTTATGCCAAATACAAGCTTTTATCTTCCCTTTTTTTTCAAAAGTACTTATTAAAGCTTCTTAATAATCTAAAATAATAAATAATAATATAAAAGCGTTTAAAGAAGCAAGCTTTTGCTTAATTAACCTAATCAATACTTAAAATCTAATAAGATTTTTTGATTTATTATTGTTAATAGTATTAATTAGGATCAATACACTAATAATACTATTAATCTAATTAAACAAGTATTAATACTTTATATTAAAGAGCATTCATTAGGCAAGGTTATTCTAAAATTCTCTTATGCAAACTTCTCAAATTTTCTTAATATTACTAAAAGTCGCCTTTTATAATTTAATAGCCTATAAAAGTTTCATAAAAATCCTTTTCTTATTTTTGCTGGTAATTTCCCATTTGTAATACATTTTCTGCTTGCTATTACTTATTAATATTATTCATTTTATAAACCAATTATTTATCTCAACTTATATATACTCATCAATATTGGGAGCTATTAATCAAAATTTAAAGAGATTTAAAATATCATATCTATCTAAATCAACAAAGTCAATAATACCCCTAAATTAGGCGTAGTACTAAAATCTCATCCACTACTACGGCCACTAGCAATAATCGCTTAATAAAGCGTTGTCCTTATCAATTAGTACGTCCTAAAAAAACATTTTATTATTATCAAGCGTTTAAAAAGTTTAAAAAAATATTATTATATTAAAAAAAGGGGGAATATATATTTTTAAAAAGTCTTCCAAATAACGATAAATATCCTTCAACACTTACCCTTGCTTCTTTTGACCTACAATAATCATATCTTAATAACTCATGGAATGAGGCTATGGCTCTTAACTATTGAGCACCGTAAGGGAAAAAGCTTTAAGAAATGTGAAAATCTTGAATTATAAAGGAATATAATAGAGCTCCCCTTAAAAGGGAGCTCCAAAGATCTAGTTACATAAGCAGTTTTGATTGGCTGCAGCGCCATTAAAGCTTTGTTAGTGCTACCAGCCAACAAACCCCTATTCTATACAACACTAAGCCTTAAAGCCAAAACACGCGTGATACCCCTACTGGGTATGTCCGTAACAGATACTTCGTACATGGTGAAATGATAACGGATTTTACATTTATGCACGATTCGAGTATATAGTAGAAGGTTTTATTTTATAAGGGTACTAAACTAGGGGTACACCTAATGATATTCAAAGTACTAAAAAAATCATATAAAACAACATTGCCAAGTATCTCAATTATATAGGTATACACATAGCCTAGAATTCCGTTATCATTACCCTTAATACGAAGTAGATGGGTTATTAGATAATTGTTCATCGACCAATGCGAGCTAGAGTACGAACGTCCACTCATCAGGCGTTATTATGGTACTTGGGGGAAATATTGTACATTTTGAACTTAGTATATTCTAGAGGTTTCTATTAAGGAGGGGTCTTTATAGGGGGTATTACCTAATGATAAATTTATGTTACCTTGCCGCTTTTTAGGCTAGAAATACTAACTTTTATTATGGAATCCTTATTGAGTGTATTTACACTAAAGATATCAATAAAGTCGACTTCTTGAAATGAACGATTATGCTATTAAACCCTTTATTTTGAAGTTGGTTGGATTTAAGATTAGATTATTTTTTAATTAAACCTTACTCAATGTTAAGTTTAGTACGTACTTGGTACATACCCAAAATAATATTAATTCACTATTTATGCGGTTTTTAAATAATTCTATAAATCCAAAGTTTTATAACAAATTATCTTTAAATCTCACAAGATTTATTGCCTATAAAAGTAAGGCGATGGCAAAATGCATAAACAACAAATGTACATTATTTACCCATGATACGAAGTATTAGCTATTTAATTAATCCCTTAATATTATTGCTGAGGCTGTAAAGCCTATTTGAATACATTTTAATGTAAACGCCTTGTTAAATGGGTCACATTTTTAAGAAAGACTTGCTGTATTTTATAGGCTGAAATTCCGGCTATTTTAAAGCTTAACTGTGGTTTTAATGTTATTTAGGCTATGTTTAAGAGGGAAAGTTATATTTGATAAGTTACATACCAAAAGCTTATCCTCATATATATAAATAAGATTTAAAGGCTTTAATGGGCTATTGAATATAAATATTAGATAAAGGAATAGTGGTTTTTGATTTATTAGAGTAATAAGACATGGGTATAATCTAAGAAATATATAAAAGATTGGATTATTTAAAAGATAAGAGAAAAAGAATTATATTATAATAATTGTGTAGTAAATTAATATTAAAGGAAGATTAGATAGATGTTTTAGGGAATAATATTAAATTAATATGAATAGTATAAAGGGGTTTTTTAGGAGAAAGATTAAGAAACAATAAATACCAGTTTATATTTAAGAATTTTTATTTTGAAGATTCAAAAGATTTACAAGGAATATCTAAACTTTTAATTTTAATAAAATAATGTAAAAAGGCATGTTACTGCTTTTACTTGAGAGGTCTTTAAAGTTATTAGGATTGAGCCTATTTTTTAGCCTTTAAATAGCCCTAATTTAAATCTAATTAAGATTATATAAAATAAAATGAAAGATTATATTAAAAAAAATACCTTTAGATATATAAATCCTACTTTTAATTATGTGCTACGGTACTTGAAGCCTGGGAAACTATAATAATAATTAGAATTAAAGAATTGATTTTAAAAATGCTAGAAAGATATAAAACAATGATCATAATAGAAGAAGGCTATATAAAATACTAAGGATTTCAATAAAAGCAGCATTGCCAAGTATCTAAAGGGCTAGGGTGTACGTAATTCATCAAAATGTACAATATTTCCCCCTTGTACGGAGTATTTCCATCGATGACTTTCAACGGCGTCTGCGGAGCAGTCTCATTGGTCCAGATGCGGGGACCCCGGATTGGGATTGGCCCTAAGAACAGGCTTTCCGAAGATCCCCTTCCCTTCCCTTCCCCGCTTGCCATCTTTCTCCTCTGTTCTCCTGTCCTCTCTTCTCTTCTCCTCGTGTGCTCTTCCCTCCCATCTTGTCTTCTTTCATCGAACACCAACGAGTCGACAATGATACTCGATAATGATATATTCTCCCTAATTCTACTCTCACTCGCACGCACCCACTCACGCATCCACGCACGCACAAACGAATCCTCTGCTGAGCTCATGAGGGTCACGATCTTTGACATCTGGAAATGTGCGTCGATTATCCAATATCCATACATACATGATAGGACGACAAATGAGTCAAACGGCGAGTAATCTGTGAGTTGCGACTGTGTGGTTCTGGCTCCACTGTCAACCACGGCCGCTTCAGACTCACCTCCGTATGTGCACATCAACGTACGTTTCGCATCGTCTCCTTCAGTGGATCGGCGGATCTTTTGCGTCTTTTGGACGAAGGTCTTGATCGGAGCGTATTGCGTGCTCTCGCTCGGAGAATTTGTCCAGTGCCTGGCAGGCATTTCATTCCGGTCTTGGCTGGAAATCGTCGTCGACGCTGCCCAAATGCCGAAACGCTCTGGCTCAAATGTATTCGACCCCGTCACCAACTTCATCGATGCTCTCCAAGCAGTAGCATCGGCCTGCACGAACAGTACAGTTGCGTTGCCAATTGGTCTTGCACGTTTCAAAATGGGAGTACGGGCATGTCAGAACGGCAGACCACTAAATGCTCATTTCTATCGATTCTAATACTTCTAGAACAGTACTGTACAGTCTATCGTCTATGCCTCTATAGTCTATCCCCACAGTCTCGCTCACACCAATTTCCCACTTCCAATGGTATTATCCATTTACACGTACTTGCACATCATGGCAACCATGAGATCGAACAATCCGATGGCCTCGACGAAAGCGAAACCGAGAATGGCGTAGGAGAAGAGTTGTCCACGCATGCTTGGGTTGCGGGCGACGGAGGTCAAGAGAGCAGCGAAGACCATACCGATACCGATACCGGCACCACCGAGACCGATGGCAGCGGAACCCATACCCAAGTTCTGGGACACCTGGACCATGGCGGTGGCGATCTCAGAGTTGAATGAGCGGGTGGTTTGGCGGCCCATGGCGTTACGGGTGGTGGCAGCGAGGATTTGGGAAGCTTGTTGACGCTTCATGGTCTGGAAAGGAGCGCTGGAGCGGACGCCTGGGTCAACTGTCAGCTTTTGGCATCCGTTGGGGAGTGGCAGACAGCCATTGACTGCTGCAAAGATCGGACTGTGTACACACCGGAGAAGGCACGCTGGGAGACAACATTGGCCTTGGCGCTGCTGCGGACGACAGGGCGAGCGACCTTGGTGGAGGTTGATCCCATGAAGGAAGCAACCTTAGGGGCGAACATGCGTGCGGCCATTGTTGAGGGTGTGAGAGATGTGGAGATAATTGAAAGGTCGAACGTCTGGAGAAGATGGAGAGGAGAGGTTCAAGCTGTGATGAAAATTGATGATTTCAAGAGGCAGCAGAAAGGATGGAAGCTCGAGGAAAAGAATTTTCTCGGGAACGAGAGGACAGAAAACCGCTCTCGTCTAAGAGCTCCCTCCGCGCCGTGGTCTGAGGGTGTTGGCCGGCAGGCGGAAAAGGCTCGATTAGGTTTGAGAGCTCGAAGTCGCTTGTCCTCTTCGAGGCTCAAATGTTATTGGGGTGGGACTGAGAATGGGTCTTGGAGTGGGTGCAAGAGAGCTTTGGAGAACAACAACTGGATGGCCAATTCGCACATGATGGATGGGCCGTGGAGCTCGACAGACAGTGGTTGGGTCGGAAGATCGCGGATATTGGGGAGTGGGCGGGTGAATAAGACAGAGAGATTTCTGTCTCATTCCTTGTTTGCTTCTTGTGGCGGCGGCTGGGCTCAAGTTACGGGTCTTGGATTTTTGATTCATCTGTTCAATTGGCACAATGTTACTTGCCAGTGCAAGTATACAATGCATGGGAGCGAAGTCATCCATGCAGAACCAGAAGTGTACCTTGTAGCAGTCTTTCTGGCAGTGCCAATTACAGGTCTAGAGTAAGTTTGAAACTGACGTTGTCAGTAAAAGTCTGCATTGTCTTTTGGTTGCACGACAGGGATTAATTATGGGTTTTCAGCCTCAATGCACCAGGATCATGACTAGCCTACGGACACGGCGCCGCATGCCCGATTTTTCCCGATGACATGGGTGCACTCATATATGCTCAAAGATCAAAGATTCATCGTCTGTGCTAAATGGCCCAGTTTTTATTCATTATAGAAGGAAACGAATAGAGCGGATTGGCTTATTGGTTTATTTTCCTTGTAAAGTGGAATCTTCTAGTACTACGCACAGATGCCAAGTCTTTGATCTTTCGGGCATGTACCAAAGTATGCACGAGATGCAGGGCGGGCATGACTGGTGTCTACCTCCGTATATTAATGTCTTCCTGATACCGTCGTAAACTTCTATCTTAGAAATTGTTCAATTGCGATGCTTAAACTGCGAGACATCATTCATTCATTCCACTGTTCATGTATCTTTGACTGCTAGCCAAAGAAAAAGTGCCGAGGGTACGAGAGTTTGCGGATGAGGTAGCCCCTGAGAGAGCAAACTGGATCTGAACAGTGGGGGTCAATTACTTTTTTATTTTGCAATCTGGTTGTCATTTTGGCTCGAGATGCCACGGTACCTGCCTTAGTGCCTTACCTACTTACCCCTGAAATAGCTTCAAGGTTCCGTCCTCTGGCCCGGAAGCTTGACCGACAGAAGGAACTAACTAACTGGTCACGCTGGTTCATCGGCCCCCGATTGTCGGGTTCTGGTCATGTGCCTTTCTTTCTCTTGGCATGGAATGCAGTACTAGGTATGATTTGGTACCAACTTAGAGTCGCTTCCTCAACGAGTCAATTATGCCCCTTATAATCAAATGGATATCATCGGCTATCTATGTTATACTTCGTTCAAATCACACGTTATCGTCGGAAGGCACACTCTCATATGCCCCTTCACTTACTCTTCTCGTCGTCATCAATCGAGGTGTCTCGTACATAGCCGTGTAGTCCACCAGCTGGCCCCCGAGCATCGCAGCGCCATTCTCCCTCTTTCCAAATACTGGTGCCGGATCACACCAGAAGTCCTTGCAATTACCCACGCATCCATTGGAGAATGGATTTCGGTTATGTCGAGGCCGATTGCCTCCTTTGTAGTCGAGAGCAGTCTCCACGAATGTGTCCACGCCCAGAATCTTCTTCCACCGACCAAAACAACCGGCCTTGTGATGATGGTTATGACTATGACTAGGTGCATGTGTTGGTGGTAGAGCAGGGTCAGGACCCAATCCTGTATTGCCGATTTGAGCTCCAGCTCGGGATGTGGTGCCAGTTGTAAGAGCTGAAGTGATAGTCTCTGAGACCTTGCTCCCATGGTCGTGGTGTGATCCCCGCATGTTCTCCCACGTTGTCATGGCTCTGGAAATCTGTACCAATTGGACAAAGAGTAGCATTGTTACCCATGTCAATTGTAGCACTCCCCAGATCACCAACACCAAAGTGTAAGGATCCGAGTTCACAATGCGGCATAAGGGTTCGGCCAGAACATTGCAGTCTGGACTGCCGGTCTCGCTGAGAGTTTCGAAGTCTTTGTACAAATTAGAGCTGCGCAGATAGAGATTGGGAGCAACTCACAGCCAAGGGCAACCCTGACCAGGAAAAAAAGGCCGGCTTCCAAGGAAATCAAATACAGGAAGAACTGGCGATGATTATTGATCCCGATGCAATTATATACCCAGGGGCAATGACTAGTAGAGTATCAAAATCGTGCATATGGATGGGGACGTCAAACTTACTGGTCATGCTTTGCCACACAACGATTGCATCTTTTACAATGCTTGCTTCTCAATGGCTGTCTAACCATGCAGGGGACGCAGAAGTTACTCTCATCAAATTTCCACAAGGCAAGTAGTTCATCGATGACTGCTTTCTGTTGGGTGAGCCCGCCAAGTTTTGGAACAAACCCAGGCTCGTAAACCATTGTGCAGAAATAAAAGTAGCCACACAGACTATACGTAATTCCGAACGCGAGATTGCTGAATGGGTATGTGGAGAATGTCCCTAGTACCCGTTAGTTGAGTTGGAGGAGAGTGTTCGAGGTTCCTAACCAGGAAGTATGTGTGTCAGCCACCTGAGGCCGACCCAGAAAAGGGTTCCTGCAAATATCCCTGCCAGCCAGGGCTAGTCTGTCAGTACGATTCTTGAACATCATGGAGTATCTTACTGTTTTGTGAATATGCCTCATATCAGACGGCGCATACTCCATTAGCTGCAGAGCGACCCATTGTAGTGTATAGCCCGCCAGCAGAGCCAGAGGCACACCTGCAAATACAACCATATGGCTGGAGATCATAACCATGGCCCAGATGACCACAAAGGGCCAGAAGAAGAAAAACTTGTTCATGAAACCCCGTTTGTCTTTCAACAGCCACGAAGACATCGGGAACTCAAGATTTCTCGGCTTCGCATCCTCATCATATCCGCATTCCTTCAAGGCTCGGTACCACATTCTCTGCGTCTTCATCTCCTCCGCAGTAATAGCTGGCGTCTTCCCGGTTGACGTTTCGGCAAATCGATCCGAACCGTACTCAATCAACTTTTGTATACAGCCTTGGGAGCCCTTAACAAGAGCCCAATGTAGCGAAGTAAATCCAGTTTCATCCGTAGCATGGACATCTGCCCCCCATCTCAAGAATAAGTCTACACACGCAGGATACCCTTTATACGCAGCCCACATCAGACAAGTGTGCCCCTGGAGATCAGGAATATCAACATTGATATTCTGGTGCAGTAAGAGGACAAGCAGGAAAATGTTGCCTTCGAATGTAGCGAGGTGGAGGATATTGTAGCCTTGAACATCGGTGACGAGGGGATCTGCGCCATGTTCAAGCAAGAGATGCACGGTATAGTAGTGACACCTTTGTGCCGCCCACATTGCAGGAGTAGCCACTGATTCTCCTCCTTTCTTGTTGACGTCGGCTCCGACTTTCAGAAGGAATTGGCACATCGCATACTGGTTGTTGATTGCGGCCCACTTGCAAAAGGGTTAGCAGGACTATTCGGATGGGACGTTCAAGCGCAATTACATGTAATGGAGTGATGCCTTCGGTATCACAATAGGTGGCATCGAATTTACCGCTTTCGTAAAGCCTCTCGATTCCGTGAATGTCTCCTAGTCGCGCAAGCTGCATGATATCCTCCTCGGGACTTTGCGCGGGCCCTGACGGAAGCATATATTCCATCTCAACATGATCATCATCGCTCAGCTTGGGCGCAACGGCCGCGGCCTTCCCATTGCCGTTGGGAAGCATCACTGAATTGTTTTGTATTGTTGCTGCTGTGTTTTTCTGGTCGGACATGTTGAGCATACGGCAAAGGCGGCAAAGGAGTTGTTTGCTAGCTGAGCTGGATGACAGGCTAGGTTTGCTGATACCAGATGACGGATCTATGAGCTTCTTGGCAATACATACATGCCGTCGTCGTTAAACAGAGGCAGAATGATGGATACGAGAGTGTTAAGATGGTAGAGAAACTTCATGTGTAGGCTGCGAATTTCAGGGGGATTGGATTGGAGCTCGCGAGGCTGATGAATACATAGCGCGGGTCTCGTAAGCCTCGTCCCTTCAGTACTTATAAGGTAGCGTCGCAACTCCCCACACCACCACTCGAACATCATCACCTCGGCTTCTACTCCAGCTACTTGAGAACCGCATGGTATTTTGATGGTGAATCCCTGTGCGCCGGTAACAATGTCTCTATCTACGATACAAGAGTGGGCGCATGCTCTTCTCACTCCTTCGCCTCTCGCTCTTGTCATTGCTATCCTCCTCGCCATTTCCATCCCTATCGTACTACATAGCTTCGTCTTTCGGACCAGTGGGCTTGTAACTCTACCTTCCATTGTTCTGATCGGACCCAGTGGTTCGGGAAAGACTTCTCTTCTTACCTTGGTACGGTGTCATACCCCAATCTTGCACAGCGAAGACTGACTTCGAGATAGTTTGAACGTGGTGCAAACACATCAACCCACACCTCCCAAACCCCGATCTCCGTCGAATGTCATTTACCAGTCGGGGCAGTGGCCAAGTCCAATAAGTACCGCTCGGTCAATGATCCTTTGAATCTAGTACACAAGAAGTTCCTCTTGGTCGATACACCGGGCCACCGCAAGCTTCGACACCATGCGCTGGAGAACATCACGAAGCCTCAGAATTTGAAAGGCTTGTTATTCGTCGTTGATGTAGCTACGCTATCCGCAGGAGATGAAGGTCTGAGGCAAACGGCCGATTATCTACATGATGTCCTGTTGGTCCTGCAGAAGAGGAGGGGAACTAAAGCAGCAAATGCTTCGAAAGAAATCCCGGTTTTGATCGCGGCAAACAAGATGGATCTCTTCACCGCGTTACCAGTAGCGTTAGTGAAGAGTAGTCTCGAAGGGGAGATTACGAAAGTTAGGACATCAAGATCGAACGGCCTATTGGACTCTGGAATTGGAATAGATGATGCGGACGACGAAAAGGATGATTGGCTTGGGGAGATGGGATCTACCGACTTTAAGTTCTCACAGATGGAGGAGTTCGATATCTCTGTAGAAGTGGCCGGAGGCAATGTGCTCGGGGATGATCCCACCGTGGACAAGTGGTGGAAGTGGATTTCAGAGAGGCTCTGATTCTCGACTGAGTGAATTCGAAAAGATAAGTCAAGCCGCAAGCTCTGACTTTGTTCGATATCTCATGGACTCACTTTATCTTTGGAGCGAAATGCCCATTCCAAATAAGTGAGGAAGTCGCTGCTATTTTGGGGCTCTGTTGTCACTACTTCACAAGCATCCGGATGCCGCCAGGTTTATTTCTTGGCGAGGTACTTGAGCAACTTGCTGTCTTTTGACAATTTGGAACGGGCAACATAATATGGCGAATCAATGACAAGGATACAAGTTGTATACCGCTATTCACATCTCAGCTGGTTTGGAATGTTGTGTCGATCATATCTTACGATCACTGCTCCGTAATGCTGGGACGCGACATGGTCTGGGGACGCCAGTTGGCCAGAGTCAAAATATTTCGACGACTTACGAGACATTGAAGCCAGTCAGTTGTATTTGAGTCCTGCATCTAAGCAGTTGAATGCGCATGTACTCCATGTTGTCTTCTACCCGACGTGTAGTTGTTGAATCTACTCTAACCCAGAACGAACGACCAACGCCAAAAAATTGCTAGCATACCCCCATGAAACATTAGCTAGAGGTCTGCTTAACCATCCACGATAACAAATCAACCTTGGTAACAACTGCAACCGGTTTTGAAAGCCCATTGCTCTCGGCGCCATTCTTCTCTGTCACAATAGCAGCGCTGTTCCACTCGAAGAACTTGCTCAGTGCAGAAAGCGGAGTATCAACGGTGATTTCCACGAATTTCCTCTTCGGGGTCTTCTGTGTTTTTCCACTTGCACCCTCTTCAAGACCATTGGACTTCGGCGCTTCGGAAAGGTTGCTGATGTCTTTTGGATCTGTGACAACTTCTGGGATAGAAGAGAAGTCAAACATGACGTCTGAGACCGGGTTCTTGCCCGTTGCGCGGCCACGGCTTATCCAACTCAAAAGGTTACCGAGAGTCACAAGACCGACGAGCTTTCCTCCCGTTGGTGCAAGGACGGGAAGTTGGTCGAAGCCTTTCTCTCTCATGGTTTCTACAGCTTCTGAGCATGGAGTATCTGCCAGAACCGTTGTCACTGGCTTCAGTCGAAGAGACTTGATAGTGGCACCATGGTAATGGTCCTTCTTGGTTGACGAAGATTGAAGGATGGTTGATGGAGGAGAAGTCGTTGGCGGGCTTGGTGGTAGAAGGTCGTTTGCTGCTAGCCAATCGTCGTCGGCGAATTTGCTGAGATAGCTGCGAATGCTATCTGGTAGAACCACTACTACGATGTCACCTTTCCCCAGACCGAGTTCTTTCACACCCTTGACCATGGCTGCAATCGCGCTACCACTGCTACCACCGACGAGGAGACCCTCCTCTGCAATGAGTCTTCTGGCATACGCGAAGGACTCTCGGTCATCAGTCTTGTACCACACATCGACAGCTTCCCGGTCCAACACATCTGGAATGAAGTCGTATCCAATTCCCTCGACTTTGTATGCCTCATTTGCGTGCTCCTGGTTCAATGATTCCGGCAGAGCAAGGATGGAACCAAATGGATCGGCGGCAATGACCTTGATATCAGGATTATGCTTCTTCAAGCCTCTCGACAAGCCAGTAATTGTCCCTCCAGTTCCTGCACCAGCCACAATTGCTTTGATTTGTCCAGATGTTTGATTCCAGATCTCCTCGGCAGTTCCGTATTCGTGGGCAAGAGGGTTATCCTTGTTTGCATATTGATCTAAGATGTGCGAATTCGGAATCTCTTTCTGCAGTCTCTTGGCGACACCGATATGAGACTCTGGGGAGTCAAAGGCCGCTTGAGTTGGAGTGCGAATAATTGTTGCACCAAGTGCTCGTAGGACTGCAACTTTTTCCGGGGACATCTTCTCGGGAAGTGTGATGATGGTCTTGTAGCCCTTGATTGCTCCAACAAGAGCGAGGCCTATTCCACTGTAGCTTGTCAGATCATGTTCCAACATATTGCAAGTTGTTCCTACGTATTTCCACTGGTGGGTTCAATCAGAGTGTCTCCAGGCTTTATTCTTCCCGACCGCTCTGCCTCCTCGATCATGCGCAAGGCAATGCGGTCTTTCACGCTTCCACCTGCGTTGAATAGCTCAACTTTGGCGTATACTTCGGCTTCAATTCCCAGACTCTGAGGGATCTTGTTGAGGCGCACCAAGGGAGTGTTGCCAATTAACTCGGTGGCACTTGAAGCCATGACCGGCGGAGGAGCTGGTTTCGATTTGGTGGACATGATTTCTGGGACGTAGCCGTGAGAAGTGTGTGAAGACTGAGTATGGACGGAAAGTATGGTAGGTACACTTTGTCTGATACTTTCACTTCTACTTCTACTTCTACTTCGATGTTTGTAGATTGCGTGATCTAGGAACCTTCGTAGCAGTAGCAAGAATCATGTCAGGAAGAGAAGCAAAGAATTTGGTGAGGCGGTTATCCACGGTGCGCGCGGTTTCTAGTGTACTACCTACAGGCGGAAATAAATGTTAAATGTCACCAGATAAGGCTCCAAGCGAGAGGTGGTCTGACCAATCAGGTGGCTCTGAAATCAGGTGTTTTTCGCTGCTTTAAGGTGAGCTCGTGTTGCTTCATTTTCTTCACCAAAATCAATAAAACCATGAATTCACCTTCGGAATCAATAATGAATGTCCCGACACTTAAGACGCCGACTCACATGGCGTCTAAAGACGACAGGCTACGTATCCAAACCTTGTATTACACCGCAGGGTGGTCTGTTGACGATATTCTACTACAGAATCCTCATATTACGCACCGGCAGGTGCAATACGCTCTCGAGAATCGTCCTACTCCTCAAAAGCACAATTGCGGTCGCCATATCAAGATTGATACTCCTCATTGTGCGTATCTTATTCACTGGGTTACACGAAGCTCGTTTCGGCGTGATATACCATGGGCAGAGCTACCAAAATGGCTAGAATGGGATACGTGGTGTCAAGGAAGCTCTGCTATTCGTACTGCCTTTGAGAAAGAGGGTTATGCGCGAGGGATACGAAAGAAGAAACCTCCTCTATCAGCCACGAATCAACGACTACGACTTACGTGGGCATACGAGCATGAACATTGGACGTTAGATCAGTGGGACGAGATCCTTTGGAGCGATGAGAGTTGGGTTCAGCCTGGGTACCATAAACGGCAATGGTGTACAAGAAAGAAGGGCCCGTCTGAGCTATATATCGCCGATTGTATAAGTCACAGATGGCAGAGAAAGATAGGATGGATGTTTTGGGGTTCAATGAGTGGGAAATATGGTAAAGGGCCTGGCCTTTTTTGGGAGAAAGCTTGGAAGACGATTATAAGCCAAACTTATTGCGAACATACCTTTCCAGTTATTTGGAACTACCTTTACGGCAAGACGCCTCATATGGAGCTTCAATTTCAGCAAGATGGAGGACCAGGTCACAAATCCGCGTATACTTTAGCTTGGATGGCAGACCGAGGGGTTGTGCCGATCTTCTACTGTCCTTTCTTTCCAGATCTCTCTCCAATTGAGGCTCTATGGGATAGAATGAAGGATATTCTAGCTGCATTACATCTTGAGGTTCATAGGAACTCTCCCCGCCTTCGTGCAGCTGTGTTAGAGGCTTGGAACTCAATTACAGATGCAGAGGTAAGAGCCTTAGTTCATACTATGCCAAAGCGCTGTCATGATGTTATTGAAGCTCGTGGAGGATACACAAAGTGGTAGCTAGTATCATTAATCAGATTTGCCTCCATGGTATGATTCTCATATAAATTTAAAAGCAGCGTGATGTGGCGATTTAACATTTATTTATCCCTGTACGAAGTATGTCAGCCCGCCGATAAGACGATAAGACACCTGCTGGCATCTCTCATGTTATGCAGGTGCGATGTCATGCGATGCCATGCCATGACCCTGCTCTGCTCTGTTCTGCGCTGCTCTGCTTTTCCTGTGCCTGTATGGGCTGGAGCTTTTGCCGCTTCTAAATTAAGCAGCACTTGGCGCGGACTAGCCATGCAACTCACCTCACCTCACCTCACCTTCACTTCACTTCACTTCACTTTACTCCTCCCCTCTCTCCTCTCAAGCCTCGCGAATTCTAGCTCCAGACCGTACCTTACCTTACTACTACACTCCAGTGCCCAGCACAAACCACAATAAAATCCAACAATCGTTTGACACGACACCCACGACATCACCCGTCCCCAATTCGAATCGAATCGACTCGAGTCCTACCCTGTTCGACAATCCCCAGTCACTCGTTTGCAACCTCCTGTAATTCGGACATACACAAGATACACAACACCTATATCAGTTCCGCCACCATGCGTCTCCCAGCCTTCCAATTCCTCGCCGCCATCCTTCCTCTGGTATCTGCCGATGTCAAGTTTACAGCGCCGGCTGCTGGAGCGTCTGTAGTCGGCGGAACAGCCTTCACAGTCACTTGGGCTGATACTGGGGATGCGCCAGCCCTCGCCGACCTCTCTTCATACACATTGTTTCTCTTTTCCGGCTCCAATGCAGTGCCGGCACAACTATATCAACTATCAGCCTCCACTTTTGCAGCCGCTGGGAAGTCTCTGAGCATTACAGTTCCAGTAGCGACTGGTGGGGTGGGCACAAATGCATAGTAAGTGATTCAGTCAAGAATTTGCAAAATTGCTCTGACTGATGATGTGTAGCTTTCTTGGAATGTTATCTGTCGCTACAGCTGGGGGTACCGTCTGGAACTATTCAAATCGATTTACCCTTACTGGCATGACCGGCACATTTGATCCAACAGTCGCTGCAGCCGTCAAGGCCGTCTCAGGAACTTCTGGTCCACCTACAGTTAATAACATTGCCTCGAAAGCAGCTACTGGACCCGTTGGCGAAGGCGCGTGGGCAACTCCGTATAATTTGCAGACCGGCCCTACGAAATATGCCCCGATGCAACCTGTTCCTCCTACCGCTATTACTGCTACCGGTACCTCCCCGCTTTGGCCAACTTCTGCTGTGCAATTTGCTACCACCTTTCTACCAATACCTAGCCAAGTAACCACTCTCACGCAAACAAATACGCATAGCATATCCAGTCGGGCGAATACAGTACATCACCTGGTCCTCATTATCAAATTCCATTGCTAATTTAGACAGGCTGCCGCAGCGTCTTCACCAGTCAATGACATGCAAAGGTTTTTGAACAGGTGGAAGGATTGAGCAGGATTCGATTCAGGGTCGACAGCGATTAGTTATCAAAACATGATTTGGTAAATTTGGGCAAGGTAGAGAGGAGTTTGGAGTTGAAAGCATGTATGGGAATGGACGCCTGCGAGCATATTTCCCCCCCAAGGAATCGGACACGGCACAGTCACACAACCCATGATGGAATTAAACCGGATACAAGTCGTCGTCACACCAGTTGTCTATAAACGAATACGTTTCTGGATGTGTTTTAAGTCCAGTTTAGTATTAGTCATTGGAGGATTGTATGGGACCAAATCACGCTTCGCGCATCACCAGTAACTGCAACCGGTTCGCTGCTTCTCTGTACATAGCTTCAATCCACCTGGGCCAGGGTGCCGAATTTGCCGACACCTAGGGGCTCAATAGGTAAGAGAAGGAAAGCTCGGTTCAGGGCCCTTGTTTACATCTGGATTCCTCAGACACCTCGGCTTCATTGCCTTGATGTACACTAAATGAACTTTATGGTGGCAGTGGAGCTGGTCTTGGAGACGGGGAAGTCATAGGGGAACCCGCCAAGTCCCGTTGAATGGTACACATAAGCAGCAGTGGCGTATCTGGCATTTGTCACTTCGCGGCTCTGACTTGAAGCCAGAGAGGCAATCTTGATACAAACAAGCGTTCATTCAGTAACTATTTCGTAAAGAAATCCCATTCCATACGTCCAGTTACCAGAAAGCGCAGTTTCTTTCGGCTCTCAGGAGCAAGATGGATACTCACAGACGAGCCACTCCCCTGTCTCTATCCATTGATCATCTTCTCCATCTCCGCTACATCCTTCACGGCAGTGGTCAGATTTTCATATCCGCCCTTCGTGATTAGAATATTGTCCTCGATTCTGACACCTCCAACCTCCCAGTACTGATTGAGCACATCAAAGTTGATGTAGGCGGCATGAACAGGGTCTCTCAAGTACGGCTCGATGATGAATCGACAGAAGTAAATCTAGACTGTTAGATAGGTTGGGATGCAGATGCATGATCACTCACTCCGGGCTCAACCGTGATTATCGCCCCAGCGGGGAGTGCGCCTCTAACCCTCAGATAGCGGAAGATCATGTCCTTATCCTCATAATTGGGGTGGCCACCTGTGTCGTGAGTATCCATACCAAGGTAGTGTCCTAAACCATGAGGAAAGAAGGCTACACTGGTGCGTGACTTCAAAATGTCCTCCTTGGTACCTTGCAAAATACCGAGCTTGAGGAGACCGTCGATGGCGATCTCATGAGCTTTGAGGTGAACATTGTCCCAGATGACTCCCTCTTTGAGTATCTCGATGCAGACAAGTTGCATCTCGAGGACGATGTCATAGATAGCCCTGCTCTCCTTGCTAAATTTGCCATTGATTGGGAAAGCTCTGGTCTGCTCCCTGTTAGCTTCAGCTCGTCTGTATGGAGAGGAGCTTTACGATGTCTGAAGCATAGCAGTCGTACTCCCCACCGGCATCCAGCAGCAGGTTTAACTTCCCCTTCAAGGGCTGGGCATTGTTCACATAATGCAATGTAGCTCCTGCGGTTCCACTGGCAACAATCGAATGATACGCCTGTTCCCTCGCCCCATTCGCAATACACCTCTGTATGAAGAGAGCTTCCAACTCCCTCTCATTTGTAGCAGTTTTTACGGCTTTCAAGACTGCTCTATGAGCAATGGTACTGATGTTGTTTGCCTTTCTTGTCAGAGCGATCTCATATTCATCCTTGATGACCCGACACTCCTCGATCGCTAGCTTAAGAAGGGCATGGTCCTTTTCGTTGAATTCAAGAAAGGTGATGTGGTCGCTAACTTGGTTCTGAATTGCCCATACGGTAGATCCGCCGTGAGCAAGGGCTGCGGATACCTCGTTGGTGGTACGGACACTGTCAACATCATAGGCGGAGAGTGCTTCTTCTTCTGAGAGCGGAAGACCGGACCAGATGACAGACTCGGGCTCAATGGGAGGGATGAAAAGTGTTGACTTTTCGGTCTCGATGTCATATGTGAAGTAGGAGTCGGGAAGCTGACATCCAGTCAAATAGTAAAAGTACCTTCGTTGTCTAAGAAATTGCGTGTTTTAGTATAAGGCCTATCGATGTCATAGTATGTTCGAGAGCAACTGACCTGAATGGAGCCTCACTATCGTTATCTTCGATCATGCGAGTCTTCTGCCCTTCCAGGTATAAAATTCCGGTCACATTCGGATTATTCTGTCTCATCCACTTCACAACTGCCTTGGCGTGGTCCTTGGCTGGGTATTTGCCAGCCAGTACAGTGTCGACGTCGGCCATATCTGAAGATGCGAAGATATCAACTCTTCGTTTTTCACTCGACTACCTAGAGGTTCAACTCGAGCAGGGCGTTCAGCGTGGCCTGTCGTGCGTGGTGTGAGCTGCGGGGTTGGCGGGGTTGGCGGGGTCGTTTCGGCCGTTGCAGCTTGATCACTATGGAACTGTATGGACCACTAGCCGATAAAGAGACGATATATCAATCGTTGTTGGATATTATCTTGGGAAAAAGAGACGATATGAGATGGTTCCGTTTCCTGATGAGATGACAGCCAGAAAATGCTTGCCGAGAGCAAGGAGGTACGACTTCTCGAGGTCTAACTCCGACCTGAGGTGTGACCCCACAATTTCGTTCGGCTTTACCACCAGATTTTGCTATTGGGGAGCTCATTTCTTGGCGCACGTGAAATTTCATATGATTTTGATTAAAATCACTAAATTAAAAAGGAATAAAGATAGAATAATACAAGGCTTAGTATTAGCTTAGTTTTAAGTGGTATAGTCAAAAGAAAGAGCTCAAAATTAAGGTTTCAAAGGGACTTCAAATTTGTACTAATCTCGTGATTCAAAGAAGAACTTCCAAATGAGGGCATTCCCAGCTCTTGGCATGCCCTCCGGTAAATTGGTGTCTCCCTGCATAGCTATACAGTACAAAAGAAGTGTACAATTGATGATATCTTACATCTGAAGTCAAATGAGGGCATTCCCAGCTCTTGGCATGACTCCCTGCATAGCTGTACAGTACAAAAGAAGTGTACAATTGATGATATCTTACATCTGAAGTCAAATGAGGGCATTCCCAGCTCTTGGCATGACTCCCTGCATCGCTGTACAGTACAAAGAAAGTGTACAATTGATGATTCCCTACATCTGAAGTCAAATGAGGGCATTCCCAGCTCTTGGCATGACTCCCTGCATCACTGTACAGTACAAAATAAGTGTACAATTAATGATTCCTTACATCTAAAGCCAGATATATCTCTTAATACAACGCCACGCAGTGTGTTCAGGTAGTACAGTAGCTCTCGGTTTCATGTCCGCAACGCGGGCATCATAGTCGGTTTTGTTTGACACCACGATTCCGCTTTGGGCAGGTGGGATAACAAGCCAGTTCCACGTGATTTCACTGAGTTACTGTAACAAACTCCGAGTTGAGGGCTTGTATCTCCCCTGAGCACACATAGCGGGGTGGTGGTCATGCTCTGACAAGAGGATAGAGTCCGCATGTTGATATTCACGATTATGACTACGTATTATTGCGTAGACAGCCGGCTGACTGCCTGCAGGCGATGTCCATTCTGACCTGCCTTTCAAACGCCGAGCTCCAGAAATTGACATCGCCCTGGAGTATGCAATGCAAATCAAAGAAATCCTACGTGTCAGATGTTTCCAAACTCCTTTATGAGACACATGTACCAGGAAAAGTCGTGCTGGCTTCTGTTCTTCACCCAACCCAATGTCTGCCCATGCTAATGTTCACCAACTCGTAAATACACAGGCAGCCTCGTTTATATTGAAGCAAATGGCCAACGAATCTGTTGAACCTTCCCTCTCTGTCAAAATCCCGGCCCAGAGACCATAAACGCGCGAGCGCACTCTCTAGACATCTTTTCAATCTATGCATCCGCTGTAACTTCTTGCTTGGTCTCTTGAACTGCCACGGTGACAGCCGGCCTCCTCTTAATTTTTAAAGGCATCCTCGGAACAAAATGCACTGCCCCCTGGAGTGACGAGATCTCTTTGAGACTGATGGCGTGGTCTAGTAATGTCTCTTTACTAGTCTTGAATTCGAAATTTGTGAGAAAGCAAAAGCTGATCTCGAGTCTTGCAAGTTCGCTCTCGCTAACCCCACCAACCTTCGCAAAGCGTGAGTGTGGGTAGCTGAGATCTTCAAGCGCCTTCATAGCGACTCGCAAGCCTGCCAAAAGTAGTCGGTGGCAGTTGCGCCTCGTGACCGGTATTGCTCTCTCGTCTACGGCTAGCTTGTGGATGTAGAAGCTCGTCGCCAGATAGACCGCAGTAGACATGGGGCAGAATTTGTGTATTCGCATCAGATAATCCTCCAGAGAGATCGGAGGCGGATGCTTCGAGTAGAATTTCCGCGTAATAGCGCCGTGTTGTATGTTCAGAGGCTCGGCATTGTCTCCTATGATGATGTATGGCTGCGACGGTACAACTTCCGGACTTCCTATGGGAGTCTTCTTGAAGTTCACTCCGTCGATGTCTTCCGATCCACCACTCGAGGAGGTCGATGGTGTCCTGGGGCGTTTCTGCAAGTTGGCGAAGTTCTTGTATGAATTGCTTCTTGCTATATTCTCCTTCTCGGCCTGCATACCGCGCATATTGGGAGGGGTTGTAAATGCCGGTGGAGGTGTTGGTGGAACATCTCCAGTAATCCCGACGAGTGCCTCGATACCTCCGCATAACAGCTTCAGCGCCGTCACAGGCCCGATGGTAAAGACGTCCATACTATTCGGGGATGCCGGAGAGGCGGCGCCGCCGCCATCGTCGCAGGTCTTTATCGCCAGTCCAGCGTCTGCTGAAGGGTTGGGTCTGGGAGGAAGGAGGTAGGTAAAGGAGTCGGCAGAATCGTGGACGTATGGCTTGCTCTCTACTGGAGACAAGGCTAACTTGCTTGTGCCAGTTGTCGAGCGTGTGAGAGACATGGTGTGGAAGCGGAGTCTTTGTATGTATGTATGTATGTCTGTGTATCTTCAGAGTGATCGATCGATCTTTCGGTCGGCTGGGCTCAAGTTATTAGAGCTATCGCAGTCCTCCTCGTGGCCAGCTTGCTCAAGTGCCTCCCCCAGAGGCGCATATTCTCTCTTGGTGGGGTTATCGTGGAAATTCGATCAGGTGTTGTACAAATTCTGTGGAAGGCAACTTAACACGGTAGAAGTCCGTCTCGTCCCTCTTGTGTGGAGACGACTACAACTGTGTGGGAGGTGGTTGGCTGGAGGAACAGCGGGGAGGTCAGGTCGGGAGCAGAGGACGAGAGGACGAGGGCGAGATGCGGAAGGGGAGTGGAGTCAGGAAAGCTCTGGAAAGCGTAGGTGCGGTGCAGCAGTGTATTGTAATGGATGTGTACATCGGTGTGTATCGTAAGAGAGGAAAGAGAAGCGGAAAGAGACAGAAAAGAAAGAAAGAAAGAAAGAAAGCAAGTTGAAGGATTTGTAGTGAGATGAATGACATGAGCAGATGAGATGAGATGAGATAAAGTGAGCGAGGTCTGGTGTATGTGCATGTGTACAGGTGCAGAAGAATGCGGGGCGAGGCGGACGAGGCGCAAGGTAAGGTACCAAGATAATTGAGACCGACAACATCAGATGAAGATACGCCCGCTGATGAAGAACCAGCCAAAACTAATATAACATGATATAATACAATATAATGTAATATATCAAACTAATCTAGTATATTACTTAAACTTCCATGTAAGCTAAACTGCCCTGTGCGCTGGCCAGCGGCCGTAGGTACTTACGGAGGTGCCAGGGCTAAAGAATGTCACCGCCTTGGGCAGAACAAGGAGCGTTGACTAACCAGATCATTATTTTCCCATGTTCTGCCCAAAGGCGGTGACATACTTTAGCCCTGGCACCTCCGTCAGGGAACTTTGATATTGGCCTAGCCCAGCCCGGCCTGGCCTGGTCTAG
The DNA here is from genome assembly GCA_002554605.1 of Helotiales sp. F229. Taxonomy (NCBI): domain Eukaryota; kingdom Fungi; phylum Ascomycota; class Leotiomycetes; order Helotiales; species Helotiales sp. F229. The sequence continues at coordinate 2,753,964 of MXAW01000010.1, forward strand.
GCCAAATTTAGTGTGCAAATGATAGGTAAGGAGGAGGTACTTGGTAAGGAGAACATAGCTGAGTCTGCATGTTACTAAATTAGTACGCGTGTAGCTTAAACCCCAACATGCAGACTCAACTAGTATTTAGCTTTTAATTAGTAAGATATTAACATTGAGATCAACGGTGGGTGCGGCTACTCCGTGCGCACCCTTTAAAATTTAGCGAAAACACACCAAAAGTCGCTTTGTTTAAGAATTTATAATATAATAAATTTGTATTATAATATACTAGGGGACCAATCAGAGATTAATAAGTGACAGCTTTAATATTACTTAACTATAATATAATATTATTAAAAGTGGTAATATTAAAAGTAATAATATTATAAGTATAATAATAAGTATTTTTTAGTTTTTAATACTCCGTAGGCCCTTTAGGGGCCCTTTGGGGGCTTTACGAGGCCTTTGTATTAATAATAATTATATTAAGAAAAGCTTTTGTTTTTTTATTAAACTATTAAACTATTAAACTATTAAACTATTAAACTATTAAACTATCAAACTATTAAACTATTAAACTATTAAACTATTAAACTATTAAACTATTAAACTATTGTTGCGCAATTAGCGCCATCATTATGTCAGCATATCTGATGAGGTCTAATATATGCTTACGTAAACATTCTATGTATATATCTCTAGCTTATAGTCTTATCTTAAAAAGGGTAACGCTTAATTTAATTTATTAAACTGTAACAGTCTGATATTTACTCAGTGTAAATACAGAAAGCTGCGGTTAATCTCTAATGATTAAGAAATAAATGTATTACATATAATGAAAGATAATTATTAATATAGGTAAGAATATTATTTGAAATTAAATATAAAGCTCTTATTTAATAATAGACATGCTAATTTTATATAAAACCTTCGTTTTCCTTAAATCATTATGATTTGAGGTAATTATATAAAAGTTTTCCTGGATTATTATGATTTTTAATGATTTTATTACATGACTTATTATCCTATGCCTTATAAGATCTCTTAATCTTGGCTTTTTTATATAATGAAGCTATTGAGCCTTAAGGCTAAGACGCGCGTAATATTCCTTATTAAATATATTCATAATATTATCCCTTTCTTAACCTAATATGCCCTCATGCTTAAATATACTAAAAGAAATATCATTAAGGGCCCACAGCCATCTTCCTTTTTCATTATGTCCTCTTAGTATAACGTAAAACTCAAACATATTACCTTAATTATAAAAATAAAATAAAAATCAATAAAAAAATGTCTTCTTATAAATTTTATATGTAAAATTGCTACCGTTGTATTATTATAGGCCCTAAGGCCGTTCGTTATTCTTAATGCGCCTATTATAAGTATACTAAATATAATTTTACTAAAAAAATTCCTACTATTGCTTCTTAAGCTTTTATTAATAAGTAGTAGTAGCGCCTAAAAAAGGAAGAGGAGGAAGTTATAGCAAAGATCCTTTGTTTTAAAAAACAATAATATTTCTTAGATAAGAAAAAAAAGAAAATAATAAAGTCAAGTCTGAAGACTTTAAATGAACTAAATTAAAAAGAATATAAAGAGAAGGCAGAGCTTACCCGTTTAGAGGCTAGCGTTGTAAGCCTATCAAAGGCCTCTACTCTCCTAAATGTGGAATTGCGATATCAACTGAGGAAGTGCAGGAAACACGTGATTAAAAGACGATTCTTGAATTGCTTAAGGAGCGAGTGAGTAGAGCTTAAGGCTCCTTATATACACTGTAATAGGCCTTCTAGAGCATTCCACTTATGTCATTGATTATTAATAAGCCACGTAATAGCTTATATAATGGCTGACATGTTTACATCATGTGACAGCTTAAGCGAAGCTAGGCGAAGGCTCTGGAAACATCCAAGTGGCGATGATTACAAATCCAACACTAAAGTCCCCTGTTATTAACCCTATAGCCTTTAAAAGATTACCCGACTCATTTTAAAAAGGCCTGGGTTTTATTAATAAAAGCTTTAAAATAGCTTAGAATAATGGAAATTAAACTTAGATTCCCATATGTTTTCTAATTATAAATATCCTTTTTATTTAATTAAATATTTAGCTTTATCATAAAAGTTTTAATAATCAAGAATAGCCTTTATTTTATGTTTAATGTTTAAATTAATCGGTTATATTTTAATGATAAAGGTAAGTGGTGCTTCTAATGGTATTAATTTAAGAATGGATATATAGAATATCAGGTAAATGTTTATTATTCTTAAGAGCATTAATTAGTAATTGATTAATTCTTTGACCTTTGTAATTTTAAATGATCCTAGTTTTTTATAATCTAACTTATGACTTAATCATTTAATTATAATATTCTTTCAAAATAAATAAACTTTATTCCTCTTCCTAAACGTTAATCTTATATTACGCTTTTTATTATAATAAATAATTAATGTTTGTGTTATAAATAAAATATCAATTGATAATTCCTTATATAGTTACTTCAGCTCATCTCCTTGTAACATGACTTCTTACGCGGTCCCTTGACCCGTAATTAATGTGTTATATACTGTTAGGTTATACTTATAATTCGCGTAAAGCGACAATATTCCAATAGTTTTTTAATCCGCACTATTATATATAAATTAAGCAAGTAAGAGTAGTTAAACCCAGTTATCCTATTTATAGTTCATATAATATTAAAGATAAGTTTCCATTATTTAATTGATTCATTTTATTTATACATTTATTTAAGGGTAAAAAATTATTGATATTTTCTACTTTATTTTTAAGAATATAATCAGAGTTTTCCAGAACCTTAAAGTAAAGAGCTTATTTTTATCTAAAATAACCTTGTTTAATATTTTATGATTTGTGAAAATCATTCAAAGGAATACTTACGTTATAATAAGTGCGTCTTGTGTTCTTAGTATTAGTACTATATATGTGTATTTAATGAACTTATCTGTTATAACATAAATTAAGTTATATATGATTTTTATAGTTAAATCTTTTAAGGGTAGTAGTTTAATTATAAAGTCTAAAGTGATTGACTTTTATAAGTGTAATAGTGTTGTTAGTGGTTTTATGAGTTTATATAAAACATAGTGAGTTATTTTGTTTTAAATATATGTGTCGTATAATAATACTACGTCTTTGACTACTTTCTTTATATTTAAGAAATAATATTCTTTAAAGAGCCTTGATAATGTTTTGGCGATTTTTTGATGCTTATAGGCCAGTAACTTATGTTGTTCTCTAATAAAGTCCATTTTATTTTGTGTTAGAATATAGATTTATCCTTAATATAAGAGAGCTTTAATGACAGTGAAGGAAATTTTTTTACTTAATTATTTCTTTTATTTAATTATTATTAAATCCTAGTTATAATTCTTCCAGATTTTCTCAGAGAAACGGCTTATTATTATTAGTTGTTTGTAATTAATGATTAGTAAATCGTCATCCTTTTATAATATAATGTGGGATTTATACGTCTTATTTACGAGATATTTTGGGTTTTTATTTAAAGTATTGATTTAAGCGTTTTCCATTTTTTTAATATAAGAAATTCGAAGTTTAATAGTAAAGAACATTTTATATTAATAGACTTAACATCGGTTTAATTCTTTAATAATAATAAAATAAGTGAGATTTTTATGGTCTATTAAGATTTATACCTCGTAGGCGGCGCCCTTGAAATAAACCCTTTATTTACATATTATTTCCATAATTATTAATAACTCTTTATCGTAAATATTGTAATTAAGTTTTATTAATAATAGTTTTTGCAAATAGTAAACGACTAGTTGTTATTTACCGCTCTTGCTTAGTTGGTTAAGCACGGCTTTAATAGCGTAGTCTGAAAAATCTATCTTTATATGTATTTTTTTATTAAATATAAAGGATGTGAAAATAGGCTCCTTAATGAATATTTCTTTAAGAGCTTTGAAAGCCGCGTTGGCTTCTTCTATTTACACATATTCTTTGTCTTTATAGGTTAATTCTGTAAATACCTTGGCAATTCTTAAGTCATTTTTAATAAATCATTTATAAAAGTTAATAAATCTAAGAAAAAATTATAATTCTTTAACATTAATGGGTCTAATTTAATTAATAATTGTTTTAATCTTTTTTAGATTTATAGCTAATTTAATAATAATAATTACATAATCTAAAAAAGTGACTTCTTTCACATAGAAATTACACTTCTCTGGTTTAAAAAACATAAAAGCGGCTTCTAATCTCTCGAGGATCGTTGTTATGTCCTTCATATATTATCCTTTATCTTTAGAATAAACCAAAATATCATTTAAATAATAGATGTACATTACGTCTAAATATAGCCGCAAAACATTGTTAATTAGACACTAAAATGTAACCAGTACATTAATTAAGCCAAATGACATAACCGTATATTTATAATAACTAAAACAAGTGTAAAATATTGTTTTTTTTTTCTTTACCCTTAGTTATTTTAATAAGGTTATACGCGCCCCTTAAGTCAAGCTAAGTAAAGATCTTAGCCCTTGTAAGCCTATCTTATAATTCTTTAATTAATAGTAATATATAATGATCCTTTTTAATAGCATCATTTAATCATTAATAGTTAATATATATTCATTATCCGCCGTCCTTTTTTTCTACGAAAAAGACGTTATTTCCCCACGGGGATTTAGACTCCTTAATAAACCCTTTCACTAAGTGTTCATTAATGTATTTTTAATCGTCATTAAGTCTATTACCGAATATTCTTTAAGTAATTGAAATATTGCCTTAATACCTTTTTTTAATTTAATTTAGTGATTATAGTCCTAATATTTAAGTAAAGCCTTAATGCCTTGTTTTTCTTTAAATAGTGCCGCAAATTTGTGATATATTGATAATAAATTCTTTATTAATGGACCCTTATATTAGTATTTAATTTATTCTTTGGAGGTGGCGTAAATCTCCCAAACGATTAATATTCCTGCTTTATCTTAATAACAGTTCTTATAACGACTAAACATTAATTACCTCTTAATTTAATTAATCTTTAAATTATACTTTTTTAGCTAAGGAAGTCCAAGAATAATGTTGTGCATTTTAATTTAAGTAATGTCAAATTAGATTCTTTTAGAGTAGCCAACGATACCTATGTATAGAATCTAAGTTCACACATTTATCGTTTTGTTAGCGGCGGCATTCCCGTTAATGAATATTAATTAATACCCTTTTTTCTTAACTTTAATAAGTAATAAATATTTAAACACAACAGTAAGAGATATAAAATTCCCTTATGCCCTAAAGTTTATTATAACCTTAAAAGTTATTCCCTTAATTTTTGCTTTTACGATTAAGTGGCGATCTTTTATTATCATTAATTGACGTATAAAAAATCATCTTAATAAAAGTCTTTTATTAAAATGTTTTTTTAAATTTAATGGTTTAGTTTTATAATTATAATTATAAATAATTGATTTATTCTTAAGATTTAAGTTAAAGGAATAAGACTTTCTTAATATATTTAAGTATTATTAATTATATTAAACCAAAGGCGCCGTTAATTGTCTTCTAATATAACTTCCCAAAGTTCTCTTTCTTCTGGCTTATCTTAGCTCTTAAAAATAAACAACGGTTTTTAAAAGATAATCTACATATGGGTTCAAGGATAGCCGTTGTTATACTTGATCTGCTTCCATTTGATATGTTTATAGTCTTAATAAATTACCTAATACTTCTCGCCCTATTATAGTCCTTTTACAAGAACCAGTCTTGGCTCCTTATAAATAACCCTTATAACCTCGTTAATTTAATGTTAAGTATTTAAGGCTTAGAGGTGTAAGTTCTCCTTTCATTAAGTGATTTTTTAAATTTTGCTTTATAATAGATCAGAGAAGGGTAGGTAAAGTGGCCTTAGATCTAAGACCTAATAAAACTTTTTTTTTGTCCCATGTTATACTATTGTTATCTTTTACCTAGGCGTAAATTCCGTTGTCTTTAAGTTTATCAATAGTTATTTGTTAGAAACTCGAGGCGTTGAGTTATTTAACGGGGTATAATGGTATAAAAACGCTAATAATATTATAGGCGCCTTGTTTTATTATATTAATTTGTTTCTTTTTTGACTAAAATTTCCCTTAATAATAAGAATGGGTTATATGACCTAGAAAACCACATTTAAAACACAGTTTATTCCGTCGTTATTTATCCATGATTTCTTTAAAGAGCCTATTATTATGTGGCTTTCTTTTAACTTATTTCCGGAAAATAACGTCTAGTTTTATTTCCTTAATGTAAAAAGGTTTTTGGGGTTTATTATGCTTTTAGTGGAAGTATTACCTTTTTTACTCAAGGCCCCGTTTATAAGCTCGATTATTAATTTTAATTGTGAGTTTAATCAATTCTTAAAAGTTGTTTAGTTGTTTCAAATGAGCGATCTCATCTTTGATGTTGTTTTTTAGTTTTTTATAATAGTAGTCCTTTAAAGCGTCCTCCCCTTATTTAGTTCACTTAACATATTATTAAAACTTTACCGTATAATTCACATAAGACTTAGTTTATTAAAGTTTCTATATATTATGCACCGCCGTGCACGCTATGTCAATGTTACCAAAAATCTTAATCATAAATTCCTTTAAGCCTTTAAAGGATAAAAACATTTTTTGAGTGGTTTTAAAAACATTAGTTGTTATACTCTTTACTGAATTCTTAGTGGCTATATAGTCGTTAAAGAATGGTTTTATCTAGTCTTAAGTCGCCTTTTTAAATAAAGTAATAATCCATAAGATTTTCTTAATCTTAGAGGTAAATTGTTTTATGTAAAATCTGGTATATATATTAACTTAAACTATTTAATATTAATATTTATTATAATTACCATTAAAGGTCTTTAAAATAAGGACCTTAATGTTTTTATTAATGTTACCTAAAACGGTGACAACGATGTCTTTGTTAAAAGTTAATCCTTTAATAAATATGGTATATATAAGTTAGTACTTTTAATAAAAAGGTATTTAAAGTGTAATGGTTTAATATTTATTTAATATAAATATAAAAAGCTGTAGTTGATCTTTAATAATTGAGAAGTAAGTATATCACGTATAGTGGAAGATAGTTATTAGTATAAGTGAGAATATTATTTGAAGTTAAACATAAAGCTCTTATTTAATGGCAGATGTACTAGTCTTATATAAAACATTTGTTTTCCTTAGATCACTATGATTTAAAATAACCATATAAGAGTCTCCTTAGATCATTGTAATCTTTAGTGATCTTATCATGTGACTTATTGTCCTGTGCCTTATAAGATCTCCTGGTCTTAGCTTCTTTGTGTAGTGAGGCTGCCGAGCCTCAGGGCCAAGACGCGCGTAATACTCCTTACCAAATATATTCATAACATAAACACACTCACATATTTCTTACTTTTAATAATCGTAAAAATCTCTCATATTTTAAAAAACCTGCTCCACTTTCCGTATTATAATTAAAAGCCACAGACTGATACTACTACTTAGTGTATAAATGGAATTAGACTTTATTTAAGTTTTTTATTCATTAATTCTATACTTTTTTTATTTAACGATTACTCAATTACTTTAACATGTCCATAAACGACAATAGCATTAGAACGCTGAATGTAAACATTGTTTATAAGGAACCCAAGTAATAGGTTAATTAATATATTCACTTTATTTTTAATGTAAACATCCTCGGATTACGGCCCTTAATTGACCTTAATGTAATAAATGTTTACACTCTTACAAAAGTCCTCAATTTTACTCTTAAAAGTACTAAGTAAATCGTAATAATAAAAATTACTTAGTCACAAGTTAATTTTTAAGTTACGTAAACTTAATATAACGTAAATCTTGTTATTTAAGTTATGGTAATAAAGGCTTATTTGAATCATTTAGCCGTATTAATAAATAATGCTTAAAGTAAGACTATTATTACTACATTAAGTAAAAGTAAGACTAAGTAATTAACTTTAAGTCCTCTTACTCCTATAATCCCAAAAGCCTTAGTTATAACGGTTTTATATAAGCCGGAATTATACACTTTTAATGTTAAAACGAGGAAAAGAAGTGGAAATTAAACTACGTAATTTAATAACTTTAAACAATTATGTACCTTAAACTTTATAAGTAGATTTAAAAGACTATGGCGTATAAGTATTTTAATATTACCACGTTATAGTTTATTTTTAAAAATCACATTAATATTTAAGCGTTTATTTATTCTTTTTGCTTTATGTTTTAATAAACGGATTAAACCTTATAAGCCAACGTTAAACAAAAGTATATAACCTCGCTTACTTAAGAAAAAAAGAAAAAATTAACTTAATTAAATGAATCATGGTATATTAAGCCCTCTTTTAAAAGGCTAACTTATATAAAGTCATTGACATCAAAAGATCTTAAAGGCTTATAGACTTCTTAATTGTTATTAAATAATTTAATAATAAATGATTCATTAATTAATATTAAAAAAGCTAATAAGCTTAAAACCCATCTTTTATACACTTTAAAACAATTGTGCCGCCTTTTTTATGTTAACAAAGTGGATTTGATGTACCGCGAGCTTATAAGTAATAAATCATATGTTAATTATTTCGCTACTTTTTAAGGAAAATCAAATAATACAGGATCTAAAAATAAAAACTCATTTAAGTCCTAAGGCAAAAAATCTTTCAAAAGTACATTAAATTAACGAGCTTTAGAACGATTATACTTATGCTTTAAGGATCCACATAAGTGATCCTTTAATTATTACATAAAACTCCAACCTATTATTTATAAAAAAGTTTTTAAGACTTTTCCTAATAAATTACTTAAACTAAGTTTAAAATAAAATAAGAGTTAAGTTAAAAAAATCCGTTAATGATTTATAAAAGACAAGTAAAAAAGCTTATAAAGCTAATTTTATTAAAATAAACTATTGTTTTTATTAATTAAAGATTTAATTAAGAAAACAAAGAACTCAGAAAACTTAAGGAAACTTAAATTTAAGTTCTTAAGTAATATTTTTAATAAATCAACGGGATTAAAAAATAATACGTTTTTAATGTTTTTATTAAATCTTAAAAAAGGGTTTAATTAAAAGTTTTTTTAAAGGAAATATTTCACATTATCTTTTTAATTTAACACTTTTAGATAATTGTGGAATAACTAACTTAATTAATAACATTTCGTTTTTAAAACTTAAATCTTTTATTAAGATAAAACTAAACAATATTATAAAAGTAAAAAACAGCCAGCTTTTTATTTTAAGGCACGGAACTTAAATCATAAAAACGCCCTTATAGGTGATAATAACTAAACATATGATTTTATTCTTTATAATATAATTATTATAAAAGGATTTTATGTTAATATTACTTTAAAAGCTCATTTATTTAAATAAAATCTTTGGTTTTATAAAATGAATTATATTTTACACTAAGGTATTAATAACAAGCATATAATAAACCACTTTATTATTTATTAATTAAAATGCCAATAAAACCTTATGTTCTTTAAATATAAAAAATGTTTAAATTATTTATATAAAATCCCCTTAAGTTTTATAAAAATTATGATTTATATAATTATAAAGTAAAAGCTTAAATGAGTATTAAAGCTAACCTGAAAACATAAAACCCCTTAATTAAATACAGAAATAATGTAACATTTACGTACTAATTACTTAAGCCTAAATATATTAAGAAAGTTAATTAAATTAGCCAAGAATATTAAAATAACAAATAAAGTTAAACGTTTAAAATATAAACAATATACGATTATTTATACTTCTAACGCCAATTTAATCTACCCAATTTATTAGCAATTATTACATTCATTTTAAAAAATCATATAAGATCTTTTTAATTATTTAAATTACTTTAAAAGCATATTTTAACTGTTAATATTTAAATGTAAATATAACGGAATATTAATTAAATACGCTTTACACTTTAAAAAGTATAACAAGGTTTTTAAATATATTAAAAGCTTTAAATCTTAAGTTTAAAAACAATTCGGGTTTTTAATATATAAAATTAAACATAATTAAAAAAAAGCTATTATTATAATTAAGAAGTTCACAAAATATAAGAAATGGGGGTTTAAGCTTAAAATTGAACTTAAGCTTTCCTTAACTATAACCCATAAGTTAAATAACGGAATTAAAAGCGTTAACTAAGAAATAATCAATAAAAGGACAAAAATACAGTTAAGATTTAATTTCTTTATTAAACTAAATATTAAATACGTACTTATAAGTATTCATTTATATAACAAAATCCTAAAGCATATAAACGACTAATAATCACCCGTTAAGGAAAACAACAGGTGGTTCTGTAATTACTTTTAATAATATAATCTTACATTTATTATAAAAATTATTATTAATTTTAAACTAAACTAAAATAGAATTTACGTATTTAAGTGTAAAGCGTACATATTAATAGTAAAATGAATATTAAGAAAAGACAAGAAAACGTTTAAAACAAATGCGCGTACGTATATTAAATACTTATATCACACAACAAGCTCCATTATTATATCAGCATATCTAATAAGGTCTAGTATATGTTTACATAAGCATTCCATATATATATCTCCAGCTCGTAATCCTATTTTAAAAAAGATAACGTTAAATTTAATTTATTAAACACATTTATACATTTTTTACTTCTAATAATTATAAAAATCTTTCACATCTTAAAAAACTTATTTCACCTTTTATATTATAATTAAAAGCCATAAATTATTACTATTACTTAATATATACACGAATTTAGACTTTACTTAAATCTTTTATTTATCAATTTTATGATCCTTTTTTATTCTTAATCTTTTAATACCTTCGTTTAATAATCGCTTAATCACTTTAACATATCCATAAATAATAGTAACATTAAAACATTAAATATAAACATTGTTTATAAGAAACCTGAGTAATGGGTTAATTAATACACTTATTTCATATTTAACGCAAACATTTTCGGATTGTAACTCTTAATTAACCTTAATATAGCAAATGCTCGTACTCCTACGAAAGTCCTTAATTTTACTCCTAAAAGCATAAAATAAATCACAACAATAAAAACTACTTAATTATAAATCAATTTTTAAATTGCACAAGCTTAATATAACGTAAACCTTATTACTTAAGCTATGGTAATAAAAGCTCACTTAAATCTTTTAGCTGTACTAGTAAATAACACTTAAAGCAAAATTACCATTACCACACTAAACAAAAGCAAAACCAATTAATCAACTCTAAATCCTTTTGCTCTTATAATCCCAAAAGCCTCAGTTATAATAATTTTATATAAACCAAAATCATGCACTTTTAATGCCAAAAACAAAAAAAAGAAATAAAAATCAAATTACAGAACTTAATAACCTTAAACAATTATATACTTTAAACTGTATAAATAAATCTAAAAGACCATAGTATATAAGTACTTTAATATTACCACATTATAACTTATTTTAAAAAAGCGCATAAATATTTAAACGCTTATTCATTCCTTCCGCTTTATGCTTTAATAAACAAACTAAATCTTATAAACTAATATTAAATAAGAATATACCGCTTTATTCGCCTAAAAAAATCAGCCTAACTAAATAAATCATAACACATCAAGCCCTCCGTTAAAAAGCCAAATTATATAAAATCATTAACATTAAAAGATTTTAAAAACTCATAAACTTCTTAATTATTATTAGATAATTCAATAATAAATAATTCATTAATTAATATTAAAAAATTAAAAAAGCCAATAAGTTTAAAACCCCTTTTTATACACTTTAAAATAACTATACCGCCTTTTTTATGCTAATAAAATAAATTCAATATACCATAAGCTTATTAATAATAAACCATATATTAATTATTTCACTACTTTCTAAAAAAAATCAAACAATATAAAATCTAAAAATAAAAACTCATTTAAAACCTAAAACAAAAAATCTTCTAAAAGCTTATTAAATTAATAAACTCTAAAATAATCATATGTATACTTTAAAAATCTACACAAGTAATCCCCCAACTATTATATAAAACTCTAACTCATTATTTATAAGAAAACCTTTAAAACTCTTCCTAATAAATCGCCTAAATCAAATTTAAAGCAAAATAAAAGTCAAATAAAAAAAATCCATTAATAATTTATAAAAGACAAATAAAAAAGCTTATAAAGCTAATTTATCCAAAACAAGCCATTACTTTCACTAATTAAAGATCTAATTAAAAAATTAAAAAACTTAAAAAACTCAGGAAAACTTAAATTTAAATTCTTAAATAATATCTTTAATAAATCAATAAAATCAAAAAACAATACATTTTTAATGCTTTTATTAAATCTTAAAAAAAGGCCTAACCAAAAGTTTACTATTTTAAAAAAAAATGCCCTATACTTTCTTTTTAATTTAATACTTTTAAACAATTATAAAACAACTAACTTAATTAATGACATCTCATTTTTAAAACCTAAATCTTTCATTAAAGTAAAGTTAAATAATATTATAAAAGTAAAAAATAATTAACTTTTTATTTTAAGGCATAAAACTTAAATCATAAAAAACGCCCTTATAAATAATAATAATTAAACATATAATCTCATTTTTTATAATATAATTATCATAAAAGGATTTTATATTAATATTATTTTAAAAGCTTCTTTATTTAAGTAAAATCTTTAATTTTATAAAATAAATTATATTTTACATTAAAACAATAATAACAAGCTTATAATAAACTACTTTACTATTCATTAATTAAAACATCAACAAAACCTTATATTCTTTAAATACAAAAAACATTTAAATTACTTATATAAAATCCCTTTAAACTTTATAAGAATTATAATTTATATAACTATAAAACAAAAGCTCAGACAAACATTAAAATTAACCTAAAAGCATAAAAACCTTTAATTAAATACAAAAACAATATAACATCTACGCGCCGGTTACTTAAGCCTAAATACATTAAAAAAATTAATTAAATCAACTAAAAATATTAAAATAACAAATAAAATTAAACATTTAAAATATAAGTAATATATATTCACTTATGCTTTTAACGTTAATTTAATTCGTTTGATTTATTAGTAATTATTATGTTTATTTTAAAAAATCACATAAAATCTTTTCAATTACTTAAATTATTTTAAAAGTATATTTTAATTATTAATGTTTAAATATAAATATAAGAAAATATCAATTAAATATGTTTTATGTTTAAAAAAGTATAATAAGATTTTTAAATATATTAAAAGCTTTAAATCTTAAGTTTAAAAACAATTCAATCTTTTAATATATAAAATTAAACATAATTAAAAAAAGGCTATTATTATAATTTAAAAATTCATAAAATATAAGAAATAAGTTTTTAAGCTTAAAATCAAACTTAAGTTCTCTTTAATTATAACTTATAAGCCAAATAATAGAACTAAAAGGGTTAACTAAAAAAAACAATTAACAAAAAGGTAAAAATATAATTAAAATCTAATTTCCCTATTAAATTAAATATTAAATGCGCACTTACAGATATTCATTTATATAATAAAAGCCTAAAGCATATAAACAATTAATAATTACCCATTAAAAAAAAAGTAATTCCGTAATTATTTTTAATAATATAATCTTACATTTATAATAAAAATCACTATTAATTTTAATAATATAATCTTACATTTATAATAAAAATCACTATTAATTTTAATAATATAATCTTACATTTATAATAAAAATCACTATTAATTTTAAACCAAACTAAAACGAAATTTATATATTTAAGTATAAAGCAAACGCATTAATAATAAAACAAACATTAAAAAAAACAAAAAAACATTTAAAACAAATGCACATATATACATCAAATACCCAATAAAATATATTACTTTAAATATCTATAAAATCTAAATGCCACGCTTTAATAAAATCATTATTACTCATAATATGCAATTTAATAAAAAAAGCTTCTATACTTTTTCTTAAAAAATCAAAGGATTTTAGTCTTAAAAGCTCAATTAATTTATAAGCTTATTAAAAAAAGAACTAATTAATAATTAAACTAAAAATTTAAAATTTAAAATAAAACTATTAAAATATAAAATATTATAAAAAAAGACATCTTAAAATCTTTACTAAAAACTACAAAATAATAAATAAAAGCTTTTAAAATACAGAACTTAAAGGTAAAAAATCATACTAAAAACCTTAACACTTAAATTAAACTTTTAACTTTAAAAACAACACTTGTCTTAAATAAAAACGCGTAAAAAAACAAAAAAGCAATTGTTAAGTATATTAAACCTAAAACCTAATTTAAACATAAATCTAAACTTAAAAGCATTCTATTTAAATAAACGTATATAATTCACTAATTAAACATTAAATATACCCTAAAATCAAATAATAAATCCGCTTTAAATATTAAAACTTAAGGTTTAAATCTCATTATATAACTTAAATATATATTAAAACATATTACCCTTAAATCATAAGAAATTAAAATCCAAATCTTTTAAATTAATAAAAGTATTAATACACTTTTAAACTATAATAATTAAAGCTTAATTAATTAAACTAAAATCTTTAAGTACTTAAAGTAAGCCACCAAAAACTATATAAAAAAAGAAAAACAATTCAAAAAACATATTAAAATATTTGTCATATTTAATATAATTTAAAAAAAATATGATTTTAATAAAAACATTTTAATTTTAAGGATATTTATAATCTTAAAAATAATACATTTAAAAAAGCACCCCTTTAACTTACATAATAATCTCATATTATACATAAATATTATATTTAATAAATTAATACTTAATTAACATATGTCTTCAAAAAAGCAAAAGGAACTAAAACAAATAACAAAAACAATACACATAATAATCACAACAGCCATTTAAGCAAATCACTTAAAAAAAACTATTATTAAAAAAAAACCCATTTCTTAAAATTAATTCTTTTTTATTAAAACTTAAAAAAATAAAACTATTTTAAAAATCACTTAATAAAAACGTGATTTATTAAAAATACTTATTTAAAAATAAATAACATAAATAAATATAAATGTTAAATGTTAAAATACTTTAACTTAAATATTATATTAATACTTATATTATTTATATAAATATTCAAATATAAACCTAATAAAAACAAATATATTTTAAAATATTAATCACATATTATAATATATAAAAACCTTTAAAACAAATTCATAATTATTTCAACATATGTAAACACTTTAATAACTAAATTATTTAAAATAACTATAACGTTCACAATTAAATTCAACTTAAAAATCAAATACTTTAATATAATTAATACATTTATTAACGCTTTTTAAAATATAAACAAAAAAAATATATATTATAAATTCCTTTTTAAATTTTAAAAATCAAAAAAAGTACTATAAATTAATTGTGCATTTTATAAAATACACAACTCCCCTTACCTTTAATATAAGCACATTAATAAGACTTTAATAAATCTAAAATTATCTCCCTGCTTTAAAAAGCCCTACATATTTATAAACCCTAAGCATAAAATTTTAATATTATTCTACATTAATAACATTCAAATGCTCTTTTATTAAAATAATACAAAGCTTAATAAAAAACTCATTAAAAAGCTCAATCAAGTATATAATATACATATTCTTAAAAACATTAAATAATTCTTAAAAATCAAAATAATATATAATCAAAAACGTAAAACTATTTCCCTTATTTATAATTAATACATTAAAAAAATCACTCACAAATTTAAACAAATAAATAAAAAATGTCCCATAACCTTATTACTTTAAATCAAATTTATAAAATCTAATAATTAAACATTAAAAAAAGTCATTAAAATATATTAAAAAAAATTAAATCTATATTATATATAATAATTATTATATAATTAAATATTACATATGTTATAGCCTTATTTTCACAATTTACCATAAACCTTAAACTAAAGTACTTTATAATCATATATTAGCTCATCCATTATTTATTTAAAACACGTTTTTTAAAAATTATGTTTAAAAATAATCAAATATAAGTTATATTTATTATTTTTAATGCTTTATTTACAAATAATTTTAAAACAAAAAAATTATCGTAAAAATATATAATTTTAATATTTAATAATCTAATAATCTAAAAAACATTTCAATAATTCATAATTATAATTTTCATAATAAAAGTAAAATTGTTATCTTTTAAACACATAAGAAAAAAAACCATAACGCTTTAATAATTTTTAAGGACATATTTTTAAACATTAATAAAACTTAAAAAAAAATTTAAAATAAATAATAAATAATTAAACTCATAATAAACAATAATAAAAAGATTATTATTAAATTACGCCATATAAATATTTAAAACATATAACTTAAACAAGAATTTATTTAAAGTTTATTTAAAATTATACATTTACTAATAAATAATATATTTATTAATAAACTCATAAAAAATCCATCTCATTAAAAATTTAAATAATTTAAAGTTTTTTTAAATTTTAAGAATTATAAATCTTAAATTAAGGAACTTTAAACATATTTATTAAAAACATATTAATAATTCATATATATTTTCATTTATTAAATTAACTTTTTTAATTTTAATAAATAAATATCCTTTATTATTTTAAATAAAAAAAAGTAAAAATCTAATACAAAAAACCATAAAAACCCCCAAACTCATGTAAAATCCAATAAAAGCTCATTTAAAACCACAAGGCCCTTGTAATTTCCTTTAATAAATTCACTAATAATTAATCTTTTTAAAAAATCTTCTTAACAATAGTACTAACTCTACTAATATTATTATTATTAACCTTATCCTTCTTTTTACGCTTAAACCTAAAACAACAAAACTTAATTAACAAGATTTTAATTTTCTTATTTTTTCTTTTTTCTTTTTACTATTTTTATTATTTATTTCATCTTTTTTAAATAAAGTTTTAAAAATCATATAAATTACACGAACACTTTATATAATATTAATGAAATACTTATAAAATTTCAGAAAAGCTTATTTAAAAAAGAATTTAGCTTTTAAAAGGAAAATCAATTAAACGCTATAATAAAAAATCTAAAAAAGTAACACAATAAGTATACTTAAAAATGTAATTATAATAACGTAAACTAATAAAAAATATTAATAAAATATTTACCTTTATTACTATAACTATATACCACAGAACAAACATACAAAAAACAAAATTTAATAAATCATTAACTTATAAATATATATTAACATTTATTTATAATTATATAATAAAAATAAGCATAAAACATAATAAAAAAATACATACTACGTTTACATTTAATAAGTAAAGCCTTAAATCTCAAATTATATTTTAAAAAGTATAAAACTTATAAAAATATTTTTAAAAACATAAAAGTATATTTAAAATAAATAATAAAAACATAATTAAACGCTTTTAATTTAAGCTTTTATTATTTAAATGTTATAATATTTTTAGCTTTTTTTAAATAAATATATAAACGTCATTATTATTAATTACTTTATAAGCTTTACTTTTATTTATAAAAGTCTATAAAATAATAACTTAAGTAAAAAATAAAGTAAGAGTAAAAAAAAGGAAGAAAAAAAAACATAAGACATTTATAAAAAACAAAAGCTCAAATAAAAAAAGGCACATAAATAAAAAGGAAAACTACACTAAACTTACTATTAAATGTGAAATAATAACAAGTAAATAAAATAAGCAGATTATTATTAAAATCCAAAAAAAAAAAAAAAAAAAAAATCTAAACACATAACTTATTATATAAAAAATAACATAAAAAAGAATATTTAAATAAGTTTATTTTTAAAAATATTCATCTATAATTATATTATTAATTAACCTAATGTTTAAAACTAAAAAACATAATACATAAAACACATATAAAAAAAACGGGATACTCACTTAATTAACACAAAGCTTATAATACTTATTGCTTACTTTCTTAGTTAATTTAAAAAGCATTTTAATAATAAAGATTATTTAAATAATATATATGAAAAATAAAAAAATAAAAAATAAAAAAGTAAAAAATAGAAGCACAAACGTAAATATATATAATATTATTATTTAAAAAAGATTATTATTTATTAAAACAAACATTCCTTTTATAATTATTAGCCTAATAAGCGCGATCACTTAATTATTAATTAATACGCTCAAGCCACCTAATAATATATCAATTAATAAGTAATATGCAACAAAACATAAAATAAATCTTAACGTAATTAATAAATAAACATAATTTACTTTTACTTTTCATAAACTCAATCTAAAGCAATTACTTAATTTTTAAATCTCTTAATTATAGTATTAATCATATAAATTCAATTTTACTTTAACACTAAAAATACCCACACAAAGCCTTATTATTTTAAACTTAAACTAAATACTTAAAATAAAATAAAATAATAATAACATATAATCCTTTACTTCTTTTATATTAAACTTATGATTATATATTTCTTTACATATTCTAACATATTAGTTTAATACGCTTTAATTACATATTTATTATATATTTTTGTTTGTTATACCTCATACTTATTATTAAATATCATATTTATTATTTATTTTTATTTATTATACCTCATACTTATTATTAAATATCATATTTATATTAAACGCAATAATTATTTATATCACACGATCTCACTACGCGCATTAATTACGTACTTATGTATTTTCTTTTTTTTAAATCTACACAACGCTTACACGTAATTATTTATATAATTTATAATAAGTGCATTATAATCTAAAGTATATAATTAATATGATTATCTTTTTTAACTATAACCGCATATTATACATTAAAAATGGCAAGCTTTTAATTATACAAATAACATTTCATTATAAGAATATATTATATAACAAGCTTTATTGTTATATTAGTATATTTAATAAAATTTAATATATGTTTATATAAGTATTTTATATATATATTTCTAACTCATAATCCTATCTTAAAAAAGGTAATGCTAAATTCAATTCATTAAACACACTCATATACTTCTCATTTTTAATAATTATAAAAATCTCTTACACCTTAAAAAACCTACTCCACTTTCTATATCACAACTTAATAAAGTACATTGTTTTAAATATTTATAAGATTTAAGTGTTACGCCTTAATAAAATTATTATTATTCATAATATATGATTTAATAAAAAAAGCTTTTATACTTTCTTTAAAAAAGAACAGGGGATTTTAGTTTTAAAAGCTTAGTTGATTTATGAACTTAAAAAAAAGAGCCAATTAATAATTAAACTAGAGTTTTTAAAATAAAAAATAAAAATTTTAAAAAACAAAATGTTATAAAAGAAGGCATTTTGAAATTTTTACTAAAAACCATAAAATAATAAACAAAAGCTCTTAAAATATAAAACTTAAAAGTAAAAAATAATACTAAAGACTTTAATACTTAAATTAAACTTTTAATTTTAAAAGTAACGTTTATCTTAAATAAAAACGCATAAAAAGTAAAAAAGCAGTTATTAAATACGTTAAACCTAAGGCTTAATTTAAGTATAAATCTAGACTTAAAGGCATTTTATCCGAATAAACGCATATAATTTATTAATTAGGCGTTAAATGTACCTTAAGATTAAACAATAAATCCGCCTTAAATATTAAAACTTAAAGTTTGAATTTTATTATATAACCCGAATATATATTAAAATATATTATCTTTAAATCATAAAGAATTTAAATCCGAATTTTTTAAATTAATAAAAGCATTAACATGTTTTTAAGTTATAGTGATTAAAGTTTAGCTAATTAAATCAGAATTTTCGAATACTTAAGGCAAGCCATTAAGAGTTATAAAAAGAAAAAGGAAATAAATTAAAGGACGTATTAAAGTGTTTATTATACTTAATATGATTTTTAAAAAAATAAGATCTTAATAAAAACACCTTAATGTTAAGGGTATTTATAATCTTAAGGGTAATACATTGGAAAAAGAGCACCTTTTTAACTTATATAGTGATTTTATGTTATATATAAATCTCATGCTTAATAGATTAATGCCTAATTAGTATATGTCTTTAAAAGAGTAAGAAGAACTGAAACAAATAACAGAAATAGTGTATATAGTGATTATAGTAGCCATTTAGGCAGATTACTTAAGAGGACAATTATTATTAAAAAGGAAAATCTCATTTCTTAAAATTAAAGTCTAAGATTTTTTATTAAAGTTTAAAAAGTAAAATAATTTTAAAAACTATTTAATAAAAACGTGGTTTATTAAAAATACTTATTTAAAAATGAGTAATATAAATAAACATAAATATTAAATATTAAAATACATTAACTTAAACATTATATTAACGTTAATATTATTTATGTGAATATTCAAATATAAACTTAATAAGAACAAATATATCTTAAAATATTAATCATATATTATAATATATAAAAATCTTTTAAAAAAATCCATAATTATTTTAATATATATAAACATTTTAATAACGAAGTCATTTAAAATAGTCATAATATTTATAATTAAATTCAACTTAAAAATCAAATACTTTAATATAATTACTGTATTTATTAATGTTTTTTAAGATATATAATATATATATATATATTATAAATTCCCTCCTAGATTCTAAAAGCTAAAAAAGGTACTACGGGTTAATTATACACTTTATAAAATATATGACTCCCCTTACCTTTAATACAAATACGTTAACAAGACTTTAATAAGATTAAAATTATTTCCTTGTTTTAAAAAGCCTTATATATTTACAAGCTTTAAGTATAAAATTTTAGTATTATTTTATATTAATAATATTCAAGTGCTCTTTTATTAAAATAATATAAAGCTTAATAAAGAACTTATTAAAAAGCTTAATTAATTCTTAAAAATTAAAATAATATACAACTAAAAACGTAAAACTATTTCCCTTATTTATAATTAATATATTAAAAAGATTATTTATAAGTTTAAATAAGTAAATAGGAAGTGTCCCATAATCCTATTACCTTAAATTGAACCTATAAAATTTAATAATCAAACATTAAAAAAACTATTAAAGCATATTAAAAAAGGGTTAAATCTATATTATATATAATAATTATTATATAATTAAATATTACATATGTTATAGCCTTATTTTCACAATTTACCATAAACCTTAAACTAAAGTACTTTATAATCATATATTAGCTCATCCATTATTTATTTAAAACACGTTTTTTAAAAATTATGTTTAAAAATAATCAAATATAAGTTATATTTATTATTTTTAATGCTTTATTTACAAATAATTCTAAAACAAAACGACTGTTATAAAAATATGTGATTTTAATGTTTAATGGTCCAATAATTTAAAAAATATTTCAATAGTCCACGATTATAATTTTTATAATAAAAGCGGAATTATTATTTTTTTAAATACACAAGGAAAAAAGCCATAACACTTTAACAATTTTTTAAAAACTTATCTTTAAACATTAATAAAACTTAAAAAAAAAAATTATAATAATTAATAATTAATTAAACTTATAATAAACAATAACAAAAGAATTATTATTAAATTACGTTATATAAATATTTAAAATATATAACTTAAATAAGAATTTATTTAAGGCTTATTTAAAATTACATACTTATTAACAAATAATATGCCTATTAATAAATATATAAAAAATCTGTCTTATTAAAAATTTAAATAATTCAAAGTTTTCTTAAATTTTAAAAATTATAAGTCTTAAATTAAAAAGCTTTAAATACATTTATTAAAAACATATTAATAATTTATACGTATTTTTATTTATTAAACTAATTTTTTTAATTTTAATAAATAAATATTCTTTATTACTTTAAATAAAAAAGAGTAAAAATCTAATATAAAAAACTATAAAAAACCTTAAGCCCACGCGAAACCTAATAAAAACTTACTTATGATTATAATACTCTTATAATTCTTTTTAATAAATCCGCTAATAATTAATCCCTTTAAAAAAGTCTTAATAATGGCACTAGCTTTATTAATAGCTTTATTATTATTCTTATCTTTTTTTTATACTTAAGACTAAAATAACAAGACTTAGTTAATAAGATCTTAATTTTTTTTCTTTTCCTTATTTTTATTATTTAATTTACCTTTCTTTAATAGGATTTTAAGGGTTATGTAAATCGTGCGGATACTTTATATAATATTAGTGGAATATTTATAAATTTTTAAAAAGGTTTATTAAAAAATAAGAGTTGTTTTTAGTTTTTAAAAGGGAGATTAATTAAACGCCGTATTAAAGGATTTAAGGAGGAGTAATATAATAAGTGTGTCTAAAGGTATAATTATAATAACGTAAACTAATAAAAAAGGTATTAATAAAACATTTCCCTTATTACCGCGGCTATATATAATAAAACGGACATATAAAAAATAAGGCTTAATAAATCATTGACTTATAAACATATATTAACATTTACTTATAATTATATAATAAAAACAAATATAAAGCATAATAAAGAAATATATATTATATTCACACTTAATAAACGAGGTCTTAAATCTTAAATTATATTTTAAGAAAATGTAAAATTTATGAAAATATTTTTAAAAACATAAAAATGTATTTAATATAAATAATAAAGACATAATTAAATGCTTTTAATTTGAGTTTTCTCTATTTAAACGTTATGATTTTCCCAATTTTACTTTAATAAATATATATATGTTATTATTATTAATTACTTTATAAACTTTACTTTTACTTTTAAAAGTCTATAAAATAATAACTTAAGTAAAAAATAAGATAAAAAAAAAATAAGAAAAAAATAAGAAGACATAAGACGTTTATAAAAAATAAGAATTTAAATAAAAAAAGGCACATAAATAAAAGGGGAAACTATATTAAACTTACCACTAAATATGAAATAATAACGGATAAATAAAACGAATAAAGTATTATTAAAGTCTAAATAAAAAGGATTTTTTTAATTTAAAAAAAATTAAACGTATAATTTATTATATAAAAAGTAATATAAAAAAGTATATTTAAATAAGCTCATTTTTAAAAATATCCATTTATAATTATATTATTAATTAACTTAATACTTAAAACTAAAAAACATAATACATAAAACACATATAAGAGTAAAAAGAAAAGAAAATACTCACTTAATTAACATAAAACTTGTAATATTTATTATTCACTTTTTTAACAAACTTAAAAAGCATTTTAATAATGTAAATCATTTAAATACTATATGTAAAAATCAAAAAAAGACAAAAAAAGGCAAAAAACAAAGGCATAAACGTAAATGTATATAATATTAATATTAAAAAAGGTTATTATTTATTAAAGTAAATACTCCTTTTATAGTTATTAACTTAATAAACGTAATCCCTCAATTACTAGCCGACGCACTCGGGCCATTCAATAACACACTAATTAATCTGCAACATATAATAAAGCATAAAGTAAATCTTGATTTAACTATTAAATAAGTATAGTTTACCTTTATTTCTTATAAACTTAATTTAAAATAATTATTTAATTTTTAAATTACTTAATCATAACATTAATTATATAAATCTAATCTTACTTTAATGTTAAGAATATTTACGTAAAGCCTCATTATCTTAAACTTAAATTAAGTATTTAAAATTAAATAAGACAATAATAATGTATGATTTTTCACTTTTTTTATATTAAATTTATAATTACATATCTCTTTATATATTTTAACATATTAATTTAATACACTTTAATTATGTATTTATTATTTACTTTTATTTATTATATTTTATATTTACCACTAAATATTATATTACACAATTTCACCATATGTATTAATTGCGCACTTATGTATTTTCCTTTTTTTGAATTACACAGCGTTTATATATAATCATTTATATAATTTATAATAAGTGCATTATAATCTGAGGTATATGATTAGTATCATTATTCTTCTTAACTATAACTATATGTTATATATTAAGGATAACGAGTTTTTGATTATACGGATAACATCTTATTATAAAGGTATATTATGTAATTAGCGCTATTATTATGTTAATAAGTACTTTATTTATAGTTTACTTAATAATTTAATAAATAGTATTATATATATATTAATTAATTTTTAAATCGATTTTTTTAAAAAAAAAATTCATTACGGTAAATCTTTAATATTTATTTTTAATTATACATTAACCTTAATATTTAAGTTATAATAATAATATTTATATTTTTAAATATGTTATTTTTATTTTCATAAATTTTATTAATTACATTTTTTTTTATAAATAGCCGTTTATTAGCTTATGTGTTAAGATAAGATGAAAATTAGTTTAATTTTAACTTTTTAATTAATTAATCATATGATATCTTTTTAATTAATATTTTTATAATTATATTAGTTATTATAAATTTAAAGAAGCCATTTTAATTAGTTAATTAAGCTGATTTAAAAGCAGGTTTTATTTTATACCTTGTTGAAAAACTCGTAATAATACACGACTTTTAAATAAATTTATTTTTTTAATAATTAATATCTTTATAACTTTATTAGTTATTATAAATCTGAAAAGGCCATTTTAATGGGCTGATTAAGCTGATTTTAAACAGGTCTTATTTTATATTTTACTTAAAAACTCATAATAATACACGACTTTTAAATAAATTCCCCTTTGAAAGTGGGGCTTTAGGGGTATTCCCGTACTCCCGTATTTAAGCAAGGTTTTATTATATGTCGTACAATCAACACCACTTTTTATTATAGACTCTTCTTTAAACATCACAAGACCACAGGTCACGCTTTAAACAAAGCTTAGTCCACGTATTGATGACTAATCACAAGAGGGCAAAATTTAAGAGATTTTTCCATCATTATGTAAAGATTTCCGCGTGATGAAAAAGTTAATGTCTAAGGCTCCTAAAATTCAAGAAAACGTAAAGACAGCTAAAGCTGTCAATTATAACAAATATTATTAAAAAAATTAATAAAATAAATAATTTTATTATTAATAATTTTATGATATATAATAATTTAAATTTATCATTTCGGATTTTTTAATATTACTAATTAATTTTTAATAAAGCTGAAGTATTTTAATATAAAAAAGAGTTATCAAAAATCTAAATTAAAGCAATTCTTTATAATCGTAAGATTAAACTATAATATTAATTTAATATGATTTTATAAGAGTATTATAATCTAATAAAAGTCACAAGTTAGTGGTTTTAGTGAGGATTTTAGTGATTCTGGCTCGTGCGCACGAAGTAGCTGCACCCACTGTTGAGATTAAAGTATATATTGAGGTATTAAGTTGAGTATACATTAAGATTAGAGTGTACATTAAGATATTAAATTAAGTGTATATTAAGTCAAATTACTTAATGCCTATAAATGTTTATTTTACTAAGGGGAGACCCCTTAAACCCCCTTCTATCTTAATAAATAAAATAAAAGTACATAAATCATAAGTAAAATATAATAATTTAAACCCTTTTTAATCAATTAAAAATCATTTAGATTTTAATATAAATTTCTAATCGATTAAAAATCAATTTTAAATCTTATTTAATAATCTTTAAGTATTTAAACTCTTTTTAAAAAAACATTCTAAAAATCCTTTAGTTAATTATAAATCAATTGTTACAGTTCACTTCATAGGCTACTTTGTGGGCCACTTTGCATTGCAGTCTATCACGTGACAGGCCATTTTGCTAGGCCATTTTGTAGGCCATTTTAAAAGATAGGTTATTAAGTGATAAAAGGGAAAGCAATATGACTTATAGCTTTAAACGAGGGATAACCGTTAAATGAGTTAATTATTTTTTAAAGAGAGATATATAAGACCTTAGTTTATTATATTAAATGTATTTTTTTATTCCTTATCTTTTTTTAATATTAAACGTAATCTTAAGTTTAAATATAAAAGAAGCTTTTTTTAAAGTCTTTTTTTTAAAGTGGTGTTGTTTTTCATATTATTTTAAGGTTAATTATAATATAAGAAAAGATTAACTTTTATTTTATTATAAAACCTTATATTTTGTCTTAAAAAGGAGTATTATTGTTTTATATAACTATAATATTATTTTTACTTATTTACATAAGTAAGTGTCTTTTATTTTATTTTTGAGAATAGTTGTTTTAAGGAAAACTAAAAACCCCCGTTTGTTACGACTGACCTCAGGGTGATATAAGAAATAACACTACTTTAAGAAAAGACACTAAAGAAGAAGCTTCTTTTACATTTAGACTTAAGGCTACGTTTAGTATTAAAAAGAAAAGATAAATAATAAAAGAGTACATTTAATATAATGAATTAAGGTCTTATATATCCGTCTTTAAGAATAGTTAATTTATCTAGTAGTTGTTCTTTATTTAAAGTTATAAGTCATACCGTTTTCCCTTTTATTACTTAATAACTTATCTTTTAAAGTGGCTTATAAAGTGGCTTAGTAGTATGGCTTGTCACGTGATAAGCTATAATTTAAAGTGGCCCGTAAAGTGACCTATAGAGTAAACTATAATATTATTCCCTTTTTTAAAGAATTACGTCTTCATAATTGACATTATAGGTTTATTATCTTTTAAGTTGTTATACTCGTTTATTTTAGCGTTATAGGCCTTTAACTATTGGAATAGAGCTTTTAGAGGTCTTTTTACGTCTTGATATTTAAGGTAGAACGCCTTTAATAAGTGTAGTATTATTATTACGTTTAAATATGTCGGTGCAGTACCGGTGAATCACACAAAAATATATTAAAGTAAAGTGGTTAATATAGTCTTTAATAAAATAGGTGGTAAAATTTGTGTATTATTAAAAAAGTGGGAAAACTCCCTTACTATATACTTCTCTAAATGACCCTTATAACAAGTCTATTATAGCTCTAACTACCCCCTGGAACTATTAAATCCATTACTATTAATAGTTAAAGCATAACCCTTAAAAACTATTATAATATTATTCAAATGGCGCTCTTTATATAACATAATAAAATTACATAACCCTTATAAACTAACACCGGTAATACTTTTTTTAAAAAAATAAAAAGGAATTTTAATATATATATAAAAGCAAAGGTAATATAAACTTTAATAAGCCCAAAAAACGTTCCATAAAAACAAAATGTTAAAAATCATAATAGTATATAATATACAAAGGAAGAAAAGCTAAAATAATAATAACATAAGAAATATAAAATCAAAAATCATTAAAAAAAAAATGCAATAATGTATAATAAAGGCTTAAAAAAGATTCAAAATCCATTTGTAATAATCTTATACTAATTATATTAGGAAAATTATTAATCTAAGGCCAAAAATAAATAATATATAAATTAAGCAAGGTTCATTAATAACCTAAGTAAGGCCCATAAATCTTCCTATTATTCCCTTATTTCATATATACCTTAAAGGTTTCTTAAAAATTCATTTTTCTTTTTCTTAATAATAACAAAATACCATTAATATATCAAAATCTATTAATCTTATATTAAAACTAATATAATCTTAAAAACTTCTTAATTAATAATTTTAATTTATTAATAATAAGTCAATTATTCCTTAAAATTAATATTTAAATTTATTTCAAGGCCATTT
The DNA here is from genome assembly GCA_002554605.1 of Helotiales sp. F229. Classification (NCBI taxonomy): domain Eukaryota; kingdom Fungi; phylum Ascomycota; class Leotiomycetes; order Helotiales; species Helotiales sp. F229. The sequence goes on from MXAW01000010.1 coordinate 2,781,517, forward strand.
TAATGGCATATCCTAATGTTAATAATAATATAATACCTATTCCAATGCTATTTAATGCCTTTATAATTACTTACTATAAATATTATGTTTAATATGTTCGTGCTTAAACGTGTGGTTTAAAGTATTCTTATGTTTTTAATAATTTAAAATTAAAAAAAGGTAATTATTACATTAAGTAAAAAAAGAAATGCCGCCTTATAAATAAATTCCTAAAAACTATTCATAAGCCTGGCTCATAAGTTAGCCATAAATCCAAAAAGGATTTAAATGTATTCCATATTTAATATAAATATAACTCCCCTAATTTATTAATACCAAATTTAATATTTTAATATATATAATTAATGCCAAATCATTTATTTTAATAAACCTTTTTACCATCATAAAATTAATTATTACTATATTATTAATTACTTTAGCAAAAGCACTAAAAATAAAAGACTAACTGGCGTTTATTTTATTAAAGAAAACTCAAGCCTTTTAAATCAAATTTAATTAGCTTACTAATACTCGGCTAATATATAATTTAATATAATATTTAATTTCAATTAATAATTGGTTTATATATAAAACCTAGGCATTTAAATTGGGAAAATAGCAATAGCTTTAAGCCACATTAACAAAATAATAGTTAGTATTTATGCTTAAGCCATAAAAGTTTAAAGTAAGCGCAAGGCTTTTGCTAAAACAAAGCCTAATAATAAACGTCCTTATTATAATACGCCGGTAATAAAAATAAAAATAAAAGTTTAAAATTATTTATAAACGGCTTATATAATATAAAACTAATAAATAGGCTTTATTTTAAATTAATGTTATAATAAGTTTTTTTATAATAATATATAAAAATAACCCTTTATAATAAAACCAGTAATTAAGCCCTTATCAGAATATTATTATAAGGCCGCTTATTAATGCTTTAAATTAAAAAATAAATAAATACAAATTCAAGTTATCTTTTATTTTTGTAAACTAAATAATTATAATATGTAAACAAATAAAATAAAATAAGTAAATAAAATAAAAGATATATCTTAAGAAAAGTATATATATATAAAAAAGTAATAATTATATAAACCTTTTTATTATTAATTTAAATCAACTTTAATAAGTCTTTAAACCCATCCTTCCATTCTAATAATAAATGTATTAATATTAATAAAATCCTAAAAAGCTTTATTTAAAATGGCTTTTATTGTAATATTAATAAAGTTATAAACATTATTAATTCATCGCATTTTCATAAATTCCCTGCGCTTATATAATTAACAAATCGCCATTATATTAATCATTAAACGCTTTTCCTTTATGATATCAAGTTTAATAATACATTTATATAACAAAAGAAAATTCATATAAATAATAATAAAAAGCCTTGAAAAACCGAGCTTATTAATTATTATATTAATAATAATTGCAATGGCAATTAATATATTAACGCCAGTAATTATAACATATAATTTTAAAATAAACATTACACAAATAACTCTTTTACATTTAATAAAACTAATATAAATAATATTACCACTAAAAATAAACTTTATATTCCCTTTTAATTCAATTTCAATTATTATAAAACCAATTTAAGAACTTAAATTCTTATTATTAATAAAAGAACTATTAATGAAAACATAAATTTTTACTAAATATAAGTTTATAAATATATGTCACAAATCTTTTTTAAAATTATTTATTTATTATTAAAAACATAAATTTAAAACCTTAATCTTATTTATTATAAAATCTTAATATTAAACTACCACTAAAAAATTAAACGTGGCTTTTGGCTAATAAATCATAGTTATATAAGCTTTACAAGCGCATTGTTTTATATAGGCTTTTTTATAATTACTTTTTTTAAATATTAATCAGCTTAATTCTAGCCCTTTATTCCTTCTAAAACATATAAAAATTGTTTTCCTCTATAATAATAATGTAATTATTAAACATAAAAGGTTCGAAGGCATTTAAGACTTAAATTAGCTTTATTAAAAAAATTATATTCACAATTTCCATTTACTCCTTAACCAAAAAATCATTATTTTCCAAAATTAAAATATTATCCATTTACATTTTAACCATTTTAAATTCTTAGTTATTTTTAATATTAATTAATAAGTAAAAATTATATTTAAAAATCTTTATTTATAACTTTTTAATATAATGTTTATAATAGGTATTAAATTAGTGATTTCCTATTCTTAAAATGCTATATAATAAAAACATTATTATAAACATTATACTAAAAGGGAATTCGTTTATAATCTTTATAAAAAACCATATAAAAATATTTTAAAAAAGCTTTATTTATACTTAAACATAGGCTTAAATAATATTCCAAAATATTAAACATGATTTAGATTTGTTTTAGACCTTTTTTAACGGTTTAATTACAAATACTAAAAAAATAAACAATTATTGGCTTATTTACTAAATTATTAAAAATAAAATTAATATCTTTTTTTACTTTTGTTATTAAAACATTAAATCACAAGTTTTAACTTTTTATATAGTATTAAAATATTCTTTTATTTAACTTTATTTACCATTTTAAATTTAAAAATGCATTGGCCTTTTACTTTAAGGTTGTCTTTTTAAATAAATATAAAAACCCCTTTTCTAATAAGTACTTTATATTTCATTTAACAAAATTACTAAAATAATACTTTTAAAATAATAATTTTGCCTTTATTTTAAAATTTAATAAAAAGTTTTTTTTTTACTAAAAACACCTTAATATTATAGTTATTATTAATTATTAATAATCTTTAAATAAGTTATATAGATAAAAACTTAATAATAATTCAGAATAATTTTAAAGTTAATTTAAGTATACTATTAATTAGTAATCCAGGATTAAAAGTAATTTTAATAAAATCCTTTAGTAAATTTTCTTTTTAACGCTTAACGTTTAACGCATTTGTTTTAAATAAGCATATAAATATCAATTAAAATATATAAATCCAATTATTATTCATCATAGTTTTATAAAACTTGCCATTTATTCTTAACAATTTATATGGCCTTTTTTTTTATAGTTTTTTTTTATTAAGACTTGATTTTTTAAATATAAATCATATATTAAAATAATATTAGGGCCATTTTAAGTTGTCAGTGCATTATTAATTTTACGGGTTGTATAAATTTGTCACATTTTTTTAATTGCCTTTTTAATAATAATAACGCGCTGTTTAATAAATAAATTAAAAAGGTTTAATTTTATTATTTTAGAATAGGCTTTAAAAATGAGTAATATAAAAATCAACTTATTAAGTCTAATTATGTTATTTATTGCTTTAATTGCCATTTATAATTAATTTTTATTATTTAGCTTAAGGTGCTTTTTTATAATAATTTTATAAGTATGTTAAAGTAAATAATAGTATTTTTTCATTTTACTAATTAAGTGATATGTTTTTATAAGGATAAGTTTTGAAATACTTTTAATAAAGCGTAAGAAGCTGCAGAATTTCTTAAAATTAAAATTAGTCCTATAATCATATATAATAAAATTAAGAGGTTTAATATATATATTTATTCATATTAATTTAAAAATATTAAATATAACTTAAGCCATAGTTAAACCAGGTTTTTTTTAAAAATAGCTTTGTTATTTTAAAGCTAATAGCTTTATTAATCATATTAAAGGCATATTTCCTTTTAAATTAAATTAAATTAATATAAATTATATAATTAAAATTTATATTATTTTATAGCTTAAATTGAAACTTATATAAAACATCTACGTGTTTTTGATAATACTTATATATATTTTTAACCTTGAATATAATATTAAAATCAAAAATATAGCCAACTTAGTTTAATAAATATTATAGGCGTTACATTAAAAAATGCTCAAATCGCCTATATAATTTTTAAATCTCTATTTTAATTAAATAATACGCATTAATTATATTAATGTCAGTGTAATACCGGTGGATCACGTAAAAATATATTAAACAAAAGGGTTAATATAATCTTTAGTAAAGTGGGTAATAAAACCTGTGTATTATTAAAAGAGTAAGAGGGATCCCTTATTATATACTCCTTCAAATAACCCTTGTAACAAGTCCGTTACAGCTTTAATTACCCCCTGGAACTATTAGATTTATTACTTTTATTAGTTAAGACATAACCCTTAAAAACTATTATAATATCATTTAAATGGCGCTTCTTATATAATATGATAAAATTACATAATCCCTATGGACTAACATTGGCAATATATTTTTTTAAAAAAACAAAAAGGAATTTTAATATAATAAAAAAAAGCAAAGGTAATATAGATTTTAATAAGCTAAAAAGAAATGTTTTATAAAGACAGTGTGTTAAAGAGTATAATAATACGTAATATATAAAAGAAAAAAAGAAAAAAAGAGTAATAATATAATTTTTTTTAAATCAAAAATCATTTAAAAAAATCAAGAAATATTAAAAAATAAAATAAACATAATAACTTATAATAAGGGTTTAAAAAAGGTTCAAAATCCATTTGTAATAGTTTTATATTAATTATGTTAAGGGAATTGTTGATTTAAAGCCGGAAATTGATAATATATAAATTAAGTAAAATTCATTAATAACCTAAGTAAAGCCTATAGATTTTCCTATTATCCCCTTATTTCATATATACCTTAAGGGTTTTTTAAAAATTAATTTTTTTCCCTTAACAATAATAAAATATTATTAATATATCAAAATTTATTAATCTTATATTAAAGTTAACATACTCTTAAAAATCTTTTAATTGATAATTTTAATTTATTAATAATAAATTAGTTATCCCCTAAATTAGTACTTGAATTTGTTTTAAAGCCGTTTTAATACTATATTCTAATATTAATACTAATATAATACTAATTCCAAAGCCATTTAATGTTTTTATAATTGTTCACTATAAATATTGCATTTAATGCATTTACGTTTAAGTGCATGGTTTAAAATATTTCTATGTTTTTAATAACTTAAAGTTAAAAAAGTGCAATTATTATATTAAGCAAAAGGAGAAATGCTGCCTTATACATAAATTCCTAGGAATTACCCGTAAGTTTGGCTTATAAATTAGCTATAAATTTAAAGGGGATTTAAATATAATTCGTATTTAATATAAATATAGTTTCCTTAATTTATTAATATCAAATTTAATATTTTAATTTATACGGCTAACGCCAAATCATTTGTTTTAGTAAACCTTTTTGTTACCGTAAAATCAATTACCGCTATATTATTAATTACTTTGGCAAAAGTTTTAAAAATAAAAAACTAATTGGCGTTTATTTTATCAAAGAAAACTTAGGCTTTTTAAGTTAGACTTGATTAATTTGCTAATACTTAACTAGTATATAATCTGGTATAATATCCAATTCCAATTAATAATTAGTTTATATATAAGACCTAGGCGTTTAAATTGGAAAAATAACAATAGCTTTAAGCCATATTAATAAAATAATATTTAACATTCATGCTTAGATTATAAAGGCTTAAAGCAAGCGCAAAGCCTTTACTAAAGCAGGATTTAATAATAAGCATTTTTATTATAATGCACCGGCGATGAAAAAGGAAAAAAAAAGTTTGGAGCTATTTACGAACGGCTCATATAATATGGGGGTTAATAAGTAAGCCCTATTTTAAATTGGCTTTATAATAGGTTTTTTATAACAATACTTTTCTTAAACTTTTATATAAAAATAGCCTTTTATGATAAAACCGGCACTTAGGTCCTTATTGGAGTATTATTATAAAGCCGCCTATTAATACTTTGAATTAAAAAGTAAATAAATGCGAATTCAAGCTATTTTTTGTTTTTGTAAATTAAATAATTATAATATGTAAATAAATAAAATAAAATAAATAAATAAAATAAGAAATATATCTTAAGAAAAGTACACATAAAAAGAAAGGTAATGATTGTTATATTAATGATAATCGCTATAGTAATTAATATATTAACGCCGGCAATTATAACATATAACTTTAAAGCGAGCATTGTGTAAATAACTTTTTTACATTTAGTGAAACTAATATAAATGATGTTATTATTAAGGGTAAACTTTACATTCTTTTTTAATTTGGTTTTAATTCTTATTATAAAACCAATTTAAGAACTTAAATTCTTATTATTAACAAATGAATTATTAATAAAAACGTAGATCTTTATTAAATGTAAGTTTATGGGAATATATTATAAACCTTTTTTTAAATTGTCCATTTATTATCAAAAATGCAAATTTAAGGCCTTAGCGTTATTTATTATAGGATCTTAATATTGAGTTATTATTAAAAGATTAAATATGGCTTTTGGTTAATAAATTATAGTAATATAGGTTCTATAAACGCGTTGCTTTATGTAAGCCTTTTTGTAATCACTTTTTTTAATGTTAATTAACTTGATTTTGGCCTTTTGTTTTTTTTGAAACATGTAAAAATTGTTTTTTTATGATAATAATATAATTATTAAATATAAGGGGTTTGAAGGCGTTTAAAACTTGAATTGGCTTTGTTAGAAATTTCGCATTTACAATTTTTGTTTGTTTTTTAGTTAAGAAGTTGTTATTTTTTAAAATCAGGGTATTGTTTGTTTGTATTTTAATCATTTCGAATTTTTGATTATTCTTGGTATTAATTAATAAGCAAGGATCATACATGAAGGTTTTTATTTATAACTTTTTAATATAGTGCTTATAATAGGTATTAAATTAGTGATTTCTTAATTTTGAAATATTATATAATAGGAATATTATAAATATTGTACTAAGAGGGAATTTATTTGCAATTTCTTGGGGAGGCCATGTAAAGATATTTTACAAATTTTTTGTTTATGCCTAAACATAGGCTTAAGTAATATTTTAAAAAGCCAAACGTGATTTGGATTTGTTTTGGATTTTTTTTAACTGCTTAATTATAAATACTAAAAAGATAAGTAATTATTAACTCACGCATTAGATTATTAAAGATTAAATTAATATTTCCCTTTTGCTTTTGCTATTAAAGCATTGGATTATAAATCTCGACTTTTTATACGGCGTTAAGGTCTTTTTCCCTTTAATTTTATTTATTATTTTAGATTTAAAAATGCGTTAGCCTTTTATTTTAAGGTTATTTTTAAGTAAGTATAAAAACCCCTTTTTAATAAGTGCCTTATACTTCATTTAATAAAATTATTAAAATAATACTTTAGGAATAATAATTTTGCTTTTATTTTAAAATTTAATAAAAAGCTTTTCTTTATTTTTAATTAAAAACATTTTAATATTATAATTGTTATTAATTATTAATAATCCTTGAATAAGTTATATAAATGGCAGCTTAATAATAATTCGGGATGGTTTTAAAGTTGTTCTAGGTATATTATCAATTAGTGATTTGGGATTAGGAGTGATTTTAATTAGTTTAGGTATATTATTAATTAGTAATCTAAGATTAAGAATTATTCTTATAAAATTCTCTAGTAAAAGTTCTTTAAACGCTTAACGCCTAATATATTTGTTTTAAATAAATATATAAATATTAATTAAAATGTACAAATCTGATTATTATTTATAATAATTTTATAAAATTTGCCATTTATTTTTAAGAACTTATATGGCCTTTTTTATCCTTTTTTTATATTAAGATTTAATTCTCTAAGTGTAAGTTATATATTAAAGTGATACTAGGGCCGTTTTAAATTGCCAGCGCATTATTAATTTTATGGGTTACATGGATTTGTTTTATTTCTTTTATTGCTTTTTTAATAATAATGGCGCGCTATTTAATAAATGAATTTAAAGGGTTTAATTTTATTATTTTAAAGTAAGCTTTAAAAACGAATAATATAAGAATTAACTTATTAAGTTCAGTTATATTATTTACTGTTTTAATTGCCATTTACAGTTAATTTTTATTACTTAACTTAAGGTGTTTTTTATAATGATTTTATAGGCACGTTAAAGTAAATAATGATATTTATTTTATTTTACTAATTAAGTGGTGTGCTTTTATAAGGATAAGCTTTGAAGTATTTTTAATAAAGCGTAAGGAGCTGCGGAATTTTTTAAAGTTAAAATTAGTCCCATAATTATATATAACAAAATTAAAGGGTTTAATATATGTGTTTATTTATATTAATTTAAAAGTATTAAACGTAATTTAAGTTATAGTTGAATTGGATTTTTTCCGGAGTAGTTTTATTATTCTAAAGCCGGTGGCTTTATTAATCATATGGAGGGCATATCTTTTTTTAAATTGTATTATATTAATATAAATTGTGTGATTAAAATTTTCGTTATTTTATAGCTTGAATTAAAACCCGTGTGAAGTATTTGTGTGTTTTTGGTAATATTTACATATCTTCTTAATCTTAAGCATAATATTAAAATTAGGAATATGGTTAGCTTAGTTTAATAGGTATTGTAGGCATTATATAAAGTGTGACGGATGGTACGGATCAAAGGGCATTCAGGGGAGCCTTCCTAATTGGGCATTACTAAGCGCCTAAGTAAGATTAACTCAACAATGCTTTTTGTACATAATTCCTTTTCCTTTCTTACCTTTTTTCCTCCTTAATTATAAATTCTAAGAAAATCTTAATTACCTTCACTATTTTTTACGTAATATATAAGGCCTTTATTAAATATTGGCATTGATTTTTATAAGACAAGCGTTACATTATTTATAATTTTTTTAACCTATTTAAAAAAATAATAAATATCCTCCCCTTTCCTCATTTTTTTATAAACTTTTATTATGAAAAGAGTTTTTTATAAAAAAGGCTTATATCAAGTATAGCTTGATAAATAGCATTTAAATAATTAATAAACCTAAAAAAATTGATAATACCAGTTTCCCCTTTTTATGCCTTTTTAATTTGATTACGCCAAAAAAAAATATTCCTTTTCACACAAATATACTCCTAATGTATTATATAAAATCTAAATCTTTTATAGTAAAGCACTTTTTAATAAAAAATGCTAATATATCTTTTGCCTTTGCTTTATTTATTTCCCTTATAAAATCTTCTTCTTAACCCTCTTTCTCTTTTGGCATAGCATAGCTTACCTCCCAAGGGAGCCAAATTATTATAAATACACAAGCAATAAAAAAGATAAAAAAAAGCTAAATAAAAAAAGCATTTTAAGCAAATGGATAAAGACTTACTTATAATGCAAAAATAGCTCCAATGCTTTAGCAAGAATTGTGCTTTTTTTAAGTTTATTTTCTTTGGAAATAGCCCCTTTTTATTTATTTCTTTCTTTTTTATTAAAAAAAATATTAATATTTTTATTAAAAACAAGGATAAGCAAACCATTGCTGCCCTTAATTCTAATAATAATAATAATAGAAATGATAGCAAGTTAAGCTATTATTATAATAATGCTTTATATTATCCTTTTCCCAAAAACATTTTTTAGGTCCCGTTTTTTTTTGGAATTTTTTTTATGTTTTATGCTATTTATATTAAGAAGATTTTAAACTTTTTAAATAAACTTTCCAATAATATTAAGTATTCCCCAAAGCTGTGGGAGGTTTAAATGCATAACACTTTGCGTTGCTATGCCACTTACTTTATTAATAAAAAACACAAGAAAAACTGGCTATTAAACCAAACCAAAGGAATAGCACAAATATTCTTAGAATCAGCTTTTTTAAAACCCAAATTTAATAAAAATAATATGCTTATAAATGCCTTAAATTTGGTAAAGCAATTTGTTTTATTTTTATTCAATTCTTATAATAAATAAATAGCTTATTTCAAGTATTTCGCTTTTTGTATAAATTATCAAAGCTTTTTTTAAAGCTTTTATCACAATTTTAAAACTCTTGCTTATATTATCAGCATTAACAACAAATTTGTTTTAAAAATGGACTTACAAAATAAGCTTCCCCTTTGGCTATGCAAACAATTATTTCAGCAATATAAAACCTTTTAATTATTGAAAAAGTATGTGAAAGCAATTTAAGCTAAAAATTAAGGCCAATTAATTAAGCGGACTTTTTATTTAATTTCCAAAATTTTAGCTTTTATTAAATTAAACTTTTAATGGATCATAAATTTAATTTTTTAATTTTTTGCTTTCTTTCATAACCACACCAATTATAAAGCAAAAGAATATTATAAATAAGAAAGCTCTTAATTTTAACAGCAATACCAAAAATTATCAATCCTTTTTGCGTATGCTAATACCCTTTGCGCCTAATTACTAACAAATGCATTTTGTAATTATATTATACAATTATCTTAAGAATCTTTTATTTTTTATAAAATTAATAAAATTAATGCTAGCTGTTTTTTTAATAATTAATCTAAAAATAATAATAATAATATATATAAAAATGCTATTAAAAAGCAAATGCCACCTTTTTTAATAAAAGGCCAAGCCTAATTTTTTTTTTAAATATATTAAAAAATATACAATATTTTGACCTAACAAAGCTTTTTGAAAAATAATTTTTATCAAAAATGGATTATTATATAAGTTACTCGCATTTTTTGATTTTAAAGCAAATGATTATTATTTTATTAATCGCATTTTTTTAAAATCTTTTTCTTTTTTTTTAAAACTTTTAATTTACCCCTTGCTAAATGCTATTATTATTAAAGGCTTTAATAATGCTAATAATAAAAAAATTAGTTATTATACCATTTTAAATTTAATAATGAATAAGCGCTTATAAGCTTTTATCCTTTTCCTTATTATTTGATTAAAATATTATAATATAATTTTTAAAAGAGCATAATTATTAAAATATTAAGTTTTTTTTAATGCTGCTAAAAAACGCATTATTTGGCCGAAACCCTTTTTTTCAATTGCCATTTATAATATTTTAATTAAAATTCAAGATTTTTGCTATTATTGCATTTAGCAGCGCTATTAAAAAATGCTAAACAATAAGATCAAAAGCTTAATCAATATTAAAATAAATGCATTGCTCAATTTAATAAAGCTAAAAATAATTAATTACTTTTCCTTTATTAATCTTTATTTAATTGTAAAGGCAACCTTTCCGGCACCTCTTTCCTTGCTTCTTACAAACCAATGGTTATAGTGGAAAAAATAATAGAAAAAGTTATGGCTTTCTCCTTATTAATTATATTATCTCCTGCTAATATTAATTTTATTCCTATTATTATTTTATTAAAAAAGCAAATATGATTTAATCTTAATGCTTTTTGGATTCCGCATAATAAAATAATCTTTAAAACAGCCTTTAAAGCAGCCTTTCCTCCAATACAATATAATAAAATAATAAAAACTTTAAGGAAAAGACTTTCCCCTTTGCCCTTGCCAATTAAAGAACATATTATTCTTTCTTTTTTTTATTTAATAACAAGATTAAATGTTGATTTTACTAGTTATTATTGCCGCTTATTTTGGTCTCAAGCTCAATTAGTTATATTAACGCTTATTGCTATTAAATTTATTTTTGCTGTTATTTTCGCTTTTGCCATATTTCCATATTTTTATATATATTAAAATATGAAAAGGCTATTATATCAAATGCAAAATAGCAATAAAAATAATGCAAATATTAATAAAAATATTGCTTTAAAATAAGTTGTATTGCAAGTAATAAGCATAGCTTTTGTTTTGCATAATTTTATAAATAAAAATTATATTATTCCCTTTATTTTAATAAAAACCTTTCTTTTATGCTTATTAAAATTAATATTACCACATAATAAGACCTTTTAGCTTGCTTTTTCCTTACGCCAAACGCAATTGCATAATTTTATAGCTTTATTTTGCAAAATGCAAAAGCAGCTTTCTGAACCATTTATAAATATTTTCTCTTTTCCACCAACAAGCTTTTGCTAATAATATCCATTAAGGAAATGGACCTATTTATGCAAATTAGCTATCAAAATTTATTTAATTAATGCTGCGGCATTTAATTTATTATTAAAATAAAAATTTAAAAATAAAATATTTATAGCAATGCTTTAAAAGATTAAGTTTTTGATTAAGCAAAGATGTAAGGAAAACGATATTACCATTGCTATTAATAATTTAATTATTAAGCTTATTGCTTATCGCCAATCCCCAGCATAATTTGCCATTTCCTTAGCCAAATTGGATATTGAACCTGCAATTCCACCTAAATATGCTAAATGAACTCATGTATTTAGCAAAGCAATAAATAATATATTCCTTTTGTATTATTCATATAATCATTTTATTAAATTAGAAAGCAAAAGGAAAAAAGCTTTTAAATATTCCTTATTATATAAGATATTTATGATAAAGCTTAAAATTATTAAAAACTATATTATCAATAATTTGGAAAAAGGGTTTATTAAATCATTTCAAGCATTATTTGCTGCTTTTATTTTTTTTATTAAAAAGCTAAATAAATTTCTACAATTGTGTATTAATTTCCAAATGCTAAATTCCCTTACTCATAAAAATTAATATCCCTTTCCTCTAATTAATAAAACATTAGTTAAAATAGCTAATGCTTGTATTTTTACTAAATTAAATATTTGTTAAGCATTTTATCAAATACAAATAAACCTAATATTAAAAAAATACACAACCTTCCGCATAAAATATGAAGCGTACAAATGCAAGATTCTTTTATTTGGATTTATTAATGGCCTTGCTATATACTAGCGTTACATAAACAACATCCTTTTTAATTATCTTAATGATTTTTATATAGCGTACTTTAATAATATTCTTATTTATTTTGAAAACTCCTTAAAATATTAATTGCATATTAAAAAAATCCTTTAAAAAAAATTTAATGCAGGCTTTTAAGTAAATTTAAAAAAAAGTGAATTTGCTATTACTTATATAAAATATTTAGAATTTATTATTTTAATCTCCAAATTAAAGATTAATCTTAAAAAAGTTGTTATTATTAGTAATTGGATTTATTTTAGCATTATTAAAAGTATATAATCTTTTCTTAAATTTTATAATTTTTATAAATATTTTATTAAAAATTATAATATTATAGTAAAATCTTTTATTTATTTAATAAAAAATAATATTTCTTTTTGCTTTATCCGCAAATGCAAAAATGCTTTTAATTTTCTAAAACATATTCTTATATTAACTCCGCTTTTTTAATATTATTAATAGCATTTGCCTTGCTTTTTGAAAATGGATGCAAATAATGAAATTATTGCAAGAATCCTTTTTTAATAGTATAATAAAAACTAATTCTTTATTGCTTTTTTTTAAAAAATTATGCTTTTTGCAAAGCTTAATTATGCTATTCATAATAAAAAATGCTTGTTATTATGCGCTTTTTTGCTTATTGGAAAGCAAAGCTTATGAGGACCTTTTATTAAATTTATGTTATTATAAATTATAAAGCCTTAAAATATTTTATAATCTTTAAGCAATTAAATATCCAATAAGCATAATAAGCCAAATTATTAGCTAATTATTATTTTATAATTACTTATTGGCCAAGTATCCATAACCTATTAGCAAATGCGCTTTTCCATAAATTAAATAAGCTTAATAAATAAAATTTTGCCAAAAGAGCATAGCGCTTATAATAGCTTTTATGAAAAGATTAAATAGATCTTATACTTATTGCCAAAAACCTCCGCTTTTTTAGCTAGTATAATAGCCTTATTCCTAATATTAAAATAGCGGATCTCTTCCCAGCATTTTTGGTGGTATATTAAGCATTAAAAGCCAATTGCTTAGCCCCCTCTTTCCAAGCATTGCAAAAGCAAGCCTTATTAAATTAGCTAAGTAAGCTTAGTATAAAAAGCAATTTATTGCTTTTCAATAATTGCCTTATAATTTTTAACATTGCTTATCTCCGCACTTTCCTTATCCAAAAAATGCATAACCATATTAATATAACTCATTTTAATATTAAAAAAACTTTGCAATTTTTATCTTTTTAATATTAATGATATAGCATTATATTAATAATTTATTAATATTGCCGCAATTATTACATTTATTGATGTATTTAAGTTTCTTGGGATAAGAAACCTAGATTTTTCCAACCTCTCCCCATCCCATTTTGACCTTGGGAACACATTACTATAAATTATTATAATTTTAATAAAAATAAGCATGAATTTAATAATATCCTTGTTTTTATTAATTGTTTTAGCAAATAAATTATAAGCATTTCCTGCCAAAAGACCTTAAATGCCTGTAATTTTGCAAAATTGTATATATATTATATATATAAATATTTTGGCTCCTTAATTAGCATTATTTTTAATAAAAAACCTTAATTTATTTCCTGCTTTTAAACCGCTTTCTTTTTAATTCTTAGCATCAAAAAACAGCTTTCCACAGCTAATCACCTTTAAACAAATGATTAAACCAAAGTATATAATCAATATTTTTAGCGCCAACTTTGCCTTTTTATTTTTTATTATTAAAATAATTAATCCAAATTCTTACCTATTATAAATTATGCCCAAATGTTTTTTTTATATAATTCCTTAAAAAGCCTTTTGCCATTTAAAATAATTCATAAATATGCACCATGCATTAATTAAAATTGAAAAATTAATTTGCCAAATTCAATATCCTTTGCTAATAAGTTAAATACATAGCAAGCTATGAAATATGCTATGCACCATTGCATAGCATAAAATGCAGCTAGGTCTAGCTTTTTAAGATCCCAAACAAAGATGGCCTAATCTTATAACCGCTCTTGCTACGCAATTAATTTTAATATAAATAATTTTGTTTAGCTTAATATGCATTATTTTTTAATTATTTGCCTTTTAAAAAAATTGAACTTTTTCATTAATACTCTATTTTAAATATTAAAAAAGATTAAAAGCTTATATTGCCTAAAATTGCCAGCAAATATGAAAATACATAATATCTTCCCTGCGGCAAAGCTTAGGAAAAACCTTAATAACCTTTTAATAAATTAATAAATTATGCCACCTCCGCCAATCAACATCACCAATAACAATAAATAAAAAATAAAAAATATACTTGCTTATTAAAAGCAATGTAATAGCCTTTCTTATAAAATCTCTTAATTAAATTAAGATGTTGATCTTATTTGGTATAACGCCTTAAATATTAAATATGCTTTTGCAAAAATTTAGGAATTTTATTTTAATAATCCTACGCAAGCAAATCCCTTTGCCAAACTACCTTAATAGCTTAAAGCATTTCATAATAAAATAAATGATTACAATTACCTTAATAAAAATAAGAAAATGGATGGACGCTTAAGGACAAGCTTTTTCCAAAGGGGGGGGGGGGGGGGGGTAATATAATAAATAATATGGATTAAAAGGCATTTAGGGGAGCCTTCCTAATTAGGCATTACTAAGCGCTTAAGCAAAATTAACTTGATAATGCTTTTTATATATAATTCCTTTTCTTTCCTTATTTTTTTTCCTTTTTAATTATAGATTCTAAAAGAATCTTGATTACCTTCACTACTTTTTACGTAATATATGAGGCTTCTGCTAAACATTGGCACTGGTCTTTATAGGGCAAGCGTCACATAAAGAGGTGCCCAAATCGCTTATATAACCTCTAAATCTTTATTTTAGTTAAGTAACATACATTGATTATACCAATTAATGAATTTAGTAATTACTAGTGCTGGTTTGAGAAAAGCTATGGATGGCCTTGTTTTTGTATAATTAAGTGTTTTTTTTTGCCTTGAATTAACACACTCCGTAGGTTATTATATTAGACATTAAGCTTATTTAATTGCTGTAGGCATATTAAGAATGGGATGTTTATATTTATAATTATAAATTTCATTTATTTAGTAAGAGTATTGATTATTATTATTCTTATAAACGAGCAGGAACCGGCCTTAAATGTGATCTAACTCTGCCTTATTTGGCTTATATTAAGCTTAATAATGTTTTAAATATGTTGTAAAGTTTATAATTGATTAATGCCTTTAGTGTTTTTATTTAAAGCTTTAATATTAATAAGGAGATTTTAAAAGAATTAATTTGTTTATTATATTGTGTAAGCCTTATTGTGTGGAGGTTTTTTAATTTTATTCTTTAAAATGTAAGCCGCTTTCTGCTTTTTAAGCTGTGATAACACTTTTTGTATATTATACTTGATTTCACTTATTATAAATATAATTGTAAAATTTATCATATTATTACTATTATTGTTTTTTTATTATTATTATTATTTGATAAAGTGTTTGATTTGTCATTATGGGGGTTATCCTTATGTCCTTGAATTCGTTCTGATTTAGGTCCAAATTAGGTCCATATCCTTTAACATATGCTAAGTAGACTTTGAATAAATTATTTATAATTCTTATTTTTATTTTATTTTTCATTTAATAAAGTATTTTATTTTTACAATATTTTGTTCTTCCTTAAAATGTTGGCTACTATGGCAATTCTTTTTTTTTATAAATAATGTACTTAATGTAGCCTGGCCTAAGCCGGAATTTGTTTTTATGTTTATTATCCTATGAAAACTTTATTCTTTTATTTAAGTAATATACACTTCCGTTAGCAATATAAAATTGGTGGCGATTTGGATCTGATTTAAAAGCCCTTTTAACCTGTGATCCCGGCTTATGTGTTGTTTTAATGCCAATAGCAGAGCGGAAGCCGTTTATTAGGGTAAGGAACGTTGATGATGCTTTAAATAAGTCCATTTCAAAGAGTAGGTCACTTCATACTTTTTATAATAATTTATCCTAAAGCATCTTGTTATTTCTTATGTTATTATTCTTGAAATTTAATTAAAGGCTTTATAATTTCTTAGCAAAGCTTTTTAATTAACTTAATATTAATTTACCCTTTTGATATGATTTAACCTAGAATAATAAGAAGATTAAGCCAAACCATTGGCTAAGGAACTTATTTGTACGTTCCTTTATTTTAAAATCACCTTAGGTAATTATGATAAGATTTTAAAGGAATAACCCTTGTTTTAAAAGTACTAGTAATAATATGTATTAGCTTTGTTTTATAATATAAATATAAATGTTTGATTTTAAATGGAATTATTAACGGAAGCTTGTTAACATAAATTAGCAAAGATATATAACTTTTTATTAAGGTGGTTTTTAGCGTTATTATATTAAAGCTTCTGTAATACGGAAAGTGGAGCAAGTTTTTTAAAGTGTAAGAGATTTCTACGATTATTGGAAGTGAGAAGTGTGCAAGTGTATTTAATAAATTAAATTAAACGTTACCCTTTTTAAGATAAGACTACAAGCTAGAGAGATATATATAAAATGCTTATATAAATATATATTAAACCTCATTAAATATACCAATATAATAATGGCGCTGGTTACGCGATATATCCCCATAGTGAGATATTATTCACATAATCAAAAGCTTATTATTCCTAATGCACAATATATAGTCATAGCCAAAAAGGATAATCATATTAATTATATATTTTGAATTATAATGCATTTATTATAGATCATATAAATGACTACATATAAGCGCTGTATAAATTAAAAAAAAAGGAAACACATAAGTATATAGCTAATATACGTGGTAAAATCGCGTAATATAAATAATTGTTGCGTTTAATGTAAACATAATATTTAGTAGTGAACGTGAGGTATAATAAATAAAAGTAAATAATAAATACATAATTAAAGCGTATTAAACCAATATATTAAAATATATAAAGAAATATGTAATTATAAATTTAATATAAAAAAAGTGAAAAATCTTATTTAATTTTAAATACTTAATTTAAGTTTAAGATAATGAGGCTTTACGTAAATATTCTTAACATTAAAGTAAGATTAGATTTATATAATTAATGTTATGATTAAGTAATTTAAAAATTAAATAATTATTTTAAATTAAGTTTATAAGAAATAAGAATAAATTATACTTATTTATTAATTAAATCAAGATTTATTTTATACTTTACTATATATTACACATTAATTAGTATATTGTTGGGTGGCCCGAACGCATTAATTAGTAATTAAGTGATTACGCCTATTAGGCTAACAATTATAAAAGGAGTGTTTATTTTAATAAATAATAATCTTTTTTAATATTAATATTATACACATTTACGCTTATGCTTTTGTCTTTTGCCTTTTTTGTTTTTTTCTTTGATTTTTATACATATTATTTGAATAATTTATATTATTAAGATGCCTTTTAAGTTAACTAAGAAAATGAGTAATAAGTATCGTAAACTTTATATTAACTAAGTGAATATTTCGTTTTCTTTTTACTTTTATGTGTATCTTATGTATTGTTTTTTTTGCTTTAAATATTGGGTTAATTAATAATGTAATTATAAATGGATATTTTTAAAGATAAGTTTATTTAAAAAAAATTACATTATTTTTTATATAATGTTTAAATTCTTTTTTTCTTAAATTAAAAGTTTTTTTTATTTAGACTTTAATAATATTCCGCTTATTTCATTTATTTAACATTGTTTTATATTTAATGGCAAATCTAATATAAATCTCCTTCTTATTCATATACCCTTTTCCGTTCAAGCTTTTATTCCTTATGAATGTCTCATGTTTTTCGCCTTATTTTCCCTTTTCTTACTTTTCCCTTGTTTTTTACCTAAATTATTATATTATAAACTTTTATAAGTAAAAGTAAAGCTCATAAAATGATTAATAATAATAATGCTTACACATTTATTACAGTAAAATTAGGAAAATTATAATGTTTAAATAATAAAAGCTTAAATTAAAAGCATTTAATTATATTTTTATTATTTATTTTAAACATATTTTTATATTTTTAAAAATCTTTTTATAAATCTTACACTTCTTTAAAATATAATTCAAAATTTAAGGCCTTACTTATTAAACATAAATATAATATATATTTCTTTATTATGTTTTATGCTTATTTTTATTATATAATTATAAGCAAATATTAATATATGTTTATAAATTAACAATTTATTAAGCCTTATTTTTTGTGTATTTGTTTTATTACATATAATTATAGTAATAAAGGCAAATATTTTATTAATACCCTTTCTATTAATTCACGCTGTTATAATTATACCTTTAGGCATATTTATTATATTGTTTCTTTTTAAATCCTTTAGTATAGTATTTAATTAATCTTCCTTTTAAAAACTAAAAACTGCTTTTTTTTAATAAGCCTTTCTAAAAAAATTATAAGCATTTTATTAATATTATATAAAGTGTTTGCGTGATTCACATGACCTTTAAAACCTCATTAAAAAGGGTGAATTAAATAATGAAAATGGGGAAAAGGAAGAAAGAAAGGATGAAGAGATTGAGATTCTATTAATTAAGTTTTATTATCCTAGTTCTAGGCATAAAAAAAGAATAAGAATAAGAATAATATTATTAATAAAACTAGTATTATTATTAGGAAAATCTTTTAAAGGGATTAATTGTTGGCGGATTTATTAAAAAAAATTATAAAAACATTGCGATTATGAGTGAACTTTTGTTGGGTTTTATATGGGCTTGGGGGTTTTTTTGCGATTTTTTGCGCTAAGTTTTTCTTTTATTTTATTTAAAATAATAAGGGATACCCATTTATTAAGATTAAAAAAGTTAGTTTAATAAAATGAAAATGCGCATAAATTATTAATATGCTTTTAATAAATGTGTTTAAAGCTTTTTGACTTAAGACCTGTGATTTTTAAAATTTAAAAAAGCTTTGAATTATTAAATTTTTTAATAAAATAAAAAATTTGTGAGCCTATTAGTAGGGATATTATTTGTTAATAAATACGTAATCTTAAATAAGCTTTAAATAAACTTTTATTTAAGCCACATATTTTAAATATTTATATAATTTAATTTAATGATAATCCTTTTGCTATTATTCATTATAAGTTTAATTGTTTATTAATTATTATAAAAAATCTTTTAAATTTTATCAATATATAAAAACGAGTTCTTAAAAAATCGTTAAAACGCCATAGCTTCTTTTCTCATATGCTTAATAAATAGCAATTCTGCTTTTATTATAGAAGTTATAACCATAAATTATTGAAATGCTTTTTAAATTATTGAATTATTAAATATTAAGATTATATATTTTTGTAATAATTATTTTGTTTTAAAATCATTTATAAATAAAGCATTAAAAACAATGAACATAACCCGTATTTGATTGTTTTTAAACATAATCCTTAAAAAGCGCGTTTTAAATAAGTAATAGATAAGCTAATATATAACTATAAAATGCTTTAATTTAAAGTTTATGGCAAATTGTGAGAGTAGGGCTATAATATATGTAACGTTTAGTTATACAATAATTATTATATATAATATAAATCTAACCTTTTTTTGATATGTTTTAATAATTTTCTTTAATATTTAATCATTGAATTTTATAAGCTTGATTTAAGGTAACGGGATTATAAAACATTTCCTATTTGCTTATTTAAACTTATAAATGATCCTTTTAATATATTAATTATAAATAAAAGAAATAGTTTTACGCTTTTGGTTGTGCATTATTTTAATTTTTAGAAATTGTTTAATGTTTTTAAGATTATGTATATTATATGCCTAATTAAGCTTTTTAATAAGTTTTTTTTTAGTTTTATATTATTTTAATAAAAAAGCACTTAAATATTGTTAACATAAAATAATATCAAAATTTTGTATTTAGGGTTTATAAACATATAAGGCTTTTTAAAGCAAGGAGATAACCCTAAATTTATTAAAATCCTATTAACGTGCTTATATGAAAAGTAAGGGGAATTGCGCATTTTATAAAGTATACGATTAACCCATAATATTTTTTCTAGCTTTTAAAATCCGGGAGGGAATTTATAATATATTATTTCCCCATTTATATTTTAAAAAACGTTAATAAATACGTTAATCACATTAAAGCATTTGACTTTTAAGTTAAATTTAGTTATAAACGCCATAGCTATTTTAAATGATTTAATTACTAAAATGCTTGCATATATTAAAATAATTGTGAATTTATTTTAAAAGTCTTTGTATATTATAATGTGTAATCAACATCTTAAAATATATTCGTTTTTATTAAATTTATATTTAAACACCCACATAAACAATACGAGCGTTGACATAATATTTAAATTGAAATATTTTAGCGTTTAATATTTATGCTTATTTATATTACTTATTTTTAAATAAATATCTTTAATAAATCACGTTTTTATTAAGTGATTTTTAAAATCGTTACATCTTTTAGGCTTTAATAAAAGATCTTAAACCTTGATTTTAAGAAATGAGATCTTCTCTTTTAATAATAGCTATTCTTTTAAGTAATTTATTTAAATAACTGCCAAATTATTATATGTATTATCTTTATTATTTGTTTTAGTTCCTTTTACTTTTTTTTAAAAACATATGCTAATTAGGCATTAGTCTATTAAGCATAAGATTTATGTATAACATAAAATCACTATATAAATTAAAGGGGTGCTTTTTTTTAAATGTATCATTCTTAAGATTATAAATACCCCTAAAATTAAAGTATTTTTATTAAGATTTTTTTTTTAAAAATTATGTTTAATATAATAAATATTTTAATATGTCTTTTAGATTATTTCCCTTTTTTGTAGTTTTTAATAGCCTGCTTTAAGTGTTTAAGGATTTTGGTTTAGTTAACTAAGCTTTAGTTGTTATAGTTTAAAAGTGTATTAATACTTTTATTAATTTAAAAGATTTAGATTTTAATTTCTTATGATTTAAGGGTAATATGTTTTAATATATATTTAAGTTATATAATGAGATTTAAACCTTAAGTTTTAATGTTTAAGGCGGATTTGTTATTTAATTTTAAGGTACGTTTAATGCTTGATTAGTGAGTTATATACGCTTATTTAGATAAAATGCTTTTAAGTTTAAATTTATGCTTAAATTAAGCCTTAGGTTTAATACATTTAATAATTGCTTTTTTATTTTTTTATGCGTTTTTATTTAAAATAAGCGTTACTTTTAAAGTTGAAAGTCTAATTTGAATATTAAGGTTTTTAATATAACTTTTTATTCTTAAGTTTTATATTTTAGGAGTTTTTGTTTGTTGTTTTATAGTTTTAAGTAGAAATTCTGGGATGCCTTTTCTTATAATATTTTGTTTTTTAATAGTTTTATTTTTTATTTTAAAAATTCTAGTTTAATTATTAATTAGCTCCTTTTTTAATGAATTCATAAATCAATTAAGCTTTTAAGATTAAAATCCCTTGCTTTTTTTTTAAAAAAAGGGTATAAAAGCATTTTTTATTAAATTACACATTATAAGTAATAATGCTTTTATTATAGCGTAATACTTAATTAAATCTTATAAATATTTAAAGTAACGTATTTTATTAAGTATTTAATATGTATACGCGCATTTGTTTTAAATGTTCTTTTGTTTTTTTTAATACTTGTTTTATTATTAATATATATAACTTATACCTAAATATGTAGATTTCATTTTAGTTTAATTTAAAATCAATAGTAATTTTTATAATAAGTATAAGATCATATCATTAAAAGTAATTATAGAACCATTTATTGTTTTTCTTAATAAGTAATTATTAGTTGTTTATATGCCTTAGGCTTTTATTATATAAGTAAATACCCACAAATACACACTTAATGCTTAATTTAATAAAGAGGTTAAATCTTAATCGTATTTTTACCTTTTTATTAATTACTTTTTAGTTAACCCTTTTAGCTTCGTCATTTAATTCATAAGTTATAATTAAAGAGAACTCGAATTCAATTTTGAGCTTAAAACCCTATTTTTTATATTTTATAAACCTTTTAATTATAATAATAGCCTTTTTTTAATTGTGTTTAATTTTATATATTAAAAGTTTAAATTGTTTTTAAACTTAAGATTTAAAGCTTTTAATATATTTAAAAACTTTGTTATGTTTTTTAAACATAAAACATATTTAATTAATATTTTACTATATTTATATTTAAGTGTTAATAATCAGGATATGCCTTTAAAATAATTTAAGTAATTAAAAAAATCTTATGTGATTTTTTAAAATAAACGTAATAATCACTAATAAATTAGGTAAATTAAATTAGTATTAAAAGCATAAATGAGCGTATATTACTTACACTTTAATGTTTAGTTTTATTTATTATTTTAACATTCTTAGTTAATCTAATTAATTTCCTCAATACATTTAGGCTTAAATGATTAATGCACAAATGCCACATTATTTTTATATTTAACCAAAGGTTCTTATACTCTTAAATTGATTTTAATACTTATTTAAGCTTTTATTTTATAATTACACAAATCATAATTCTTATAAAGTTTAAAAGGATTTTATATAAGTAGTTTAAATGTTTTTTATATTTAAAAAACATAAGGTTTCATTGGCGTTTTAATTAATAAATAATAAGGTAGTTTATTATAAGTTTATTATTATTATCTTAACGCAAAGTATAATTTATCTTATAAAATCAAAGATTTTATTTAAATAATTAAGCTTTTAAAATAATATTAATATAAAAACTTTTTATAATAGTTATATTATAAAAAATGAGATTATATGTTTGATTATTATTATTTATAAAGGCGTTTTTATGATTTGAATTTTACGCCTTAAAATAAGAAATTAGTTATTTCTTATTTTTATAATATTGTTTAGCTTTGTTTTAATAAAAAATCCAAGTTTTAAAAACAAAATGTCGTTAATTAGGTTAATTATTTAAAAATATTAAATTAAAAAGAGGGTATAAGGCATTTCCTTAAAAAGAGTAATTTTTTAGTTAAGCCCTTTTCTTAAAACTTAATAAAAGCATTGAAAACGCATTGTTTTTTAATCTTGTTAATTTATTAAAGATATTATTTAAGAACTTAGATTTAGGTTTTCTTAAGCTTTTTAAGTTCTTTGATTTTTTTAATTAAATCCTTGATTAATAAAAACAACGGCTTATTTTAATTAAATTGATTTTATAAACTCTTTTATTTGTTTTTTTATAAATTGTTAATGAAATCTTTTAATTTATTTTAGACTTAGTTTAGGTAATTTATTAAAAAGAGTTTTAAAAACTTTCTTATAAATAACAAGTTAAAGTTTTATATAATAGCTAAAGAATCATCTATGTAAATTTTTAGAGCATGGGTATAATCGTTTTAAAGCTCATTAATTTAATGTACTTTTGCTTAATTTTTTGCCTTAAGATTTGAATAAATTTTTATTTTCAAATCTTACATTATTTAATTTTTTTTAAAAAGTGATAAAATAATTAACATGTGGTTTACTATTAATAAACTCGCGGTATGTTGGATCCACTTTATTAGTATAAAAAAAGCGGTATAACTATTTTAGAGTATATAAAAAAAGGTTTCCAAGCTTATTGATTTTTTTGATTTTTACTATTAATTAATGAATTATTTATTATTAAATTATTTAGCGGCGATTAGGAAGTTTATAAGCTTTTAAGATCTTTTAATATTAATGACCTTATATATTTTGGCTTTTTAAAAGAGGGCTTAATGTGTTATGATTTATTTAATTAAGCTAATCTTTTTTTATATATGAACGAGGCTGTGTATTCTCGTTTAACGTTGGCTTATAAGGTTTAGTTTATTTATTAAAGCATAAAACGAAGGAAATAGATAAGCGCTTAAATATTCATGCGCTTTTTTAAGATAAACTATAACGTGGTAATATTAAAGTATTTATATGCCATAATCTTTAAAATCTATTTGTAAAGTTTAAGGTACGTAGTTGTTTAAGGTTATTAAATTGCGTAATTTGATTTTTATTTATTTTCTTGTTTTTGGTATTAAAGGTACATAATTTTGGCTTATATAAAACCGCTATGACTAGGGCTTTTAGGATTATAAGAGCAGGAGGATTTAGAGTTAATTAATTGATCTTGTTTTTACTTAATATAGTAATAATAATCTTGCTTTAAGTATTATTTATTAATATGGTAGAAAGATTCAAGTAAGCCTTTATTATTATAGCCCAAGTAATAAGGTTTACGCTATATTAAGCTTATGTAACTTAAAAATTAATTTATGATTAAGTAATCTTTATTATTATAATTTACTTAATGCTTTTAAGAATAAAATTAAGAACTTTCGTAAGAGTGCAAACATTTGCTATATTAAGGTTAATTAAGGGCTATAATTCGAGGATGTTTGTGTTAAAAATAAAATGAGTATATTAATTAGCCTATTATTTGGGTTTTTTTTATAAATAATCTTTATATTTAGCATTTTAATGCTGTTATTGTTTATGAATATATTAAAGTGATTAAGCGATTATTAAGTAAGAAAATTAAAAAATTAAGAATAAAAAAGGATCATAAAATTAATAAATGAAAAACTTAAATAAAGTCCAAATTCGTGTATATATTAAATTATAATGATAACTTATGACTTTTAATTATGATATGAAAAGTAAAATAAGTCTTTTAAAATATAAGAGATCTTTACGATTATTAAAAGTGAGAAGTATGTGAGTATATTTAATAAATTAAATTAAATATTACCCTTTTTAAAATGGGACTATAAATTAGAGATATATATATAAAATGCTTACGCAAGTATACACTAGATCTTATCAGATATGCTGACATAATAATGGCGCTGGTTACGCGACAGCTTCTTTGAGTACATCTTACTGAGATTTATTAAAAACTTGGCTTAGTTTAAAAATAATAGGTTTATTATAAATCATAAAGGCTGTATTAGTTTAAAATAAGGTTTAATAAGTTTTAGTACTATTATAAAAGGGGGTAATGTCTTATTCTTTAAGTAAACATTTGGCAATGGTGCTAAATTTGGTAATGTATTATTATTTAGTTTTTATTTTGATTTATTTTTAAGGGGCCTCTTACTAAAGGTAAATAAGAATTCCCTTTTTAAATTAATAAGTGATGTTATATTGTATAAATCCTTTTCCGTAATATTGATTTTAATAAAGGCAGGGGTCTTAAGCAAGTCATTTTAACGTTTTAATATAATACTTAGCGGTTTTGCTTTTAATATTAAAAGTGTTTAACCTTTTTTTGTTTTTGGCGTAAAGAAAAAAGGGGTTTACTTAAGTATAAGAATCTTTGATTAATTTTGAAAGGATTATATGTAAAATATAAGTATGTTTTAAACATGATTTAGGACAGATTTTGGGTACATTTGGTCTTATATTTTTAATTGTTTTTTGGGCCATTTGTTTCTTTTAGCCCTTATTATTTCATTTAGTGCGTTTATAACCTTTATTTACTTTACTCTTTGCATATAATAATCGTAAAACCTAAGGTTATTTTTTAATTAGGCTTTTATTTATTTATAAATCTTTTTAAAGTTAGTGATTGTTTATTTATTAAAGAACTCTTAAAAATCTTAAAACAGGTACTTTCCCTTTGTTTTCTTATTATAATAATACTTGTGAAACTCTTGTAAGTATTTTATATAATTGGCTGGTATGTTATCAGCCTTTAATAGTGTATCATTTATTAATTCTTGAGTTAGTGGAATGATATTACTTTCCATATGCTCTTTTGCCGGCTTCATAATGCGCTTCCTTAATTAAGATATTATATTAGGGTGGGTTTAAAGTTAGTTTAAATATGATTCCTTAAATAGTCCATTAGTCTGGTTTTAAGGTATTAACTTGATAATTATTGTTAAGTAATTATTGTATTATTTTTACTATAGGTTATATAATTGTTGAATTTCTTTAATCAATTAAAGTGCCTTTACTAATATCTTTACAAAAGGGAAGTTATTTGTCCCTTAATCCAGTTAAATGGCTAGGCCTTAATTTAAGGTATAAATGATTAAGTGCTTTAAGTTAACTTTATAATTTAAACCCTTATTATTTATGGTACAAATTAACCATTAATTAGTATTAATATAGTACTAGTGAATTACGCCAAAATATATTAAGTAAAAGGGTTAATATAATCTTCAATAAAGTGGGTAGTAAAATTTGTGTATTATTAAGAGAGTAGGAGGGATCCCTTATTATATACTTCTCTAAATGACCCTTGCAATAGGTTCGTTATAGCTTTGATTATCCCCTGGAACTATTAGATTCATTACTTTTAATAGCCAAGGCATAACCCCTGAAGATTACCATAATATTATTTAAGTGGCGCTCCCTGTACAGTATGATGAGATTACATAACCCCTGTGGACCAATAATTAATTAATAAATTTAATAATTATTAGTATTAGTTTAAAAAAAAGCTATAAATAGCCTTGTTTTTATACAATCAAATGTTTTTTTTGCCCTAAATTAACATATTCCATAATTTATTATATTAAACACTAAGCTTATTTAATTACTATAGGCATATTAGAAATAAGATATTTGCATTTTGTTGTGCGAAATGGGGTTACTTACCTAAGCAAGCCCTTATTCAGCATATATCTTTAATTGCGCAGAAGCTTTCTTTATAGAATAAAACGCTTTTGCCATCACTTGACCTATTACTTTCCTATACGACAATTAAAAGCCATATTTACACTTAAGCTATTTATGTTATTTTACAAAAATTATAATAATATTAAATTATAGTATACAAAACGTTTTCCCCTACTTAAAATCTTTTCAACTTACTTCTTAAGTTTTAACACTTTCTTTTCATTAACATTTTAATACAATGCCATTCTCCCTTTTTAATTATAATAATGAAGCTTGCAGAAACCTTGCATACGCGCCTAAAAGACCAAATCTTTTTTTCACAATGATTTATAAAGCTTAAGAGTCAGGTTCTTTTTTTTTAAATAGCTGGGACTATGTTAATTCTTATAGCTAAAATGCTTCACATCTTCTTATTATTAAATCTTCATTGCCTTTTATAATCGACAAAATGTTCTATATTAAAAATATAATAAGGCTTACGCTATTACAAAAATAGAACAGCGATTTACAAGATATTATGATTAAAAGGCAATGTTTAATGGCCTAATAAGCCATCTTTTAGAACATAAAAAAGTAATACCAATTTTAATAAAAAAAAGTTTACTTAAAAACAAACTTATTAAACCGCCCAAAAATTAATATACCTTGTAATTTAGAGTTAAATAAAGTAGACAATAAAGCCGGCGTTTTTTAAATCTTAGGTATAATGCTTGATTTTAGAAAAAAAGTTCTTCCTTTAAAATATTATATGAAGTCTCAAAACTAAGTTTACCCTTAATGACAACACTACTAAAAAGCACGTTAAGAATAAGTACCAACACCTTTTAAAAATAGCCAAATCTTCAAATAAAAGTGTCACTCTTTTAGTATAACTTATTAAATGATTTATGGCGTTTTTTAAAGTATAAGGCTATAAGCCTTTTAAAGTTAAAAGCGCTTTTCTAGTTAAATATTTCCTTTAGGCTATATCCATTAAACTAGCACCTAAATAAGGGATACAACACTTGGCCCAGTATATTAAAGCTAAGACAATAAGAGAGTTAATAGGACGTATTTTAAAACAATACGAAATAATATTAGAAAGGCATTTATAATAAAGTGAAAACAAAAAGCTCATTAGCGCTTATGCCATATTTGATTATATTAAAACAATAAGCCAATATTATTACCCATGCCTTAAAGCTGGAAACCGACATCCTTGGCCCTCTTTAAAATACTTAAAGCTAAAATACACCTTAACTAAAAAAAGCCTTTTACTTTTAATTACTCTCATCAATAATTAATAGGCCTTTTTCAAACTACGCCTTATTAACTTAATCTTTAATAAACTTTAGGAAACACTCGAAAAAAAAGGGTGGCTACATTTAAAGGCAAATTTAAGGAAATAACTTATATAACATTCATATTACCTTAAAAATATTAAATGTTAAAACAATAAAAACGCTGAAAAGCGTAAAATACTTTTCCTAATATAATACTAAAAACGGTTAAACCTATTAAAGGCAAGGACATTCGGCGACCCTACTAATCTAGTTATAACAAACAATTACTTCTTTACTTGCCTTAAAAACTATTAACTAAGTAATTTAAATACACAAAACAGTCAAATGATAGTCCTTAATTACCTTTCAATTGCTTTTTTCTTCAAACCCTCCCTTCTTTATTTAGCGAGGTTATATACACTCCTTTGCCCCTAGCGTTTTAGCCAATTTTTAGGGGGTACATTTCCTTATTATTATTAAGCTTCCAAAGCTCTTTTATACATTAATTTCCTTATATATATAATTAAGAATGCATTACATAACTGGGGGGTATGTCGTGCAAAATAAGATTGCTTACCTAAGCAAACCCCTATTCATCATATATTTTTAATTACGCAAGAGCTTCCCTTACAAAATAAGATTGCTTACCTAAGCAAACCCCTATTCAACATATATTTTTAATTACGCAAGAGCTTCCCTTACAAAATAAGACGCTTTTGCCACCACTTGACCTACTGCTTTCCTGCGCAACACATTTATAATTATAAACTCCATTTGCCTAGCAAAAGTATTAATTATTGCTACTTCCATAAACAGGCGGGAATTAGTTTTAAATATAATTCAACTTTATTTTATTTAGCTTATATCAAGCTTAATATCTTAAATCCGTTATAAAACTTATAATTGATTAATGCTTTCAATATTCTTATTTAAGGCTTTAATATCAATAAAAAAACCTTAAAAAATCGGTCTGTCAATTGCGTTATATAGGCCTTATTGTTTAAAGGTTTTTTAATCTTATTTTTCAAAATATAGGCCGCTTTCCGCTCTTTAAGTTATAATAACACCTCCTATGCATTATACTTAATTTCACTTACTATAAATACAATTATAAAATTCGCCATACCATTATTATTATCATTATCTATTTCCTCTTAAAAATTATCATTATCTAATAAAATATTTAATCTATTATTATAAAGATTATCCTCATATCCTTTAAACTAAGTCTAATCTAAATCTACATTAAATCCATATCTTTTAATATATACCAAATAAGCTTTAAATAAACCATTCATAGCTCTTATTCTTTCCGCTTTTTATTTAACAAAATACTTTGTTTTTATAACATCTTATTTCTCCTTAAAATATCAACTATTATGGCAATCTTTCTTTTTACAAATAATACACCTAATATAGCCTAGCCTAAGCTAAAATTTGTCCCCACGCTTATTATTTTATAAAAACTTTATCCTCTTATTTAAGTAATATGCATTTCCATTGGTAATATAAAATTAATAGTAATTTAAATTTAATTCAAAAGCCCTTCTAAACTATGATCCCGGCTTATGTATTATCTTAATGCCAATAACAAAGCAAAAGCCATCCATTAAAAAAAATTAATAATGCCTTAAATAAGGCCATCTTAAAAAATGAATTACTTAATATTTCCTATAATAGCTTATCCTAAAGTATCTTATCATTTCTCATATTATTATCCTTAAAACCTAATTAAAAGCTTTGTAATTCCCTGGCAAAGCTCTCTAACTAACTCAATATTAATTTACCCTTTTAATATAATTTAACTTAAAATAACAAAAAGGTTAAGCCAAACCATTAACTAAAAAACCTATTTATATATTCCTCTATTTCAAAATTACCTTAAATAACTATAATTAAATCCTTAAAAAATAACCCTTATTTTAAAAGTACTAATAATAATGCGTATTAGCTCCGTTTTATAGTATAAACAAAAAAGCTCAATTCTAAATAAAATTATCAACAAAAGCTTACTAACACAAATCAGTAAAAATATATAACTTTTTATTAAAATAATCTTTAGCGTTATTATATTAAAGCTTCTTTAAATATATCTTGTTAAAATTTATCAAAAACTTGGCTTAATTTAAAAATAATAGGTCCATTATAAACCATAAAAGCCGTATTAATTCAAAATATAATCTAATAAATCTTGATGCTATTATAAAAGAAAATAATATCCTATCCTCTAAATAAGTATTTTGTAGTGGTATTAAATTAGGCAATGCATTATTATTTAGTTTTTACTTTAATTCATTTTTAAAAAGCCTCTTATTAAAAGTAAATAAAAATTCACCTTTTAAACTAATAAATAATATTGCATTATATAAATCCTTTTTTATAATATTAATTTTAATAGGGGCAAGGGTTTTAAGTAAGTCATTTTAATATATTAATATAACACCTAATGTTTTTGCTTTTAACGCTAAAAGTATTTAATTCTCTTTTATTTTCGGTATAAAAGAAAAAGGGGTTTACGTAAATACAAAGACCTTTAATTAATCCTAAAAAAGCTGTGTAAAATATATGAATATGTTCTAAATATAATTTAGGATAAATTCTAAGTATATCTGGTTTTACATTTTTAATTATTCCCTAAGCCATTTATTCTTCTTAGCCCTTATTACATACTCTAATATATTCGTAGCCTTTATTCTTTTAACATTTTACACATAATAACCATAAAATCTAAAATTGTCCTTTAATTAAATCCTTTTTTACTTATATATCTTTTTAAAATCAATAATTATCCATTTATTAAAAAACTCCCAAAAGTCCTAAAACAAATACTCTCCCTTCGTCTTCCCATTATAATAATACTTGTAAAACTCTCATAAATATCTCATATAATTAATTAGCATTCTTTTAATTTCTAATAATATATTATTCATTAGTTTTTAAATTAATAAAATAACACTTTCCTGCTTTTTTATCAGCTCCACAATATGCTCCCTTAATTAAAACATTATATTAAGATAAGTTTAAAGTCAATTCAAATATAATTCCTTAAATAGTACATTTAATCTAATTTTAAAATATTAACTTAACAATTATTATCAAATAATTATCATATTATCTTTATTATAAATTATACAACTATTAAATTTCTCTAATCAATCAAAGTGCCTTTACTAATGTCCTCACAAAAAAAAGTTATTTATCCCTTAATCTAATCAAATGACTAGGCCCTAATTAAAAATACAAATAATTAAATTGTGACGCTTGCCCTATAAAGACCAGTGCTAACGTTTAACAAAGGCCTCACATATTATGTAAAAAGTAGTGAAAGTAATCAAGATTTTCTTAAAATTTACAACTAAGAAAAAAAGAAGGTAAGGAAAGAAAGGGGTTATATATAGGAAGCATTATTGAGTTAATCTCGCTTAGGCGCTTAATAATACCTAATTAGGAAAGCTCCCCTGAATGCCCTCCAATTTATACCAATTGTTACATTACCCCCCCCCCCCCCCCTTTGGAAAAAGCTTATTTTCGAGCATCCATTCATCTCCTTATTTTCATTAAAATGATCATAATCGTCTACTTTATCATAAAACGCCTTAAGCTATTAAGATAGCTTTACAAGGGGACCTACTTGCATTAAATTATTAAGATAAAATTCTTAAATTTTTACAAAAGCATATTTAATATCTGAGGCGTTGTACTAGATAAGATTAATGGTTTAATTTAACCAAAAAACTCTATAAAAAAAGCTATCACACTGCTTTTAATAAGTGAGTAAGTCCTCAATTTCCTATTCATTATCTCCTATAATGTTAATTAGCAAAAATAACGCAATTTATTAATTTATTAAGAAATTATTGGGGTTTTTTAAGCTTTGTTATAGAAAAGATATTATATACTTTTATACTTACTAGCAATTCCAGGCGATATGAGCTTCCAACCTTCTTTAATACTTGAAATGGACCATTAATAAAAAAATCCAATTTCTTTAAAGGGCGAGTAGTTGAGAAGTAATGTATATTAAGCCAAACAAAATCATTTATGTTAAAGTTGATTACACAGCAAGAGCGGTTGTAAGACCGGGCCATTTTTACTTAAGACCTTAAAAAGCTAAACCTAATTACATTTCATGCTGTGCAATAATGCGTGATATATTTCATAGCTTATTATATATTTAATTTATTAGCGGGGGATGCTAAGTTTAATAAGTTAATTTTCCAATTCTAATTAACGCATAATACATATTCATAGATTACTTTAAATGGCGAGAAGCTTTTCAAAGAATTATGTGGAAAAAATATTTAGGCGTAATTTATAATAAATAAAAACTTAAACCAATCATTTTAATAATAAAAAACAAAAAAGCGGAGTCTATGTTAAAGGTATTAATTATATACTTTAGTCTAACCATCAATTTAAAGGTGGTCAACTGTGGAAAGCTATCTTTTAATGCCAAGAATTTAAAAAAAAGCGATCCAAAAGCGGAAAATAAATTGAGGTCCTTTATTAAAAGTAATGCTAATTAAAAAGCCAAAATATTTATACATATGATATATATATAATTTTGCAAGATTGCAGGCATTTAAGGTCTTCCAACAAGAAATGCTTATAGCTTATTTACTAAAGCGATTAATAAAAACAAGGACATTATCAAATTCATACTTGTCTTTATTAAAATTATAATAATTCATAATAATATATTCCCAAAATCAAAACAGGACAGGGAAAGGTTAGAAGAATCCAAGTTTCTTATCCCGGGGAACTTAAATACATTAACAAATGTGACAATTACGATAATATTACTAAACTATCAACGTAATGCTATACCATCAATATTAAAAAAAATTACAGGGTTTTTTTAACATTAAAATAAACTATATTAATGCGATCATATACTTCTCAAATAAGGAAAATACGGAGATAAGCAACATCAAAGACCATAAAATAGTCATTAAAGAGTAGTAAATCGCCTTTTATACTAAGCTTACCCAGTTAATCTAATAAAGCTTACTTTTACAATACTTAAAAAAAAGGCCATATGGTTGGCTTTCAGTGCTTAATACATCACCAAAAATACTAGGGAAAGATCCGCTATCTTAATATTAAGAATAAGATTATTATTTTAAATAAAAGAGCAGAGATTCTTAGCCACAAATATAAGGTTTACTTAATCTTCCCATAAAAGCTATTATAAGCGCTACGCTCTTTTAGCAAAATTTTATTTATTAAGCTTATCTAATTTATGAAAAAACGCATTTGCTAACAAATTATAAACACTTAGCCAATAAATTATCATAAAATGATAATCAACTAATAATTCAGCCCATTATGCTTATCAAGCATTCAATTGCTTAAAGATCATAAAGTATTTTAAGGCTTTATAATTCATAACAACACGGATTTAATAAAAAATCCCCATAAGCTCAGTTCTCCAATAAGTAAAAAAGCGCATAATAACAAACATCTCTTTATCATAAACAACATAATTAAGCTTTACGGAAAGCATAGTTTTTAAAAAAAAGCAATAAAAAACCAATCCTCGCCATACTATTAAAAAAAACCCCTACAATAACTCCATCACTTGCATTTATTTTTAAAAAGCAAGGCAAATGTTACTAATAATGCCAAAAAAGCAAAGCCAATATAAGAATATGTTTCAAAAGATTAAAAGCATTTTCGCACTTATAAGTAAAGTAAAAGGGAACATTGTTCTTTATTAAATAAATAAGAGATTTTACTATAATATCATAATCTTTAATAAAACGTCTATAAAAATTACAAAACCTAAGGAAAGATTATATACTTTTGATAATGCTAAAATAAGTCCAATTATTAATAACAACAACTTTCTTAAGATTAACCTCTAATCCAAAAATTAAAATAATAAATCCTAAATACTTTGTACAAATAACAGCAAACTCACTCTTCTTTAAATCTACCTAGAGGCTTATGTCAAAAAGTCTTTAAAAAACTTTCTTAACATATAATTAATATTTTAAAAAGTCTTCAAAATAAATAAAAATATCATCAAAATATGTTGTATAAAAATCATCAAAGTAATTAAAAAAAATATTATTCATATAACGCTAATATATGGCAAGGCCATTAATAAATCCAAATAAAAAAACCTTGCACTTATACACTCCATATCTTATATGGAAAATTATATACTCCTCTAATACTGGGTCCATTCATATTTAATAAAATGCTTAATAAATATCTAATTTAGTAAAAATGCGAACATTAGCTATTCTAACTAATATCTCATCAATTAAAGGAAGGGGATATCAATCCTTATAAGTAAAAGAATTCAGCATTCGGAAATTAATATATAATCATAAAAATTCATTCGGCTTCTTAACAAAAAGAATGAAAACAACGAATGATGCTTAAAATGGTTTAATAAACCCTTTTTCTAAATTATTGATAATATAATCTTTAACAGCTTCAAGCTTTACCATAAACATCTTATATAATGGGGAATATTTGAGAGCTTTTTTGCTTTCGCCTTTTAATTTAATAAAATAATTATATAAATAATACAAAGGAAATATATTACTTACTGCTTTATTAAATATATAAATCCATTTAACATATTCAAATAAAATCACAAATTCAATATCTAATTCAGCCAGGAAAACAGCAAACTACGCTAAGAATTAACAATAAACAATAAGCTCAATAATCAAATCATTAATAACAATAGCAATATTATTTTTCCTCACATCTTTGCTCAATCAAAAACTCAATTTTTTAAAGCATTACTATAAATATCTCATCCTCGAATTTCCATCTTAACAATAAATTAAATGCCGTAGCACCAATTAAATAAATCTCAACGGCTGATTTACATAAACAAGTCCATTTCTTCAATAAATATCATTAGTAAAAGCCTATTAATAAAAATAAAAAATATTTATAAGTGGTTTAGAAAGCTGCTTTTGCATTTTACGAAGTAAAGCTATAAAATCACGCAATTGCGTTTGACATAAAAAAAAAGTGAATTAAAAAATCTTATCATATAATAGTATTAATTTTAATAAATATAAAAAAAGGTTTTTATTAAAACAAAGGGGATAATATAATTTTTATTCATAAAATCATGCAAAATAAGAGCTGTGCTTATTGCTTATAATATAGCTTATTTCAAAGCAGTATTTTTGTCAATATTTGCACTATTCTCATCGCTATTTCGCACCTAATTTAATAGCCTTTTTATATTTTAATATATACAAAAATATAAAAATATAACAAAAGCAAAAATAATAGCAAAAATATGTTTAATAGCGGTAGTCGTTAATACAGCTAATTAAGCTTAAAACCAAGGTAAGCAGCAATAATAACTATTAAAATCAACGTTTAGCCTTATCATTAAAAAAAACATATCTTAATAAAAGCAGCACCTTCTTAAAAGTCTTCATCATCTCATTATATAACATTAAAAGAAAAGCTGCTTTAAAGGCTGCTTTATCATACAAAATCCAAAAAGTATTAAGGTCAAATCATACTTGCTTCTTTAATAAAGTGACAACAAGGGTAGAATCAACAGCAATAACCAAAGCTAACCTAGTTAATAAGAAGGAAATCATAACCTTCTCCATCATCTTCTCCATAACAACCATTAATTAACAATAAGCAAAAAAAGGAATATTAAAAAAGTTGCCTTTATAATCAAACAAAGATAAAAAAAAATTAATCACCCTTAGCTTCACTAAATCAAGCATTATATTCATTCCAATATTAATTAAGTTTTTAATCTCATCATTTAATATCTTTTTAATAGCGCTACTAAATGCGATAATGGTAAAAATCTTGAATTTCAATTAAAATTCTATAAATGGTAATTAAAAGAAAGCTTTTAGCCAAATAATGTATCATTTGACGGCATTAAAAAAAACTTAATATTTTAATAGCCATACTTTTCCAAGGATTACACCATAATATTCTAATTAAATAAAAAAAAAGGAATAAAAGCTTGCAAATGCTTATCCATTATTAAATTCAAAATAATATAATAACTAATTTTTCCACTATCAGCACTATTAAAGCTTTTAACAACAATAGCATTTAATAAAAGGTAAATTAAAGATTTTTTTAAAAAAAAAAAAAAAAAAGTGCAGTTAATAAAACAATAATCATTTACTCCAAAATTAAGAAATGCAGGTAACTTATACAATAATCCATTCTTAATAAAAATTATTCATTAAAAAGCTTTGTCAAATTAAAATATTGCATATTTTTTAATATACTTAAGAAAAAGTATTTTTTTAAGTTTAGCCTTTTGTTAAAAAAGGTGGCATCTGCTTTTTAACAATATTTTTATTACCATTTTTAAATTAATTATCAAAAGAATAGCCAATATTAATCTCATTAATTTTATAAAAAATAAAAGGTTGCTAAGATAGTTATATAATATAATTGCGAAATGCATTTACTAATGATTAGGCATAAAGGGTATTAACACGCGCAAAAGGGATTAATGATCTTTGGTATTGTTATTAGAATTAAAAGCTTTTTTATTTATAATGCTCTTTTGCCTCATAACCAATGTAATTATAAAAAAAAGCAGGAAACTAAGAAATCATATTTATAATCTAACAAGAATTCGACTTAATAAAGATTAAAAATTTAAAAATCAAATAAAAAATCCGCTCAACTAATTGACCTTAATTTTTAACTTAAATTACTTCCACATACTCCTCTAATAACCAAAAGATCCTATATTACTAAAACAATTGCTTATATAGCCAGGAGGGAAGCTTATCTTACAAATCCATTTTTAAAACGGATTTATTATTAATGCCGGTAATATAAGCAAAAGTTTTGAAATTATAGTAAAAACTCTAAAAAAGCTCCGGTAATCTATGTAAAAAGCGGAATACTTAAAACAGGCTATCTATTTATCATAAAAATTAAATAAAAACAAAACAAATTATTTTACCAAATCCAAAGCGTCCATAAGTATACTATTTTCATTAAATTCAGGTTTTAAAAAAGCTAGTTCTAAAAATATTTATATTATTCCTTTAATTTGGTTCAATAGCTAATCCTTTTTATATTCCTTATTAATAAAATAAGTAGTATAACAACGTAAAGCATTATGCACTTGAACTTCTTATAGCTTTAAAAAAAAACTTAATATTATTAAAAAGTTTGTTTAAAAGATTTAAAATCTTCTTAATATAAATAGCATAAAACATAAAAAAAATTCAAAAAAAAAACTTAAAAAATATCTTTAAAAAAGGGATAATATAAAATATCATTATAATAATAACTTAACTCGTTATCATCTTTATTATTATTATTATTAAAATTAAAAGCAGTAGTGATCTGCTTACCCTTGTTCTTAATAAGAACACTAATATTTCCCTTAATAAAAAAAAAGTAAATAAAAAGAGGCTATTTAAAAAAAAAAAAACTTAAAAAAAGCACAATTCTCGCTAAAGTATTAAAATTATTTTTACATCATAAATAAGTCCTTACCCATTTACTTAAAACACTTTCTCTTTTTATCCAGCCTTTTCTCTATCTTTTCTATCGTTTATATATTTATAATAATTTGGCTACTTTAAAAAATAAGCTATATTATGCAAAAAAAAAAAAAAAAAAATTCCTATGGGGGGAATAAATAAGGCAAAGGCAGAAGATATATTAGCGTTTTTTATTAAAAAGTGCTTTGCTATAGAAAATTTAGGCTTTATATAACATATTAGGAGTATGTTTATATAAAAGGGGATATTATTTCTTCAGTTCAATTAAATCAAAAAGGCATAAGAAAGGGAAGCCAATGTTGTCAATTTCTTTAGGTTTATTAATTATTTAAGTGTTATTCATTAAGTTATATTTAGTATAAGCCTTCTTTATAAAAAACTTTCTTTATAATAAAAGTTCATAAAAAAAATAAGAAAAAGGAGGATTTTTTTTTAAATAAGTTAAAAAGAATTATAAATAATATAACGTTTGCCTTATAAAAACCAATGCCAACGTTTAGTAAAAGCCTTACATATCATATAAAAAATAATGAAAGTAATCAAGATTCTTTTAAAATTTATAACTAAAGAGGAAAGAAGATAAAAAAGGAAAGGGATTATGTATAGGAAGCATCGTCAAGTTAATCTCGCTTAGGCGCTTAGTAATACCCAATTAGGAAAGCTCCCCTGAATGCCCTCCGATCCGTACTAACCGTCACATAAATGCTTCAAATCAACTCTGCAATCTAAAACCTTACTATCTATAGTACAAATTAACCACTAATCAATGTCAATACAATACCAGTAAATCACACAAAAATATATTAAAACAAAATAATTAATATAATCTTTAATAAAATGGGTAATAAAATCTATGTATTATCAAAAAAATGAAAGAAATCCCCTATTATATATTCCTTTAAATAACCCCTATAACAGGTCCATTATAGCTCCAACTACCCCTTAAAACTATCAAATCCATTACTCTTAATAGCCAAGGCATAACCCCTAAAAACTACCATAATATCATTCAAGTGGCGCTCCTTGTACAGCATGATGAGATTACATAACCCCTGTGGACCAACAAAATATAAGTACTATTCTAAATCTTCATTTATGCTTGTCTACTTGATTTAGTACTTAAGGGTATTACTTATTAGCTTAAAGCTTAATATTGTCTTAATTTATTATTTGTCTTATTTTAAAAAGAGTTATATTAGTATTAATATAAGTCGTACTTGTCTTAAGAGAGGATTATTAACGTACTTTTATAAAGAGTAGGAGTAAAAAATAAGATGAACTTTCTAATCTTTAAAGAGTTTAACATTTTAATTCTCTTTAATATTTATTAATACTTTAATACTTTAATTAATTTATATTATTTATTTAAAAGCTTTTATAAGATCATGTTTTTTTTAACTAATTATAAAAACTAATATTATGTCTCTTATATCTTAATTAACTTTACGACAGGATTAAGTTATTAGTCGTTTTACTTTATCTTATTATATTTAAATTAAAGATTATATAAACTCTAAGGTTTATTTTATTTTTAAAACAACTTTTATAACGTCGTCTTTATTTAAGTTTTTTATTATTGACTTTAAGGGTTTTAAATTATACATATTATATAAGGTTTTTGGTTTATAGCCGTTTAAGACTTAAAATAGTATTGTGTTTTTTAAAAACTTGTTAATAACGTGAGTTAAGTAATGTTTATGATTAATAAGAGGGAACTTTAATTGTTTTAATAGTACGTAGAAAATAACTAAAATTATTGTTTAATATATTAATTTATAACATTTATTTATTTGTTTATATTTAAATTATAAGTTATAATAAGCTTTACTTTTATATTTAAAATGTAATAATATTCGTTTTAAAAAGTTAAAATAAATTAAAAGCCTTTATTTAAAATAATTAAATCGGGTATTTTAAAATATTAACTTTAATAAATTTAAAAAAGGTCAGTTATACTTTTAATAATAATGGTCTTATAATAAAGGATAAAAATGGGCTTTTTTATAAGTTTATTTATAAGTATAAAAATAAAAATAAAACCATCTTTATTTTATAATAATTCCGTGAAGTCTATTATTAAATAGTAATATGGTTTAATAAGAATTAATAAAGGATGTAATAAGCCAAGGGTCTTGTCTTAATGAGCCTTTATTTTAAAACAACTATAATTAATAATATATTATATAATATCATTATTAATTTTAATTTAATAGTATTTATAATTAAGTAATAGTTTGACTTTATGTAATGGTCCGTTATTTACTTGGTGTAAATACAGAAGGCTGCGGTGGATCTCTGATAATCAAAAAATAAATGTATCACATATAAGGTAAAACAATTACATAATAAGGATTAAGTTTACTATTTAAAATTAAGCACAAAACTCCTATTTAATAATAAATATGCCAATTTTATATAAAACCTTTATTTTCTTTTTAAATCCCCTTAAAGCCCTAAGCTCCAAGGCTCTTAAAGCCTTAAATCCTAAAGCTTTAAAAAATCTAATTATCATATAACCCTTATCCCATAATATTTCCTAATCTTGGCTTCTTTATGCAATAAAAATTACCAAGCCTCAAGGCCAAAACACGCATAATATCCCTATTAAATATATTCATAACATTATCCCCCTCCTAGCCTAATATGATTCCCATGCTTAAATATGCCAAAAAAAATATTAATAATAGCCCACGGCCATCTTCTTTTTTCATTATACCCTTCAAAACTACCAAATATAAATAATATATAGCCTTTACTAAAACAATTAATTCCTACGATTTTCCCGTAATACCTTATTTCAATTATATTTGCTATTATCACAATTACATAATTCTAAATAAAAAATCCCAGCATTATAAAAAATGTGTTTACCATAATATAAAATATAATGCCCTTTAAATTTCAATTAACAATCTCTAAAGCCTGCAAATAATAAAAAATTGCCTAAAATTTAAAAGGAATATAGCCTTTAAAGTAACCATAACTAATCTTACTTGCGTTCATAAGCTTAAGCTTCGCCAAGTAAAACTTCATAAAAAGGAAAAGGAAATGCTTTATTATAGCCTAAAAACTTTAAATAAATTAAATATTACTAAAAAAAAAAAGCAAAAGCAAAAGCGCAAAAAGCAAAAAAGCAAAAGCAGTATGCCTCTTTTACTTCTCAGCCCAGCAATATGCTACCCAACCTTTTATACGCTAGCAAAGCATTACCAAACTTTGGGAATTCTTTTAAAAAAAACCTAGGTTTTATTAATAAAACCTTTAAAACAGCCCAAAGCAATAAAAATTAAACTTAAATTTCCAAATATTTTTTAATTATAAATACCCTTTCCATTTAATTAAATATTTGTTTTTGCCATAAAAGTTTTAATAATCAAAAATAGCCTTTACTTCATACTTAGCGTTTAAATTAATCGGCTATATTTTTATAATAAAAGCAAATAATGCTCCTAATAATGCTAGTTTTAAAAAAATATATAAAATACCAAATAAATATTCATTATCCTTAAAAATGCTAGCTAATAATTAACTAATCCTTTAACTTTTGCAATTTTGAATAATCCTAGCTTCTTATAATCCAATTTATAACTTGGTCGTTTAATTGCTATTCCCCTCCTTAAATATTAATCCCATGCTACGCTTTTTATTATAATAAATCATTAATTTTTATGCTATAAACAAAATATTGGCTAATAATTCCTTATGTAATTGCTTTAGCT
Source organism: Helotiales sp. F229 (assembly GCA_002554605.1). Classification (NCBI taxonomy): domain Eukaryota; kingdom Fungi; phylum Ascomycota; class Leotiomycetes; order Helotiales; species Helotiales sp. F229. Next base: position 2,823,222 of record MXAW01000010.1, read on the forward strand.
CATCCCTTTACAATATAGCTTCTTGCGCAATCCCTTAACCCGCAATTAATATATTATATGCCATCAAATTATACCCATAATTTGCATAAAACGGCAATACCCTAATAATCTTTTAATCCGCATTATTATATGCAAACTAAGCAAATAAAAATAATTAAACCCAATTATCTTATTTATAATTCATATAACAACAAAAATAAATTTCCATTATTTAATTAATTCATTTTATTTATACATTCATCTATAAATAAAAAGCTATTAACATTTTTTATTTCATTTCTAAAAATGCAATCAAAGTTTTCCAAAACTTCAAAATAAAAAGCTTATTTTTATTTAAAATGACCTTATCTAATATTCCATAATTCGCAAAAATCATTCAAAAAAATACTTACACTATAGCAAACGCATCCTATATTCCTAATACTAATACCATATACACATATTTAATAAACCTATCCATAATAATATAAATCAAATCATATACAATTCCTATGGCTGAATTTTTTAAAAATAATAATTCAACCATAAAATCCAAAGCAATTAATTTCCATAAGCGTAATAATATTATTAACAATTTTATAAGCCCATATAAAGCATAATATATTGCCTTATTCTAAATGTATATATTATATAATAATACCACATTTTTAATTACTTTCCTCATTCCTAAAAAATAATAATCCCTAAATAGCCTTAATAATATCTTAGCTACCCCTTGATAACCATAAGCTAACAGCCCATAATATTTCATAACAAACTTAACTTGCTTTCAAATAAAAATGTACATTTGTTCTTAAAACTAAAAAGTTCTGCCTAACGCAAAAAAAAATCCTTCACCTAACTATTTGCATTATTTAATTACAACCAAATTATTAACATAGCTCTTCCAAATTTCCTTCACAATTAATCAACTAATCGCTACCAATTATCAATAATTAACAACCAGCAAATCAACATCTTATCATAATATAATATAAAATTTGTGAATCTTGTTCGTAAAATATTCTGATTTCCTGCTTAAAGCATTAGCTCAAGCATTTTCCATTCCTTTAACATAAAAAATTCGAAATTTAACAATAAAAAGCATTTCATATTAACAAACCTAATATCAATTCAATTTCTTAATAATAATAAAATAAATAAAATTCTTATAATCCATTAAAATCTATACCTTATAAGCAGCGCCCTCAAAATAAACCCTCTATTCGCATACTACATCCATAATTGCCAGTAATTCCTTATCATAAATATTATAATTAAATTTTGCTAATAATAATTTCCGCAAATAATAAGCAACTAATTACTATCTGCCATCCTTGCCCAATTAGCTAAGCACAGCACCAATGGCATAATCCAAAAAATCCGTTTCTATGCATATTTCTTTATTAAATATAAAAAATATAAAAACGGGTTCCTTAATAAACATTTCCTTAAAAGCCTTAAAAGCCGCATCAGCTTCCTTCGTTCATATATATTCTTTATTCTTATAAGTCAATTTCATAAGTACTTTTGCAATTCCCAAATAATTCTTTATAAATCATTTATAAAAATTAGCAAATCCAAGGAAAAATTATAATTTTTTAATATTAATAGGCCTAATTTAATCAATAATTACTTTAATCTTTTTAGAATTCATAACTAATTTAATAATAATAATCACATATCTTAAAAAAACAATTTCTTTCACATGAAAATTATACTTCTTTAATTTAAAAAGCATAAAAGCGGCTTTTAATTTTTCAAAGATTACCATTATATCCTTCACATGTTATCTTTTATCCTTAAAATAAACTAAAATATTATTTAAATAGCAAATGTATATTATATCCAAATATGACCACAAAACATTATTAATTAAACGTTAAAATATAGCTAATGTATTAATTAAACTAAATAGTATAACCATATACTCGTAATAATTAAAACAAATGTAAAATGCCATTTTTTCTTTTTTACCTTTAGCTATCTTAATAAAATTATATGCGCCTTTTAAATTAAGCTAAATAAAAATCTTGGCCCCTGTAAGCCTATCTTATAACTTCTTGGCTAATAATAATACATAATAATCCTTTTTAATAACATTATTCAATCAATAATAATCAATGCATATTCATTATCCACCGTTTTTCTTTTTTGCAAAAGGAATATTATTTTCTTATGAGGATTTAAACTCCTTAATAAATCCTTTCGCTAAATATTCATTAATATATTTTTTAATCGTTATTAAATCTATTACCAAATATTCCCTAAATAATTAAAATATTAGCTTAATACCTTTTTTTAAATTAAATTAATAATCATAATCCTAATATTTAAATAAAGCCTTAATGCCTTATTTTTCTTTAAATAATGCCGCAAACTTATAATATGCTAATAATATATCTTTCATTAATAAACCCTTATTTTAATATCTAATCTATTCTTTAAAAATGGCGTAAACCTTTTAAATAATTAATATTCTTGTTTTATCCTAATAGTAATTCTTATAATAACTAAATATTAATTGCCTTTTAACCCAATTAATCTTTAAATTATGTTTCTTTATTTAAGAAAATCCAAAAATAATATTATGCATTCTAATTTAGGTAACATTAAATTGGATTCTTTTAAAATGGCTAGTAATGCTTATATGTAAAATTTAGATTTATACATATATTATCCCATTAACAGCAGTATTACTATTAGCAAATACTAACTAATACCCCTTTTCTTTAATTTTAATTAATAATAAATGCTTAAGCATAATAATAAAAAAACATAAAATTCCCTTATGGCTTAAAATCTACTATGGCCTTAAAAATTATTTCTTTAATTTTTGCTTTTATAATCAAATAGCAATTCCCCATTACCACTAATTAGCACATAAGAAAATCCTCTTAATAAAAGTCCTTTATCAAAATATTCTTCCAAACCCAGTGGCTTAATTCTATAGCCACAATCATAAACAGTTAATTTGTCCTTAAAATCTAGGCTAATAAAATAAGGCATTCTTAATACATATGGATATTATTAGTTATATTAAATCAAAAGCGCTATTAGCTGCCTTTTAACACAACTTCCCAAAAATTTCCTTTTTTCAGCTTATTTTAGCTTTCAAAAACCAATGTAAATTCTTAAAAAATAATCTACATATAAATTTAAAAATAGCCATTATCATACTTAACCTGCTTTTATTCAATATATTTATAATCCTAATAAATTACTTAATATTTCTTGCCCTATTATAGCCCTCCTATAAAAACCAATCCTAATTCCTCATAAATAACCCTCATAACCTTATTAATCTAATATTAAAAGTTTAAAGCCCAAAAATATAAATTCTTCTTTTGTTAAATGACTTCCTAAACCTTATTTTATAATAAATCAAAAAAAGATGGGTAATATGGCCTTAAGTTCAAGAATTAGTAAAGCTCTTTAATTCCCTTTTCTCTACTGTTTTCTACTATATTACTATTATCTTCCACCTAAGTATAAATTCCATTATTCTCAAGCTTACTAATAATCATATATTAAAAGCTTAAAGTATTAAACTGCTTAATGGAATATAATAGCATAAGAATATTAATAATATTATAAGCGCCTTGTTTTATTGCATTAATTTGCTTTCTTCTAAATCATAACTTTTCTTAGCAATAAAAACTAGCCATATAACCCGAAAAACCGCAATTAAAGCACAGCTTATCCCATCATCATTTATTCATAATTTCCTTAAAAAGCCCACCATTATGTGGCCTTTTTTTAAATTGCTTTTAAAACATAGCATCCAATTTCATTTCACAAAAATAAAAGGGTTTTTTACCCCCTTTGTTTTAATGTATATATATCCCAAAATAATATTAGCCTTTTTGTTCAAAAGCACATTTAAAATTATGATTATTAATTTTAATAGCCATTTTAATAAGTTTTTATAAATTAAAAGATGTATCCAACCTTACAACTTCATTTTTAATTTTAATTTTTAATCCCTTATAATACTATGCCTTAAATGCCTCATCATTCCAACTAATTTAATTAGCAAACTGTTAAAAAGCGGCCATATACATAATTGCCAACCTAATTTGCTTTAAGTTTTAAATATTACATTTAGCCATTTGATTTTAATTAATGTTACTAAAAACGCGATTGATGTGTTTTTTAAACCCTTTAAAGCTTAATTTTTTTTTCTAAAACTTTTTAAATATAGCAATAAAAACCTTTTTCTTCTTGATTTTGTTTTTGATATAATCAAACAAAAAGGTTTTGATTTAATTAAAAGCAGCCTTATAAAAAAAACGCAGCCCAAAAAACCTTGTTTATGTTTATGAAAAATTAGTGGCCATTAAACCTAATGTAAAATTTCACCTAAGTAAAATAAGCCTTAAGTTTAAATCAGTCTTTATAATAAAAGTCTAGGGATGCGATCTTAAAAACGTTCTTCAAATTAAAAGCATTAGCAATAGCCAAAGCCTTAGTAAAAAAGTTAAGAGCCATATTATATACATAAATCAATACTTTTAACAAAAAGGTGCTCAAAATATAATAGTCCATTATTTACTTAATATAAATACAAAAAACTGCAATAAATCTCTAATAATCAAAAAATAAATGTATTACATATGGAATAAAACAATTACATAATAAGGGTTAAGTTTATTATTTAAAATTAAGCACAAAGCTCTTATTTAATAATAAACATGCTAATTTTATATAAAACCTTTTTTTTTAAATCCCCCTAAAGCCCTAAGCTCCAAGGCTCTTAAAGCCTTAAATCCTAAAGCTTCAAAGGATTCAATTATCACATGACCCTTATCCCATAATGTTTCCTAGTCTTGACTTCTTTATGCAATAGGAGTTGCCAAGCCTCAAGGCCAAAACACGCATAATACCCCTACTGGGTATGTCCATAACACTTTAATAATCTTGGTATGTGTCATTTCAGGTTATGTGTATATATAGTGAATTAAAAAAATACGTAACTTAGGAGGTTTTATTAATACTTTAATTTTTTTTAAAAAAGAGCTTATTTTAAAAAAGAGCTTATTTTATTAAAGCTTGTAGTTTAAGTTATATTCCTTCATTTTTTCTTTAAAAGGCTCAAGATGTAAAAAAGTCTTATTTATAATAATGACTTAATTAATAATATTATAACCTTTAATATTATATATTACTATTAAAATAAGATCAAAAGGCTTTTTTACTAATAACTCAAGTTTTGGTTCTTTAATAAGTAACAACTTTATACATTATATATTATTAAGGATTTATTAACTAATTTTGTCATTTAAAATCATTTGTTAACTTTTTAGTGCTCGTTTTTTTGGCTTTTATTAGGGAAAGGTCTTGGTTTCTTTATAATAACATATTAATTAAAAGATTTGTGATATTTATATAATATATAATTATAAAATAAAAGTCAATGAAAAAATTAATTTATTAAACTTATTTAATTGTAAAATCTTTAGTAAACATAAAATGTTTTAATGCCTTATGATTAGTATATATATATATATATATTTCTATGCTTTTAATAATTCTGGTTTATATTATTTAAAAGATTAAAATATAACTAAAAGTTATTTATTATAAAGTAAGTAATTTAATTTAACGTTAATTATTGTTTTTATTTAAAAACCAATAAAGTGAAAAAGTCTATTATCTTATAATTAAAAAGAATACTTTAATTATAGTTTTATTAAAAAATCTGTCTTTAAACGTGTTTACTTAAATGTATCATAATAGCAAAGAATAAGAATTAATTTAAGTATTAATTATAATATTTTTTAAATTATTTTATAATTGTCGTTAAACTTAAAAGGAATGTCTTTTTTAATAAGGCATATAAGAGAACAGCAAATATGATTATAATCTTTAATAAATCTTTAATACAAATTATAAGAGCCCAAATGACTTTATATACTTTATATATTAAAAGCATATTCTTAATTATTAATTATTATGATTTTCTTTAAATTAACTTTAATTTTATTTATTTTAATAATAAAGCTTAAGAACTTAGTTTATTACGCTTCATTCCATAGGCCATTTGCACAGGCCACCTTATAGGCTACTTTAGAGGATAAGTTTTTAAGTAATAAAGGGAAAGCGGTATGACTTATAGTCTTAAATAAAGGAACAGCCGCCGGATAAGTTAATTACTTTTAAAGAAAGAATATACAAGGCCTTAGTTTATTATATTAGATGTATTTTTTTAATCTTTTTTTTTGATATTAAACATAACTTTAAATTTAAATATAAAAGAAGCTTTTTATTTTAGTGTTTTCTTTTAAAGTGGTGTGATTATTTATATTATTTTAAGGTTAATTGTAATAAAAAATTTGACTTTTATTTTATTATAAAACGTTATATTTTATTCTAAATAAGAATGCTGTTGTTTTATATAATCGTAGTGTTATTTTCACCTACTTACGCAAGTAAGTGCCTTTTATTTTATTTTTAAGAAGTAATTACTTTAAGGAAAGCTGGAAACCCCCGTTGAATTTTTTTATTTTAAATTAATACCTTTTTCATTTGTTAACACGTTTGTCATATAGAAAGAAAAAAACGATTACTTATATATACTTCCTTAACAAAACACACGCGAGATCTTAGTTTTTGCACGATTTGGTTTTATTATTATCATTAATATACTTTTTTTTAAAAGACATATCATTTTTAATAAATAATTTACTTTAATTTTTAATTAAGCTTAAAGAAGAACCGCTTTTAATATCCGAAATTAATACCTTTTACGATATTTTTTTTTAAAACTTACCTTAATAATAAATATTAATTTCACTGATGTTTAAAAGGCATATATATATAAAATAATTTAAATAATTATTGTTTTTACATTTACGTTTAATAAAGTTTCTTAAAATGGACATATAAGATTAGCTAATATTGACATAACACGACGCCTTATTACTTGAGCTTTTATTATAGACTTTTAATCAATTTTTAATTATTACTTTTTTAATTTTAATTTTAACGTTTTTATTATTAAAGCTAATAAAGTTAAGTATTTTCACATTTTGTTTTTTAATTATAATAGTGATATTAAGTATAATATATAAAAGATAAATATGAAACTTTTTATAAAAGAGTATTTAAGAAATTTTAAAATTAATAGCTTTTAAGTTAAGGCTTATTTTAAGTACATAAATAATAAAGTTAAAATAATTATTTTTAAATATATAAACCTTAAATTTACAGGTATACTTGATAATGTAAGTGATGTTTTTAAAGCTTTAAATTAATGATTTTTTTAATTATAATTAAATATAAATTACAAAAGCAAAATATAATTACCTTATTATAAGATTTATAATATATAACGAATTTTATATTAAGTTCACTAATTACGTTCTTATTAGTAAAATTACATGCTTTTATTAGTTTAAAAACATATATAAAAAGGTCTCCCTTTTTTAAAACGTGACTTTTATATCAAAAAATATAAAATAAATAATAATTATATTATTTTTAATAAATTCTTGATTATTATAAATAAAGAATTTAAAAATATTATTATAAAATAATGTTTTTTTTTCACCAAAAAGATTTTTAACATTTTAAAAACATTAATACTTATAAAGATTATATAAAAACATTTTAAAGGAAAATAACTAGTGTTAAAACATTTAATTAAAGAGATTTTTTGCTTTTTTTTTAATAGCCTTAATTTTTACATAATTTATAAATACTATTCCCGCTAGTACCTTTTGCTTTAATTACCGTAAAACCAATTATTAGACTGACAATTGTTTTAAATAAAAGAAAATAAAAGAAATGAATTATAAAATTATAAAGATTAAAGATAAAGATATAGATTTTAACAATTTATCGAAAAATTCTTAAGTTGTGGGAAAGTCTTTTATTATAGTAAAAGCTTTGATTTATGAACAGATTTAAATACTAATTTTTATACTCTTATTAAAAGACGATAATTTTTAGTTAATATTAAATTAAAAAGAAATAAATTATATATTAAATCAGTTGTATATATTAATAATAAAGTAAATATTTTTAATGTTATTAAGACTTTAATAATTTACTAATTTTAAAAACTTTTTGAAATCTCCTTATTTATTTTATTTAAGCCTATTGTTCTTATAAGTTATAATATAAAAAAGGGCAACGCCATTGAGTATATTATATTTCTTATTTTGATTATTAATTTAAAGAATTCTAAAGTATTAATAAGCCAAATTCTTTTAGAATATTATGATTTTAAGTAAGATTATTTTTAAAAAAAAAGAATAAATTTTTATGATTAAAAGACATATCTTAAAAAAATTATTTTAAAAAGCGCCTTTTATTTTCTTTAATATATATTAAGCTTAATATTGATTTATTATATTAAAAAGATGTTAATTAATGTAACCAATTAGTGGCTTAAAATGAGTATTACCGTGTAAAAGCTAAAATTGTTAATTTTAATATAATTATGAAATTACCTTTAAAATCGCCTTTAAAATGGCTTTTAAAATTACCTTATTAAATTATTAACTTTTAACTTTTTACATTTATTTATAAATTTAAAAAAGGATTATTTAATATAAAATATTGTTTTTAAGTTATTAAATATTAAATACGTTATTTTCAAAAGGCATAAACAAATTTATAAAAGTTATTAAATATTAAATACGTTATTTTCAAAAGGCATAAACAAATTTATAAAAGTTATTATGTTATATAAAGCTAAGCTATTATTAAAATTAAGTAAAGTGAATATTTATTATAATATAATATTAGTTATATATTTATTTTATTTTTAATTTAAGAAAATCAAGACTAAAACAAAAACTTTTGTGTTTTTTTTCTATAAGATTAAATCAAAGATTTTATATTAAAAAGAATAAGTTAATGTGGAATTGTTTATTATAAATAATAAATTGACTTTTAAGTAAATATAAAAAGCCAAATATTAGTTAAATTAAGATTTAATTTATTAAAAGCTTTCATCTTAATAAAATAAATTTAAAAGATTGTTTTTTAATAAAGCCTTAAACTAGCCTTTTATTACAGCTAACCTTAGGGTGATACAAGTAACCACATTACTCTAAGAGAAGACACTAGAGTAGGAAGCTTCTTTTGTATTTGAACCTAAAATTACGCTTAATATTAAGAAGAAAAAATAAGGAATAAAAGAGTACATTTGATATAATAAGTTAAGGCTTTATATATCCCTTCTTTAAAAGTGGTTGATTCATCCGGTAATTGTCCCTTTGCTTAAGATTATAAGTCATATCACTTTCCCTTTATCACTTGAAAACTTGTCCTTTAAAATGGCTTATAAAGTGGCTTATATAAATGGCCTGTCATATAATGAACTATACTATTAAAATGGCCCATAAAATAGCTTACGAAAATGGCTTATAAAATAAACCGTAACATTACCCCCCTTTTAAAGAATTACGTCCTCGTAGTTAACGTTATAGGTTTATTGTCCTCTAAGTCGCTATAATCCTTAATTCTAGTGTTATAAGCCTTTAATTATTAAAGTAAAGCTTTTGAAGATCCTTTTATGTTTTGATACTTAAGGTAAAACGCTTTAACAAATATAATATTATTATTATGTTTAAGCATAAATACTACTTTAAATCTTCATTTATGTTAATCCACTTAATGTAATATTTACAAATATTACTTATTGGTTTAAAGCTTAATACTATCTTAATTTCCTATTTGTTTTACTTTAAAAGAAGTTATATTAATGTTAATATAGGTTACACCTGTCGTAAAAAAAGATCATTAATATATTTTCGTAAAAAATGGGAATAAAAAACGGGGTAAACTTTCCAATCTTTAAAAAGTTTAATTTTTTAACTCTTTTTAATTTTTACTAATACTTTAACTAATCCATATCACTTATTTAAAAGCTTTCGTAAAAGCCTATTCATTTTTTAATTAATTATAAAAATTAATACCATATCTCTTACATCTTAATCAACTTTATAACAGGTTCAGTTTATTAATCGTTTCATCTTAACTTATTATGCTTAAATTAAAAATTATGTAAACTCTAAAATTCATTTCATTCTTAAAATAACTTTTATAGCGTCGTTTTTATTTAAACTTTCTATTACTGACTTTAAAGGTTTTGAATTATGCACATTGTATGAGGTTCTTAATTCATAATCGTTTAAGACTTAAAATAATGTTATGTTTCCCAAAGACTTATATAATAACGTAAATTAGGTAATATTCATAATTAATAAAAGGGAACTCCAATTGTTTTAATAGTACATATAAAATAACTGAAATCATTACTTAATATATTAGTTTATAACCTCTATTTATCCGTCCATATTTAAATTATAAATTATAATAAGCTTTACTTTTATACTTAAAATATGGCAATATTTATTTTAAAAAATTAAAATGTATTAAAGGCCTTTATTTAAAACAAATAAATCAAGCATTCCAAAATATCGGTTCTAATAAATTAAAAAAAGGTCGGCCATACCTTTAATAATAATGGTCTTATAATAAAGAACAAAAAGGATTTTTTTCGTAAATTAATTTATGATTATAAAAGCAAAATCAAAACTATCTTCGTCTTAAAATAATTCTGTAAAGTTTATTATCAAATATTAATATAATCTTATAAAAATTAATAAGAAATATAATAAGCCAGGGGTTTTATCTTTACAGGCTTTCATTTTAAAATAATTATAATTAGTAATATATCATATAATATTATTATTAATTCCAGTCTAATAATATTTACAACTAAGTAATAGTTTGACTTTAATAATCCCGGTATATATTACTTAAAATTATATATATATATGGCAAATCAAAAAAATATATAACTTAAGAAATTCTATTAGTACTTTAAAACGTCCTTAAAAAAGAGTTTATCTTATCAAAACTCATAATTTAAATTATACTCTTTAATTTTTTCTTTAAAGGGCTTAAGATCCGCAAAAGTCTTATTTACGGCAATGACTTAATCAATAATATCATAACCCTTAATATCATATACTATCGTTAAAATAAGGTTAAGAGGCCTTCTTACTAAAAACTTAAGCTCTAGTTTTTCAATAAATAACAACTCTATACATCACACGTCGTCAAGGACCTATTAACTAACTTATTATCTAAAATTATTTATTAACTTTTTAATACTCGCTTTTTGGTTTCCATTAAGGAAAGGTCTTGGTTTTTTTATGATAATATATTAGCCAAAGTATTTATAATCTTAGTATAATATATAATTGTAAAATGGAAATTAGTAAAAAATCCAGCCTATTAAACTTATTTAACAATAAAATCCTTTATTAATATAAAATCTTTTAATGCCCTATAGTCAGTGTACACATATACATTTTTTTATGCTCTTAATAACTCCAATTTATATTACTTAAAAGATCAAAATATAACCAAAAGCTCTTTATCATAAATTAAGTAATTTAATTTAACATTAATTATCGTTTTAAAAAAGAAACTTATAAAATAAAAAAAGTCTATCATCTTATAATTAAGAAAATACTCCAGCCATAATTCTATTAAAAGAGTCTGTCTTTAAACGTGTTTATTTAAATATATTATAATAGTAGAAAATAAGAGCTAATTTAAGCGTTAATTATAATGCTTCTTAAACTACTTTATAGTTATCGTCAAACTTAAAAGAAATGTCTTTTTTAATAAGGCGTATAAAAAGGCGGTAAACACAACTATAATTTTTAATAAATCGTCAATAAAAGTTACAAAAACCTAAATAACTTTATACACCTCATATATTAAAAGCGTATTCTTAATTATTAATTATTGTAATTTTCTTTAAATTAACTTTAATTTCATCTACTCTAATAATAAAGCCCAAGAACTTAGTCTTTAACACTCTAAATTCAGATTCCTTAATGTCAATTTATAACTTATGATTTTTCAAAATTTATAAAACTCTTTTAATATGTATTTTATATTCTTTTATAAAATTAAAATAAATTAAAATGTTATTTAAGTATACTAAACAAAAGTCGTCTAAATACTTTATAAAAATATCATTAATAAAGCGTTAAAATATAACCAAGCCATTTATAAAGCCAAAAGGAAACACTTTATACTTATAAAAACTATACCTTATATAAAAAGTCGTGAAATCCTCAGAATTAATAATTATGCGGATTTTATAAAAGGCTTATTAAATATCAAGTTTTGTAAAAATCTTAGCTTTAAAGATATAAGCCATTATTTCATTAATTAATAGGATTAAATAAAGGTCCTTCTTAATTAATTCATTAAGTTTTTAATAGTTTATACAAAATCATAGTCCTTTATTTGCTTTCTTAATAAAAAGAATTAAAGTTACAAAAAGAACATTAAAGGAAGTGATAAATTCTTTATAAAGGTTCTTCATAATATATTACTTTATTTTAAATAACTATTCATCTATGAACCAATGAAGGGGTTTAAAAAAAAATCATAAATTTAATTTTATAATCTACATTAAAACACCAAATAAAAAGCTTATTTAAGGCTTTATTAAAAAACAATCCTTCAAATTCTTTATATTAAGGTAAAGGCTTTTAATAAATTAAATCTTAATTTAATTAATACTTAGCTTCTTATGCTTGTTTAAAAGTCAATTTGTTATTTATAATAAACAATTCCACATTAACTTATTTTTTTAACATAAAATCTCTAATTTAATTTTATAAACAAAACATAATTTTTTTTAGGTTAAAGATAGAGTTAGTATATAGCCAAAGTTATAATATAATGAATATCCACTTGCTTAATTTTAATAATGGCTTAGCTTTATATAAAGTAATGATTTTTATAAGTTTATTCATATCTTTTAAAAATAGCGTGTTTAATATTCAATGATTTAAAAACAATGCTTTTATATTAAGTAGTCCCCTTTTTAATTTATAAATAAATATAAAAGGTCAAAAATCAATAATTTAGTAAGGCCATTTTAAAGGCCATTTTAAAAGCGAGTTTAAAGGTGATTTTATAATTGTGTTAAAATTAATAACTTTGGCTTTTGCTTAACGGTACTTATTTTAAGCCGTTAATTAGTTACGTCGACTAATGTCTTCTTAATATAATAAATCAATAACAGGTTTAATATATATTAAAAAAAGTAAGAAGCGTTTTTTAAAATAAAATTTCTCGAGTATATCCTTTAGTTATAAAAGTTTATTTTTTCCTTTAAAATAGTTTTGTTTAAAGTTATAATATTTTAAAAATTTCCGTTTAATTAATACTTTGAAATTCTTTAAGTTAATAATTAAAAAAGGGAAATTAATTTAACATTAATTAATAATAAAAATAAAAAGTATAACATACTTAATGGCGCTGCCTTTTTTCTATTATAGCTTATAAGAACAATAAGCTTAAATAAAATAAAAATAAAAGATTCCAAAAAGTTTTTAAAATTAATAAGCTATTAAAATCTTAATAATACCAAAAACATTTGCTCTGCTATTAATATATATAATTAATTTAATATACAATTAATTTTTTCTTAATTCAATATTAATTAAGAATTATTATCCTCTAATAAAAGCACAAAAATCAGTATTTAAATCTTTCTATAAATCAAGGCTTTTACTATAATAAAAAACTGTCCTATGGCTTAAGAGTTTTTTAATAAATCATTAAAATTCATATTTTTACCTTTAATCTTTATAATCTTATGATTCATTTCCTTTGTTTTTTTTTAATTTAAAACAATTGTCAACCTAATAATCAATCTTATAATAATTAAAATAAGAGGTACTGGCGGGGATAGCATTTACGGGTTATATAAAAATTAGGGCAGTCAAAAGAAAAGAAATAAAAGCTTTTTCTAGTTAAGTGTCTCAGTGTTAATTTTTTTTAAATATCCTCTATATAACCTTTATAAGTATCAATGTTTTTGAAAAGTTTAAAAAAAGTAATAGTTTAATAAAAGAAACATACTTTAACTTAAATATTACAAAAATTTCTATCTATAATCATTAAAAACTCATTAAAGTAAATATAATCATTCTTAAGCTTATATTACTTAATAAAAATATAAAACTTTAAAATAAATAAGATTTTTTCACAAACATCCTCAAACTGATAAAAGCATGTAATCTTGCCAATAATAACATAATTAATAAACTTAATACAAAATTTGTTATATATCATAAAACCCATAATAAAATAATTATATTCTACCTTTATAATTTATACTTAATTAGAATCAAAAAATCGTTAATCTAATGCTTTAAAAATATTGGCTACACCATCAAATATGCCAGTGAATTCGAGGTCTATGTATTAAAAAATGATTATATTAATTTCTCCGCTTATATAATAAAAATAAGCTTCAACTTACGACTAACTAATCTTAAAATTTCTAAAATACTTTTAAATGAATAACTTCATTTCCATCTTTTAAGCATTATATTTAATCTCGCCATTATAATTAAAAAAAAGGCAAAAGTATTTAACTTTATAAGTTTTAATAATAAAAATACTATGATTAAATTAAGAAAAATAATAATCTAATGAAAATCAAAGGTCTACAATAAAGGCTCAAGTAATAAAGCGTCGTGTTATATCAGTATTAACTGATCTTATATGTCTATTTTAAGAAGTTCTATTAAAAGCAAAAGCAAAAGCAAAAATAACAACTGTCTAAATCATCTCTTATATATGCCTTTTAAACATTAATAAGATTAATATCTACTGTTATAATAAGTTTTAAAAAAGTGTCATAAAAGGTATTAATTTCAAATACTAAAAGCGATTCTTCCTTAAATTTAATTAAAAGTTAAAATGAATTATTTATTAAAAGCAGTACATCTTTAAAAGAAAATGTATTTATAATAATAATAAAACCAAGTCATATAAGAACTAAGGTCTCGCGCGTGCTTTATTAAAGAAGTTTATATGAGTATTTGTTTTTTATTATTATGTGATAATTATGCCAACAAGTAAAGAAGGTGTTAATTTAAAAAGACAAAGTTAACAAGGGTTTCCAGCTTTCTTTAAAGTAACTATTCTTAAAAATAAAATAGGAGGCACCTACTTACGCAAGTAAATGAAAGTAATACTATAATTGTATAAAACAACAATACTTTTATTTAAGATAAAATATAACGCTTCACAGTAAAATAAAAATTAATATTTTCTTATATTATAACTAACCTTAAAGTAATATAAATAATTACACTATTTAAAAAAAACTAAAATAAGAAGCTTCTTTTGTATTTAGACTTAAGGCTATATTTAATATTAAGAAAAAAAGATAAAGAATAAAAAAATACATTTAATATAATAAACTAAAGCCTTATATATCCCTTCTTTAAAAGTGATTAATTTATCCGGCAATTGTCCTTTTACTTAAAGCTATGGGTTATACCGCTTTCCCTTTATCACTTAAGAACCTATACTTTAAAATGGCTTATAAAATAGCCTATGTAAATGGCCTATCACATGATAAATTATATTACTAAAGTAACCCACAAAGTAGCCTGTGAAAATGGCCTATGGAGTGAACCATAACACCTTTTGCTTGGCGTTTTAATATAAATCATAAAATTAAACTTATGATTAAAAATAATCTCCTTTTAAGCACTTTTATTGGCTTATAAATAAACAATTATTTAACATAAAGCAATACATTATAAAGAACCTTTATAAAAGATTTATTATTCTTTCTAATATTTCTTTTATAGCTTTAATCATTTTTATTAAAAAAGCAAATAATAGATTATAATTTTACGTAAATTATTAGAAATTTAATTAATTAATTAAAAAGAACTTTTTATTTAATCTTGTTAATTAATTAAAAAGAACTTTTATTTAATCTTGTTAATTAATAAAATAAAAGCCCGCATTTTTAAAATTAATTTTTTTATAAAATCAATATTTAATAAGCCTTTTATAAAATCCACATAACTATTAATTTTTAAAGATTTTATGACTTTTTATATAAAGTACGGTTTATATAAGTACAAAGTACTTCCTTTTGGCCTTATAAATGGCCTGGCCACTTTTTAACGCTTTATTAATGATATTATTATAAAACATTTAAACGACTTTTATTTGACATATTTAGATAATATTTTAATTTATTCTGATTTTTTTAAAAGAATACGAAATATATGTTAAGAGAGTTTTATAAATTTTATTAAATTATAAATTATAAACTAATTTAAAAAATTTAAAATTTAGAGTAGTAAAAACTAAGTTTTTAGGCTTTATTATTAAAGTAAATAGAATTAGAGTTAACTTAAAGAAAATTACAGTAATTAATAATTAAGAGTACGCTTTTAATATATAAAGTATATAAAGTTATTTAGGTTTTACAATTTTTATTAATAATTTATTAAAGATTATAACTGTGTTTACTATTCCTTTATGTGCATTATTAAAAAAGACATTTTTTAAAGTTTGACAACAATTATAAGGCAATTTAAAAAGCATTAATTACGATTAGCACTTAAATTGGCTTCTATTTTACTATTATGACGCGTTCAAATAAACACGTTTAAAGATAGACTTTTTTAATAAAGTTATAACTAAAGTATTTTTTTAATTATAAAACAATAGACTTTTCTATTTTATGTTTTTTTTTTAAATAATGATTAATGTTAAATTAAATTATTTAATTTATAATAAAAAGCTTTTAGCCGTATTTTAATCTTTTAAATAATATAAACCGAAATTATTAGGAACATAAAAAATATACATGTATATATTAATTATAAGACATTAAAACATGTTATATTTACAAAGGATTTTATTATTAAATAAGCTTAATAAGCTGAATTTTTTACTAATTTTTATTTTACAATTATATATTATATGGGCATTATGAATATTTTGGCTAATACATTATTCTGAAAAGATTAAAAGCTTTCCTTAATAGAAGTTAAGAAGTAAGCATTAAAAAATCAATAAATGATCTTAAATAACAAAATTAACTAATAAATTTTTAATAATATATAACGTATAAAGTTGTTATTTATTAAAAACTAAAGCCTGAGTTTTTGGTAAAAGAGCCTTTTAACCTTACTTTAGCGATAATATATAATATTATTAATTAAGTTATTACTGTAAATAAGACCTTTTTAAATCTTCAACCTTTTAAGGAAAAAGCGAAGGAGCATAATTTAGATTATAAGCTTTTATTTAAATAACGATTTAAAGTACTAATGGAATTTCTTAAGTTATATATTTTTTAATTTGTTATATATATACATAATTTTAAATAATATATGCTAAAATTATTAAAGTCAAATTATTGTTTAGTTGTAAATATTATTAGATTAGAATTAATAATGATATTATATGATATATTATCAATTATAATTGCTTTAAAATAAAAGCTTATAAAAACAAGATCCCTGGTTTATTTTATTTTTTACTAATTTTTATAAGATTATATTAATATTTAATAATGGACTTTATGGAATTATTTTAAAATAAAAATGGCTTTGATTTTACTTTTATAATTATAGATTAATTTATGAAGAAGCCTTTTTTGGTTTTTTATTATAAGATTATTATTATTAAAAGTATGGCTGACTTTTTTTAGAGTTAATACTTTAAAATACTTAATTTAATTGTTTTAAACAAAGGCCTTTAATTTATTTTAATTTTTTAAAACGAATATTGCCGCATTTTAAGTATAAAAGTAAAGCTTATTATAGTTTATAACTTAAATATAAATAAATAAATAAATAAAGGTTATAAATTAATATATTAAATAATAATTTTAGCTATTGTACACATATTATTAAAACAATTAGAGTTTTTTTTGTTAATTATAGACATTACCTAATTTATGTTATTATATGGGTTTTTAAGAAACATAATACTATTTCAAGTTTTAAACGGTTATAAACTAAGAATTTTGTATAATATATATAATCCAGAATCTTTAAAGTTAGTAATAAAAAGCTTAAATAAGGATAACGTTATAATAGTTGCTTTAAGAATGAGACAAATTTTATAGTTTATATAATTTTTAATTTAAATATAATAAGATAAAATAAAATAATTAATAAACCAAATCTATTATAAGATCAATTAGGATATAAAGGATATGATATTAGTTTTTATAATTAATTAGAAAATGGATAGGCCTTTATAAAAGCCTTTGAATAAGTGGTATAAATTAGTTAAAATATTAGTAAAGATTAAAGAGAATTAAAAGATTAAATTCCTTAAGAATTAAAAAGTTTACCCTATTTTTTACTTTTATTTTTTTTATGAAAATATATTAATAATCCCCTTTTAAAACAAGTATAACTTATATTAACATTAATATAACTTTTTAAAAGTAAAACAAATAAGAAATTAAGATAATATTAAGCTTTAATTTAATAAGTAATATTTTTAAGTATTAAATTAAGTGAACGGGCGTAAATAAGGATTTAAAGTAATACTTATGTTTAAACGTAATAATAATAATATATTTATTGAAAGCGTTTTACGTTAAGTATTAAAACGTAAAAGAACCTTTAAAAGCTTTATTTTAATAATTAAAGGCTTATAATATTGAAATCAATAATTATAGTAATTTAAAGGATAATAAACTTATAATGTTAATTATAAGAACATAATTTTTTGAAAAGGGGGGGGGGTAATATTTTATTTTATTTTATAAGCCATTTATATAAGCCATTTTATAAGACATTTTAAACAATGGGGTTTTAAATAATAAAGGGAAAGCGGTATAACTCATAGCTTTAAACAAAAGGATAGCCACTGGATGAATTAATTACTTTTAAGAAAGGGATATATAAGGCCTTAGTTTATTATATTAAATGTATTTTTTTACTTTTTAAAAAAAAATTAAACATAACCTTAGGTTTAAATATAAAAGAAGCTTTTTATTCTGGTGTTTTTTCTTAGAGTGGTGTGGTTATTTGTATTTCCCTAAGGTCAGCCGTAATATAATCTTTATTATTTTAAATTCAAATTTTTTAATGTCGGCTTATAACCTATGATTTAATAATATTTATAAAACTCTTTTGACGTGTATTTTGTGTTTTTTTAAAGAATCAAAATAAATTACGATATTATTTAAATATATTAAATAAAAATCGTTTAAATGTTTTATAAGAATATTATTAATAAAACATTAAAAAGTAACCGGGTCATCTATAAGATTAAAAGGAAATACTTTATACTTATATAATCCATACTTTATATAAAAGGTTTATTAAATATTAATCTCTATAAAAAAATTGGCCTTAAAAGTATAAACCATTATTTTATTAATTAATAATATTAAGTAAAGGTCTTCTTAAATTAATTCATTAAGTTCTTAATAATTTATATAAAATCATAATTTATTATTTGTTTTTTTTAATAAAAGGATTAGAGCCGTAAAAGGAGCATTAAAAGGAGTAATGAATCTTTTATAAAGGTTCTTTATAATATATTGTTTTGTCTTTAATAATTATTCATTTGTGAATTAATAAAAGGATTTAAAAGAGAGGTTATTTTTAGTTATAAATTCGATTTTATGATTTATATTAAGACGTTAAATAAAGAGCTTATTTAAGGCTTTATTAAAACCAATCTTTTGAATTCTTTATATTAAAGTAAGAGTTTTTAATATATTAAATATTAATTTAATTAATATTTAACTTTTTATGCTTATTTAAGAGTTAATTCGTTATTTATAATAAATAATTTTATATTGGCTTATTTTTTTTATTGTAAATTTTTTGATTTAATTTTATAAAAAGAAGACATAAAAGTTTTAGTTTTGACTTTTTTAAGTAAAAAATAAAGTTAATATATAGTTAATATTGTAATATAATGAATATTTACTTTGTTTAGTTTTAATAATAATTTAGCTTTATATAAAGTAATGACTTCTATAAGTTCGTTTATATATTTTAAAAATGGCGTGTTTAATGTTTAGTGACTTAAAAACGGTGCTTTTATGTTGAGTAGTCCTTTTTTAGTTTATGAATAAATGTAAAAGGTTAAGAATTAATAATTTAATGAGGTAATTTTAAAAGCCATTTTAAAGGCGATTTAAAGGCGATTTTATAATTATGTTAAAATTAACGACTTCGGCTTTTATATAATAATATTTATTTTAAGCCATTAATTAGTTATATTAATTAACGTCTTTTTAATATAATAAATTAATAATAGGTTTAATATGTGTTAAAGAGAGTAAAAGGCGCTTTTCAAAACAGAGTTTTTCGGGTATGTCTTTTAATTATAAGAGTTTATTTTTTCTTTTAAAATAGTCTTATTTAAAGTTATAATGTTTTAAGAATTTCTGGCTAATTAATATTTTTAAATTTTTTAAATTAATGATTAAAAAGGGGAAATTAATTTAACGTTAATTGATGGTTAAAGTGAGAAATATAATGTACTTAATAACGTTGCCCTCTTTTCCGTTATAGCTTATAAGGACGATAGGTTTAAGTAAAATGAAGGAGATTTTAAAGAGTTTTAGAATTAATAAACTATTAAAGTCTTAATAATACTAAAAATGTTTATCTTGTTATTAATATGTACAATTGATTTAATATATGATTTTTTTTAAATTTAATATTAATTAAGAATTATTATCCTTTAATAAGAGTATAAAAATCAGTATTTAAATCTTTTTATAAATCAAGGCTTTTATTACAATAAGAGACTTTCTTATGGCTTAAGAGTTTTTAATAGATCGTTAGAATTTATCTTTTTACCTTTAATTTTAACGATTTTACGGTTTATTTTTTTTTATATCTTTTTTAACTTAAGATAATTATTGACTTAATGATTGGTTTTATAATAATAAAAACAAAAGGTACTGGTGGGAATAGCCTTTATAAGTTATATAGAAATTAAGACAATTAAAAGAAAAAGAACAGAAACTCTTTTTAATTAAGTGTTTTAACATCAGTTGTCTTTTTTTAAATATGTCCTTTATATAACCTTTATAAGTGTCAGTGTTTTTAAAAGGTTAGAAAAGAATAATCATTTAATAAAAGAGACGTTTTTTATAATAATATTCTTAGATTCTTTATTTATAATAATTAAGAATTTATTAAAAATAATATAATTATTATTTATTTTATATTTTTTAATATAAATGTCACATTTAAAAGAAAAGGAGACCTTTTTATATATGTCTTTAAATTAACGGGAACATGTAATTTTACTAATAATAACGTAATTAGTAAACATAATATAAAATTATTTATATATTATAAATCTTAGTATAAAGTGATTATATTTTACTTTTATAGTTTATATTTAATTTTAATTAAAGAATTGTTAATTTAAAGCTTTAAAAACGTCATTAGTTTTATTAAATGTGCTTATAAATTTAAGGTTTATGTGTTAAAGAATAATTGTCTTAGCTTTTTCGTTTATATACTTAAAGTAAGCCTTGACTTAAGAATTATTAGTTTTAAAGTTTTTTTAATATTTTTTAATACAGAGTCTTATTTTTATATATATTATATTTAAGGTTATTATAATAATTAAAGAATAAAATATAAAGGTACTTGGCTTTATTGGCTTTAATAGAAAAAATGCTAGAGTTAAGTTAAGGAAAGTAATAATTAAGAAATAATTAAAGGTCTATAATAAGAGTCTGAATAATAAAACGTTGTGTTATGTTAATAACAGCTAATTTAATACGTCTATTTTAAGGAGCTTTATTAAAAGTAAGTACTAAGACAATTGTTATTTAAATCCTCTCTTATATATATGCCTTTTAAATACTAATAAAGTTAATGTCTATTATTATAATAAGTTTTAGAGAAATATTATAAAAGGTATTAATTTTAAAAACTAAAAGCGTTTTTTTAAGTTTAAT
This sequence comes from Helotiales sp. F229, assembly GCA_002554605.1. Lineage (NCBI taxonomy): Eukaryota > Fungi > Ascomycota > Leotiomycetes > Helotiales > Helotiales sp. F229. The sequence goes on from MXAW01000010.1 coordinate 2,844,976, forward strand.
TAAAAGTTAAAGTGAATTGTCTTTTTAAAAGTAATATGTTTTTAAGAGAAAGTGTATTAATAATAACAATAAAACCAAGTCGTATAAGGACTGAAGTCTTACGCGTGTTTTATCGAAAAACATGTATAAGTGTTTTTGTTTTTATTTTTTATGTAATAAACGTACTAATGAATAGAGGAAGTGTTGATTTAAAAAGACAAAGTTAACGGGGGTTTTTAGTTTTCCTTAAGGTAATTATTCTCGAAAATAAAACAAAAGGTATTTACTTATATAAATAAGTAAAAATAACACTACGGTTATACTAGGGGACCAATCAGAGATTAATAGGTGATAGCTTTAATATTACTTAATTCTAATATAATATTATTAAAAGTAGTAATATTATAAGTAATATTATAAGTAATATTATAAGTAATATTATAAGTAATATTATAAGTATTGATATTAAAATAGGTCTTATTTTATATTTTACTTAAAAATTCATAGTAATGCACAACTTTTAAATAATAAAAAATTTAAATTTTTTTTTTAATAATTAATATTTTTTTAAATAAAGGTTTAACTTTTTAATTCTTTTTAATTTTTATTAATATTTTGACTAATCTATATTACTTATCTAAAAGCTTTCATAAAAGCCTATTCATTTTCCAATTAATTATAAAAACTAATACTATGTCTTTTATATTTTAATTAATTTCATAACAGGTTCAATCCATTAGTCATTTTATTTTATTATATTTAAATTAAAAATTATATAAACTTTAAAATGTATCTCATTTTTAAAACAACCTTTATAACGTTGTCCTTATTTAAGTTTTTTATTATTAACTTTAAAAGTTTTAAATTATATACGTTATATAAAATTCTTAATTTATAACCGTTTAAGACTTAAAATGAGGTCATATTTTTTAAGAACTTATGTAATAACGTAAGTTAAATAATATCCATAATTCATAAAAAGGAACTCTAGTTATCTTAATAATATGTGTAAAATGGCTAAAGTCGTTGTTTAATATATTAATTTATAACCTTCATTTATTTATCCACATTTAAATTATAAACTATAATAAGCTTTACTTTTATACTTAAAATGTAGTAATACTTATTTTAAAAAAATAAAATAAACTAAGGGCCTTTGTTTAAAACAATCAAATCAGGCATTTTAAAATATTAGCTTTAATAAATTAAATAAATTAATCATACCTTTAATAATAATAGTCTTATAACAAAGGACAAAGAAGGGCTTCTTTATGGATTGATTTATAATTATAAAGGTAAAATCGAAGCCATTTTTATTTTAAAATAATTCTATAAAATCCATCATTAAATATTAATATAATCTTATAAAAATTAATAAAAGATAAAATAAGCCAAAGATCTTATTTTTATAAGCCTTTATTTTAAAATGATTATAATTAATAATATATTATATAATATTATTACTAATTTTAATTTAATAATATTTACGGCTAAGTAATAACCTAACTTTATTAATCCTAATATATGTCATTTAAAGTTATATATATACGTAATAAATTAAAGAAGTATATAACTTAAAAAGTTTTATTAATACTTTAAGTTGTCCTTAAAAAAAGCACTTATTTTATTAAAACTCATAATTTAAGTTATATTCTTTTGTTTTTTCTTTAAAATGTTTAAAGTCTAAAGAAGTCTTATTTATAATAATGACTTAATTAATAATATCATAACCTTTAATGTCGTATATTACCGTTAAAATAAAGTTAAGAGGCTCTTTTATTAAAAACTTAAGCTTTAATTCTTTAATAAATAATAACACTATACGTTATACATTGTTAAAGACCTATTAATTAATTTTATCGTCTAAGATCATTTGTTAACTTTTTAATATTCGTTTTTTGGCTTTTATTAAAGAAATATCTTAATCTTTTTATAATAACGTATTAATTAAAGTATTCGTAATGTTTATATAATATATAATTATAAAGTAAAAGTCAGTAAAAGGTTTAACCTATTAAGCTTATTTAATAATAAGATCCTTTATTAACATAAAATGCTCTAATGCCCTATAATTAATGTACATATGTATATTCTTTTATGCTTTTAATAACTTTGGTTTATATTATTTAAAAGATTAAAATATAATTAAGAACCTTTTATTATAAATTAAGTAGTTTAATTTAATGTTAATTATCATTTTAAAAAATAAAATAAAATGGAAAAGTCCATTTTCTTATAATTAAAAAAGTATTTTAATTATAACTTTATTAGAAAAGTCTGTCTTTAGACGTGTTTATTTAAATACGTCATAATGGCAAAAATAGGAGCTGATTTAAGCGTTAATTATAATGTTTTTTAAGTTGTTTTATAATTATCGTTAAACTTAAAAATAACGTCTTTTTTAATAAGGCGTGTAAAAAGACAATAAACACAATTATAGTCTTTAATAAATCGCTAATAAAAATTACAAAAACCTAAATAACTTTATATACCTTATATATTAAAAGCGGATTCTTAATTATTAATTACCACGATTTTCTTTAAGTTAACTTTGATTTTATTTACTTTAATAATAAAGCCTAAGAACTTAGTCTTTATTACTTTAAATTTGGATTTCTTAATATTGGCTTATAACCAGTGGTTTAATAAGATTTATAAGACTCTTTTAACATTTTTTTTAAAAATCAAAATAAATTAAAATGTCGTTTAAGTACGCCGAGTAAAAATCGTTTAAGTACTTTATAAAAATATTATTAATAAAGCGTTAAAAGGTGACCAGGCCATTTATAAGGCCAAAAAGAAGTACTTTATATTTATATAATTTATACTTTATATAAAAAGTCGTGAAATCTTTTAAGTCAATAATTATGTGAATTTTATAAAAGGCCTATTAAATATTAATCTTTATAAAGATCTTGGCCTTAAAAATGCGTATTATTATTTCATTAGTTAATAAGATTAAATAAAGGTCTTTTTAAATTAATTCATTGAGTTTCCAGTAATTTACGTAAAATCGTAATTCATTATTTGCCTTTTTAATAAAAAAGGTTAAAGCCATAAAAGGAGTATTAAAAGGAATAATAAATCCTTTGTAAAGGTTCTTTATGATATATTGTTTTGTCTTAATTATTTATTTATTTTTAAGCCAATAGAAGGGCTTAAAAAGAGGTTGTTTTTAATCGTAAATTTGATTTTATGATTTATATTAAAACGTTGAATAAAGAACTTATTTAAGGCTTTATTAAAAAACAATCCTTCCAATTTTTTATATTAAAATAAGAACTTTTAATAAATCAAATCTTAATTTAATTAATATTTGACTTCTCGTGTTTATTTAAGAGTTAATTCGTTATTTATAATAAATAATTCCATATTAACTTATTCTTTTTAATATAAAATCTCTGATTTAATCTTATAAAAAAAGACATAAAAGTTTTTATTTTAGTTTTGACTTTCTTAAGTTAAAGATAAAGTTAATGTATAACTAGTACTAAGATATAATAAATATCCACTTTACTTAGTTTTAATAATAGCTTAGCCTTATGTGGAATAATGACTTTTATAAGTTCGTTTATGCCTTTTAAAAATGGCGTATTTAACGTTTAATGACTTAAAAGTAATGTTTTTATTGACAGCTTTAGCTGTCTTTACGTTTTCTTGAATTTTAGGAGCCTTAGGCATTTACTTAAGTCACGCGGAAATCTCTATATTAACTTGATTTTCTTAGTGGTGAAAAAAATCTATAAATTTTACTTACCTCTGATTGGTCATTAATATGTGGACCGAGCTTTGACTGAGTTGTGATTAGAACATGACTTATAAGAAAGAGTCTTTAATAAAGGGTAAAGGGGAAGTGGTGTTGATTATACGATATGTAACAAAACTTCGCTTAAGTGCGGGAGTACGGGAACCCGCGTTTAGTGTTAAAAAGTTTAAAAAGCCCCACTTTTAAAGGGGAATTTATTTAAAAGTCATGTATTATTATAAGTTTTTAAGTAAAATATAAAATAAGACCTGTTTTAAAATTAGCTTAATTAGCTTATTAAAATGGCTTTTTCGGATTTATAATTAACTAGGGGACCAATCAGAGATTAGTAGGTGACAGCTTTAGTATTTCTTAATTTTAATATAATATTATTATAAGTAATATTATATATTAATAATATTAATAAGTATTGTTTTTAATTGTTTTTGAGGTTTTAATACTTTGTATTTAAAAGCTATTATTAAAAAGTCCTATAATATACTTAATAAGAGAATCCTAAATTAAAATATATTATATAAAACAGATTATAAGTATTATTATAAATATTATTAACCGACTATAAAAACACCACTTTTAATTATAAACTAATACTTTCCTAACCAGGCATTGAAAACTCAATAGTCGCCAACAACTAACGGTTAACGAGACATACCGAGTTGTTGGCTCTTTCTTAACTTATTGACTAAGTCGTTTAATAAGTATTTGACTTATAAACTCTTACAAGTATATTTCTATTAATATCGTTATTTCCTATAGTTGTAACAAATCGTATACTCGTTTATTTCTTTCTATAGAGTCTTTTACCGACAAACCCAATACCTTTTATAATATAAGTTTAACTCAAGTTCTCTAGCAATAATAGCCCTTATTCTCCTATTTAAGGCGTATTGAGCCATTTTCCTCTTTTTATAACCGTCGACTAGGCCTTTTTATTTGTTATAAAAACAAGTTATATATATCTCTTCCTTTTATCCTTTGTTATTTATTAAAAATCAATTAAATACGTGAAATTTCTTATATCTTACGTAATATATTCGGTTCAGAAATAGTAGTAATATTATAAACATAGCTTTTATAGTCTTAGTTAAGGCGTATTAAAAACTAGCCGGAAGTGGAGGAACAACTTCCTCGGGGGTGGTGTCTAGAGTATAGTAAGAGATTGGGTTTTGACGTGTGATAAATTACTTTGCCTTGAAAGTGTCGGCGTTGTCTTCTTCTTTTATTAATAAGAATATAAACGCTTTATTAAAGTCGATTTTTTTATTATTATTTTAGGGACTTAATGATAGCGTAATATCTGGGAGAAAGGGCGCGGTTATTAGCGTATGGCAAAGACTGGTAATATATAAATCTTCTTTTATATTACTATAAAAGTAGAGTTAATATTAGTCAGTATAAAGGCGTTTATTTATACCTCATCTTAGTATTATGGTAGTGGTTTTAAATAAATAAATAAAGGGTAAGTAAAGTAAATAAAAAATTTAAAGTTAACTAAAGTCAAAATTGTGAAAATCATAAATAGGCGCTTTTACATATGATTACGGCGCTAAATAAACTTTATAATAATTAAAACTTAAACAACATCTATCTTTTTTATTTATACAACTATTATACTCCTTTTTATATTAATATTTTGGCTTTTACTATACTTTATCTCACACTAACATCTTAATCTCTACTATACTCTTTTTCATACTAATATTTCGGTTTCTACTATACTCCCTCTTATATTAACTTTTCAGCCTCCTCTCTTTACTCCGCGAATTCTACACCTCCTCCCCTTTCACCTTTGGTATCCTCGCTTTCCTTATTATCTAAAAAGTCTTAATCTACCGGTACCAAAGCAAAATCTTTTGATATCACAGGTATAAGCGTTTTATTCGTAATATTCTTTTTTAAATTATAATAATAAAACTTCTTTTTATAAGCCTTCATCTTTAATTCTCGAACTACCCTATGAGATTCTTTGGCAGCTATTACCGCCTTTGCCTTCTAAATATATACATATTTTCACATTTCTTCCTTAAACCTAATAAATATCACATTTTAATCTTAAAGCACAAGTAATAAGTTTTATTTTATTTAGGCGATTAGCGTATTTAAGAAAAGGCCTAACCTAAAAAGTTTTACGGCTACTAAAAACTAATATAAAATAATATTAAACGAAGAAAGTAACTTAAATAATAAAGCTTCCCTAGTTATTATTTCTTTATGTCCTTTGGTTAGGCCTTCTTAAATTCCCCTATTAGTGATTTCTAGTAATTAACAATTATCCAAAACGCCAACAAACCAAGGGAATATTATACGCTTAATCCCGTTAACTAACCTATCGGCCTTATAAGGCAGAATAAACATTATAACTTATATTTACCCCTTTTTACAAAGTACAGTTTTTTACAAAATTCTGATTTTGTCTTAGTCCTCTTTAATTATTATTACTTTAATAAACTTATGAATAAAACCATTTGTTTATTGATTTTGTTTATAGATGTTTAATTAAAGCTATCTTAGCTACTTTAAGTACGTTTTAGTAAAGATTATTATAATAAAGGACTTATTTTTATTATTTAAAAAAACGACCCTTAAATTTGTGTTACCCTTTTACCGTATTTTAGCGCATTTAACATATTAATATTAATATGTCTAAAATACGTTGAGTCGCTAAGCTAATTATACTTAGTATAGTAAAGATATAAAACCAGCCTTTAATATTTGTCTAGTTAAAAGGCAACATAAAAAGCCTAATATAAAGGGTCTTGTCTTATTAGCTACTGTCTTATAAAGTGGAATTTGTTTTTTTAGTTAACGTTAGTTCTTATTATTTTTTATTTTTTAAAAGTAATATTTATATATTTTAAACTTAAATAAAATCAAGTTAATTAGGCTAGTCTTTTATTATTATTTAAATAAGTTAATATTAACAAACCCATCTTATTCTTAGTCTTCGGCGTTAATGCCGCTAATTCTGTCTTTGAGCGTAAGCTGGTTATAATTAAAAACAGCCTTAATATTTAAAAAAAACGAATTTATATATATTAAGTTTATTCGCCAGATACGGCGGCTTATTTTTGTACCGGAATTACGTTATAATATCATTAATTGTTTTTAAATCCCTTACTTTGGTTTAATATTTTAAGATATATTAAAGGCGTTATTAAAACGTATCTATAAATAAAGCTTTTATACAAAACTTAACTTTCTTACTTATATTTTTGAGGTATTTGTAATAGATATAGCATATTTTTGTTATTTTTGTTAATAACTTTAAAGTCATTATTTTTATAATTAGTGCCTTTTTATTGACTTTTTTTTATCCAAATGGCGGCTTTATTTAATAAACACTTACAACGGCGCCGTTTTTTCAAAGGCGGCTTCTCTATTATAGAGCCTTTTTTATTTGCTTTATTTTTAGAGTTAACAATTAGCGGCACCCGTTTATTCCTTTGGTAAAAGTTCAATAAGCTGTTAGGTGTTTAGTTTTAAAAGGTTATTACCGAGGGAGGCTTTAAGAGGGGCTCTGAGGGGGGTTCTAAAGGCATATCCTCAAGTTCGTTGATTTTAAAGGCCGGGCTTCTTAAATATAGTGGCTTGTTTATGGCTAAAGGGGGCTTTAGTTCGTAAATAAAACCAGTAGTCAATAGCCCTAGTGGGTTAATTTATATCCTGATTTATTTTTGTTTTTATGTCGTAAAAAACGATAGATTAAATATATTACTTGCCTTTTTTATATTTAATAGTATAATTTCTTTCGCGCCTTTTATCCCTTTCCTTAACGTTATAATTTAGTTATATATAGCCTTATTAACGCGTACAATCCTTTCGCCGGTTTTAACCTTCCCCATTAACTTGCGCATTTTTTATAATAATATATTAAATAAGCTCTTATTAAATGCCTTTATTAATATAGAAGTCACCTCACTTCTTTACTTCCTCTCAAGCTCTTTCATTGCTTTTATGTTTTTTTTTCTTTTAGTTTAATTTAACTTTTTAACCTCATCTACTTAACCATACTTTATCTTAAATTTTAATTTAGTCTTTATTAATTTATATACCTTATTTTATATTATATATTCGTAGAATTATTCAATTAAGTCGTCTATAACATCGTACATTCCTATTAACTACTCTAAGAGCTCTTACTAGCTTTTATAACGCTTAACAGCGTCAACGATAACAACAAAACTACTAATCAAGTTTTTAATGTCTTTTAGTACTACTTCACGAGCCGTCAACGCCTTTAATTAAAGCTCGTTTTAGTAATTTATGGCTTTAACTTATAAATAAAGTTAGAATTTAGCGGCGGTATTAAAAGGTTATTTATTATTAAAAGATTAAAAAAGTAAAGTTAAAAAATTAAAAGAAATTTGAACTTTTATTAAATTAATTCTAAAATTCACTTTTAATTTTAAATTCCTTTATAAATTTACTTTTTAAATTTACTTTTTAAATTTACTTTTTAAATTTACTTTTTAAATTTACTTTTTAAATTTACTTTTTAAATTTACTTTTAATACGCCGCCTTTAAAAGTTAAATTTCACGCGCCTTTAACTTTCTTTTCTTTTAATAAATTTTTCTAAAGTTTACTTTTTTTTAACGCTTTTATTCTTTATGTATACATGTAAGTTAACAGGGCTTGTTAATTAATATTAACTTGCCTTATATAATAGCGCCTTTAATACTAATAGTTATTCTTAGGCTATTATATACTTTATTTTAATATTATAACCCTTGTAATATCCTGCCCTTTTTTAATACTATAACCCCTATAATATCCCGCCTTCTTTTTATATTATAACCCCCGTAATATCTTGTTATACTCGCTTATAGCTAAGGCCCATTTATAAGTGTTGTTTATAACTGCCGTTAATTCAATCCCCTAATAAGATCAGTCGCTGTGTCATCGTTTTTGGCTCTGCTCTTTAACGGCAAGTATATTCAGGACTATATGAGTGACTTTTATATTAGAATAATTGTGTTTATTATCTGCCTACCCCTCAATAGCTAAAAGAAATTTTATAATTGCCTTTTTACATTGCCCTTTAATAAAAATATAAAGTTCTATAACGTACCTTACGTTATTTAGTTTGGCTAAGCCTTTTTACTACCAAATAGCCTGGTTTAGAAGAAGTGTAAATATAAATTTCGCAAAGGTAATATTATAATAGCCGTTTTCCCCCTAAAACTCGTTGACGTCTTAAGGTATACTAATTACAGCGCCTAGTTTAAATGTGTATTTAATAAAAAGGGTTACCCCGCCGCCGTTACCTTAACCGCCGGCTTATTTACTATAAATCCCGCCAGCGCCTTTACTAATAGTATTGCCGCTATTATAACCGGCCCCCCCCCCTAACTCACTTATTGCCTTAAAAGATTAATTACGCTAAACGTTAACTTTATTAATATAACCCATTATTACGATAATCACTCTAACTAATCCTGCACTAACAGCTTTTACGCTTTCCCTTTTACCATTAACGCCATTTTTTTTGGTTTTACTAATAAAAACAGGCGTATTTACTATACTTCGGCTTTTTGAGTTACTACTACACCGTATAAAAAAAAGGTTTCCCAAAAAGCGTTAAAAAGTAGTAATAACGACGCCGCTAAAAAAGAGAGCCTTAGTAAAAAGCGTAAAGGTAAGGCTGTAATTGTAGGTAAAGCCACAGGCGAGGGCAAGGCCACAAGTAAGGGTGAAGCCGCAGGCAAAGGTAAAGCAAGTAAACTTATAATTATAAGTAAGGCTAAGCGTAGTGCGACTATTAAAGGCACGGTTCAAAAGGCCCCCGGTTAAAAAAAACGCTTAAGGCTTTAAATTAATATTACTTAAAGATGCCTACTTAATACGTAAGTCCTTTTACCTTTTTTACTTTTACTTTCCTTCGTTTATTTTATATTTAATAACTTTATAATTAATAAATAAGGCCTTAAAGAAGAATTACACCGTTAATTACTACTACGGCAAAAACGACCCTTTAAATAACGACGGGGAAGAAATTAATATAATATAATATAATTACTATAATAATTAAGGGTATTATACTTGTATCGAAAAGATTAAAGGGTAGTTTTATATTTAAAAAAACAACTTAAAGTATTTTATTTACGGCGTATGTTTTTAATCAAATAAGGTTAAATTAGATGTCTTTAAAGTTAACGCTTAAGCCACAGTTAATGGCGGTGACAATAGTACCTATGAGGGTAGTAACAGTTATATTCGTAGGAGTGGTAATAGCATTATAAAGGCCGAAGATTACGAGGATAACGGCGGTTATACTCGTAAAAGCAGTAGTGGCGTTATAAAGGCTGAAGATTATGAAGATAACAACAGTTATATTTATAAGGGCAGTAGTAACGTTTTAGAAACCGAAGATAATAAGGACAATAAATTTAAAGATCTTTAATTAAACGGCCAATATTCCTAAGTGTGAATTTCCGTAAAAAACCCTCTTTAATTAAAAAGGGCTTATAATTTTAAAGGCCCGGCTTTTAAAATCGGATTCACACAACGCCAGTAATATATAATACACTCCTTTTACGTATACTTTAAATACTTTAAATACTTTAAATAATAAATAAAATAAATAAAATAACTTAACTTTACCCCGAACTTTAGAATAATTAAGATATTATATTTTAAGTCAGCCTTTAAAGCCTATGCCCCCCTAAAGCATAGTCCGCCGCCTAATCCCATAAATTTAAGAGGCCTATGATTTTAGGGGCCCAGCCTCTAAATAAAGTTCGCGTAATACAAATAAAATGTAACATACCACACAAGTGAAATGTAATATATTATTAAACTATATAAAAGAAGAGATTTTATTTTAAGTTAACATTTTAAATTATAAACGTTACGTAATTAAACCTTTAAAGATATGGTTTACTTAACGATTTCGTAGGCTTAAGGTATTATATTTCTTAAATCGTTTAAAGTCAAATGGGGACTTAATAAATAGCCTAAACAGCTTTTTGACACGAAATATAATAATATATAAAAGGCCAATAATACACTCTTTTTTTATAAAGTTAATTACTGCCTTATTAAGAGACATTCTTTGACTTTTATATATAGTCACAACGTACGCGATTTAGAGAAGGAATTACGTTTAATTATAGGCGCCGCCTCGTAATAAAAACGAGTAATAAGTTAAAAACACCGGGATATAGCCAGTGTCTTTGTAAGTCAGGCCAGTATAGCCTTTTTAATGAACTAGTACTCCTTTAATATAGTTTATATAAAGGTTTACGCCGGCTTCTTAAAACAAGTCCTTTACTGCCCTTATCGTATTGTTTATAAGGCCTTTTACAATCTAGTTATTATTCGTTGACATTATATATACCTTAATATTAAAAATAAACTTGTTTATTAAGCCTTCGGCTTTATTTAATATGGTATTACGCGCTTTTAGCCCTTTATTTATAATTAAACATTCTTTAAGTAAAACACCGAATGCCTTAAGTTAGTCGTGGTTATATAAGCATACTTTTTTTAATATAATAAATGTAAATAATACTTTTAAAGGCGTTTAACTCTTAAGGAGAAAGGTTTATTTAAATATAAATATATAAAAGCCTCTAACCCTCGCGGCTGAGATTTTACGTTTAAAGCTTTAAAAGTAACTGGTGAAAACTAACTATAACGGCGTCTTTTCCTAATTAGCGCATAATCTACTCAAAGTGAAACGTATTCTTGAAGAAGTAATAAAGAGCCTACCTTACCTTTGCTTTTATTAAAATTACAGTGTTTTTATATAAGGCAACGCCGATAATAAAAAAGAACTAAAAAAAATCTTTATATAGCCACAAACTTATTCCCTTAAATAAGAAGTTAACGTTAAGTTTTACTTATTAACAGCGGCGTTTAATTATGGCTAGGACTTTTAAGTTAAATATGGATTTTTCGTTTATAAAAATATAATAAACGTCTTTAAATTTGGCCTAAATATACTTTAGGGTACTAAGGGAATTATTTATCGCCTTACCTTTGATAAAAATCTTAAAAAGACTATAAAGAATACTTCTGTATATTTTATACGTAGTAACCCCCGTTAGGACGGCTTTGAGTATAAGGTTATTTTTACCCGCGGCTATAATTATTGTTTAAAACTTAAGGCTAGTTGTTTTAATAATAAAGGTTTTGCCAGTTCTTGCCTTATCATCGAGCTAATCGAGCATTTGAGGGGGTTCGCCTTTTGTGAGGATAGCCGCAAAGTGATTTATAAACTTAGTATAAAATCTGACTTATTTACTATTTAAACGCACGATATTGTAGTCGTTGTTAATAGTAATTGTTAAATTATTAAACTACGCTTTTGCTTTTTTTGCTTTAAGCTAATCTTTATATATATTATGTTTTTTAACGTGATTAAGCCAGTCCTTTTTTTAAATCTATAAGCCAGCGCCTTAAGTCGTTAAGATTAATTATAGTGGCTTTATTATTATAAAGATTATAGCGAGTGTATTGTTTTTAATTAATAAGCGCCTTAAAAGTTTAAGACAACGTTGGCTTAAACTTATTATCTTTTTTAATGTTATTAAGAAAGTCCGGGGAATTATAGTAGTCGCGATTTAGGTAATAATAAAACTCTAGGCATATATTATAGGCTTAACTAAAAGTGCTGTAATTTTTATTATATATTATAAGAAGCTCTTTAACGGCTTTATGAGGATAGTGGAACATAAGCTTAACCTGATAATAATCTTTATATTTGTTAAAAACGGCAGAGTTCTTATAAGTTAAAAAATAATTAATTATTATAGGCTTTTTATTGTGTACCAGGGGACTAATCAGAGATTAATAGGTGACAGCTTTAATGTTACTTAACTTTAATATAATATTATTAAAAGTGGTAATATTAAAAGTAGTAATATTATTAGGGGACTAATCAAAGATTAATAAGTGATAGTTTTAATGTTACTTAACTTTAATATAATCTTATTAAAAGTAATATTATAATTAATATTAATATTATAATAATAAGTATAATAATAAGTACTTTTTTATTTTTAATGCTCCGCAGACCCTCCTCCGGGGGTTCTGCGAGGCCTTTATATTAATTATAATTATATTGACTTAAAGAAAAGTTTATTTTTAAAAGTATTAAACTATTAAACTATTAAACTATTAAACTATTAAACTATTAAACTATTAAACTATTAAACTATTAAACTATTAAACTATTAAACTATTAAACTATTAAACTATTAAACTATTAAACTATTAAACTATTAAACTATTAAACTATTAAACTATTAAACTATTAAATTATTAAATTTCATAAATAATTTAATAAGTACTTTATTTAATAGTATATTTGATAATTTAATAGTTAGTTTATTTTATAGTTTACTTACTAATGTAATAAATAATATTATACATATATTAATTAATCTTTAAATTAATTTTACATAAAAGAAATCATTAAGGTAAATTTTTAATATTTACTTTTAATTATATATTAATCTTAATATTTAAATTATAATAATAATATTTTCATTTTTAAATATGTTCTTTTTATTTTAATAAGGTTTATTAATAATATTTCTTATGAATAGCCGTTTATTAGCTTATATGTTAAAATAAAATGAAAATTGGTTTAATTTTAACTTTTTGATTAATTAATTATATGATATTATTTTAATAATTAATACCCTTATAATTATAATAATAATTATAAATCTAAAAAAGCCATATTAATAAGCTAATTAAGCTGGTTTTAAAACAGGTCTTATTTGGTATTTTAATTAAAAACTCATAGTAATGCACAACTTTTAAATAGAATTTCTTTAGAAATATCTTTTTAATAATTAATATTCTTATAAGTATAATAATTATTATAAATTTAAAAAGGCCATTTTAATAAGCTAATTAAGCTGATTCTAAAACAGGTCTTATTTTATATTTGAGTTAAAAACTCATAATATTACATAATATTTAAATAATTCCCCTTTAAAAGTGGGGCTTTTTAAACTTCCGGCACTCCCACACTCCCGCATTCTTAAAGTTTTGTTGTATATCGTACAATTAACACCACTTTTTATTATTATAACCTCTTTTATAAGTCACGTTTTAATCATAAAGCAGTCAAAGCTTGGTTCACGTATTAATGACTAATTAGAGGAGGGTAAAAATTAACAGATTTTTTCACTACTGGGAAAATCAAGCTGGTGTAGAGATTTCCGCGTGATTGTAGATGCCTAAGGCTCCTAAATTTAAGAAAACGTAGAGACAGCTAAAGCTGTCAATAAAGCCTTTACACTTAAAGACTTAATAGTTGAAATGTTATAGCCAATCTAAAAAAACAACATTACACAAGCTTTTTCTACCTTTAAGATTAATAACGTAATCTTAATATTTTTAAATTAGTAATTAAAAGACTTTTATATTATTGGCCTTAATAGTTACGTTAAAGCTGATATCTTTGTTTAAGCGGTAGTCGTAATTTATAAAAACCCGGTTTAATTCTCATTATAAAAGGCCGAAAATGACATGGCAAATTTCTTGTATAAACCAGTCCTTTTTATTAATTAACTTATTTAATATTTTTATAATAAAAGAGAAAACTGGAAAAGCGGAATTAATATGTTCCTCGATTTAAGAAAAAAGTTCTTTATATATAAGTGAAGATTTCTTGGCTTTTAAATAATATTTGCCATAATATTTAAGTAAGTTATGTAAACTCGTGGACGGTTGTATGTCTATATTTACTATTTACCCTAAAACAAGTAATAAGTAAAAGGGGTTAGTATTTTTTGGCGTTCCGTTAGGGCTTAAACTAATAGCGCTTGAGATTTATCTTATTATTATACGACGTTTTAACGGCTAAAGGACAAGAATAATAAAATCGGTATATTATAACTTTGGTTTATTTATTTATATAAAAGTAATAAGCGTAATTGTACTACCGGTAAACTTAAAATCAATTAACGAAAACTATAAGTTGATTTTTAGTATTTTTGACTTAGTGAAACAAGAGAAATAATAAGTATTAAACATTAGGGTGACGTACTAAAGCAAGATTTTATATTATAACTTTGTTTTTCTAAAAGTCGATGAATTCAGTTATTTCTTTTAAAGTTTAAAACAATATTTTTAGGCCGCCTTTAGACTAAAAAATACCGTGTATATATTTATTATTGTGATTTTGCCACTTTTATTAGAACTAATAGTCGTTGTAAGGGAAGAAATACTTAATGATTTTTTTAAGGAAAGCTTTAAAATGAAAGTAAATATAATTAACGATAATATAAAGATAGTCTTAAACGTTTTTCTATGTAATATTGCCTTTTTGAGTATTATAACGGCTTTTTATTCTTTATATTATGGTATATGCCATTATAAGTCGTCCCATTATATATCTATAACGCTAAATGTTTTAAAGTTGGCCAAGTCGTCCTTATGAAATTTAACTAGTGTTTTAAGGTTATAGTTACGCTTTTTTTAATATAGTCTGGTTTTAGGAATGTTTTACCTTTAATATATAATATGTGGTAAAAGGGGAAAGTCCTCATTTAGTTATGTTTAAAGCGTTAGTAGGTTTAATTCAGTAACGTTAACGTTTGATTTAATGAAAAATCGCGCTTTGTTAATTAACTTAAAACATATAAGAAAGTTAAAAATAAAGAAACGAAGTCATAGATAAATGTTAAATTAACCGTCTTTGTATTTTAAGAGGTATTGGCTGTATTTAATTAAAGTAACTGCGCAAAGTCAAAGGCTAGTTAAGTTACCAGCGCCGTTAAGAAAAAGGGTAGGAAAAGTTATGAAAAAAATGCGATTATTTTGTTTAAATTCGGAAATAGGGGTTGATTAATAGCCAGGAGTATTAGCAATAATTTTTCCACTTGTTTTTATAACCTCCGTTAAAAGTTTGTCTATTTCAATAATGTCTTTTTCGATTAAAGGGACTATAGATTCTTTTAAGGGGGGGGTAGAAGTACCTTCATTTACTTTGGTATTAGCGTTTTTAACAAAATTATTACTTGTATTGTCGACATTTAGTAAAATCTCTTTTTTAACAATAAAAAAAAAGTGAAAAAAATCGGCTTTATTTAGTTTAAAGAGTAAAAAATCTAATACGCCTTTATTAATGTTAATATAGCGGAAATCTAGGTAGTAAGATTTGAAATATCTAAGTTATTAAGTAATAACCCATTTTTATATATTAAAGTCCCCTTGAAATTACCATATAATTTAGGCATTCTTCTTATTACCTTTAAGCTTTAAAATAATTATATTTATATCTTTAAAAAGGAAGGGTAAACGATTAAAAAACCTAATATTATTTTAAGTAAAACAAACACAGTAACTAGTGTATTTATATTAATAACCGTGATGTCTTTTAATAATTATATAAACGTAGACTAATACGATTATTATCTTTTTAAGTTAAAAAAGTACAGGGAATCATATAAATACTAGCCTTAAGTCCATCTCGTTTTTAGCCCTTATTAAAAACGGCCTTTTTAAGTGAGTTTTGTCTTGATTTTAACATTAATAATATACCATTATACCGTTAATATCTTTTAAACATATGTTAAATTACCTCTTGTTATAATAGTTATAAATTGTCATTTCTTCTTATAATACCCTCGTATAGAATCGACGGATTTTTAACTAGTCTTTATTTGATATAACTTCCTTTAGCATTGGCTAAGTTTAGGGGATTTCACCCCCTTAATTTAACCAAAGAATTAATGTCGTAGGGTAAAGTAAAAAAGGTAATAGGGCGTTTTGCCGGGTGAACCTTGTATTTTTAAGTACTTAAGCAACGGTTCTTTCGGCGTTTTTAATGGTTAGTGACTTTTGGCTATTATCCTACCGAATATGAATAAACTCAGAATTAATAGAAGAAAAAAAGGGGTCGTTGTTTGGAGTCAAAGAAAAAGAGCGCATTTGAGAGGTAAGTAAAGGTATAAGTATAGTGGTGTTTGTAAAACACGATGGCTTCTTACGAATTAACAGTTAATATACAAGTAAAATAACTTAAATGTTTATTCTATTCTTTTACAATATAAATAATAATTCCTGCCTTTATGTTAAGAGCACCACTTATACTTTACTTTTTTTATAAACCTCTTATTCTTTAAATGTGTCTTATATATTCAGAGTTAAGAGCTATAGTCGGGTATACCGTAAAAATGTAAAAAGTATAAGAAATAAGTCGTAGTTTAACGGTAACAGTTAAGTAAAAAGGGAGAGTCAAAATAGAAAAAACACGTCGTTGTTTTTACTTAAAATTATAGTTAATTTAAAAATAAACAATTGACGTAGTCATTAAAACGGAGAGGAGATATTATTAAGTAAAGGTTTAGTACCGGTGTACTTTCAGGGGCTTTTGTGAAAAGGGGTAATATTAATTAATGAGGAATTAGTAAGAGTAAATAAAAGTAAAGTAAACGCGTACTTTCAGGGACTTTTATATAAAGGGGTAATAGAGTCTATATTTCGCGGGGTTAAAAGCTAGGAATTTATAGACTTTACTTTATATTAAAACATAACAAACTTTTGGTAAATAAAACATATTTTAAAAAGTTTACTATTCTTTTAAAAAAAAACTTATCAGTTATAATTCGCCCTTAAAAGGGCACTTTACGTTATGGTAAATTATAGTAATAGTAAAAGGAGGCATCATAAAATAACAACTAATAATTAATATATTAAGTTATTATTAAGGCTTAAGTAAAACTTAAGTATTAATGCCTAGAATAGTTACGGGGTTATAAGTCATGACGTAATTAAAGCTCAGTTTACGTATTTATGACTAATTATAAAAAGGCAAGAATCAAGAAAAAAATTATTATTAGGAAAATAAAACTAGTATAGAGATTTCTACGTGACTACACAAATACCTAAGGCTTCTAAAATTCAAGAAAACGTAAAGACAGCTAAAGCTGTCAATAATAAAGTTATAAAAATATTAATTATTAAAAGAATATTTTAGATTTTTTATTATTTAAAAGTTATGTATCACTATGAGTTTTTAAGTAAAATATAAAATAAGACCTGTTTTGAAATCAACTTAATTAGTTTATTAAAATGGCTTTTTCAAATTTATGATTATTAATAAAGTTATAAAGATATTAATTATTAAAAATATATTTTAAGGCTTTTATTATTTAAAAGTCGTGTATCACTATGAGTTTTTAAGTAAAATATAAAATAAGACCTGTTTTAAAATTAGCTTAATTAGCTTATTAAAATGGCTTTTTCAAATTTATGATTACTAATAAAGTTTTAAAAATATTAATTATTAAAAGAATATTTTAGATTTATTATTATTTAAAAGTCGTGCATTATTATAAGTTTTTTTAAGTAAAATATAAATTAAGACCTGTTTCAACATCAATACTTATAATATTACTACTTTTAATATTACCACTTTTAATAATATTATATTAAAATTAAGTAATATTAAAGCTGTCACCTATTAATCTCTGATTGGTCCCCTAGTATTAAGTAGTCCTTTTTTAAATTTATGAATAAATGTGGAAAGTCGAGAATTAATAGTTTAATAAAGCCATTTTAAAGGCGGGTTTAAAGGTAATTTTATAATTATATTAAAATTAACGGCTTTGGCTCTTACACGGCGGTACTCATCTTAAACCACTAATTAATCGCGTTAATTAACGTCTTTTTAATGTGACAAATTAACGATAAACTTAATATATATTAATAAAAAATATAACGTGTTTTTTAAAACAAAGTTTTTTTAATATGTTTTTTAATTATAAGAGTTTATTATTTCTTTTAAAATAGTTTTATTTAAAGTTATAATGTTCTAAGAATTTCCGATTAATTAATACTTTAGAATTCTTTAAGTTAATGATTAAAAAGAGGAAATTGACTTAATGTTAATTAATAGTTAAAGTAAAAAGTATAACGTACTTAATGGCGCCACCCTTCTTTCCGTTATAACTTATAAAGACAATAAACTTAAGTAAAGTAAAAAAGTAGATTTTAAAGAGTTTTAAAGTTAATAAATTATTAAAGTCTTAATAATATTAAAACTATTTATTTTACTATTAATATATATAACCAATTTAATATACGATTTATTTATTTTTAATTTAATATTAATTAAAAATTATCGTCTTTTAATAAAAACACAAAAATTGGTATTTAAATCTTTTTATAAATCAAGGCTTTTATTATAATAAAAGGCTTTTTTATGGTTTAAGAGTTTTTAACAAATCGTTAAAATTTATGTTTTTACTTTTAATCTTTATAATATTATAATTCATTTCTTTTGTCTTTTTTAACTTAAAACAATTATTAGCCTGATAATTAATCTTACAGTAATTAAAGCAAAAGGTATTAGTAGGAATGGCATTTATAAGTTATATAAAAGTTAAGACAATTAAAAGAAAAAAACGGGAACTCTTTTTAATTAAATGTTTTAGCGTTAGTTCTTTTTCTTAAAAATGTTCTTTATATAACTTTTATAAATGTTAATGTTTTTAAAAGGTTAAAAAAGTAGTAGTTTAATGAAAGAGACGTTTTTATGATAATGTTTTTAAATTCTTTATTTATAATAACTAAGAATTTATTAAAAATAATATAATTATTATTTATTTTATATTTTTTAATATAAAAGTCACGTTTAAAGGAAAAGGAGACCTTTTTATATACGTCTTTAAATTAATGGAAACATGTAATTTTACTAGTAATAACGTAATTAATGAACTTAATATAGAATTTATTATATGTTATAAATCTTATAATAAAGTGATTATATTTTACCTTTATAACTTATATTTAATTATAATTTATTATATGTTATAAATCTTATAATAACGTGATTATATTTTACCTTTATAATTTATATTTAATTATAATTAAAAATCCTTAATTTAAAGCTTTAAAAACATTAATTGTATTATTAAATATACTTACGAATTCAAGGTTTATATATTAAAGAATAATTATCTTAATTTCTTTATTTATACACTTAAAATAAGCCTTGACTTAAGAGTTATTAGTTTTGAAGTTTTTTAAATACTCTTTAATAAAGAGTTTTATATTTATTTTTTATATATTATATTTAATTTCACTATTATAATTAAAAAATGGAATATAAAAGTCCTTGACTTTGTTAACCTTTATAATAAAAATATTAAAGTCTAGTCGAGGAAGGTAATAGTCAAGAGATAATTAAAGGTCTACGGTGAGAACTCGAGTAATAGAGTGTTGTGTTATGTCAATATCGGCCGATCTAACACATCCATTTTAAAGAGTTTTATTAAAAACAACTATTATTTAAATTATCTCTTATATATATGCCTTTTAAGCATTAGTGAAGTTAGTGTCTGTCATTAAGGCAAGTTTTAAAGAAGTGTCATAAAAGGTATTAATTTTAAAAACTAAAACCGGTTTTTCCTTAAACTTAATTAAAAGTTAAAGTAAATCGTCTTTTAAAAGCGGTACGTTTTTAAGAGAAAGTGTGTTAATAGTAGTAGTAAAGCCAAGTTATATAAGGACTGAGGTCCTACATGTGCTTTATTAAAGAAGTATATATAAGTGTTATTTTTATTTTATTTTTTATATATAATAAACGTGTTAATAAGTAAAAGAGGTATTAATTTAAAAAGACGAAGTTAACGGGGGTTTTTAGCTTTCCTTAGGGCAATTATTCTCGAAAATAAAGTAAAAGGCACTTATTTACATAGGCAAGTGGAAATAATATTATAGTCATATAAAACAACAATGCTCTTTTTGAAGGTAAAATATAATGTTTTATAATAAAATAAAAGTTGATTTTTATTATATATTATATATAACTTTAAAGTAATATGAGAAATAACACTATTTTAAGAGAAAACATTAAAGAAGAAGTTTTTTTATATTTAAACTTAAAGTTACACTTAATATTTAGAAAAAAGGATAAAGAATAAAATAATACATTTAATATAATAAGTTAAGGCCTTATATATCCTTTTTTTAAAGCAATTTATTTATTTAGCGGCTGTTCTTTTATTTAAGGCTATAAGTTATATCGTTTCCCCTTTATCACTTAAAAACCTGTCCTTTAAAATGGCCTGTAAAATAGCCTGTGTAAATGGCATATCACGTGATGACTTATACTATTAAAGTGGCCCATAAAGTGGCCTATGCAAATAGCCTGTAAAGTGAACCATAACAATAATAAGCTTTTCCATTTTATGGGTTTCTTTTTTAAAATAATAATTAACGTTAAATTAAATTACTTAATTTATAATAAAAAGCTTTTAATTATATTCTAATCCTTTAAACAATATATACTAAAACTATTAAAAGCATAAAAAATACATATATACACTAATTATAAGGTATTGAAGCATTTTATGTCAATAAAGAATCTTATTATTAAACAGGTTTAATGGGCCAAATTCTTTCTTAACTTCTATTTTATAATTATATATTATATAAGCATTATAAATACTTTAACTAACACATTACTATAAAAAGATTAAGACCCCTTTCTAATAAAAGCCAAAAAGCGAGCACTAAAAAATCAATAAATGATCCTAAATGATAAGATTAGTTAATAAGTCCTTAATAATATACAACATATAAAGTTGTTACCCATTAAAAAACCAGAGTTTGAGTTCTTAGTAAAAGAGCCTTTTAACCTTATTTTAACAGTAACATATAATATTAAAGGTTATAATATTATTAATTAAGTTATTACCATAAATAAAACCTCTTTAGACCTTGAGCCCCTTAAAAAAAGCGAAGGAGTATAGTTTAAATTATGAGCTTTAATAAAATAAGCTCTTTTTTTAAGGACGACTTAAAGTATTAATAAAACCTCCCGAGTTATGCATTTTTTAATT
Organism: Helotiales sp. F229; assembly: GCA_002554605.1. NCBI lineage: Eukaryota > Fungi > Ascomycota > Leotiomycetes > Helotiales > Helotiales sp. F229. Next base: position 2,866,533 of record MXAW01000010.1, read on the forward strand.
TGCCATATATATATATAACTTTAAATAACACATACTAAGATTATTAAAGTCAAACTATTACTTAGCCGCAAATATTATTAAATTGGAATTAATAATGATATTATATAATATATTATTAATTATAATTGAACTAAAATAAAGGCTTATAGAAATAAAACCTTTGGCTTATTGCATTATTTGTTTATTTTTATAAGACTATATTAACATTTGCTAATGGATTTTATGAAATTACCTTAAAATGAAAATGGCTTTGATTTTATGTTTATAATTATAGATCAATTCATAAAGAAATCCCTCTTTATCTTTTATTATAAGACTATTATTATTAAAGGTATGGCTAACCTTTTTTTAATTTATTAAAGCCAATATTTTAAAATGCCTAATTTGATTATTTTAAATAAGGGCCTTTAATTCATTTTAACTTCTTAAAACGAATATTACCGCATTTTAAGTATAAAAGTAAAGCTTATTATAACTTATAACTTAAATATGAATAAATAAATAAAAATTATAAATTAATATATTAAGCAATAATTTTAGCCATTTTACATGTATTACTAAAATAATTAAAGTTCCCTTTTATTAATTATGGATATTACCCAACTTATATTATTACATAAATTTTTAAAAAAACATAATATTATTTTAAATCTTAAACAACTATAAATCAAAAACCTTATATAATATGTATAATTTCGAACCTTTAAAATCGGCAATAAAAAACTTGAATAAAAACAACACTATAAAGATTACTTTAAAAATAAAACAAAATTTTTAATTTATATAATTTTTAATTTAAGTATAATAAAACAAGATAAAGCAATTAATAGACTAAACCCATTACAGGATTAATAAAAATATAAAAAATATAATATTAATCTTTATAATTAATTGGAAAATAGACAAGCCTTTATAAAAGCTTTTAAACAAATAATAAAAATTAATTAAAATATTAATAAAAATTAGAAAAAGTTAGAAAATTGACCTTGTTTTTTATTCCTACTTTTTATAAAGGTATATTAATAATTCTTTTTTAAGACAAATATAATCTATATTAGCACTAATATAACTCATTTTAAAGTAAAACAAATAAAAAATCAAGACAATATTAGGCTTTAAACTAATAAGTAATACTCTTAAATACCAAATCAAGTGAATAAGCGCATATAATGATTTAAAATAACACCTATGTTTAAACGTAATAATAACACTACACTTGTTAAAGGCATTTCACTTTAAGTATTAAAATGTAAAAAACATTTAAAAGCTTTATTTTGATAATTAAAGGCCTATAACGCTAAAATCAACAATTACAACAACTTGGAAAACAATAAACCTATGATATTAATTGTAAGAACACAGTTTTTAAAAAAAGGGGGGAATATTACGTTTCATTTTATAACCCATTTTACAAGCCACTTTAAATTATAACCTATCACGTAATAAGCCATTTTACTAAGCCACTTTGCGGGTTATTTTAAAAGACAGGTTATTAAGTGATAAAAGGGAAAGTGGTATGACTTATAACTTTAAGTAAAGGATAACCACTGAATAAGTTAACCACTTTTAAGGGAGGATATATAAGGCCTTCGCTTATTATATTAAATGTACTCCTTTACTCCTCATTTTTTTTATTAAACATAACCTTAAGTTTAAATATAAAAAAAGCTTCTTTTCTAATGTCTTCTCTTAGAGTAGTATTGTTTCTTATATCACCCTAAGGTCAACCGTAACAGTTATAATACAGCAACTTTACTATAACATTAAATAAACTAAAACTTAATCCTTTAGCGAAAGAGCCGTGTATTTTCATAAACTTTAATAAAATAGTCTTTATAACGTTTTACATTAATAATATTTAAGTTTTATATTATGCCTTAAATAATAATAATAAATAATAAATCATTAAAAGGTTACATATAGCTTACGAACTTATAATACTAAGAAATATAGAATGGTTTTTAAGGGTGCGTATAATTAAAGATTGGTTCATAAAAACGGTGTTTTTAATATACGATACTTACATAGAAAAAGTGGCTTAAAAATTCAATATGATAAATAAGAAGTGTCTAAGCGCGCTCTTGCTAAATTATAATTTAGTCGAAATTTTTAGAATTATTATATTAAAGCAGATTAAAAAGTATTAAAAGAAAATTAAATTAGTTTCATATATAGCCATTATATTACGGCCAAATATTACTTTTATGGCTTTTTAGCTATTATATTTTTTAATAAACCCAAGCGCCTAATATATAAAAGCAATCAAATGAATTATTAAATACTTGTTTAGATTACGCTTTTTAGTAATAGTTTATTAAGGTGAAAATTAAGAGATATATTTATTAATAGCCTTAAATGCCTTATTAATAAATAACGAAGAATTAAAACGCTTTTCCTAGGGTTTTATTATAATATTATTCAAAGGTGTGATTATTTGGAAGGCCTTAAGATAAAACATTATGATTACTTTAACAATAAAAGCGGAGTTATTAAGGGTAATAAAGACGGCAAAAAAAGTAATGGCGTTTCAGCGCTTTTTTAAAAAACTAACACTTAATGTGAGAACTTTGTAGAACATATTTTATGATAATTAATAAACGATTTAATTAACAATTGAAAAAATTAACGTATTTTAATAAAGCTAAAACATATTAATATATAAAACATGTGGCTATACTAAAAGCATAAAAAGGAAAGTTTTTAAGTAATATATTTCCCCATTAATAATATGCTAATAAATGGCTTAATAAGAAACTTACTCTAATAAAAGTTTAAGATACTTATAGTTCTTTTAAACCTTTAACACGTTTGAGTTATTATTAAAAAGCTTATTTAAGTTAAAAGTGCTAAGGCATATTGATATTTATATTTAATATATTTTATATGTTATTTTAAATTAAAGCTGTAAAAAGGCAACAAGTATAAAAGGGAATTATGTGAATTTCAAGGACTTGATTTTAAGCTATTATTTTGGGGTTATAAAGCCGCTTTAATATACCCGCAGTTTTATAATAACACAAGAATAACATTCCTAAGTTATGATTTTAGGATTATAAAGCCACTTAAATTAACGGGGTAACGTTCTTAAGCTGCGATTTTAGGATTATAAAGCCGCTTAATTATTAGGGTAACGTTTTTAAATTGTGATTTATAAATTATAAAGCCATTTTTACTTATAAAGGTAAAAGTAAGAGGTTTATTAATCGTTAAGCGGCGTTAGTTAAAATGTTAATTTCCGTTAAAGTAAAAGTGTAAGCAGTAGTACGCGCTGTGATAACGGCAATTAAAGGTCTATTGGTACTAATAGTAGTAATTATATTAATATTACCACTTACCCTAGCGCTAAAAACAAGGCGGGGGGCACGGCGGTCTTTTAGTAAAAAGAGGCTGTATTATGTTAATCGTTGTCTTAAAACAATAAAAATAATAATTATAAAACAATACACTAAAGATAAAGTCATCCTTTTTTTAACCTTTTTAATCTCCTTTTCTAAAGTAGCCTTAATAATAGCCCAATGGGTGATAAGGGCTTATAACTGGTTAGTAAAAGCTTTAAACATTGCTTTTAAACAATATTTAATATTATACAAAATAATATATATACGTAAGAGCTTTTTAACATCGACTTTATTATTAAATAAACGGTAAAAAAAAGCGGCAGTAGCCTAGGGCGCGGTAGTATAATTAGTTTTGTTGTTTTTATTATAATAAAAACATCGTATTAATAACGCTTTATTATAATAAAGGTTATTTAACACGTTACACATGCCATTGCAAATGTAATAGAAGTACGGCATAATATAAGTTTCCCCGGCTATGGCATGACGCCAAGGGGTTAATAAGGGTAGGAGGGGTAAGTAAAGGGAAGGGGTAATAGCCCAAAAGGCGTTAGCCAATTATATTATGTATATTAATATAATGATTTTAGACTTTTAAACGTTTAAAACTTACTATTTTTTTAATGCCTTAAGGGCAGTAATAGGGGCGCGTTTTTTAATACAAGCCATTTTTAATAATATAATTGCTAAGAACGTAAATTCTTAACACAAAAGCTTTAATATAACTTTACTTGTTTATTTTTATTGTTTTAATAATAACTAATTATATTATAGTTGTTCTTAATTATATGGCGGTTTATATTTACACCATTATATTATATAAGCTATATTCTAAGCATTTTTATTGCTTTTATGATTATTCTCAGCTAAAGGGGTGTGTTGTATAAAATAGGGGTCAATTGGCTAATAACACTAATAAAGCCTCATGGCGTTACAGCTAATCAAGGCTATTTATGTAATTAGATCTTTGGAGCTCCCTCTTAAAGGGAGCTCTATTATACTCCTTTATAATTCAAGACTTTCACACTTCCTAAAGCTCCTCCCCTACGGTGCTCGACAGAACTTCATTCTCTTATTTAAGTAATATATACTTCCGTTAATAACATAAAATCAGTGACAATTTAGATTTGATTTAAAGGCCTTTCTAACCTATGATCCCGGTGTTATACGGAAAGTGGAGCAAGTCTTTTTAGGTGTGAGAGATCTTTACGATCATTGGAAGTGAGAAGTGTGTGAGTGTGTTAAAATGAATTAAATTAAGTGTTTTTTTTAAATAGGGTTACGAATTGAAGATATATATATATATATATATATATAATGCTTATGTAAGCATACATTGGATTTTATTAAATATGTTGTTATAATAATGGAGCTTATTACGCGATACACCCTTATTGTAAAATGTTGTTTACATGATTAAGAGCTTGTTATTTTTAATGCATAATATGCGATTATAACTAAAAAGGACAATTATACTAGTTATATACCTTGAATTATAATATATTTATTATAAATTATGTAAATGATTGCGTATAGGCGTTGTGTAAATAAATAAAAAAGGAAATATATGGGTATATAGTTAATGTACGTGATAAGATTGCATGATATAAATAATTATTACGTTTAATATAAATATGATATTTAGTGATGAGCATAAGGTATAATAAATGAAAGTAAATAATAAATATGTAATTAAAGCGTATTAAATTAATATGTTAAAATATATAAAAGATATGCAATTATAAGTTTAATATAAAAAAAGTGAAGGATTATGCATTATTATTGTTTTATTTAATTTTAAGTATTTGGTTTAAATTTAAAATAATAAGGCTTTGCGCAGGTGCTCCTATTGTTAAAGTAAGATTGGATTTATACGATTAATGCTATGATTAGGTGATTTGAGAATTGAATAATTGCTTTAGATTGAGTTTATGGAAAATAAAAATGAATTATATTTATTTATTAGTTAAGTAAAATTTACTTTAAGTAAAATTTACTTTATGCTTTGTTGTACGTTATTTGTTAATTAATGTGTTATTAAGTAGCCCAAGTGCATTAGCCAATAATTAAGTGATCACGCTCATTAAGCTGATAACCATAAAAAAGTATTTGCCTTAATAAATAATAACCTTTTTTAATATTAATATTACACATATTTGCGCTTATGCTTTTTTTTGCCTTTTATATATATACATCATTTAAATAATCTTTATTATTAAAATGCTTTTTAAGTCAATCAAAAAAATAAGCAATAAGTATCATAAGCTTTATATTAGCTAGGTAAGTATCCCGTTTTCTTTTTACCCTTATTATGTGTTTTATGTATTGTGTTTTTTTTAGCTTTGAGTATTAGGTTAATTAATAATATGATTATAAATAAATATCTTTTAAAAATAAGCTTGCTTAAATATTTTATTTTATGTTATTTTTTGTACAATAGGTTGTGCGTTTAGATTCCTTTTTTTAAATTAAAAGATTCTTTTTATTTAAACTTTAATAATATTCCGCTTATTCCATTTGTTTATTATTGTTTTGCATTTAATAGTAAATCTAATATAATTTTTCTTTTTACTTATATGCCCTTTCTTATTTAAGCTTTTGTTCCTCATAAACGTTTTATGTTCTCTTATCCTATTCTCCTTTTTCCTGCTTTTGCCTCGTTTTTTGCTTAGGTTATTATTTTATAAACTCCTATAAATAAAAATAAAACTTATACAATAATTAATAATAATAATGCCTATATATTTATTAAAAAAAATTTATAACATTTAAGTAATAAAAGCTTAAGTTAAAAGCGTTTAATCGTGTTTTTATTATTTATTTTAAATATACTTTCACATTCTTAAAAATTTCTTTGTAAATTTTACACTTTTTTAAAGCATAGTTTAAAATTTAAGGCCTTATTTATTAAGCGTAAGCGTGGTATGTATTTTTTAATTATGTTTTATGCTTCTTTTTATTATATAATTATAAATAAATGTTAATATATGCTTGTAGGTTAATAATTTATTAACCTTTATTTTTTATATGTCCGCTTTATAGTATATGGCTGTGGTAATAAGGGTAAATGCTTTGTTAATACTTTTTTTGCTGGTTTGCGTTGTTATAATTGTATTTTTGGGCATATTTGTTATGTTGCTTTTTTTTAGATTTTTTATTATAGCGTTTAATTAATTTTCCTTTTAAAAGCTAAAAACAACTTTTCTTCTTTAGTGAGCTTTTTTGAAATTTTGTGAGTATTTCATTAATATTATATAAAATATTTACATAGTTCGTATGATTTTTAAGACCTTATTAAAAGAAGGTGAATTAAATGATAAAAATAGGGAAGAAAAAAAAGAAAAAAATAAAGAGATTGAGATTTTACTAATTAAGTCTTATTGTTTTGGTTTTAGGCGTGAAAAGAAGGATGAGGATAATGATGATACTATTAGTAGAGCTAGTACTGTTATTAGGAGGATTTTTTAAAGGAATTAATTATTAGCGGATTTGTTAAAAAGGATTGTAAGGGCCTTGCGATTTTGAGTAAGCTATATGTTTTAAATATTTCTATGGCATAATTTAATAACAATCATTTTGTTATTATTTATTATAAGTTTGATTGTTTATTAATTGTTATAAAAGATTTCTTAAATTTTGCCGATATTTAAAAATAGATTTTTAAAAAATTATTAAAGCGCTATGGCTTTTTTTCTCATATACTCAAAAGATAGCAATTTTACTTTTATTATAAAAATTATATTTGTGGATTATTGAAATGCTTTTTAAATCATTGGACTATTAAACATCAAAATCACATATTTTTGTAATAATTATTTTGTTTTAAAATTATTTATAAATAAAGCATTAAAAATAATGAACATAGCTTATATTTAATTATCTTTAAACATAATTCTTAAAAAACGCGTTTTAAATAAGTAACAGATGAACTAATGTATAGCTATAAAATGCTTTGGTTTAGGGTTTATAATAAATTATAAGAGTAGGGCTATAATATATGCGATGTTTAGTTGTATAATAATCGTTATATATAATATAAATTTAACTTTTTTTAATATACTTTAATAATTTTTTTAATGTTTAATTATTGGATTTTATAAGCTTAATTTAAAATAGCGGGGTTGTGAGATATTTCCCATTTGTTTGCTCAAATTTATGAGTAATCTTTTTAATATATTAGTTATAAACAAGGGAAATAATTTTACACTTTTGATCACGTATTATTTTGATCTTTAAGAATTGTTTAATATTTCTAAAATCATATATATTATATACTTAATTAAGCTTTTTAATAAGTTCTTCACTAAGCTTTATATTATCTTAATAAAAAATATTTAAATATTATTAATATAAAATAATATTAAAATTTTGTGCTTAAAGTCCGTGAATATGTAAGGCTTTTTAAAGCAAGGAAATGACCTTAGACTTGTCAAAGTCTTGCTGACGTGCTTGTATTAGAAGTAGGGGGAATTGCACATTTTGTAGAATGTATAATTAACCTGCAGTACCTTTTTTAGCTCTTAAAATTCGGGAAGGAATTTATAATATACTATTTCCCCGTTTATATTTTAAAGAGCGTTAATGAATATATTGATTATATTAAAACACTTAACTTTTAAATTGAATTTAGCTGTGAGCGTTATGGTTATTTTAAATGATTTGGCTATTAAAATGTTTATATATATTAAAATGATTATGAATTCATTTTAAAGGTCTTTACGTATTATAATATGTAATTAACATCTTAAAATATATTTATTCTTATTAAGTTTATATTTAAATGTTTACATAAGTAATATAAGCATTAATATAATGTTTAAGTTAAAATATTTTAACGTTTAGTATTTATGTTTATTCATGTTATTTATTTTTAAATAAGCATTTTTAATAAATCACGTTTTTATTAAGTGATTTTTAAGATTATTTTGTTTTTTAGGCTTTAATGAAAGATTTTAGACTTTGATTTTAGGAAATAAGATTTTTTTTTTAGTGATAGCTGTTCTTTTAGGCAATCTACTTAAATAACCATTACGATTATTGTATGTATTGTCGTTATTATTTGTTTTAGTTTCTTTTGCTTTTTTAAAGACATATACTAATTAAACATTAATTTATTAAGTATAGGATTTATGTATGATATAAGATCATTATGCAGGTTAAAGGAGTATCTTTTTAATGTATCATTTTTAAGATTACAAATTCCTTTAAAATTAAGGTGTTTTTATTAAAATTTTGTTTTTTTAAAAATTATATTAAATGTAATAAATACTTTAATATGTTTTTTAAATTGTTTCCCTTTTTTTTCATAGCTTTTAGTGGCTTGCCTTAAATACTTAAGAATTCTAATTTAATTAATTAAGCTTTAATTACTATAGCTTAAAAGCGCGTTAATATTTTTATTAATTTAAAAAAATTAAATTTTGATTTTTTATAATTTAAGGGTAATATGTTTTAATATATACTTGGGTTATATAATAGAATTCAAACCTTTAATTTTAATGCTTAAAGCGGATCCGTTATTTGATTTTGAGGTACGTTTAATGCCTAATTGATAAGTTGTATGCGTTCACTTAAATGAAATGCCTTTGAATCTGAATTTATGCTTAAATTAGGCCTTGGGTTTAATATATTTAATAACTGCTTTTTTACTCTTTGTGTATTTTTATTTAAGATAGGCGTTATTTTTGAAATTAAAAGTCCAATTTAAGTATTAGGGTTTTTAACATAATTTTTTACCCTTAAGTTTTATATTTTAAAAGCTTTTGTTTATTATTCTGTGATTTTAAACAAAGATTTTAGAATGCCTTTTCTTATAACATTTTATTTTTTAATAATTTCATTTTTTGCCTTAAAAATTCTAACTTAATTATTAATTAGCTTTTTTTAATAAGCTCGTAAATTAATTAAGCTTTTAAAACTAAAATCCCCTGCTTTTTTTTAAAAATAAGTATAAAAGCTTTTTTTATTAAATCATATGTTATAAATAATAATGATTTTATTAAGGCGTAACACTTAGATTTTATAGATATTTAAAGTAACATATTTTACTAAATATTTAATGTATATACACACATTTGTTTTGAACGCTTTTTTGTTTTTTCTTAATGCTTGTTTTATTATTAATACATACGCCTTACACTTAAATACGTAGATTTTATTTTAATTTAATTTAAAATTAATAATGATTTTTATAATAAGTACAGGATTATATTATTAAAAATAATTGCAAAATCATTTATTGTTTTCCTCAACGGGTGATTATTAGTTGTTTATACGCCTTAGGCTTTTATTATATAAGTGAATACCCGTAAATACGCATTTAATACTTAATTTAATAAGGAAATTAGATCCTAATCGTATTTTTACCCCTTTATTAATTACTTCTTAGCCAGCCCTTTCGGCTTTACTATTTGACTTATGGGTTATAGTTAAGGAAAGCTCAAGTTTGATTTTAAGCTTAAAACCCCATTTCTCATATTTTATAAATTCTTTAATTATAATAATAGTTTTTTTAATTATATTTGATTTTATATATTAAGAAATCAAATTATTTTTAAACCTAAAATTTAAAGCTTTTAATATACTTAAAAATCTTATTATTCTTTTTTAAGTATAAAGCGTATTTGATTAATATTTGATTATATTTACATTCAAACATTAATAGCCAGAATATGTCTTTAAAGTAATTTAGATAATTAAAAAAATCCCATATAATTCTCTAAAATGAACATAATAATTATCAATAAATTAAGTAAGCTGAATTAGCGTTAAAAGCATAAGTGAATATATATTGTTTGTGATATGGAAAGTGGAGTAGGTTTTTTATGTGTGAGAGATCTTTATGATTATTAGAAGTGAGAAGTGTATAAGTGTGTTTAATAAGTTAAATTAAGCATTACTCTTTTTAAAATAAGATTACGAACTAGAGATATATATGAAATGTTCATGTAAATATATATTAAACTTTATTAAATATATTAATATAATAATAAAGTTTATTGTGTGATATACCTTTATGGTAAAATGTTATTTATATAATTAAAAGTTTGTTATTTTTAATATATAATATATAATCATAACTAAAAAAGACAATTATACTAGTCATATACTTTAAATTATAATATACTTATTATAAATTATATAAATGACTGTGTATAGGCGCCGTGTAGATTTAAAAGAAAGGAAATATATGGGTATATAACTAATGTACGTAATGAAATCACGTAATATAAATAATTATCATGTCTAATATAAACATAATACTTAGTAGTAAGTATAAAGTATAACAAATGAAAATAAACAACAAATATATAATTAAAGTATATTAAATTAATATGTTAGAATATATAAAGATATATGTAATTATAAGTTTAATATAAAAGAAGTAAGGGATTGTATATTATTATTATTTTATTTAATTTTAAATACTTAATTTAAGTTTAAGATAGTGACTCTTTGCGTGGGTGTTTTTAACGTTAGAGTAAGATTAAATTTATATAATTGATGTTGTAATTAGGTAATTTAAGAATTGAGTAATTATTTTAAATTAAGTTTGCAGGAAATAAAAGTAAATTATACTTATTTATTAATTAAGTTAAGATTTATTTTATGTTTTATTATATATCATTTATTAATTGGTGTGTTGTTGGGTAGCTTAAGCGCATTAGTTAGTAATTGAATGATCACACTTATTAAGCTAATAATTATGAAAGGAGTGTTTATTTTAATAAATAATAACTTTTTTTAAATATTAATATTATATATATTTACGCTTATACCTTTGTTTTTTACTTTTTTATTTATTTTTCTTTAATTTTTATACATATTATTTAAATGATCTTCATTATCAAAATACCTCTCAAATTAATCAAAGAAGTGAGTGACAAATATTGCAAATTTTATATTAATTAAGTAAATATCCTATTTTATTTTTATTTTTATTATATGTTTTATATATTGTGCTTTTTAATTTTAAACATTAGACTAATTGATGATGTGATTATAGATAGATATTTCCGAAGATGAGCTTATTTAATTACTTTTTTTTTATGTTACTTTTTATATAATAGGTTATATATTTGAATTCTTTTTTTTAGTTAAAAGATTTTTTTTATTTAGATTTTAATAATATTTTACTTATTTTATTTACTTATTGTTATTTCATTTTTAATAACGAGTTTAATATAATTTTCCTTTTTCTTATTTTTGCTTTGTTTTTTTACCTAGGTTGTCATTTCATAAACTCTTATAAGTAAAAGTAAAAGTTATAAAGTAATTAATGATTATAACATTTATATATTTATTAAAGAAAAGTTAAGAAAATCATAATGTTTAAATAATAAAAGCTTAAGTTAAAAACGTTTAATTATGTTTTTATTATTTATTTTAAACACACTTTCACGTCTTTAAAAATATTTTTATAAGTTTTATATCTTTTTAAAATATAGTTCAAGATTTAAGGCTTTACCCATTAAACATAAACGTAATTTTTTTTAATATTTTATACTTGTTTTTATTATATGATTATAAATAAATATTAATATATATTTATAAGTTAATAATTTATTAAGCCTTATTTTTTTATGTATTTGTTTTATGGTATATAGTCATAATAATAAGGGTAAATGTTTTGTTAATACCCTTTTTACTAGTTTGCGTTATTACAATTGCATTTTTAAGCATACTTATTATGTTACTCTTCTTCAGATCTTTTATTACAACGTTTAATTAATCTCCCTCCTAAAAGCTGGAAATAGCTTTTTTTTTTAATGAACCTTTTTAAATTTTTATGAACATTTTATTAATATTATATAAAGTGTCCGTTTAATTTATACAACCTTTAAGACCTTATTAAAAAAGGTTAGATTAAATAATGAAAGTAGGGAGGAAAAAGAAGAGGAAAATAAAGAAATCGAGATTTTATTAATTAAGTTTTGTTATCTTAGTCCTGGGTATAAAAAGAAGAATAAAGATAATAATAATATTATTAATAAAACTAATACTGTTATTAGGAAGATTTCTTAAAAGGATTAATTATTAATGGATTTATTAAAAAGAATTATGCGGGCCTTACAATCTTAAGTGAGTTTTTGTTAAGTTTTACATAGGCTTGGGTTTTTTTTATGGTTTTTTATATTGGATTTTTATATTGGATTTTTGTTCTTTTTTGTTTAAAGTAATAAAGGATATTTATTTGTTAAGATTAAAAAGGTTAGTTTAATAAATAAAAATGCATATAAATTATTAATATATTTTTAATAAATGTGTTTAAAGTTCCTTGACTTCAAATTTATAATTTTTAAAATTTAAAAAGGTTTTGAATTATTTAAATTTTTAGTAAGACAGATTCTTCATAAACCCATTAATAAATATATTATTTATTAATAAAAATATAACCTTAAATAAGCCTTAAATAAACTCTTATTTAAGCCATATGTTTTGAATATTTATATAGCATAATTTAATAATAATCATTTTACCATTATTTATTACAAGTTTAATTATTTACTAATCATTATAAAGGATTTTTTTAAGTTTTATCAATATTTAAAAACAAGTCTTTAAAAAATCATTAAAACGCTATGACTTCCTTTCCTATGTATTCAAGAGATAGCAATTCCATTTCCGTTATGGAAGTCATAATTGTGAACTATTAAAATACTTTCTAAATTATTAGATCATTAAACATTAAGATCATATATTTTTATAATAATCGTCTTGTTTTAGAATCATTTACAAATAAACCATTAAAAGCAATGAACATAACCCATATTTAATTACTTTTAAACATAATCCCCAAAAAGCGCGTTCTAAATAAATAACGGATAAGTTAATATATGGCTATAAAGTGTTTTAATCCAAGGTTTATGATAAATTGTGAAAATAAGGCTATAACATATATAACATTTAATTATATAATAATCATTATATATAACACAAATCTAACCCTCTTTTAATATACTTTAATAACTTTCTTTAATACTTAACCATTAGATTTTATAAGCTTAATTTGAAGTAACAAAGTTATAAAACACTTTCCATTTGTTTCCTTAAATTTATAGGTGATCTTTTCAATATATTAGTTATAAATAAAAGAAATAGTTTTACGCTTTTAATCACGTATTATTTTAATCCTTAAAAATTACTTAATATTTCCAAAATTATGCATATTATATACTTAATTAAGCTTTTTAATAAGTTCTTTGCTAAACTTTATATTATTTTAATAAAAGAACACTTAAATGTCGTTAATATAAAATAATACTAAAATTTTATATTCAAAGTTTATGAACATATAAGGCTTTTTAAAGTAAGGGGATAACCCCAGACTTATCAAAGTCTTACTAATATACTTATATTAAAAATAAGGGAAGTCGCACATTCCATAAAATACACAATTAACCTGTAGTACTTTTCTTAACTCTTAAAATCCAAGAAGGAATTTATAATATACAATTTCCTTGTTTATATACTAGAAAACATTAATAAATACATTAATTACATTAAAACACTTAACTTCTAAGTCAAATTTAGTTGCGAACACCATGGCTATTTTAAATAATTTAACTGCTAAAGTGTTTATGTATATTAAAATAATCATAAATTTACTTTAAAAGTTTCTGCGTACCACAATACATAATCGACATCTTAAAATATATCCGTTCTTATTAAGTTTATATTTAAACACTTATATGAATGGTATAAATGTTAATATAATGTTTAAATTAAAGTATTCCAGCGTTTAATATCTATATTTATTTATATTACCCATTTTTAAGTAAATATCTTTAATAAACCACGTTTTTATTAAATAATTCTCAAAATCATTCCACCTTTTAAGCTTTAATAGAAAATCTTGGACTTTAATTTTAAAAAGTAAAATCTTCTTTTTTAGTAATAACTATCCTTCTAAGTAATTTACCTAAATAATTACCGTAATTATTATATACACTATCTTTATTATTTATTTTAATTCCTCCTGTTTTTTTTAAAGACATATATTAATTAGGCATTAATTCATTAAACATAAAATTTATATATAATATAAAATCATTATATAAGTTAGAGGGGTACTTCTTTTTCAATATATTATCCTTGAAATTATGAATATCCTTAAGATTAAGGTGTTTTTATTAAGATTTTGTTTTTTTAAGAATTATATTAAGTGTGATAAATACTTTAACACGTTTTTTAGATTATTTCCTTTTTTTATAACTCTTAGTGGCTTACTTTAAATACTCAAGGATTTTGGTTCAATTAATTAAACTCCAATTATTATAATTTAAAAACATATTAATACTCTTATTAATTTAAAAGATTTAAATTCTAATTCTTTATAATTTAAAGGTAATACGTCTTAATATATACTTAAATTATATAATAAAATTTAAACTTCAAGTTTTAATATCTAAAGTAGATCTATTATTTAATCTTAAGGTATATTTAATGTTTAATTAGTAAATTATATATGTTTATTTGGATAAAATACCTTTAAGTCTAAATTTATACTTAAATCAAGCCTTAAGTCTGATATACTTGATAATTACTCTTTTATTCTTTATACGTTTTTATCTAAAATAAATGTTATTTTAAAAGTCAAAAGTCTAATTTAAATATTAAAGTCTTTAATATAATCTTTTACTTTTAAGTTTTATATTTTAAGAGTTTCTATTCATTGTTTTGTAGTTTTAAATAAAAATTCCAAGATACTTTCTTTAATAATATTTTATTTTTTGATAGTTTTATTTTTTATTTTAAAAAATTTAATCTAATTATTAATTAATTCTTTTTCTTTAATAAACTCATAAATCAATTAAGTTTTCAAGACTAAAATCCCTTACTCTTTTTTAGAGGAGCTATAAAAGCTTTCCTTATTAAATCGCATATTGTGAATAATAATGATTTTATCAAGGCATAATACTCAGATTTTATAAATATTTAAAACAACGTATTTTACCAAATATCTGATGTACGCATGCATATTTGTTTTAAACATTTTCTTGTTTTTTCTTAATATTTGTTTTATTATTAATATGTATGCCTTATATTTAAATATGTAGATTTTATTTTAGTTTAATTTGAAATTAATAATGATTTTTGTTATAAGTGTAAAATTATATCACCAAAAATAATTATAAAACCATTTATTGTTTTCCTTAATAAGTAATTATTAGTTATTTATATACTTTAGGTTTTTATTATATAAGTAAATACCCGCAAGTGTGTACTTAATGTTTAATTTAATAAAAAAATTAAATTCTAATCATATTTTTATCCTTTTATTAATTTTTTTTTTAATTAACCCTTTCAACTCCGCCATTTGATTTATAGGTTATAATTAAGGAAAGCTTAAGCTTAATTTTAAACTTAAAACCCCATTTTTTATATTTTATAAACCTTTTAACTATAATAATAGCTTTCTCCTAATCGTGTTTAATTTTACATATTAAAAGATCAAATTGTTTTTAAACTTAAAATTTAAAGCTTTTAATATATTTAAAAACTTTGTTACACTCTTTTAAGCGTAAAACGTATCCAACTAACATTCTGTTATATTCACATTTGAATATTAATAATTAAGATATGCCTTTAAAATAATCCAAATAATTAAAAAGATCTTATATGATTTTTTAAAATAAACGTAATAATTATTAATAAATTAAGTAAATTAAATTAATATTAAAAATATAAATGAACGCACATTACTCACACTTTAAATATCCAACTTTATCCGTTATTTTAATATTCTTAATTAATTTAATTACCTTTTTTAATATATTTAATTAAAGGTTTTTATATTCTTAGGTTAGCTTTAATACTCGTTTAAGCTTTTACTTTATAATTATATAAATCATAGTTCTTATAAAACTTAAAAGGACTTTATACAAGTAATTTAAACGTTTTTTATATTTAAAAAACATAAGGTTTTATTAACGTTTTAATTAATAAATAATAAAGTGGTTTATTATAAACTCGTTATTGTTATTTTAATGTAAAGTATAATTTATTTTATAAGATTAAAGATCTTATTTAAATAAATAAGTTTCTAAAATAATGTTAATATAAAATCTTTTTATAATAATTATATTATTAAAAATAAGATTATATGTTTAATTATTATTATTTATAAGGGCGTTTTTTATAATTTAGGTTCCGTGCTTTAAAATAGGAAACTAGCTGTTTTTTACCTTTATAATATTATTTAGCTTTACTTTAACGAAAAATCTAGGGTTTAAAAATGAGATATTATTAATTAAGTTAGTTATTTTATAATTATTTAAGAGTGTTAAATTAAAAAGAGGGTGTAAAGTACTTCCTTAAATAAATAAACTCCTAGTTAAGCCCTTTCCTTAAGACTTAGTAAAAGCACTAAAAACGTATTATTTTTTAATCTTATTGATTTATTAAAGATATTATTTAAGAATTTAGATTTAAGTTTCCTTGAGTTTTCCGAGTTCTTTGATTTTTTAATTAAATCTTTAATTAATAAAAACAATGGTTTGTTTTAGTTAAATTAGCTTTATATGTTTTTTAATTTATTTTTTATAAATTATTAATGGATTTTTTTAATTTATTTTTTATAAATTATTAATGGATTTTTTTAATTTAACTTTTGTTTTATTTTAGACTTAATTTAAGTAATCCATTAAGAAAAGTTTTAAAGACTTTTTTATAAATAATAAGTTAGAGTTTTATATAATAATTAAGGGATCACTTATGTAAATCTTTAAAACATAGGTATAACTGTTTTAGAATTCGTTAATTTAATGAGCTCTTAGAAAATTTCTTACTTTAGGCCTTAAATAAGCTTTTATTCTTAAATCTTATATTATTAAATTTTTCTTAAAAAGTAATGAAATACCTAATATATAGTTTATTATTAATAAGCTTATAATATGTTAAATCCATTTTATTAGTATAAAAAAAGTGGTATAATTGTTTTAAAATATATAAAAAAAGGGTTTTAAACTCATTAACTTTTTTAATATTTTAATCTTAATTAATAAATTATTTATTATTAAATTGTTTAATAGTAATTAAGAAGTTTATAAGCCCTTAAAATCCTTTAATATTAATGACTTTATATAATTTAGCCTTTTGAAAGAGGGCTTAATATGTTATAATTTGTTTAATTAAACTAATATTTCTTTTCTTTATTTAGATAAATAAGGCAGTATATTTTCGTTTAACGTTAATTTATAAAGTTTAATCCGTTTATTAGAGCATAAAATAGAAGGAACGGATGAGTGTTTAAATGTTTATATACTTTTTTAAGATAAGTTATAACGTGGTAATATTAAAGTATTTGTATATTATAATCTTTTAGATTTATTTATAAAGTTTAAGGTTCATAATTGTTTAAGGTTATTAAATTGTATAGTTTTATTTTTATTTTTTCTCTTTGTTTTTAATATTAAAAGTATATGATTTTGGTTTATATGAAACCGTTATGGCTAAGGTTCTTAAGATCACAAGAATAAGAGGATTTAGAGTTAATTAATTAGTCTCGTTTTTACTTAGTGTAGTAGTAGTAATCTTATGTTAAGTGTTATTTGTTAAATTGACTAGAAGATTTAAGTGAGCCTTTATTACTATAGCCCAGGTAATGAGGTTTATGTTATATTAAACTTATGTAACTTAAAAGTTGACTTATGACTAAATAGTTTTTATTATTATAATTTACTTGGCGTTTTTAAGAATAAAATTGAGGACTTTTGTAGGAGTGTGAGTATTTATTATATTAAGGTTAATTAAAGGTTATAATCCGAGGATATTTATGTTGAATGTGAAATGAGTATATTAATTAACTTATTACTTGGGTTTTTTATAAATAATGTTTATATTTAATGTTTTAATGTTATTATTATTTATAAATATATTAAAGTAATTAAGTAATTATCAAGTAAAATAATTAAAAGATTAAAAATAAAAAAATATTATAAAAATAATAAATAAAAAACTTAAGTAAAGTTTAAATCTATATATATATTAAATACTAATAATAGTTTATAGCTTTTAATTGTGATATGAAAAGTAAAGCAAGTCTTTTTATATGTAAAAGATCTTTATAATTATTAGAAATAAAAAGTACGTAAATGTGTTTAATAAATTAAATTAAACGTTACCCTTTTTAAGATAAGATTATAAACTAAAGATATATACATAAAATGTTTACGTAAACATATACTAGACCTTATTAAATATATTAACATAACAATAAAGCTTGTTGCGCGATATAACATATAAAAAGCGGACCATTATCTGTAGACTGCGTATTTGGCTATATAACCTTTATACCCAAAGTGCATGTGATTCCTGTTTGACACACTTCCTAGAGGCGGCGGAAACTTTTTCCGGCGTCTTTGAACCCTAGCGTACGGCCTAGAATTCAGCGTTACCAGGCTACTTTCTTGGCGCTGGCGCATGGCCTAAAATTAGCGCTACTAAGCTACTTCTTAAGTAAAGTGGGTTCCTTAGGTAAGTACTATTACTCGCTGTGATTAAGCGAAGGTAAAGTGGGTACTACCGCTTACTATAGTTAAGCGAAGACGGCAAATCACCGGTACAGACGAAAGCTGAAAAATAGTCAAAGGGACACAGCCCTCGTTAGGCAATTACAAGGTGTTCTGAGCTGTGGCTCTTAATTGACGTACAAAAAGCGGACCGCTGTCTGTAGACTGCGTATTTGGCTATATAGCCTTTATACCCAAAGTGCACATGATTCCTGTCCAACATTGTTTATATTTTAAATATTTAATTTTGTTTATTATTTTAATATTCCTAGCTAATTTAATTAACTTTTTTAATGTATTTAGGCTTAAGTGATTAGCGTATAAATGCCACACTATTTCCATATTTAATCAAAAGTTTTTATGTTTTTGGGTTAGCTTTAATATTTGTTTAAGCTTTTGTTTTATGATTATATAAATCACAGTTCTTATAAAGCTTAAGGGGATTTTATACAAGTAATTTAAATGTTTTTTATATTTAAAAAACATAAGGTTTTGTTGGCGTTTTAATTAACAAATAATAAGGTGATTTGCCATAGGCTTATTATTATTGCTTTAATATAAAGTATAATTTATTTCATAAAACTAAAAAAATTATTTAAATAAACAAGCTTTTAAAATGATATTAATATAAAATCCTTTTATAATAATTATATTATAAAGAATGAGATTATATATTTAATTATTATTATTTATAAAGGCATTTTTCATAATTTAAGTTTTACGCCTTAAAATAGGAAGCTGGCTGCTTTTTACTTTTATAATATCATTTAACTTTGCCTTAATAAAAGATTCAGGTTTTAAAAACAAGATATTATTAATTAAGTTGATTATTCCATAATTATTTAAAAGTATTAAATTTAAAAAAGGGTATAGGGTATTTTTTTTAAAAAGTAAACTTTTAATTAAGCCCCTTTTTAAGATTTAATAAAAGCATTAGAAATACATTGTTTTTTGATTTTACTGATTTGTTAAAAATATTACTTAAAAATTTAGATTTGAATTTCTTTAAGTTTTTTAAGTTTCTTAATTTTTTAATTAAATCTTTAATTAATGAAAATAATGGCTTGTTTTAGTTAAATTGGCTTTACAAGCCTTTTTACTTATTTTTTGTAAATTATTAATGAATTTTCTTAGTTTGACTTTTGTTTTGCTTTAAACTTAATTTAGGTAATTTATTAAAAAAATCTTAAAACCTTTTTTATAAATAATAAGTTGAACTTTTATGTAATAGTTAAAAGATCACTTATGTGGATTTTTAAAGCATAGGTATAATTGTTTTGAAGCTTGTTGATTTAATAAGCTTTTGAAAGATTTCTTGCCTTAGGCCTTAAATAAGCTTTTGTTCTTGAATCCCGCATTATTTAATCTTTTTTAAAAAGTAGTAAAATGATTAATATGTGGGTTGTTATTAATAAGCTTATAATATATTAAATCCACTTCGTTAACATAAAAAAGGCAGTATAATTGTTTTAAAAATATATAAAAAAAGGGTTTTAAGTTCATTGGCTTTTTTAATCTTTTAATATTAATTAATGGATTATTTATTATCAAATTATTTAGTAGTAATTAAAAAATCTGTAAGCCCTTAAGATCCCTTAATATTAATAACTTTGTATAATCTGGCCTTTTAAAAAAGGGCTTAATATATTATAATTTATTTGATTAAATTGATTTTTCCTTTTTTTATTTAAGTAAGTAAGATAATGTATTCTCATTTAACATTGGCTTATAATATTTAATCCGTTTATTAAAGCATAAAGCGAAAGAAACAAATAAGCGCTTAAATGTTCATGCGCTTTTTTAAAATAAGCTATAATATAGCAATATTAAAATACTTATACGTTATAATCTTTTAGATTTACTTATAAAGTTTGAGGTATATAATCGTTTAAGGTTGTTAAATTGTGTAATTTGATTTTCATTTCTTTTTTTTGTTTTCGGCATTAAAAATATATAATTCCGGCTTATATACAATTGCCATAGCTAGGGCTCTTAAAATCACAAAAGCAAGAGGATCTAAAATTAATTGCTTGATTTTGTTTTTATTTGATATAATAATAGTAATTCTGCTTTAAATGTTATTTGTTAATGCGGCCAAAAATTTTAAATAAGCTTTTATTATAATAGCTTAAATAATAAGGTTTGCGCTATATTAAGTTTGTGTAACTTAAAAGGTGATTTGTGATTAAGTAGTCTTTGCTGCTATAATTTGTTTGGCGCTTTTGGGAGTAGAATTAAGAACTTCCGTAAAAATGCGAATATCCGCTGCGTTAAGGTCAATTAAGGGCTATAATCTAAAGATGTTTGCGCTAAAAGTAAAATAAGTATATTAATTGGCCTATTGCTTAGGTTTTTTATAAATAATATTTGTATTTAGCGTTTTAATGCTGCTATTGTTTATGAACATGTTAAAATAATTAAGCGATCGTTAAGTAAAGAAATTAAAAAATTAAAAATTAAAAATGATTATAAAGATGATAAGTAAAAAACTTAAATAAAGTCCAAATTCATATATGCACCGGGTAATAGTGACAGCTTGTGGCTTTTAATTATTATACGAAAAGTGAAGCAGGTCTTTTTAAGTGTAAGAGATTTTTATGATCACTAAAAATGAGAAGTATATAAGTATATTAAAATGAATTGAATTAAGCGTTTTTTTTTTAAAAAAAAATAAGATTGCGAGCTGGAAATATATACATAAAATGTTTACGCAAGCATATATTAAACTTCATCAGATATGCTATCATAATAATGAAGCTTGTTGTGCAACACCCGGCTTATGTGTTATTTTAATGCTAATAGTAAAGTAGAGGCCATTTATTAAGGTAAAAAATGTTAATAATGCCTTAAATAAGGCCATCTTAAAAATTGGGTTGTTTAATATTCCTTATAATAGCTTATCTTAAAGCATTTTGTTATTTTTTATATTATTATCCTTAAAACCTAATTAAAAGTTTTACAACTCTCATCTGCAAAAATTTTTAGTGGCTAATGGCTGCCAGTGGCGGCTTTCTACGCTTTTGGCGCTTTTAGCTAAAAAGTTACATATCAAAAAAATTAGGGATAAAGGCCGTACACCAAAAAATCTGCGTTAAAAGCGCCAAAAGCGCCAAATTTTACTTATAGCGTTTATTCTAATAATAATTTTTTAAGGCTTTAAGTATTTAGGGTATCTAAGGGGTATACCGTGGGCATATACACACATGATTAACGCTAGCTAAGGTAAACTTTACCCGAAAAATTTAATGCGCTAATTATAATTTTATTAGGGTAGAAATTCATAGCGTGATAGGCTTAACGAAGCTAATTTATTAGCCGTACATGCCAAAATACAGCCAAGCTTTAGCTTCAGAGTAAATAAATCGATAATCCCTTCCGATTAGCACAAAGGTTATTAAGCTTTGGGTTAATCTATTAAAAGGCCGCTAAAAAAGACCTACTTGCTTAAAGGCGGCCTTTTATGTTAAAAGCGCCAAATCGCCAAAATAGCCGATTTAATTGATCAATTAATTTTTAGCGCCGATATTTTTTGCTAATGTAATCTTTGGCGTTATTATATTAAAGCTCTTTTAAGTACATTTTGCTGAGATTTATTAAAGACTTGCTTTAGTTTAAGAATAATGGGTTCATTATAAATCATAAAGGCTATATTAGTTTGGAATAAGGTTTAATAAGTTTTGATACTATTATAAAAAGGGATAATATCTTGTTCTTTAGGTAAACACTTAGTGGTAATATTAAATCGGGTAATGTATTATTATTCGGTTTCTACTTTGATTTATTTCTAAGGGGCCCCTTATTAAGGATAAATGAGAATTCCCTCTTTAAATTAGCGGATAGTGTTGTATTATACAAATCTTTTTTCGTGATATTAACTTTAATAAGGGCAGGGGACTTAAGTAAGTTATTTTAATATATTAATATAATACTTAACGTTTCTCCTCTTAATGTTAAAAGTATTTAATCTTCTTTTGTCTTTGGCGTAAGGAAAAAAAAGGTTTACGTAAATACAAGGACCCTTGGTTAATTTTAAAGAGGCCATATAAGATATATAAATGTATCTTGAATATAATTCAAGACAGATCTTAAGTATATTTAGTCTTATATTTCTAATTATTCCTTAAGCCATTTTTTAACCTTTATTATATTTTCTAATATATTTATAACCTTTATTCCTTTGATTTTCTACACATAACAATTATAAAATCTAAGATTATCCCTTAATTAAATCCTCTTTTACTTATGTATTTTCTTAAAATCAGTAATTATCCATTTATTAAAACACTTTTAAAAGTCTTAAAACAAATACTCTCACTTCGTTTTCTTATTATAATAATATTTGTAAAACTCTTATAAGTATTTTATATAATTAATTGGTATCTCTTTGGTTTTTAATAATATATTATCTATTAGTTCTTAAGTTAGTGAAATAACACTTTCTTGCTTTTTTACCGGCTTTGTAA
The DNA here is from genome assembly GCA_002554605.1 of Helotiales sp. F229. NCBI lineage: Eukaryota > Fungi > Ascomycota > Leotiomycetes > Helotiales > Helotiales sp. F229. The sequence goes on from MXAW01000010.1 coordinate 2,889,846, forward strand.
TATAATCACTTAATTAAAACATCATATTAGGGTAAGTTTAAAGTCGATTTAAATATAATTTCTTAAATAATTCGTTAATCCGGTTTTAAAGTGTTATTTTAATAATTGTTATTAGATAATTGTTATTAAATAATTGTTATTAAATAATTGTTATATTACTTTTATTATAAGTTATATAATTATTAGATTTCTCTTATCAATTGAAGTGCCTTTACTAATGTCCTTACAAAGGGGAAATTATTTATCCTTTAATCTAGTTAAATGGCTAGGCCCTAATTAAAAATACAAATAATTAAATGCTTTAAAGTAACTCTACAATTTAAGACCTTATTATTTATAATATAAATTAACCATCAATTAATGTTAATTGACAGCTTTAGCTGTCTCTACGTTTTCTTGAATTTTAGGAGCCTCAGGTATCACTTTGTTACGCGGAAATCTCTACACTAGCTTGATTTTCCCAGTGGTGAAAAAATCTGATAAATTTTGCCCTCCTCTAATTGGTCATTAATACATGGACTAAGCTTTGACTAAGTTATGATTAAAACGTGATTTATAAGAAAAAGTCTTTAATAAAGGGTAAAGGGAGGAAGGGAAGGTGGTATTAATTATACGATATGCAATAAAACTTTAACAATGCGGGAGTACGGGAGTGCCGGAATACCCGCGTTTAGTTTAAAAAACCCCACTTTTAAAGGTGAATTATTTAAAAATCGTGCATTATTATGAGTTTTTAAGTAAAAAATAAAATAAGACCTATTTTGAAATCACCTTAATTAGCTTATTAAAATGGCATTTTTAAACTTATAATAGCTTATATAATTATTAAGATATTAATTATTAAAGAAATATTTTTAAAGAAATTTTATTTAAAAGTCGTACATCATTATGAGTTTTTAAGTAAAATATAAAATAAGACCTGTTTTAAAATCAGCTTAATTAGCTTATTAAAATGGCTTTTTCAGATTTATGATTATTAATACAGTTATAAAGATATTAATTATTAAAATAATATTTTAGGGTTTTTATTATTTAAAAGTCGTGCATTATTATGAGTTTTGAAATAAAATATAAAATAAGACCTGTTTTAAAATCAGCTTAATTAGCTTATTAAAATGGCCTTTTCAAATTTATGATTATTAATAAAGTTATAAAAATATTAATTATTAAAAGAATATTTTAGATTTTTCATTATTTAAAAGTCGTGCATCATTATGAGTTTTTAAATAAAATATAAAATAAGACCTATTTTAACATTAGTACTTATAATATTACTTATAATATTACTTATCATATTACTACTTTTAATATCACCACTTTTAATAATATTATATTAAAATTAAGTGATATTATATTAAAATTAAGTAATATTAAAGCTGTCACTTATTAATCTCTGATTAGTCCCCTAGTATAATACTAATGAATCACGCAAAAATATATTAAAACAAAGTAATTAATATACTTTTTAATAAAGTGAGTAATAAAATCTGTTTATTATCAAAATAGTTGAAGAGATCCCTTATTATATACTCCTCCAAATGACCCCTATAATAAGTCCGCTATAATTCTAACTACCCCCTAGAACTGTGTTGCGCAGGAAAGCAGTAGGTTTGAATGTGGTGGTAAAAGCGTTTGATTCTGTAAGGGAAGCTCTTGTGTAATTGAAGATATATATTAAATAAGGGCTCGCTTAGGTAAGCAACCCCATTTTGCATGACATACCCCTTAATTATGCAGTGCATTTTCGATTATATAAGGAAATTAGTGTATAAGAGAGCTTGGAAGCTTAATAATAATAAGGAAATATATCTCTTAAAAGCTAGCCAAAGCGCTGGGGGCAAAGGAGTGTGTATAATCTTGCTAGTATAATTAGGAGGGGGGGTTTGAAGGAGAGAGTAATTGAGAGCTAGTTAAGGATTGTTGTTTGATTGTTTTGCGTATTTAAATCACTTAGCTAGTAGCTTTTAGGGCGAGTAAAGGAGCGACCGTTTGTTATAACTAAACTAGTAGGGTTGCTAAATGTCCTTGCCTTTAGTAGGTGTGAACGTCTTTAGTACTATATTAGGAATGAATACCTTACGCTTTCCAGCGTTTTCATTCAACATTCCACATTTCCAAGGTAAAGTGAGTATTACATAAGCTATTTTTTTAAATTTGCCCTTAAATATAATCACCCTTTTTTTTAAGTATTTCTTAAAGTTTATTGAAAATTAAATCAGTAAGGCGTAACTTAAGAAAAGCCTGTTGATTATTGGTAAGAATAACTAAAGGGAAAAAGCTCTTTCTAATTAAAGCATACTTTAGTTTTGAGCATTTTAAAAGGGGCTAAAGGTATTAATTTCCAGATTTAAGGCATAAACAATAATGCTGGCTTATTGTTTTAGTATAATTAAATGTGGCATAAGCGTTAACAAGGTTTTTGTTTTCACTTTATTATAATAATTTTTTTAATATTATTCCATATTATTCTAAAATGCGTTTTATTAATTTCCCTATTATTTTAGTTTTAATATATTAGTTTAAGTATTATATCCCCTATTTTAATATAAATTTAATAAATATAACCCAAAAGAAATTTTTAACTGAAAAGGCTTTTTTAATTTTAAAAAGCTTATAGCTTTGTGTTTTAAAAAGCGCCATAAATTATTTAATAGGCCATATTAAAAAAGTAATACCTTTAATGTCACGCAACCAGCGCCATTATTATGTCAGTATATCTGATGAGGTCTAGTATATGCTTGCGTAAATATTCTATGTATATATCTCTAGTTTGTAGTCTTATTTTAAAAAGGATAACGTTTAATTCAATTTATTAAATATATTTATATATTTTTTATTTTTAGTGATCGTAAAAATCTCTTATATTTAGAAAGACTTGTTTTACTTTCTGTATTACAGTTAAAAGCCATAGGCTGTTATTTTTACCCGGTGTATATATAAAATTAGACTTTATTTAAAGCCTCTTATTTATTGATTTTACGATCTTTCTTTATTCTCAATCTTTTAGTTCTTTTGCTTAACGATTACTCGATTATTTTAATATATTTATAAACGACAATAGTATTAAAACACTGAATATAAACATCGTTTATAAAAAACCCGAATAATAAGTCAACTGATATATTCATTTTACTTTTAGTGTAAATATCCTCGGATTATAGCCCTCGGTCGACTTTAATATAACGGATACTTGTATTCTTGTAGAAGTCCTTGATATTATTCTTAGAAGCGCCGAGTAAATCGTAGTAGTAAAGACTGTTCAGTTGTAAGTTAACTTTTAAGTTATATAAGTTCAATATAACGTAGACTTTGTTATTTAGGCTATGGTAATAAAGGTTTACTTAGATCTTTTGGCCTTACTATTAAACAATACTCGAAGCAAGACCTCTACTATTACACTAGGTAAGAACAAAGCCGAGTAATTAACTCTAGATCTTTTTACTTTTATAATCCTAAAAACCCCAGTTATAGCGGTTTTGTATAAGCCAGAATTATATACTTTTAATACTAAAAACAAAAAAAAAAATGGAAATTAAACTGTGCGATTTAGTAACCCCAGACGACTGTGTATTTTAAACTCTACGAATAGATCTAAAAGACTATAGCGTATGAGTACTTTAATATTGCTATATTATAGTTTGTTTTAAAAAAGTACATAAATATTTAAGCGCTTATTTGTTCCTTTTATTTTATATTTTAACAAACGGACTAAACCTTGTAAATTAATGTCAAACGAAAATACATAGCCTCGTTCGCTTAAGTAAAAAAAAAAAAGATCAACCTAACCAAATAGATCATAATATATTAAGCCCTCTTTTAAAAGGCTAGATTATATAAAGTCACTGATATTAAAGGATCTCAAGGGTTTATAGACTTTTTAATTATTACTAGACAATTTAATAATAAATAGTTTACTAATTAATATCAAAAGATCAAAAAAACCAATAAACTTAGAAACCTTTTTTTTATATATTCTAGAATAATTGTACTGCCTTTTTTATATAAACGAAATAGATCTGATGTACCGCGAGTTTATTAATAACAAACCACATACTAGTTATTTTACTACTTTCTAGGGAAAATCAAATAATACGAGATCTGAAAACAAAAGCTTATTTAAGGCTTGAAGTAAAAAATCTTTTAAGAACTTATCAAATTAATGAGTTTTAGAACGGTTATATTTATGTTTTAAAGATTTATATAAATAGTCTTTTAGCTATTATATAAAACTTTAACTTGTTGTTTATAAAAAAGTCTTTAAGACTTTTTTTAATAAGTCACTTAGACTAAGTCTAAAGCAAAACGAAAATTAAATTAAAAAAATCCGTTAACGATTTATAAAAGACAAGTAAAAGAGCTTATAAAGCCAATTTGGCTAAGACAAGCCTTTGTTTTTATTAATTAAAGATTTAATTAAGAAACCAAAGAACTTGGAAAACTCGGGGAAACCTAAATCTAAGTTCTTAAAAAATATTTTTAATAAATTGGTAAGATTAAAAAACAATACGTTTTTAGTACTTTTACTAAGTTTTAAAGAAAGGGCTTAATTAAGAATTTACTTTTTTTAGGGAAGTACTTTATATTCTCTTTTTAATTTAATACTTTTGGACAATTATAAAATAACTAACTTAATTAACGATGTCTTGTTTTTAGAACCTAAATTTTTTGTTAAAGTAAAACTAGACAACATTATAAAGGCAAAGAACAGCCAGTTTCCTATTTTAGGGCATAGAACTCGAATAATAAAAGACGCCTTTATAGGTAATAATAATTAAACATATAATCTCATTTTTTATAACGTAATTGTCGTGGAAGGATTTTATGTTAATATTATCTCGGAAACTCGTTTGTTTAAGTAAAATCTTTAGTTCTATGGAATGGATTATACTTTATGCTAGGACAACAATAACGAGTCTATGGCAAACCACTTTATTATTCGTCAATTAGAATGCCGATAAAACCTTGTGTTTTTTAAATATAAGAAACGTTTAAACTATTTATATAAAATCCCCTTAAACTCTATAAGAACTGTGATTTATACAACTATAAAGCAAAAGCTCAGACGAGTATTAAAGCTAACCTAAGAGTATAAGAACCTTCGGTTAGATATAAAAACAGTATAGTATTTATACGCCGGTTACTTAGGCCTAAATACATTGAAAAAATTAATTGGATCAACTAAGAATGTCAAAATAACGGACAAAGTTAGACGTTTAAAATGTGAACAATGTGCGTTTACTTATGTTTTTAATTCTAATTTTGCTTACCCAATTTATCGGCGATTATTACGTCTATTTTAGAGAATTATATAGGATCTTTTTAATTACTCGGGTTGTTTTGGAAGTATGTCCTGGCTATTAGTGCTTAAATGTAAATATAGCAGAATATTAGTTAAATATACTCTGTGTTTAAAAAAATATAACGAAGTATTTGAGTATATTAAGAACTTTAAATCTTAGGTTTAAAGGCAATTCGAATTCTTAATATACAAAATCAAACATAATTAGAAAAAGGCTATTATTATAATCAAAAGGTTTATAAAATATAAAAAATAGGTTTTCAAACTCGGAATTAAACTCGAGTTCTCTTTAATTATAACCTATAAGCCAAATAACAATGCCGAAATAGTTGGTTAAGAAGCAATTAATAAAGGGGTAAAAATACGGTTAAGATCTAATCTCTTTATTAAACTAAACATTAAATATATATTTATAAGTATTTATTTATATAATAAAAGCTTAAGGCATATAAATAATTAACGATCACCTGTTGAAGAAAACGACAAGTAGTTTTGCAACTACTTTTAATAGTACGATCTTGTACTCATTGCCAAAATCACTGTCGATTTTAGACTAAACTAAAATAGAATTTATATGTTTAAGTATAAGGCATACGTACTAATAATAAAACGAGTATTGGGAAAAGACAAGAAAACGTTTAAAACTAATACGTATATATATATCAGATATTTAGTAAGATATGTTGTTTTAAATATCTATAAGATCTAAGTACTATACCTTGATAGAATCATTATTATTCGTAATGTGTGATTTGATAAAGAAAGCTTTTATACTTCTTTTAAAGAAGAGTAAGAGATTTCAGTCTCAGAAGCTTAGTTAATTTACGAGTTTATTAAATAAAAAAAGCTAATTAATAGTTAAACTAGAATTTTTAAAGCAGAAAATGAAACTGTCAGAAAATAGAATATTATAAGAAAAAGTATACCAGAATCTCTTTTAAAAACCACAGAATAATAAATAAAAACTCTTGAGATATAAAACTCGAGGGTAAAAGATTATATTAAAGACTTTAATATTTAAATTAGACTTTTGACTTTAGAAACAACGCCTGTTTTAAATAAAAACGCACAAAGAGTAAAAGAGCAATTGTTGGGTGTGTCAGACTTAAGGCCTGATTTAGGTATAAATATAGACTTAAAGGCATTTTATCCGAGTAAGTATATATAACTCACAAATCAGGTGTCAAATATACCCTAAGATTAAGTAATAGATCTGCTTTAAATATTAAGACTTGAGGTCCAAATCTTATTATATAATCCGAGTGTATATTAAAACGTATTATCCCTAAATTATAAGGAATTGGAATCTGAATCTTTTAAATTAGCGAAAACATTAACACGCTTTCAAATTATAATAACTGGAGTTTAGTTAATTAAACTAGAACCCTCGAATACTTAAAGTAAGCCACTAAGAATTACAAAAGGAAAAGGGAAATAATCCAAAAGACGTATTAAAGTGTTCGTTATATTTAATACAATTCTTAAAAAAACAAGATTTTAATAAGAACACTTTAAACTTAAGGGTATTCATAATTTCGGGGGTAATATATTAAAAAAGAAGTACTTTTCTAACTTATATAATGATCTTATATTATATATAAATCTTATATTTAATAGATTAATACCTAATTAATATATATTTCCGGAAAAGCAAAAAGAACTAAGATAAATAACAAAAACAGTACATATAATAATTACGGTAGCCATTTAGACAAATCACCTAAAAGGATAACTATTATTAAAAGGGAAGATCCTACTTCTCAAAATCAAGGTCTAAGATTTTCTGTTAAAGCCTAAAAGGTAAAACAATCTTAAGAATTATTTAATAAAAACGTAGTTTATTGAGGATATTTATTTAGAAATGGGTAATATAAACAAGTACAAATGTTGGACGCTAAAATACTTTAACTTAGATATTATGTTAACGTTTGTATTGTTTATGTAGGTGTTTAAATATAAACCCGATAAGAACGGATATATCTTGAGATATCGATTATGTATTATAGTGCGTGAAGACTTTTAAAACGAATCCACAATCATTTTAATATATATAAATACTTTGGCAACTAAATCATTTAGAATAACTATAATACTTACAATTAAATTTAACTTAAAAATCAAATGTTTTGATATAATCAATGTATTTATTAATGTTTTCTAAGATATAAACGGGGAAACAATATATTACAAATTCTTTCCTAGCTTTTAAGAATTAAAAAAGGTACTATGGGTTAATTGTGTATTCTACGGAATACACGACTCCTTTTATTTCTGATATAAGCACATTAATAAGACTTTGATAAGTTTAGGATTATCTCTTTGCTTTAAAGAGCCTTATATGTTTACGGACCTTAAATATAAAATTTTGATATTATTTTATATTAACAACATTTAAATACTTTTTTATTAAAATAAAGCAAAGCTCAGTAAAAAACTTATCAAAAAACTCAACTAAATATATAATATATATAATCTTAAAAACATTAAATAATTTTTAAAGATTAAAATAATATATAACCGAAAGCATAAAACTATTTCCCTTATTTATAACTAATATATTAAAAAGATCATTTATAAGTTTGAGTAAATAAATAAGAAGTGTCCTATAACCCCGTTACTTTAAATCAAACTTGTAAAATCTAATAGTTAAATATTAAAAAAAGTCATTAAAATATATTAAAAAAAGGTTAAATCTGTGTTATATATAATAATTATTATATAATTAAACGTCGTATATACTATAGCCCTTTTCTTATAATTTGCTATAAACCCTGAATTAAAGCACTTTATAATTATATATTGGCTTATTTGATACTTATTTAAAACGTACTTTTTGGGGATTATATTTAAAAGCAATTGAATACGGGTAGTGTTTATTGTTTTTAATGTTTCATTTGTAAATGATTTTAAAACCAGGCGATTATTATAAAGATATATAATCTTAATATTTAGTAGTCTAGTAATTTAGAAAGTATTTTAATAGTTTACAATTATAACTTTTATAACAGAAGCGGAGTTGTTGTTTTTCGAATATATAAGAAAAGAAACTATGGCATTTTAACGATTTTTTAGGAACTTGTCTTTAGACATTGGCAAAACTTAAGAAATCTTCTATAACAATTAATAAACGATTAGACTTATAGTAAATAATAGCGAAAAAATCGTCACTAAACTTCGTTATATAGATATTTAAAACATATGGCTTAAATAAAAGTTTATTTAGGGCTTATTTAAAATTATGTACTTACTAACAAATAATATACCTACTAATAAGTTCACGAAGAATCTGTCTTATTAAAAATTTAAATAATTTAAAACTTTTTTGAATTTTGAAAATTATAAATCTTAAGTTAAAAAGCTTTAAATATATTCACTAAAAAGAAATATCCTTTGTTATTCTAAATAAAAGAGCAAAAATCTAGCGTAAAAAACCGCAAAAAAAAACCCTAAACTTACATAAAACCTAACAAAAGTTTACTTATAAGTATAATGCCTTCGTAATTCCTTTTAATAAAGCCGCTAATAATTAATCCTTTTTTTTCTCGGAGATTTTTCTAATAATGGCACTAGTTCTATTAGTAGTATTATTATTATTCTTATTTTTTTTTACGCTTAAGACTAAGACAACGAGACTTAAAAGGTAAGATCTCGATTTTTTCTTTATCTTCTTTTTTTTTTCACTTTTATTATTTAATTTATTTTCCTTTAATAGGGTTTTGAGGGTTATATAAATTGTGCAGATACCTTATATAATATTAGTAAAATACTTATAAAAATTTCAAAAAGACTTATTTAAAAAAAAGGGCTGTTTTTAGTTTTGAAAAAGGAGATTAACCAAATATTATACTAAAGGATTTGAGGAGGAGCAATATAACAAATGTGCCTAAAGGTACAATTATAATAGTACAAATTAGCGGAAAGGGTATTGGTAAAGTATTTACCTTTATTATTATAATTATATATAGTAAAATGGATACACAAGAAATAAGGCTTAGTAAATCGTTGATTTATAAGTATATATTAATATTTGTTTATGATTATATAATAAAAACGAGTATAAAACATAATAAAGAAATATATATTATATTTACGTTTAATAAGTAAAGCCTTAGATTTTAAACTATGTTTTAAAAAAGTACAAGACTTATGAAGAGATTTTTAAGAACACAAAGGTATATTTAAAACAAACGACAAAGATATAATCAAACGTTTTTAACCTAAGCTTTTATTATTTAAATGTTATAATCTTCCCGACTTTTTATTAATAAATATATAAGTGTTATATTTATTAATTATTTTACTTATTTTGCTTTTGCCTTTAAGAATCTAAAAAATAATAACCCGGGCAAAAAACGAGGCAAAAATAAGAAAAAAGAGAACAGGGTAAAAAGACACTAAACGTCTATAAGGAACAAGAGCTCGAACGGGAGAGGGTACACGAGTAAAAGGGGAAACTATACTAGATTTGCCATTAGATGTGAAACGACAATAAGAGGATAGAATAAATAGAACATTATCAAAGTCCGAATAAAAAGGATTTTTTGATTCGAGAAGAAAAGAATTTAAACACATAACTTATTGTACAAGAAGTAACATAGGAGAGGATATTTAAACGAGTTTATCTTCGGAAGTATTCATTTATAATTACATTATTAGTCAATTTAGTATTCAAAGCTAAAAATCACAATATATAAGACATATAACGAAAGTAAAAAAAAAAAACGGAATATTCATTTGGCTAGTATAAAATTTACGATACTTATTGTTTATTTCTTTAGTTAATTTAAAAGACATCTTAATAATATAAATCGTTTAAATAGTATATATAAAAATCAAAAAAGAAAAAAAAGAAAAAG